>OX422218.1:311086755-312286755 GCA_949130495.1 Sambucus nigra | reverse complement strand
GCATGAGCTTATGAGCTTCATGGATGCGAATTCATGCCATAATTAGATCTTCATGAATGCTGAAGACTCATAGAAGACAGACTTCATCACAGATAAGGGGACCTATTGCTATAAGGTTATGCTCTTCGGCTTGAAGAATGCATGGGCCACGTATTAACGTCTTGTAAATAAGATGTTTGAAGATCAAATTGGCAAGACTATAGAGGTATATGTAGATAATGTTGACAAAGAGCTTGAAGTCCTGCACTCACGTAGCAGACCTAGAGAGAACCATCGACACCATGGACTCGTACTTAATCCCGCAAAGTGTGTCTACGGGGTAGGAGATGGAAAATTTATTAGATTTATTATCAATCAAAGGGGAATAGAGGTGAACCTTTAAAAGATCAAAGCTTTGCTTGATATGAAGACACTAAGAAGTATCAAAGACGTTCATAGGCTCACTGGAAGAGTAGCTGCACTCAATAGATTTGTTTCCAAATCCACAGACAAGTGTCTTCCATTTTTAAGGTGCTTAGAAAGGCCTTCGAGTGGGATGAAGAGTGTGATAAGGCTTTTAAGTAGCTCAAGTCCTACCTCAGATCCCCTCTGCTCTTATCTTGGCCTATCATGGGGGAGAAGTTGTATGTTTATCTAGCAGTTTTAGAGTCAACTATAAGTGCAGCCACAGTACGGGAAGACGTTGGGGTGCAAAGGCCTGTGTACTTTAATAATAAGGCCCTTCAAGGGTCTGAAAAAAACTATCCTCGGATGGAGAAATTGGCCTACGCTTTGATACAAGCTTCCAGGAAGATGAAACCCTACTTCCAAGCCCACTCTATGGTCATCCTCACTGACTCCCCATTAAGGAAAGTCCTCCACAAGCCTAAGAAATCAGGCAGATTGATGACTTGGGCCATCGAGTTGGGAGAGTATAACCTTATTTATCAACCCAGGGTGGCCATTAAAGGGAAGGCACTGGCAGAATTTGTTGTTGAGTTCACATGGGAAGAGGATGATATTGAGAATAATTCAGAGATCAAAGAGGGATCAAACAGTAACATCTTCTGATACCCGAAAGAGGTTATTCCCAACAGAGACAAAAATGGGATAGTTGAGAATGAGGAAGACAGGTACCTTTTCAAGCGAGGAACCCTGTCAGAGGGGAGCTTCTCTTTGAAAGAAGATGTTTGGAACCTCTTTGTCGACGGTGATCGAGCGGAAAAAGTGTGTTCGTGTGAGGACACAATCGTTGTGTGTTTCTCCGCCGCGATACAAAAACAACCTAAGCTACTACTACACTTGACAAGCAAGCACAGCGGTAAGTCGGGTGTCGTAAGAAATTCACAGGGAGTGATTGAATTTTAGATGTTAATTGTTTAATTACTTCTGGAATAAAAGTGAAAAATAAATAAGAAAAGGTGATGGGTGGTTATGGTGGACTAAAGAAAAGAGAAGTTAACACTAAATTAAAGGAAAGCGAGGATCGGGATCGCATCCTACCAAACGGATCGAAACAACTACTAATCAGAATTCCGGCTCGAAAGCAATTTAATCGAGCATTTACAATTAAGCATAAACATCACACAAGAAGGAATTTAACCCAAAGTTGCGAGATTAAACATTTAACTGAAAATGGTCACACGCGGATTAAATTCGGATTGTCGCTATAAACACTAAAGTTGCGTGACAAATAAAGTTAAACGCATAACAATCCAACTTTAATACACGCGGTTTCAATTAAACGCAATTTTACACAAAACCTAATTTTCGAGGTCCAAACCCGTAAATGGCGGAAATGCAATCCCGACCCTATTTATCTAAGGGAAAGACATAAATGAAACTAATTAACAAAGCTATAAACTAATTAAGCAAGGAATAAATAACTAAAATTAATTATCTAAGCATGAAATTAAACAACAACAATGGAAATAAACTAGAACAACTATATTAATGGTAAAGGAAATGAAAAGTTAAACTTACAAACCCCAAATGGTTATCATCCCAAAGAGAAATGAAGAAAACCTCTCCAAACCCAAACCCCAAACTAAGCTAAAAATGAAGATATATCTCTTCCAAATGAAGAGAAAGTGTTATATATCAAATATCCTATGGCAAACTTGTAATAAAAGGGAAGAAAACCAAAAATCTGGAGGGCCGAATCGATTCGGAAATGGTCCGAATCGATTCGGAAACAGGGGAAGTTCGAATCTGCAATTCTGCAGCATTCCGAATCGATTCGGTTTTGGGACGAATCGATTCGCAAGCTACATGTCTGAATTCTGCAACTTTGTCCTGTTTTACGGAAAATGCCGCCATTTCTTCGTTATAGCTCGGAATGAGGCACGGTCGGAGGCTACGCGAAGATAACTCAGAGGAATACAACATCCAAGAAGACATTGGGCCAAAAACCCAAAATATGAAATGACTAAAATGCTCTTGAATGTGACCTTGAGTGTGAATTTGAAGTAAAAACCATCCTAAAAATGCCATAACTCCATCGATACAACTCGGAATCATGCACCGTCGGCGGCCACGCGAAGAGAAATCAAAGGGCTTCAACTTCTGTGAAGATCTCAGGATTCAAACCCGAATGCTGGAATGACTAAAATTCCCCCAAAGCTGCAAAAGTCGACGAAACATTTCCGAAAAGCGTCCGAACTTCATACTAAGCATCCAAATACCTACAAAAGCTCAATTAACCCCTGCAAAACATGTTAACATAGAAATACGAGGTTGTCTGGTTAACGAGAATAAATATAGGGATTAAGATACCCGAGGGGGCTAATAACGCGTAGGTTAACGGGTGAAATACGCAATATTTACGCCGTATCAGACGGGTCTTCTTGTGAAAGTGGAAGCGGTGTAGGGATGATACTGTCAGCTCCGGATGGCACCAACGTTGAATATGAACTAAGGTTCAACTTCAAAGCATCAAACAACGAGTCAGAATATGAGGCCATGTTAGCAAGCCTATCCTTGGCAAAAGCCCTTAGGGTTGGACAACTCTTACTTCATAGTGACTCGAGGTTAGTTGTCAACCAAGTGTTTGGAGTTTATGAGGCCAAGGATAAAAGGATGGTCAGATACCTGAAGAGGGTAAGAATGATGCTAGAAGGCTTCGAAGAGGTGAAGATGAAGAGGGTACCTCGATAAAGAAACAATCATGCAGACGCGCTAGCAGGGTTGGCTTTAGCAACAAGGACAGATATTAGAAGGACAGTACCAATCGAGATCCTTCTCAAACTGACCATTAAGGAAGAAGAGGTTTCCAGATCTTGCCTCAACTTAAACTTAGGGGATTCATGGATGGACCCCCTCATCAGATATATTTTATAGGGAGAGTTGCCGAAATCAAAGCTAGAGAGGAGGAAATTAAGATACAGGGCAGCAAAGTTCTCAATAATAGGAGATGTCCTATATAAAAATGGATTTTTATTACCTCTCCTCAGATGTGTCCATTCCACTAAGGTCCCCCGTGTCCTACATGAGGTACACACGGGTTCTTGCTCCAGCCACATGGGGGAAGACCTTTGGCCAAGAGGATAATTACGCAGGGATACTGGTGGTCGACTTTGGCCAAAGATACTGCAGCCTACATGAAGAGGTGTGATAAGTGCCAGAGATTCTCCACTATCCCTCATCAACCTCATCAACCTATGACATCAATCCGTTCCCCTTGGCCATTTGCGATATGGGGGATTGACTTAGTGGGACCATTGCCAAGGGCAGCGAACAATTATCGATTCCTAATAGTAACGATTGATTACTTATCCAAGTGGGTAGAGGCTAAGCCGATGATCACGATTACATAGCAAAAGACCTTCCAATTTATACGAAAGAGCATCATATGCATATATGGCCTTCCGAACACCCTCATCTCAGACAATGGAATCTAGTTTAATAATTCTTCATTGGATAATTATTGCGAGAGAGTTGGGATCAAGAAATTTTTTCTTCTCCAGGCCAACCTCAGGCAAACGGTCATACCGAAGACACAAACAGAACAATCCTCAACGGGATTAAGAAGAGGATGGAAAAAGCTAAGGGAAGAGGGACTGGAGAGGTTTATGGTGTGTTATGGGCCTATAGGACAACGACTAAGACACCAACGGGGGAAACCCCATTTATGTTAATGCATGGCTCAGCAGCCGTCATACCAACAAAGGTAGGACTCCTCACTCACAGAGTTCAGACCTATGACCCCGAGAAGAATGGGGAAGAGAGAATACTTGACCTAGACTTGATTGAGGAAAGAAGGGAAGACGCCGAGATCAGACATGCATCTTACCAGCAGAGAGCAGCAAAGTTTTACAATCAAATGGTGAAATCAAGACCTATAGCTATAGGAGACCTGGTGCTGAAGAAGACGTTGCAGAAGACAAATAAGCTTCACCCGAATTGGCATGGTCCTTATAGGGTAATTGATGAGGTTGTACCCGGGACCTACAGGCTAGAAAACCTTGAAGGGGAACCTCTCTCCAATCCATGAAATGTTGATCATCTAAAGAAGCACTACATATGATGTTGCAATTGTTTCAATATAAATGTATCAGATTATGAAGAGAATATTAATGAGAAGAGCAATTCATGTGTCAATTCTTTGTTTCATTATGATTTAGTGGTGAAATTTATAGGGGTAACATCTTAGCTTGATGACCTCAGACCTTTACAAACATCATAATTTGGTGACAAGGTTTGGGGTCAAACATCATATTTGGATGAACTCAAACCTTAAACATCATTAATTTGGTAAAATTTATAGGGTTAACATCTTAGTTTGATGACGTCAGACCTTTAAAACATCATAATTTTGTGACAAGGTCTGATGTGAAACATCATATTTGGATGACCTCAGACCTTAAACATCATTAATTTGGTGAAATTTATGGGGGTAACATCTTAGTTCGATGACCTCAGTCCTTAAAAATCATTAATCTGGTTATAAATTACAAGGGTAACATTATAGTTTAGTGATGAAGACACCATTATATTGAGGCTCCAGACCTTAATACAAACACCATTGCATGATATGTAAAACCATTCAAGGAACATTCATCAAAAGAAGCAAATCCCTCTTCAGAGGATGATATAGCATGAAGAAGTTAAGAACTAAAAGTCAAAATATGCAAGAGAATGTTATCAGAAGTTAGGAAGTTACAGATTAACAAAAATTACAAATCTTCACAAATTATGGCCTAAGGGTCTGCAGCCATAGGGTTCGTAATCTTGGCCTGATCATTTGGGTCGTGGTTGGTTACCTCAGCCCCATCGTCTTGGTGGTTGACATCCTCGGTCTCTGTGGTTTTCGGATGGGCAGTCTCTACAAGGACAACACCTCCTTCCTCCTCCACCTCTTATAGGGCTTGACCAAACTAAGAGTCAGCATAGCCCAGACCAATGAAGTCCGAAGCTGTCAAGCTCCCTGACTCCTTCTCTTTCATGGCCACCCGTTTACCAGTGGCCTTAACACCTCTTTCGAGGCATTCAAAGCCAAAGTTGATGAATTCGTCAGAGACCTTATAGTCAGCCAAGATCTTCTCTGAAGCATATTTAATTACAGCCTTCACTACAATGTTAACCTTTTATTCAAGGGCATTATCCTTGGCCTTCATATCAGAGTTGTGGTCCTTCTTGAATAGGGCAATCTCCTTTTCCATCTGCTTAACCTTAGTCTCAGACCCTTCAAAAGAAGCCTTCAAATGTTCCACCTCAGCATTTAAACAAGCCTGCACCATCTGGGGCTCTTTCCCCTTCTTAATAAGGGACAACTTTCTCAGAGTCCAGTCATTAAATTGGTGCATGGTGATAATACCCTGCAAAATAGAATCAGATACATGAGTTCAGGATTTAATAAAATTTGAGGCCGAGGTTACACTTGGAGTATAAAAGTTTCTTGTATTACCTGGATTGACCTATGGAGGCAAAACTCGGCCAATAGAGGGATATCCAAAGAATGGCAAAAGAGTTTGTCAGCATCAGTCATCACAGAGCCCATGGAATCTATGGACTACATAATTTAGCTTATGAGGCTATCGTCGATTTTCAACTGCTCCAGATGAGTAGCTAGCGTGTCATCAGTTGAAATAGGGATGGCGTGATCTCCCTTAGAGGATTTACTCTTCCTCTGATCCTCAGGGGTAGCAGCAGTGGATTTCCTCTTCTTTGAAGCATCGGCCTTAGAAGAGGTTGGGGGAGGAGGAGGTGAATTTAGGCATGCTTTCTTCACCATCCATACTAAACTTGGGGCCGACATTTCCCATAGGTCATCTGGGATTCCTTCGTGGCGTTATGCAAAAAGAAAGGTCTGAGTTAAAAGATCAGAGACATAGTAAAATCAGAAGTAAAACTTATTGAAGCAACGCACGAAGCTCAGTCAGGGGACTCCCCCCAAGGCCAGTTTCAGAGAGGTAGTAGGTGGTCATCAGATGCTCGTACTTGACCAGTTGACCAAGCTCCCCCTGATCTTGAAGGTCTTTAACCTTTTGAAAGTTATCCTAGCTTAACCCAAGGTCATACCTGGCATCCATTGACACCTTTCCCCACCTCAGAGGTATTCTCGACTCTAAAGATGAAGAGGTGGCACAGGGACCAAATTCCCATGCCCCTGAAGTGAAGAAGTATCATGGTTTCTAGTTGTGGTTTGAAGTCTGGGTAACCAATAACATCTTCTTATTAGACCTCCTATCTAGTAAGTGGTAGTAACTCGGATGGTTCCTAGCAGAGGAGAGCACGTATCACCCTATAAAGACCTGGTCGGCAAGGCTTGAATGATGGATTGCCCTCCACAAGACAATAGATCCAATCATCACCCTTCAGGAATTGGGGGATATTTGGGAGGGAGTCAAGTTAATGTGGGACAATATGGCCCTAATGATTGGATAAATGGGGAGACAAAATCCTAACTTAAACATCTTCTCATATTCTAAGATTTCACCATCTCGGTCGCCAAATGCCCTCTCATCCCTCAGAGGTCTCCTAAGTTTGATAGAGGGGCTTATGGAATAAATATGCCTAAAGTCTAGGAGGTCGAATTCATTTATAAAGATCTATATCTCGATTGACTTCGAGGTGTCAACATCACTTTCGTGACCATCATCCTCATCGCTGGAAACATCAGCTTGGGCAGGCGTAGGAGCACCAACAAGGAACCTCTTAGCAAACTCAGCCCCTGTAGAAGCTAACAGAGGAATGGCGTTAATGGGTGGAGGAAAGGCAACACTTGTCCCAACAATTTCAACGTTTGAAGAGGTTCGTGAAGAGCTAGACTCATTGTGGGATGAGACACGACTCAAGACATTAGCTTGATCAGGGACCTAATCAAGCCTAATGGAGAAGTCCATGGCCTCTTAAAAATAATCCACAAATATAGGGTCTAAGGTGGATGACTCAGACTCAGACATCGGAGTAGGTTTCAATGGGGCCTCCACTTTCTCGGCAGACCCGATTGTCTCAGGGTATATCACCCTCAGAGGGGGTGGAAAGATTGGTCTAAGGGGGAAGGCCTTATCCCTACGAGCTTCCTCTTGGGCTCTCTCTATTTGCCTAATCTTTTCTAAGGTCTTCTCTCTAAGAGAAGGGAATTATTCTAAGAGCTGATAAAGAGGTCTGAGCATAGAAGGATGACCTTACACTTATATTAGGCCAAAATACAAACATCTTGACTCAATTTCACTAAGGATCAAACTGAGTTGTAAACCAAAAATAACCCCGAACAACCAAGAACATAAGTCGCGAGAAAACTCAAACAGTCACCAAAAACCCAAAAATCTCATCGGAAAATGAAGAAACAAGAATAAAAAGGCTGAAAATGGCAGAGTAAAGTGGAGACGACACCTGTCGAAATTCAAAATGAAGGAGAGGAGGTGTGAAAATGAGGAAACCCCTGAAATCACGACAATTAAGTTCTTATAGAGAGAGAGAATTACATAGATAACCAAGGCAGGAAAAGAAAGAAATGAAGAAGAAAGACAGAAATAGGATTTAAACCCTTAAATGGGATCACACGCGTCCCAAGGCCCATCATTTCCTTGGGAGCCCAAAAGGAAATCAATAATCATTACGCTTTTTAGGCACGTTATCCACTTCAGTAGTTGACACCTGTCAATTAACCCTTGGCACATAAAAGAAAAGTAACCTCTAACATACATACCCCATATTCACCTATTCACATAAGGGCTAGGGGGTGATTGATATGCCCAAAATGTACCTGACAACTCAGAGGCACCAACCTCAGCCAGGATGGTGGCCGATGTAACAAGGACTCCAGATTGGCGACTAGCGATCTCTTCCAACATAAGGTCGGTTACAATCGATGTTAATAGTACCCCACTATCAGGCAACATATGAGGTCTTCATGGCTCATGGGGTCAGTTATCCAACAGGTCATCCACAGCCGACATCACGTCTACCTCATACATCAACCTCGGCTGGGTATCAACCGAGGTCAGTAAGGACTACCACCATCATCATAATCAACCTCGGTTGGTAATCAACCGATGTTCCAACTACCTCTGCGTAACCCCAGCCCATGCCGACGTTACTACTCCACTTGTCTTACCTCCGCTTTTTTATTGGGCCGAGACCATCATGAATAACATCGGGTAAAGTAGTAGTCAGGCTTCACCAACCTCGTACTCTTTCAAACCGAGGTTGTACCTTTCAAGGACAAAACCGAGCATTTACAAGCAATACCGAGGGTAGGAACACATGGGAAAAATCAGTTGTAATCGAATCAATCCCCTCATGTGGGGGAATATTTCATCATCATTCTCTACATGTGACAGTGACAGATGTCTTCATCAGATTGGCTAGATCAACACACACATGCTCATTGTATGCATGGGGGGTATATTACAACCCCCACACTATATATACTTGCCTTATCCTACCTTGAGAGGGATCCGAAATTAACAACCCTAACTGAAACTCCGTCCAATTACATAGTAGAGAGAAATCTTGAGAGATTGTATCCATTGCCGTTAGTGCCTTATTCGTGTGACCTTATTCACTCACTTGCACAGTGGATGTAGGCCTAATTGGTTGAGACACTTATATATTGATGTTCATCCTCTTCTCCTCATCTTTGTCTCTTATACTTAGTATGTACTTGAGCTGCCATTGATATCACTGATTTAAGCTTACAAACACCTTGAAGGGTGGTGCTATTTCTAGCATCATCAGCTAGTATTTGTTTAAAAAAAATTTCGACAGTGATGCTATGAAATGAACCAACTTGACATTTTGTTTTAAATTGAATAAAGGAGTAGCTACCCGGTATTTAATTAGTCGGGGTGTCACACCTTGCACTTTATATATATATATATATATATATATATATATATATTTATATAAAGGTTAACCAATATATAAGCATAAAAGTAGGAAATAATAGAGAAAAAATTTCTAGAATACATAAAATAAAGCGCGCAAATATACAATATTCGTAACGTATCAAACATCTAGACCAATTTTTTGTACAAAATTTGAGTGAAATGTGCGACCAAACGGGCCACTTTGCAATTGACTGCCCTCCGACTTATAGTAGATGCATCGTTGGGGAATGTAATAGTTTGATGCTACTTGTGACCTCTAATTTGAAAACTATTTATGGCCAAATTTTTTTGAAGTGCCAACATGAATCATGTAATGGATTCTAATTGTTAGAATATGCAATAAACAAGATAATAGGAAATGAAAGACACATAACAATGTTGCATTATCCACTCTAGGAAGTTTTCAATGTGTGAAAAGTAATCATTGGTTTAGAAACTATCCATGTAGATAGATAACACGACCAAATGGATGTAATGGGGAAAGGAAGCTTTGGACTTCAAGACCAAATAAACGTTATGGAATGAAAATTTTGAAATGTTTAACATTTGGGGATTTTGAGTGGTTGATAGATGCAATTAGGAAATTTGATAAAAGTGGGCTAATCAATTTGAGCATTTAAAAATGTAATTTTATATTAATACTAGTTGTATAGATTCCCTTGATAAAATATTTGAGTCGTTGAATCAGAGCCCTAGGGTGAAAGTCCCAAAATCACTGGCCAGAGCATATGGTGGCATCACCAGTGGTATGGAGCCCATTAAAGTATGCAGTTTATTGAAAGATTTTGAAAAACGATAAAGGCATAAGGAAAATTTCAAGAAATGGGTTGTGTAGTGAAAATGTGTCAATACAACCTAACTTGAATGAATTAGTAAATGTTCCGATAAAGTCTGAAGTGGAGAAGAATGTGTAAATTCATTAATGCCCATAAAATAAAGGAATGGTGAAGTATAGTGGTCAAACGAGTGAGTTAAGTAATGTGTTGTGAAGGATTTTCAAAAGTTAAATAATCATTTCCTAACACAGTGTTCACGTGTGTTGAAAGGGGTGATTTTCAATTAAAATACTAATGTAAAATGGTGACGGTTTTCGAGTAAATAAAGTGAAATTGCTTAAGGATATAACCGCGTGTGTTAAGTAAAGGGATAAATTGCAAGTCAAGGAAGAGGAAGTTCTTTGTACGATTAAGGTAATTTAATAGAAGTAAATCATATTTTTTGGAAATAAAAATAGTTTCATGCATTAAGGGTGTGTGTATATATAAGGTAGTTGCATGTGATTGTAGGTATAACATGCTAGAGCCTTCTTTCTTCCATTCGATTCCACATCGTATTTGTATATTTCCCACTGAACATTCATCTCACACCCTCATCCTTTTACGACGGTTTAGGCGCGGGTTCATATTTTGAGAGGGTTACATAGGTAAGTACTCTCTTTTCTTTTAAATTAGTAGCTCTGTATGCTTGGACTCTGGGGATGCTTCCCATGGATCCCACTTGTAGTTTCATTTGAAGTCGGAATCGCATGCTAAACAAGTGAAAAGTTAATTAAAAGAAAACTTGATTAGCAATATTATACTGGTTATTTCATTGCACTTCACACCTAATGCTCGGGTCAGTCCCGATTGACTATGAGTAACCCATAAATCTAGTCTGGGGTGCTAAAAATGGTATCAGAG
Organism: Sambucus nigra; assembly: GCA_949130495.1. NCBI lineage: Eukaryota > Viridiplantae > Streptophyta > Magnoliopsida > Dipsacales > Adoxaceae > Sambucus > Sambucus nigra. Next base: position 312,275,762 of record OX422218.1, on the reverse strand, counting down.
CTCTATTTTTAAGATTTATTTCGAGAGTGATGTGTTGAGGTCGGTAGTGAATCTTTCAACATCACTGTTGGTTCTGGGTCGGTCACGCTGGTTTTGATGATGGTTTAGTTTGAGTCCTCGAAAGTGAAGTCAAAGAGGTTAACACGATGGATTATTCATTACCAAGTGGCATACGACTAAGTTAGTTTTATTAATCTCTTTCCCACTTCTGGTTAGATATGATAGTAATTTATGAGTGTCCTTAAAAGATAATTGAGGTGACACCGTCGTTATTGTGAGGTTCTTATGTTCCATCCTTTAATGACATTGAGTCTTTCGAGATGTCAATAGATTGAGATGATGCCCATTGGGCAGGTGGCACAAATTTTGTATAGTCGACTGTAGAGGTTAATGGCTAGGGTTTCATGACTAAGTAACAATGATTGGTGATTAAAATGCATATAGTCCCTAGGTACGACCCTTACAGATAGTTAACACCAATAATGTAATTAGAAAAATTCGGTCCTTCGGGGTATTATCGTGATTGATGGATAGTTCGATGAACATGTAAAGTTGAGAGGGTCAATGCTTTAGGATATGTACACTCAGTTTTAGTTGATAGGATTCCATTCTCGTGGGTGAGTGTCTTAGTTAATGTTGGCCGATAAATGTATCTCATAAGTCATGATTGGAATTACGCTCCATTTATGGAAAAGGTGTCACATGGGTAGTGTTGGAAATAATGATACAGCATTTTATGAATAAGATCTTTAGCGACACCAGTAGTGTAGACCTAGAGATTTACTAGTTGTAAATTATTTCTTGTATCTTACTAAAATCCTTAGTAGTGTTGGCTTGTGATTCAATGCGAGGTGCATAAAACAATAGTTATTGCGAGAAGGTCTTTAAATCCTCCTTGAGAATCATAGATTAATATTTGGATGAGTGGACAGCAATAAATGAAACGAAGATCGAGAAGTCTTAGGTCACAATCGCTTTGTAGAAATTATGATCGATAAAGTCTTGTCTAATCTTGTTGACAATTTCTTGGGTATACTTGGTGTCTTTAGGGGATTATTCAGGCTACATGTCATGGAATGTGTTGTGTTCGCTGAAAGGATGTGAAAATTTGGTGATGATCTTTGGTTACTGACTAAGTTCAAACGAGTCGCTTCATATAGCCTTGGGTGAGGCTATCAAAGTTTAAGGTAAATAAGTAGTGCAATCTTCCAGGGTGAAACTAGAGATTCATATCATGATTCGGTATAATTCTCATTTTCTTGAGGAGACTAATGTGGAGAGGGTCGTTTCATATTTGACGAGTACAAAGAATGCATTATATATTCGAGCCAATGGTGCTATGGTTTTATCCATGCATACAGTAAAATTGATGGGGTGTTGAAGAATGACCGGTGTGCTAGGATAACCTTAGTAGGGATACGTGTAAACCTTGGTTCATCTTGCTAGACTTGTGTGAACTCGAGGGTATACGTGCGAGTGATATTTGTTAACCTTATGGTGTTAATGATGAGTGGTTAGATGTCACGTGGATTCAATTGAATTGAAATTTAGGAATAAGCAAAAATAACCCTGTAACGGTGATAGCCGTGATATGGTAAGTGTTTCATCGAATCAAATAATGCCTCGGGATACATTGGGTATGACTCTGGTACAATAGAGTGGGATGGAAATCTAGTTGCACTAGGCCATTAACATCCTCACTGATGAAATGGACAAGGTTAGTACTGAGAAGGGCATTGACACTCATCTATCAGAATGGCTCGTCGTAGTTAAAGTTGTAAGAGAAAAACCTTATCTCTAATGAGGGAAGTCCTGCATTTAACTTTCAAACGAAAGTTAGGTTCGCATGTTACTTACTTCTCAGGGAAATTATTGGGTCGTGTTTAGGTCCGTCGTGGTTTGTGACCAAAGACAATGCATGTCACAAAGCTAGGATTCGTTGAGTTTGCTTGGTATAAGACATGGACTCCAAAGGTGTGTCATAGATTCGTTCTTCGTAAACCATCACGGTTGTATATGAGCGGGGCACTATCAGATCTATTCTCCATCTCTTATTATTCTTGTGTTACCTTTGTCTTGGAAAATAGAGAATTGTATTCCTCACGATTATCATAACTCATATATATACCACGATATAGTACAACACAGTGGCCCAGCATAACATGATTAAACTGGGAATGGTCAATGCATCTTAATAACTGGGTGCGCCATTGTACAATGTATCCTTGTCACTACATCAAGCTTCGTGTGAGAGTGTCTGAGCTTTCGGTCACACAATTGCTTATAAGTTTTCTCTTTCCTTAGACATAGTGATCTAGGACTTAGTCGGCATGGAAGTTAAGGGCTCTCGTTGTAAAAGACGGGATGATAACTTAAGGAAATTATATAATGTTATAACTCGAGGAAATGTAGCACTATTCATTATTAGCACTAGTGAGTGGATTATGTAATACTCAAGTGTGTGTTCCTTGGTTAGATACATAGAGTGATCCTAGATTCATGTGAGAGTCCTTTAAAAGGGGTATTAGTTAAACACATGGTTTTGAGACATAGAGGTGGGTTACCCTTGATGCAAGTGACTAAAGATATGAGGTTAGAGTGAAGTTGAACAACAATATGTGGTTGGGACGATCCGAAAGTTTGTGAACAAGGAAAGCATGTAGTTTTAAGGGTTAAGAAATTTCTTGATGATAAATCGAGTATTAATTGCATTGCGGTTTACTCTTAGGTGAGTATTGATTAAAAGAATGTGTTTCTCGATAGCGGCACCGATATGCTTTGGGCATTAACAAAAATGGTCCTAGGACTCGACTAGGTATGATCACTGAGAAAGTGGAGACTCGATGACTGTTAGGAGAATTTGATAACAAACTTGAGGGTGAGCATTTGGTCATGTTGCATGACGAACCTTTGGTGATAAACCTGTAAATGAGCGTATGATGTTATCTTGGCATTCGGGGACTTTGATGATTTAGTCTTAGAGGATTTCTATGATGAAGAGTACAAATTGGTAAACCCATAAGCTTAAAAATTGACAGGTCGAGAATTTTGAGGAAGAAATTACCCAATGAGGGAAGTTTGTAATATCCCGCCCCAATATTTTATTTACTTTACCCGCATAAGTTGCAATAACAAGAAGACATTGAGATTTGGATGATTATGAATGGGATTGTATTCTTATTTGACTTCTTTGGAGGCTTGATATACTTATTGGAAATTTATGGGTTAAAATAAGAAAATTTGGAGAAAAGTGAAGGAGGGTCATTCGAATGATAAATTAAGGTCACATGAAGTAGGGGATCAAACGAGGTTCGAATGAGATCCCACTGAATAACAGGTCTGAGTCGATCGAAGTCCGTTTGAAGTAAGGGTTCGAATGAGATGTCTTTCTCATTCAAACAAGAGACGAGTCTCGTTTGAACGAGATTAACAAACTTTTTAAATCATATTGACCTTATGCGCTGTCTCGTTCTAGGCCGTTGGATGGATGAGCTGTCGAACTCCGGAGAACTAAAATTTGGAAAAAGGGGATTTGGAAGCCTTGAAGGGTTTTATAAGGGTGGTTTGGGCTCATTTGGGTTATGGGAAGGTGGAAGAAGCTAGAGAGAGATAGTGGATGGGGTGGTCTACCCCAACATTTTCAGCATATTTCCACCATAAACCACAATGCCACCCCCTCCACTGTATATCACCATATTTGACATGTATTACACCATATCCAAGACCTACATACCCATTTCCACCATTTTTTAGTGGACCTACAAAATTTAGAGGTGTTGTTATGGGTTTTGGAGAAGAAGAAAATGATTGATTTGTGAACCTTGAAGGGGGTTTTGATGGAGCTTTCATGGAGACAAGCTTGGTGGAGCTAGGCAACCTATCCAAGACCACCTTAGGATGTGAGAGGTTTCCATCTTCTTAGACATTTCACGCCTTCCAATGCTGAAGCTTCATTTGAGGTGGGAAACTCTACTATTATTTTAAGACTCTATTTTATGTTTTAGTATTCTTGATTGTTAGATTTTAAGATTAGAATGCATATGAATAAAATTATGGGTTTCTAGTAGTTTTGTATTTAAAAAATTTATGAAATAGAAATGTTGGCAAAAATCTTATTTTCTTGGAAATAAATGATGAGTAAACATTTAACAATTTTCTTGAAATAAAGATTGGGGTTTTTATGAAAATGGCGAAATCCTAGAAATTGGATGCTTAACATTTTATGAAATAAAATGTTTTGAAAAACGATGTTGATCTTGCTAAATTTGTTTGGCGAAATAATGTTCTAAAGTTTCTTTAAAAAATGAAGATGTTATAAAACTTAGACATTTTTTGAGTTTTAAGAAATAAAAATATATTTTGTGTCTTGAAAGTGGATCTTTGCAAGTATTATGAATTTATAGAATTAAATGTATGTTTAACCCATTTAATAAGATTTTTAGAGTTAAAATCCAACCTCTCATGCATATAAACTTGTCATATTTTGATGATGAACATAAAAGCAAGTTTAATGAAGGTTTTTGTTGGGTTAAGAATTAAATAAGAAAAGTGTAAATTCAAGTCTTCAAGTGTGCAAAAAGGGGTAAAAGGTGTGATAAGTATAAGATTTTGAGACTACAAATGCTAACATAAGAATATGATTTTTTTTTGCAAAATTAGTCTTTAAGTATAATTCGATTTCTTGGATAATGAAAGTAAAGAAATATCTAATTTGGAAAAGTAATTGTAAAAAGTGTCGAACAAGTGTTAATGGTTAAAACATTGGGAAGTTGGTGTATGCAGCTTAATAATGTGTTGAGAGATTGGCATTTATGAAATTGGAAAAGAAATAATAAATAAAGATGTTTCTAACTTGAGAAGAATGTTACTTCAAATATTTGAAAAGGTGTTGTGTGTTAAAAATTCATAAGAAGTTAGCGTGGGATTAATTGTATTTTGAGAAATAATACTCTTAAAAATAAAGGAAATGACAAGTTTAAAAGCAAAATGGGTAAAATGATAACTTTATGTAAAGCGGAACATTTTTATGAAACAAAAATGTTGAAATGTGTTACACAAGTTGGTCCTAAATGAACATGATTTTGGAATAAAATCAATGCTAAAGTGTAAAGGACATTAAATGAGGATTTTCAAAGTGTAACATAAATTGGGTGAGGCCCTGAATTTTGGCTTCGACTATGTAAAAGGGAAAAGTGAAGTAATGTGGGCATTTGAAAAATGTTAAAATACATTAAAAGGAACTTGGAGGACACTGGGATAATCAAGGAAGGTTCGGAGCCCGGGATGAAAGACCAAAAATCACTGGCGAAAGCATATGGTGGCGTCACCGACGGTGTGGATCTCATTAAAGTACACTGTTTATTGGAAGATTTCGAGAAAAGATAAAGTAATAAGAAACTTTTCAAGAAATGGGTTGTGTAATGAAAATGTGTAAAAACAACCTAAAATAGATGAATTAATAAATGTTCTGATAACAAGAACGTTTAAATTGATTAATGCCCAAAAAGTAAAGGAATAGTAAAGTATAGTAGTTAAATAGGTGAGTTAAGCAACCTAACAAGGTTTAACCATAATTAACATAAGGGTGTGTTATGAAGGGTTTTCAAAAGTTAAATAAGTATTTTCTAACACGGTGTTTGCGTGTGTTGAAAGGGGTGATTTTCAATGAAAATACTAATGTGAAATGGTGATGGTTTTCAGTTAAATAAAGTGCAGTTGTTCAAGTATTTAACCGCACGTCTTAAGTAAATGGATAAATTAAAAGTCAAGGAACAATAAGTTCTTCGTAAGATTAAGGTAATTTAATGTGACAACCCGCTCAATAAAATATGGGGTGGCCATCCCGATACTCCAATATAACAGGAATCATGGATGGAATCATTCTCAGCATCACAACCAAATAAAAAGTATACAGGATAACCACTCAATATTTTAGAAAAATCGGTTGCTAAAAATCTTGGTTTTAAAGTTAAGGAAAGAATTTAAACAACCCAATTTAAAAAGAAAGTGGAAACCCCGAAGAAATTATATTACATACATATCAAATATACAATATGGGACCATATGTGCTGTCGGTAAACAGACTCTTACAACAATATTAAACATGTTCAGTAAAGTACATAATACATCGCATTAGACAATTACAAAAACTGGGGCCTCCGCCCGAGTAAAAGACCCGATCATAACTAGAGTACAAGGATGATGACGTCTATTGAAATATATCCCGTAATATCTGCAAAGTATCACGACTCCCAAAAGACATCGAAATAGGAAAGTCAGATCAGGCGTCCTTGCGGCAAAGCACCTGAGCGGATACAAGATGCATGCACAACAAGAAATATGAACGGGTCAGGGCCCGATTTTATATGATTACCGAATGAATAAAGAGTATGAAAGTTATGAACAGTAAATCATGACTAATAGAGGTAAGAATCTACCTACACAATTTAAAGCATAAGCTAAGACATTTTAAATAATCATGAATCTAATTTAGTTATGCAGGACAAAGAAAAATTTATATTAATTTAAAAGCCTTCATCATGAACACTAATCCATTTCATAGTTCCGTTCCTTATCAGGGAACATAATCATAATTTTAAGCTCTTTATGTCTTTAATCTCAATCATATGCTCTTTATGGCATTCCATTCCTTATCAGGAATATCATCATTATCATATGCTCTTTATGGCATTTATCATACATCAAGTCCCACTTGATTAAGAATTGTTATATTCATATACATATAACGATTCTAAGACCGCCCCTCCGAGTTTCCCCACTGGGCGGGCCCCTAAATGACTATAATCTTCCAGGGCCTATCAAACAAGACAAACTGGGCACCAATAACGCAAGACATCGGGAAGTGGCCATACGCCTGTGGGAGAGTCATGACCACACCCAGAATCACCTCACTAGCGCAGAAACATACAATAATTGCTCATATGGCCTAGGACTATATCCACCCTGCATTCATTAGCCAGGGGGCATCACCTCACGCGCGAACTTCCCTTATGATAGCATTTAGAGAGGTGTGTTTAAGTAAATTATCATTTACCATATCCATGATTAAGTAAATTATCATTTACCGTAATCGTTACCATTTCCATTTCATTTTCATTTACTCTTTTTCATATGTATGTTTCACTTTATCCGAAACCATAATCATTTACATTTTGTAAATAATTTACATTTTATCCGGAGCCATACATAATTCATATCGTCATTACAACCTCAAAGAATAATTGAACTCCCAATTTAATTCTCCCAACACCCTTTTGTGGTGTTATACTATTAACCATCAAGACTAACATATCTCAATTGATCTTCTAAAGTCTCCCAAATATAACACTACAACTCCTAGTTTCATAATAATCAACTAGAAGAAAAGAATTCCCTAACATCAATTGGCATATCCCCGAAAAAGCCCCCTCATAACGGATTTCTAATGTAGGGTAGTTAACTAACTCATCTAGGACTCTAGGACTATGAGTTTACTTCATACAAGAAGGTTCCTAGGTCCTAAGCCTAAAGAAAAGAATAAAAATTGAGTTAGAAAAACAACTCAAAAATAGCCTGATTCCGAATGGATTCGCCCCAGGCAGCGAATCGATTCGGATGACAAAACCAACATTCTTCAACTGGCCGAATCAATTCGGCCCTAACCCGAATCGATTCGGGTTTTGCAGACTTGTAAGATGACCCCTTAGCGAATCGATTCGCCCTAGGGCCTAATCGATTCACCCCTGCGAATTTGCCAAGAATGGCTTACGGGTTATGAACCCTAGCTTTTCCCCAAAAGCTCACATCTCTTCCATTTTTACACACATCCAACATCATTAATCTACCCTAAATCAACCTACATGATTATTAACTACTATAACCCACAATTTCATCATCATAAACTAAGATTAGGGTTGAAACACCATAAATTTCATTTTTGATCCATAAATACTAATACACAACTATCCCACAATTTACTCATCTTAAATCATATATTAGCAAGTAGAAAACTTGCCTTGAAGTATAAATCTAAGATTTTCTCTTGGTAGAAGAAATCCCAATCTTCAATCTCCAGATCTCTCTTCTTTCTCCTCTTTTCTCCTCAATTCTCTCTCTCTCTCTCTCTCTCTCTCTCAATGTTTAAGGCATATAATAGGGAAGTTAGGGAATTTAGAAGACTAAAAAAAATCGGGGCTTAACACAAGTCTCCAACTTAAAAGTGCTAATGCTCCATAAAAATGACTCGTAACTACACATTTAAGTTAAAACTAGTCAAAAGTGCCCGAAACCAAAAAATATAATATGACACTTATTTTGACTGTCTCGCACATTCTGGGACAACTACACCCTCTAAACTGGCATCTGACAATTTTATAAATTATTTCAAGTTCCGATTTCATTTAAACCATAATGTCATTTAAACACATGACCCTATATATCATGCAACATGATGATATTTACTTACACATATAGTAAATATGAAACGATCTAGTAAATATTAACTTTCAACTCATTCAATTAATATTTACTCCAGTTCTCAACATTTTATATAATTACTTCATGCGGTAAATAGATATAAAATGAGTCTCATAAAAGTGAGGTTAATCGGACAAAATCATGTTTGTTTGAAAATAAAATCGATTTCAAGCATATAGTATACACAGACACACACACACACACACACATAAATATATATATATATATATATATATATATATATATATATATATATATATATATATATATAGAGAGAGAGAGAGAGAGAGAGAGAGATAGTCAAGCTCCTGTACATACTAAACGATACATGCCGCTAGCACGGACCCATTTTATAAATGATTTTTACTTGTCTTTTTTGTGTGGTATTTAAACATTTCGGGGAGGTCATATAAAAAATATAAGGACAATTTTTTTTTTTGCTATTTTAAAAAAATCGATCAAACTTTTGCAACTTTTAAAGTGCTTTAAAAGCTGCGAAAGTTTGACTGATTTTTTTAAAATATCAAAAAACATTATTTAGAGTTTATTTTTTTGTATGGGTGTATTGAAATGTTTAAACACAAAAAATTCAGCCAAAAATTATTTTTTTAACTATTTTAAGATATGTACCGTTTAGTATGTACATGAGACTCCCATTATATATATATATATATATATATATATATATATATATATATATATATATATATATATATGTGTGTGTGTGTGTGTGTGGTAGTTACATGTGCATGTAGGTATAAAATGTTAGAGCATTCTTTCTGCCATTTGATTCTATATTGTATTTGTATATTTTCCACTGAGTGTTCGACTCACACCCTCATCTTTGCTATGGCAGGTTGGGTGGAGGTTCATATTTTGAGAGCATTACATAGGTAAGTACTCTCTTATATTTTACATTAGTAGCTTTGTATGCTTGAAATTTGACTACACCAAAAATGTTGTTTTATAAGTGTTTTAAACACTTACAAATCAAACAGTAACGATTTTAAACTGTTATAAAACAGGGGGTTATAATTTATTTGTAACTGTTCAAAACACTTACAAATTGAAATTACTAACGGTCCAATGGGTTAATATTTTCGAAGGTATGCGCGCTATAGTTAACCCATTATAAGTGTTTAAAGCCGTTACTATTTGACATTTTATAAGTGTTTAAAACCGTTACTGTTTTGAATTTTATAAGTGTTTAAAACCATTATTTTTTGACATTATATAAGTGTTTAGAACAGTTACTATTGGATATTTTATAAGTGTTTATAACCATTACTGTTTGGAACTTTATTATTGTTTAAAACCGTTACAAATATTGATACAAATTAAAAAAAAAATTGACCACCAAGCCCTCATCCATAGAAATTCCATCATCTGAATACAATAACCCAACATGAATAGAATATCAAGATATTTTTCGACCTATAACCACAACCCCTAACATGAGAAAAATGTCAATTAAAATCCAACTCATAATTAGAAGCTAGAGACTAAATTTAAATGAGAAATAATTTCATGTATAAAGTACTACTAAAATTCATCCGTTATATATAAACAAAGAAGTAGTAATAAAAAATTATGCAATCCAACTTCAAATGTCTAACTGAGAAGATAAAAAAGTAGTAACTAAAGTCATCCAACACAACTCCAATTTTCAAATGTCCCTGACTATCAGTGTTCCATATAAGCAGCCTCATATTAGTAACCTCCAAAGTGATAATATGCCATATAACCTGAAATTTAATAGAAGGAATTAGAATTGTGTTAAATCTGGTTTTATTTTAAAAAACTAAATTAGATACTTACTTTAGAAGTGACTTTTATACCCACAAGTTTGTAGTTAATGGACTTTGGCACTCAGTTTTTACTGTTTCATAGTTTTCCCAATATAAATAAACAAAATATTCAAATGCATTATCTAATTATATACTTACTTTAGAGTGACAAGCATATGGTACACGATTAAACTAAAAAGTATATTGATCATTTGCTATGATATGTAATGGTAAACTAACAAAAATGTTAAAATGAGGGCCAAAGTTCAATATATAAAAACTTCTGAGAATATCATCAATTGCATCCTAAACTTGTGTGTGTGGTGGGTGGGGGGGCAAATGTCAAATGTCCCTATCCATTACTTAAATAATGAATTCCTTAACTGATTACCATGACATTTTAGATGCATGTGGACTTTGGGCAACATTTTCTCGTAAATGCCTTTTGCGGACTCGTATATACCTATATGCACGAGAGCATCCAATCCCTAAATAAAAGAACAAAAAAAGGTTTAAAAAATTACTCCATTACGGTACGTTTATATAAGAGCAGTCTTATACATTGTATTCATCAATTTTCAATAAAAACATATCCTTATCAAAGTAAATTGTGAAGAGGATTTTAAAAGGCTATGGATGAAGGATTTATGGTTTGTAGGTAAAAGCCCCATGCGAACGTTCAAATGGTCTCCATTAGTACCTACTTGAATCAAATTTTCTGGCCTTCTAGTGCATTTGTTTGCAAAAGAAGCTCTTTTCTCAATTGCTCAAATTGTAGGTTCTCCTCTAAAGTACTTTGAGATACTATAGACCAAGTGTTGCCCGTTTATGTGTTTGAATGAATCTCTTAAAGCCTCAGCTAAATAGGATATGGATTGGTTATGGAGAGTATGGATTCTGGCAACCTATTGAATATGATCAAGATCCTCATTATTGTTTAAGGCATAGAAAGCTAGGCCATAATATTGAAGATTGCAAGACGGGAACCAGATCTAATAATGAAGAATCAACTTTGCCTATAGTGCAAGTACCTGTCCAAAATAAACCAGTCGCTCCTATTAATATAAGAATAAAAAATAGCAAAATGGTTTATAAGATAAAGGAGAAAGTGGACTATAAAATGGAAAAGGTGAAAGTTTAATATAAATCTACAGGTAATATAGAGATAGAGGAGGGAGAAATCCTTGACAACCATAAAAATGATCATTTTCTTCAGTAAATTAGAGATCATCCCTCTACCTCCAAGAAAGCCATTAAAGAGAACCAAATTGAAGAATATCTCAGTATATAAGAAGAAGATTGTAGGACTGAAGTGGGGGCAACAGAAGATAATAGTAGTCCCAAAGCTATTAAAGAAATGGATTATTATGACAGGTCAGTGATATTAAAGACGGTGCAAGGCAGAAGCTATAAAATGGATAGAGGGACATCTCAGAAGCTATAAAATGACACGTCAGCGAATAAATTTGTTCGCTCGTCGTGTCTGTACCTTTGCTGGTCGAGCATTGATTCTGGGACAACCATCGAATTATTAATCATTTAAAAGAATTTGCCTTTAGCTTAGTAGATGATGCAATACAACTATATTATTAAGATTTTGGACAAAGTTTCCTATGTGGTCAAACACAGATGTTAGTGTTAGTGCTTTTATTAACTAAATCGTGTATCAATCCTTTCATAAGGGTGAACAATTGACTCTCTAATTTACCTTGGCCTTGCCTCTGGGACAATTCACACATATAGGCTGTCTTGTTTTGGGAATTCTCAGGCTCCGCTTCAAAATCCTATTATTGATTAACATTTAAATTACTAATAAATTGATTGTTGTTGTAATATTTTTAAGAATCTTCCACCATTATCATGTTTCGAGACTCAATATTATCATATTGATAAAAGATGCATGAAAAAAAATATTTTTAGTTTTTGGGTGACTTACGGTTAGTTTCGTAATTCTCTAGGTGTCAGATAAGAAATTTTCTTAGAATTTTTGTTTTTGAATATTGATATCCAGTCCATTTAAACTTATTTTTTCCTTTTTGTTATGTTTGCTAGAAATTACTAATCTTGTTGGTTTAGTATCTCAACTTTCAATCTTGGATGAGGCTCAAGGAGATCTTACATAATTGTCCACCTTTGCCCAATCCAACTTATCAATAAATAAATAAGTCAATTTTCCTAATCTAGGCTTTACCTTAGTTATGTTAGAATAATGTATGTTATCTTTCTTGATCCAAATTATTATTGAAGCCGAATCCAAATCATCTATGATCGAGAATAATAATGGTTATCAGGGATTGTCATTTCTGTTATGGTCAATCTTTGAAAACTGTGCTAACTATGAGGATATCAAGCTTCTATTGGACATCTGACATAACCTCAGAATATTTGTTAGATACTAGTAATTTGTGTTATGTTTTGTTTATATAAATATGTATATTGATTATTGATGATAGTGGGGTTATGTTTACAGTGATTGCCAAATCTTCGTGTTCATGAAAATTTTAATTACAACATTTGCTGAGAAGTTACCATAACATGTGCACGAGCAAGGTTAATAACTTTCGTTTGATTTGTGATTGGGTTTCATCTATTTGCGCATCGAGTTATTCCATTTAATTACAACATGCCATTTCCATGTAAGTAGTTGTTCATCATTTACTAGCTTTAAAATGGTTCCTTGAAACACCAAAATTCTGATAAGTAATTAGCTCATTGTTAACATTAAGGGAAAAAGGCTATATAGTTTTTCCCCTCCATATTTCCTCTTAATTTTATTTTAACTTCATCATTAAGATTGACTTGATAAAAATCTAGGAAAAAGAAGTCTATGTAGCATTTTCTTTATATTTCTTATCGATTTTATTTCTAATTCCATTAGTAAGATTGTCCATGTTTCTACCATGGAAGATTTTGCATGTTTACACTTATGTCTTCAGTTGTCGAACCGGTGGCATCATGTCATGATATAATAATAATTTGTGGCTGTAGAATAAAATATGATTTACAGGCAACATCTCTGGATTTCAATTTGCACATGGATTTGATTATGATCCTAATGTATCAATTCAATGGGCTTTGATCCATGGAGTTTGTTTAGGTGTGTACCATTAAAATAGCTAAAAAAAACCATCTTGAAGTAGATTCGCACATTGAAATGTAGTTATTTAAATATGAGGCGTGTCTATAGTGTTTTATTACTGTAAGAATATTTCGGTGAATATTTCCGTGATTACTGATTTATAACTCTTATTAGGACTGTTTTATTATTGTAAGAATATTTTCGTGAATACATGTACTCACTCTATTAACAAAGGGTTTAGTCAGTAGAAATGTATCTATTGTATAATACATATAATATATTAACAATGTATGTATTGTATAATACAATCGACAACGATTACGGTACCAGTTGGGGTCACAACGCCAACAGTCGTCAATGGGATTACTGGTCCCACAGAAGAAATAGCCCAGTTTCCTCCTCTCAATGTTGTTCTGCATGCTCCTTCTCAATAAAAAGGCACATTGTCATTAAACATTATGGCCATTTTCTAAGAATCGTCAAAGACTGAAAAATGTGTTGAGAATCAAGAATAAAGATGCGTTGAATATGAGAAGTCATTTACCTTATGAGCAGTTGAATATGAGAATCTGGAATAAAGATACGTTGAATAGGTGAAAGTGCGGAAGCCCCCAATTTTTAAATTCAAATATAATGAAATGGTTCAAATTTTAATTTTCCAAAAGTTATTTAAAATTTTCTTTTCTTAAAGAGAACAAACCAACTTATGAAAAAAATAAAATAAAACTAAACTAAAAGTGAAATTAAAACTACACACACAATTTTCACTTCGACTTAAACACACATTAATCCAATTCAAGTTAAACTTGCATGTTATATATATAAAGTAATTTTGCACTTGAATTAAATTGAACATACCCAAACATTAAATTTGCACCAAATTAAATAGATTGTGATTTTGAACTAAATTTATCTTTTAGTCCTAAGCATGCATCTAGGTGATATAGCAAGACAAAATTAAACAATATCACACGACGCGCCGATGTACGAGTAAAACCCAAATGGGAAAGACCTCGGACGGCCGTAGCCACGAATTCACTAAGTATGGTAGTTTTTACAAAGACTGGACACAGGAGGACTTACACAAACTGACTTGAATCCGTCCAAGCCTTGACGCACTCCTTCGGTCTTCAACCTCCGCCTAGTGAATAACCATGGACTCCTCCACAGTCTCGGACTCCACCGATGGGGCTATGGTCACCGTAGATCCGCACGCGAAGCCTTTCTTCGAGTGAGAACACCGCAACAAACTTTTCTCCTTTTTGGGGTAGAGAATAACCCAAACTCTCTTCTTGTTGGTGTAGAGAAAACTACGTGCCAAAACTCTCCAAGCAATGATATATCAATAGGTGCTTGGAATAAACTAAACAAATGGGTGTGTATGTGTTTTTTGGTGAATTTAATCCATAAAAATCAAACACAAAACATGGAACTTTTTCTTAAAAGTTTTGCTCTCAAAATACTATTAGAATGTGAAAAAGTTGTCTTCAAAAAGTTAGTTCCCGCACTAAAGAAGTATGTCAAAAAGAAGTGAGGGCAAAGTAGTGAAAAAGTGGAAAAAACTGGCTTAAAACTGTACCCGCGGTTTTCTCGTTAGAAATCTCGTTCAAACGAGACTTCTAATGAAGAGATATAAAGAAAAAAAAATTCTCGTTTGAAAAATCGTTCAAACGAGAAGTCGTCCGAACGACCTATCTAACGAGATCTCAGCCCATGATTCTAGATAATTTCGATACGAACGCATGGCCGCCAGTTTTGTATCTTTATGATTTTTTTTTGGATTTGATATGATTTTTCTACTGAAAGGTGTCCGAGAACAAAATATATAGAACTATGAATTAAAAAACAGTTTAACAAAAAATTCTAACACCCAAAATAAATTTCTAACATACACCCAATAAATAATGTTCCAAGCTCCTATATATATATATATATATTAAAATGCATTCATACCTTAGGAGCAATGGAACCATGTTGATGACGTAGAAATGAGGCACAACACACACGGCATTTGATGAAGCTTTAATATCTTGGCCGCTACGTCTTCAACAAACACGTCATAGGCTTGAATGGATAAACTTGAACTCTATCCTATGACTCAAATGTTTTTGTCCGGAATTGAGCCAAAACTACAAATGACTCAATTGGAAATTTGTGTCCTTACAAATCTCCCCCTTTGGCTATTCCGGGACAAAAACTAAACAAAAATCCTAAAGGGCCGTCAAGCTCACTAGACTCAAAAACACTGTCCCACCCAAAATAAAAATACAATGCTTGACTCAAACAACCCAATGATCAATATCTTTGCCGATGTTGAATGCTGACATTTTGAAGTATTCCTACACACTTAAGCAAACTATCAAACGCAGAGGGAATATCAAAATATTAAATGCAATTAAATAATTACTCCCCTAAATTAATTCTCCCCTTTATCAAACAAATGACCTACTTAGAAAGACGTCTCCCCCTAAGATAAATCTCCCCCAAACTAAGATACGATAATAATAGGATTAGATACCATTTCCCCCCAATCATTCTCCCCCTTTTTGTTCAAGAATAGACAAAGGCTAAAGAATAAAAAAAGTAACTTATCTCCCCCAAATAAAGCATATACACCCTCTAAACTAAGCAAGGTATAAAAGAATGGGATAACAAGCTAAAACATGTAATTGTGCATATAGTGATGAGAACGTTAAAGCATATGGGCAACAAAAATTCAACTAATCCAAACAATAACATCGAATACCAACTAGGATTCAATAAAATGATACCAATATGATATATAAATTATTAAGCATGTGATATCAACAAAGAATGCAATAAGATGGATACCAAGTATGAATTAAAGCATATATGGATTAGAAATCAAAGCAAAGATTAAACAAAAATATCAAATATATGTATACATAATATATATCAAAGAGACTCAAGTACACATATATAGATATAAACACACAAATGACACACACAAAATATAATAGGAGTCTTTCACACTCGTATGGCAAAAATGTATCATATGGAAATGGAAGTGTTGGGGTGTGAACTAGTAACGATTAAATTTAGACCCAATCACTTAAAACATGTTCACGGAGTTCTCAATTGATTGCAAACTTCGTCACATTTGAATATATCCTCATGTGACAATATAAATTGAACTCAATGTACAAACATACACAATGCATACAAGCCTAGCATATTGATGATTCTAAAAACCAATAGAGTCATGACATGAAATACGCAACTAGGATAAACGAACATTGTGCAAACCGTTGATATACCATCCAATCTCCCTCAATATGCATTTATATTAAATTTGAATGAATATATCAATCAAACATAGGCCTTGGCAAATTATTTTTCTTTTTAATGCCATATTTTCTGTTTTTAGGCCTTTGAACCACGTATTTATTTTAGGTCCATTCAAAAATGGTGGCTTATAATCGCAAAGGATAACTAAGTCCTTTCGGATCCCTTCCCCGTGCACATTTATATTTATCATGTTTTTATGTTTCACACAAATCTCACGAGCAACAGATTTTGACATGCACTAGTCCTCCTAAGTCACAAATATGAAGATGACAAGATTGGTCGGAGAACACTTCACAAAGCTCAAATATACATATGAAGTTAAAATTTCAAAAGAGCTCATGCATGTGTGAATAGAGGCATATAAAAATAGAATCCATTTAATCAACACAAAATCCAACTACTCCATGTAAGCATGGTAAAGAACATAATAAGGATTGGCAATCTAAACCAAAAGTTCTAGCCACATGAGAGTGTAAAAGATGGGATTCAAACACAAGTGTATGCCACATAAAGTGTGTCAAACTAAAATACACACAAAATAAAATCTTTTTGAGTTTTTGAAATTTTTAACTAAAAATAAAAAATATATACTCAAAAGACAAACAAACATCATTTGAATTTTTTCTTAAGCTTAAATTACCAAGAGATAAAATCCAAATGATAAACAAAAATCTTTTTGTATTTTTCATTTAATGCAAACAAAATGAAGGAAATATAATACAAAAGATAAACAAAAATCATAATTCTAGCATGTGATAAGCATGGAGCATAGACTAGAAAATGATTAAATAAGCATACATTTAGCATGTGAATATAGCATGAAGTACAAAAGCTAAAGTATGCAAATACTAACACATTCATCCTTTAGGTTTAGCAAGGGAGGAATCATGTGAAAGTAAATGAGAATCAAAAACCCCATTTTTCAAGGCAACGAAGTCGGATTTCCTAACCCAAATTAATGAAGAGTGACTATCTTGGGGTGTAGGAATTTTAACTACCTTGGTTGCTTTACGTTGGGATTTTCTAGGAATACGTTTAAGATCAAAACAAAATTTCCTAAGATGACCTTTTCCACCACAATGTGTACAAGTAAAAACATGTCAAAAAGATTTACCTAAGGAGTGATCTCTAAAGACTTTCCTAGTAGATTCTCCTAAAACATTGGTTTTGGCGTTATGATTAAATTCATTACAAGTATTGAAGCCTAGACCACAAGTGTCATTTTTAATTTGGACTGTTCCTAATATTTTATCTAATTTTTCCGAACGACACTCCAAATCAAATTTGACATTACTAGAGTCTTTTAATTTATTTTGCAATTCTAAAATGTTAGACTCTAATAAAACATTTCGCTCTTCAAAAGCAAGAAGCTCCTTTTTCAAGGATTCCATTAAACCCCTAAGGCTATCTCTCTCACCTTATATATATTCAAGCTTCTCTAGAAGAGCTTTCTCTCGTGTCCTAAGGTCTTCAACCAACATGCTATTATCAACAACCTTGACACATTCTTTCAAACTAGCTTCTAACTTCAAATTAGCTCTTTTCAATTTAATAGATTCTTTATAAAGTTCTTGAAATGCATTTTGAAGTTCACTCACATTAACTTCTTATTCATTTTCACTCTCTCTTTCTTCTCCACTCTCACTATCATAAAAAACAAGGGAATCAAAAACTTTGACCTCGGAAGTGTCATGTGTTAAAGTTTCATCAATCGACGAGTTCTCACTATCACTCACATGACTAGCCATAAAAGCCACAAAGTTGGGCTTAGTGAGGGAATCGGGTCCCTCTTCCTTATCACTATCACTAAGCGTCGCATTATATGAAATGGGTCGCTTACCCTCTTTCCTTAGTTTAGTGGGACACTCAGAAGCCCTATGGCCATAACCCTCACAACCAAAACACCTATTTGACTTGTCCCTATTTAATTGTTCATTAATAGGTTTAGGGATCTTCTCAGTTTTGTCATACTTAGAAGTTTCAAATTTCTTAAAGTATTTTTTAAATTTATCTTTGTTGAATTTAAGAAATTTTTTAAATATCCGAGCAAACAAAGCCATATCTTCCGAGTCACTATCACTCTCGCTCTCTACTACTTGTTTGACCTCTTTTCGGGCTTTTAAAGCAATGCCCTTTTCAATTTTCTTTTTGGTTTTAGAGGGAAACATGTCTAGTTCATAGGTTTGTAAATCACTTACGAGCTCTTCTAATTTCATACAGGCTAAAGTTGGTAAAGAATTTAAAACGGTCACTTTTGGAATAAATCTATCGGGAAGGGACCTTAAAATTTTCTTTACTACTCGGTTGTCGGGTATTTTCTCTCCCAAGTTAAAAGATGAATTAACAATATCGTAAAGTCTAGCATAAAATTCATCAAAACTTTCTTTTTCGTTCATTTTGATAGTTTCAAATTGAGTGGTGAGGTTTTGGAGTTTCGAAGCTTTAACGACACTAGTACCTTCGTGGGTGAGTTGTAAAATATCCTAAGCTTCTTTAGAGGTCTCACACGTCATAATGCGTCGGAATTCATCCGGTGTGACAGCGCTAAATAGGGCATTTAAACCTCAGGAATTAAACAGCGCTAAACAAGCCAACAAACTTTTCTCCTTTTTGGGGTAGAGAAGAACCCAAACTCTCTTCTTGTTGGTGTAGAGAAAACTACGTGCCAAAACTCTCCAAGCAATGATATATCAATAGGTACTTGGAATAAACTAAACAAATGGGTGTGTATGTGTTTTTTGGTGAATTTAATCCATAAAAATCAAACACAAAACATGCAACTTTTTCTTAAAAGTTTTGCTCTCAAAAGACTCTTAGAATGTGAAAAAGTTGTCTTCAAAAAAGTTAGTTCCCGCACTTAAGAAGTATGTCAAAAAGGAAGTGGGGCAAAGTAGTGAAAAAGTGGAAAAAACTGTCTTAAAATTGTTCCCGCTGTTTTTTCGTTAGAAATCTCGTTCGAACGTGACTTCTAACGAAGAGACAGAAAGAAAAAAAAAATCTCGTTTGAAAACTTGTTCGAATGAGAAGTCGTTCGAACGACCTATCTAATGAGATCTCAACCCATGGTTCTAGATAATTTCGATACGAACGCGTGGCCGCCAGTTTCATATCTTTTTTTTTTTTTTGGATTTGATATGATTTTTCTACAGAAAGGTGTCCGAGAACAAAATATTTAGAAGTATGAATTAAAAAACAGTTTAACAAAAAATTCTAACACCCAAAATAAATTTCTAACATACACCCAATAAATAATGTTCCAAGCATTATATATATATATATATATATATATATATATATATATTAAAATGCATTCATACCTTAGGAGCAATGGAACCATGTTGATGACGTAGAAATGAGGAACAACACACGCGGCATTTGATGAAGCTTTAATATATTGGCCGTTACGTCTTCAACAAACACGTCATAGGCTTGAATGGATAAACTTGATCTCTATCCTATGACTCAAATGTTTTTGTCCGAAATTGAGCCAAAACTACAAATGACTCAATTGGAAATTTGTGTCCTTACAATAGGAGAGTCTAGAATAAAGATTCATTGAACTCTCATAAGGTTATGAACGTGACAACATACGGTAAATATACTTTCACTCTAAGAATGGGAGCATCTACCTTAATTGACTTGATCTAGTCAAAAGCGCTCTTTGCTAGTCTGAAAAAAAGGGTAATCACTAAAAATATAATGGACCTAGAGCATAAAGAAGTTCACACGTGCCATTGGCTCTATAGGAAGGCATTTAATATGCTTGACAACATGGGCAAGCAAGACGGGTCACAACCGTTCTCGGGATAACTCTTGTTAACTGCATATAGAGTCCACCAAAAGAGCTGCATATAAAATGATAATTCGATGATTATCTAATGAAGTTAAAGGTATGGATTCATTGATGAGTAACTGAAATAAATGAACATTTTGGATTTGTCATTGTCACCTTAATGAATTTGACACTCTAGTACTTGACTAAAAAAATTCTTAAAAAAATATTAATGAATCCTAATAACAAATTCTGAACAAACTTAATAAAATGCATAGAATATATTAAGGACCTACATATTTGAACATGTCAACTACATAGACTACATGATTTCCATCAGAACAACTGCGTTTTTCATTACCATATTGACATTCTTATAAAAACCCAACAGTGATAGATCCCACTAAGGTCAACCCCACCCAAAAGAGATAATTCCCACTATGTTCAATCCAAACTAGTATGAAGCAGCCAAAGAGAAGGGAGTAGTAACCAAGTTATCAGAACATGATATCAAGTTGATGTTCATGTCTTCAGTAAGTTAAAAACTTCTAAGCAAATTATATTAGGAGATCTCAATCTGATATGGCTTTGAACACTTTGGAAGCTTTAATTGTTCAACAACACCCTTCATATGTATTATAGTCTTCTCCAAAACTTTGTCATTCTCCATAAAGTACCTCACCTATTCAACTCCATTGTTCAACCCCAATACCGTAATTTCGATTGTCTTTAGGTGTGATCTCAAACGACCGGTCACATTCCATTCCAACCATGATGTCCCGACTTTGCCACATGAAAATGAAAATCCCTGACATAAGAAGGAAACAATATTCCATATCATCAATATTTCAAACTCTACTCTATAATTAGTTGGAAGGTGATGTTATTATTCACCCTTTCCTTAATTAAAAAATAAGAAACCCCAACATAGGATAACTCTTGAGAAATTCTAGTACCAATTTCCAGTTCCAGGAAACATTTCATCGGCAAAGAACTTTAAATAAGTCAAATTATGAAACTTCGGTAGATTAAAAGAATTAGCCACCGAAAGAGACTGCACAATAGGTAGAAAGAGACTTTAGAAATGATAAAAAATAATATAGCGAAATTTATATAAAAAACAACAACATAGAAAAAATGTGGCTTACAGACATGGTAGAACATGATAATGAAAGAGACGTAACGTTGAAAATCCTTCTAAGAAGTTTAAATAAACACGTGACATAAAGGCCAAATATTGAAATGCAGGGTAAGTTTTTGAAACACGAAGGTGTTCTTGGCATATGTAAGACATGTCTAATACCACATAATCCTTTCACCTCATCGCCAATAGAAAAAAATTCGAGAGAAGGGGCATCAATTATAATTTTTAAATCAGCATGGTGCATAAATTCCACCTATAACCTTTTTAATGATTGAGAAATGACATTTAAAGTTTTCAAATTATCCCATATTTCTCTAATTACAACCAAATTATCGAGAAAAGATTTTTTGCTGAATTATCATCTTTATATGCAACTGCATAGGCCTGATGTGGTTGCTCGAGGATTGGATATTCCAGATGTTGAAGTGGTAATAAATTATAGTTTTCCACTCACGATAGAGGATTATGTCCACATAATTGGTAGGACTGGATGAGCTGGTAAGAAGGGTGTTGCCCACACATTTTTCATGAAAGAAATTTAGGAACTTTGGGGGGGAGATAATATATGTTCGTAGAGAAGCTAGGCCAGTTATACCTGCATCCCTTGTGAATTTCAATACTCATGTAAAGACAAAAGAGTCCAAGTTATATGGGACTCATTTTAGAGAGATTGATGTGAATGCCCCAAAAGCTATAAAAATTTAATTTAATTCTGACGAATATTGAGACTAGAGTTTCGAACATGTCGAAAGAACGAAAGCAAAATGGACTAAGGTGGTCACATACTATCGTAGGCTATAATTTGAGAAAATATCAAAGAACTAGGCCTCAAAGATATCAAGAGTGTAGCTAAATTATTGAGTTCATTAATTGTAGACTTATTTTTTACCATAAAAAGAGAAGATATAGTACTAACAGTTCAATGCTCAATTTTGTAGGATCCCTTTTTGGGACTCGTGGCGTAAAACTATATTAAACACTACAATCCCTTAATTTATTATATTTGAGTGTTGTTTCTAAAAAAAACATCCAATGACCACCAATGTCTACAAGTTTTAAGCTAAGGAGTTCCATTTGAAGAAAGCGTGCAAATTGGGTTAGATTAATAATACCACAGATTGATCTTTTACACATTTTTTTTAATGCACTTTCCTTTGCAATGGTGATCTTTGTTTGTACTTTTCCCACGAGGGGTTAGCATCTATTTTTAGAAAATCAGGAATTTAAGCGTCAGAAATAATGAAAGGGACTAAAGAGTAAAGACCACATAAATAATAGTTCACCTAGAATCAAACGATATCTAAAGCTAAAATGACGGAATGAATCCAACAGTTGAACTAGTGATAATGGCAAGGTACATGTTCATGGATTTTACCACTACAAAATAATTCCATTTTAAATATCTGATTACCAAAATGTATTGCTACAAATAAGCACAAAAAACTGAACAGGAATAGATAATTAAATGAATATCTTAAACTATTTTCAAAAGAAAAAACTCATGCTTGAAAAATCAGAAAACTTTACATAAATACACAAGAGTGAATTACACTAAACTATAGCAGTTAACGTATTTCTCCCAATATAAAAAAAAATGACAACTGCCCCTAAAATATTGAATCGTGACAAATAACATATTTTCACTAGAAAATGTACAATTTTGATGCAGAACATCAAGTTTATATTAACTTTATTCAATAGCTTAGGGGGCACTTTTTCGCGTTTTTAAGATTAGGGAGTGATTCATAAAGCTGCTATATAGTTCAGGGGGAGTTTATATAATTTATCTAATAAACAAATACAATTAGAACCCTAACACCTGAAGTGATATTTCCCCAGAACGTAGGTGTACTCAGTCATAAGGGCTATAATTTAGCAAAGAAGAATTTATAACATTGTGCTCATTTAACTTGTACTGTTCAAATTTTAACACAATTTCGCTTAACGTCTATAATCACACTACAATCAAGAATATTCTTAGCCGCTTAACAAAAATAAAAGGATAACATGACTATCCTTGGATAAAACAGGTGTCTCCAAGTTGCCTAGTCTAATTATGTAAGGCTTTGGAAGCTGAAACATTAAGAGAACTTCAATCAGATCTCACAAAGATCCCATTTTTACATCAGTTATGTGTTAGATAGCGTTAAAACTGAAAAACAAATAGCCTAGTCAAATTTTGGGACATCATCAGTAAAACTTTCAGTGGCGTTAAAACTGAAACCAAAAAAGGCTATACAGATTCCGGACACCATGAATCAAATAATTTAAAGCCTCAACAAAACAAATTAAAAAAAAATAACTCACCCGTGATAAACTGCCTATAGACAAAGTATGACCTACTCGCTTAACAGGTATAAACAATCATGAAAAGTAAGTCCAGCTTAGCTCAAGAAAAGGTGGTGTTCAAGGAACTCGATCTTCCGTGAGTGACTTATGGGATTCCCAAGAGTATTCGGTTGGAAAATGAAAATCCTCAAAACATAGTCCAATTCCTCCACTTTGTCATATATATACAGAAACTTGGCTTAAAAAAATGTTAGAGCCATTAATGAACAATGCACAATTCTACCATATAATTCATTGAAAAGAGTATAATTTCATGTATTCACTTGCATAGTCTTAAATATACACCTTTTCAAATAATTTACATTCCCTTCCCAGTTATTTTTCTTTGAATGAATTCTATGTAAAAAATTACTCTTGTCCAATAAGGCATCAATAATTAACAATGATAGAGTTGATTCGACAATCAAAAGGAACTTCAAATGCTCATTAAACAAAGCTCTACTTAGACATAAATTTTAAATCACACTCGATATGCAGTAATCTAGTGAGCCAATTTTACAATGTTCAGAAGGTTATTTGAGTTATTCAAGAAATTTGACAAAACTAATTGACCACATAAATCAGAATGCTAATCATTAATGGTTTGAATCTCAAAGGATATTGAACTTATTTTCTTGTTCAGATATCCCTATAAGCCAGTCTAGCACCTTAATTTCTCTTATTCTTAAGACTAATCATCCAACTCATATGCAAACACTTGTGCAGTGAGTGACTTGGTCTATCTCCAGTTACAACCTTATATGCAAACACTTTTATCTCTTATATGTAATCTAAATTTAACATCGCATCATATCAATTGTAGTGCTTGTCGGTTCCAGTACAGTACAAAACATATAGATATCAACAGTAGTGATTAACTGTGTATATACATGTATATATATTCATATTGGGGGTGTAAGAATATATTGGTTACCTTTGATAGGAAACTCCTCAAAGCTTGTTACCTGTTTTGAACAACTCTAAAGAGCTGAAGATGTACTTCTCATGGACTATATGCAAAGGTTCGGAAGATATTTGAACCAAGTCAATTGGGACGTATCGATAATTAATCAATTCAATATGAAATAATAGAAATAGTGGCAATTAATCAAAACAGTGGCAATTAATTACATCAGTAGATGCTTACGTTTCTATAAGGACATCAGCTAGGTCTTCCTACTATCCGCTAACTCTTCAAACCTCCTCCCTCCTCCTTTATCCGGGCTTCGGACCGACAATGCAAAATATATATTTGCATTGGCAGAGTTAAAAATGTTTTAGCTAATAAAGAAGAAAATTAGTTGAAGATCCAAACATGCCCATAACATAATAACACAAAAGACATACAACCATTATGGAAAGTTCCTAACAAAAATATAAGACAACAACATTTAGCATAAACCATTAAAATCCACAATTACAAATTCCATATAAAAAAAATTGGAAATCATTAAACACGCTTGACAAGTACTTTCGGCCACACAACCCAGCTCCCAGTACCAACGTATCTCAAATCCTCATCTCCACCCTGTTGTCCCAAGTAAAGACCAACATTGAGGTCAAATATCGTGTCTAGTATCACTATTACCTCTTGCTCATAATCAACGATGTGTGAGTGCACTTTTTTCTGAACAGTCACGTCTATCGTTCTCTTAGCAATCACCTTACCATTCAAACCCTTAATCTCATATAACACACCATCTTCTAGTACGCACCGTGTTGCATTAGATTAAGTAGAGGTTAAATGTATGGCACTTTATCCATTTGTGAGGTTGGAGTGATGCTTACCCATATTAGACTTTACAAATGTATCCAAGTCAGCAAGTGTGTTCTCCATGCCTTTCATAGATGCTTCCATTGCGTTCAATCGACCTTTCGTACATTCATTTTCGGTTTTTTGATTCGAAGCAGAGCAAGGACTATCATGGAAGCTTTAATAGACGATAGTGACACTAAAGACCCTACACCTCGAGTGCATCCCCTTTTGTCTATGCCAAATACTTGGGACAATGCATCAGTTTCCAACGATTGGGATTGGTCAATAGCATTTTCTTTAAGCTCGGCATTCTTTGCTTTAACCTTCTCCTATAATATACTATGTAATAAAAATATTAGCAAATCATTGAACATAAATAATCATATACTTTATACTATCAAATCATTATTGTTTGCAAAAACTTACCATGCTTGAAGCAATGCTATCCGGGATTGTCCCATTTTCCCTAGAGTGGGAGGCTATCCACACATCAACACGTGTGATATTGGCATTAGGATTTATGTCGGAGTTGTCATCATTGGGATTAGAGTTGGCATCTGGCTTATCGACCTTTTTATTTTTCTACAAATATAAATTCACCAATTAGAGAATATTCGATTAAATGAATACAATTCACCGATTAGAAAATATTCAATTACAAAAAAAATAATTCATCGAGAAAGAATACCAAGTTTGAAAAAAAAGGTGTACTTACATGTATGTATCGGACTTGGGCCTGACCATTGCGCCCACTAGTGTGAGTAGCCCCAATTTTAGATATATTTGATTTCCCTAATTCTCTTTTCTTTCCGGCAACTTCCGTACTCTCATTCTCCACAAACTCCCTCCACGACTCCGGCTTAACATAGGGAGATACATTCACTAACCTTTCTGCATTTGTTGTAGACTTCATGTAATATAATCTCCTTAACTTGTATTTCCATGACTTGTATTTAGAGGACATGTTTTTTAAACATTGTTGCTTATGAGATGATGGAAGATCATATCTTTCCTGGTATGGAGACACATTAGCTAGCTTTTGGGATATGATATAATTCATAAAGAGAAAGAACACCTAAATACATAAATTACTGATGTTTTACCAATATCTCAATCCAATCGTCATCTTTGTAGCTGACTGGAACTTTACGCCAATCACCGTATGTAATTGGAACATTACCACGAACTATCTTCCCAAGTGGAGACATATATGGACCTTTTTTCTCTCACCCACCACTTGATTATCCTCATCGATAGTAACTATTCCTCTTGTATCACTACCTTTGCTAAACATCGAATACTGCTTTAAAACAACTAAACTATACAAATTAATGTGCAAAGCAGGACAATAAAACTAAAATAAGAATTTCAAAAAAATCAGCACTACCATTAAATACCCAACATATAAATCACTATTAAGCATCACCATGATCCCAACATATGTATTATAAAGGTGCTTTACCATCAATTGAAAGCTGATAATAACAAAATGTGTAATATAGAAAGGGTTATTTCAACAAACAAGTGTATAGGATGAATAAAAAAAGATGTTTGCATATGAACAAACTCAATTTAAGCAAATAAAACACTCAAGAAATGAAAATACTAGTAAACATGTCCAAAAATCCATATATGTTCAGTCAACATTGAGCAAATCCTTTAGATTGACATTGTACTCAAGAATGGATTCATACACGATTGGAACCTCATTGTCATCCATCATTGTCGTCAATCTCTTTGGAGTATGCAAAATAATGGACCATCCATCATTTAAAAAATCCATAGCATAGAATACTTGAGTTGCTTCAGAGGCAATAATGAACGGCTCATCATCAATTCTCTCTTTACTCTTAAGTTTACTTAAGTTAACCATCATTAAATTTGAGTGAGGATCAATTTTGTAGCCATTAATCTTGTCCTCGACTTTCACCCAATCACAATAAAATATGACTATCTTGAAAGACGTATAGTCCAACTCAAATATGTGATGGATAATTCCATAATACGCTGTCTCCGCTTCTTTATAATTGGTATCTTTCCCGCTTGATCTGAATTTAGTGATGTCCTTCATAAACACATCGTTATTTTGTGTTACCCGACGCTCGTCATATTCCTATGTAGAAAATTCAAACCCATTAGAAAGATACTTCTTATATGATTGTGCATCATATTTTGGCCCGTTGACTAACCGCCACAACATTGTATCAGTTGATCCCTTTTTAAGTAGCTACAAAATATGATGACAAATAAGTATACTGAAATATAAAAAGACAAAACCAAATGTTTTCATATAGTTGACTTAAGAGCGAACCTTCTTAATCAACCATGGAACAAAACCCTCATTTTTTTCCTTCATTGTACCCCCTTTCGATTACGCCCAAAGGTAGATTCCCAATAAATATCATATTTCCTACACCCAATAAAAACATTTAGACATATCATGTGTGTTAACTTAAATAAAAAAAAACATTACCAAAACTAATATACTCACATTTTCCATTAATCCACTTCCTCATGTTATTGCAATACCCATTTCCGAGCTTGTTCAAATTGCATCGTGGTTAACTTCACTTTCTTCTCTGTACTAAAGGCCCCTCATCAGCACTTTCATCATCTTCATCAAAAAAAGATTCATGTGTATCCTTATGATTTCCTTCGCATGGGTTTGGCATGTACTCCATGCAATAAAGAGTTTATTCTTCTACAATGTATTTCTCAGCAATGCTCCCTTCAATATACCTCTTGTTGCCAACCTAGTTATTATAATTTTTCATCAACCTATACCTCAAAAGCATAATGAAAACTAATAAATATATATTATATCATACTATTTATCTAAAAACATTATCACGTGTAATTCGCTTACCTCTCAAAAGGATACATCCATCTAAATCTGACTGGGCCAGATTTTAGTTCTTCCTCGGCTAAATGTATGATGAGGTGGATTGTTACAACGAAAAATGTGGGTGGAAAATACTTCTCTAAAACACACATTGCCTTTTTAGATAAATCAAGAACATCCCTCCTTATCACCTTAGCGCACAACACATTGAAAAAAATACTTAACCGTTGAATAGCAACTAACAAATCCTTGTGCTTTGCCTAATATTTTTTTAGCAATACCGAAAGAAAATGTTGAATATTCACATGATAATCATGCGATTTCAGTCCCTTCAACCCGAGCGATTCTAATGTCACATTCTTACTCAAGTTAGAGGAAAAACCCTTCGGCAATTTTAACTCCTTTAAGGTAAGAAAGAACCAATATTTTTCTTCTTTACCTAAAGTGAATGTTGCTGCAGGTCTAACAGTTTTGCCAGATTCATCTCCATCGCCTCCATATCTTCACGTGCATTGGTTCCGTCTTTTGATTTATCTTTCAAGTCCAAAATAGTTGATAAAAGATGATCGGTGACATTCTTCTCAATATGCATAACATCTAAATTATGTCGAACATCATGGTCTTTCCAATACGGTAAATCAAATAAAATTGACCTTCGAGACCATGGAGTTGTGATATTTGTATTCGCACAATCATTGTTGTCCCCATTTCATTTCCTTTCCTTTTTATTTTTTTTACCAATTTTTGACTTAATGCATGTTACTTTCTGTTCAATCTCAGTACCAGACAACCTTTATAGATATTTACTATCCTTAAAATTGTTATTAAAGTTGTGTTTGTCCAACCTAAACTTGTGATTGCGTGGAAGGAATCTTTGATGACCCCGATAGAAAATTTTCTTACTATTTCCAAGATGTTCTGAGTTGACTTCTTCCGCACAAATTGGACAAGCTTTATAACCATGAACAATGCACCCAGGCAAAGTTCCATATCCACGAAAGTCATGAATTGCCCACAATAACATAGCTCTAAGTATAAAATTATCTTTGGTGTGGGAGTCATATGCCGTTACACCTTTGAACCATAACTGTTTCAACTCATCTACTAAAGGTTCGATATAAACGCCGGTGTCCTTGCCTTGTGCATTCGGCCCAGATATCAAATTTGAGAACATGGAAAACTCTCTTTTCATACATAAAGATGACTTCATATTTAAAGGTGCAAAAATGACAGGCCAGCAACTATAAATGGTGCTGAGATTACTGTATGGATTAAAACCATCTGTAGCTATAGCAAGACGAACATTACCTGATTCAACAGTAATGTCCGGCCATTTCGTATTTGCATACTTCCAAGATAATGAGCCAACGGGATGCCGCATAATATTTGTAATGGATTTCGCTCGAGTATGCCAAGTCATTTCATTTTCAATCCATGGTATACTAAATAATCTCGTCAGCCTTAGTATCAACGAAAAATTCCTCACTATCTTTCCCGGTACTTTACCCTCCCCATTTAAACTAAACCGATATCTTGATAAGTTGTATATTGGGCATTTCTCCTTATTTTCATGTTCCTTATGGTATAAGATACAATCATTCTTGCATGCATGAATGATATTATAATCCATACCAACTTCTTTAATTATGTTCTTCATATCTGGATACTTTGTTGGTGTTGAATTTTCTTTGGGCAAAAACTCCTCAAATAAATCCAAGATATTGGTTAAACTATTGTCTGACAAACCATGTCTTGTCTTTATGTTATTCAATTTGATAACAAAATACAATGTTGTGTGTTTCTTGATACATGCTGGATACAATGGCTCACTCTCCTTACCATGTATGTACGTGTATTTTAGCTCCTCGGGGGTTTGAGAACTATTTTCACCACCTTCGTCTCTACCAATGGGATCTTTCGAATGATTAATGTTTCGATTAAACATTTCAAACGCATCATAAACAAGTTCCTATATCCTTGGATCTCCAGGCATGACATCATTTTGTTCAATATCTTCCTCGGTTGAACGTTCATTCCTCTCGACATATTCCTTTTCCCCGCGTAAATGCCAAAATGTGTATGAATGTAAGATCCCATGACGAAGAAAATGAAAATGAATATCTTTGAGCTCGAGCAATTTTCCATTCTCACATTTATAGCATGGACATGCAAACATAGTTTCTCCACGACCATTTTTCCTTGCGAAATCGATAAATGTAGCAACCCCGTTTATATATTATGGTGTTCCTCTGTCACGTTCTTTCATCCACTCTTTATAAAGTTGTGACGCCATTCTACAAGTCATACAATAAATAAATGTTAATTTATATAGGATCAAATACCAAAAAATCCCTCAAACATTTTTTAATACACATTTACTTCAAGTCTTTTATTTTGTACCAAAAAGTCCCTTATTCTCTTTTCTTTAAAGGTCAGTGCCAGCGGCATGGTAAAGAATTTTTGGCATGGTGAAGGACTTATTGGTGTAAAATAAAAATTATTGGACTATATATGTATTAAAATAAGTTCAAGGGACTATTTGGTATATTCCCCATTGATATATATTATAAAAGTTATAAAGTGCTAAAAATAACACAATTAAAGGCCCGTTTGGTCTATGTTTGGGTTGTTTTCTGTGTTTAAAACCTAAAACCAGTAGAATATGCATTTGGCAACGTGTTTTTTTAAAACTATTTGCTTAAAACTTTTTGATTCGATTTACTATCAACTCCTATTTGATTATCTCATCTTAAAAAACCATTGTAACGAAATATATTATAGGTAGTATTTTTGTACCTATATCTGAGAAGATGAACCTCCTTAGAACAAAGATTAAACGTGATGAGATCAAAGATGACTGAAAAACCGCAGCCTAAGACCTAAGATCGAATTGAAATAAGTAACAAAAGATAAGTAAGCATAATACCTATAAATAAGACACGAGAAGATTAATCAGCTACATCGATTTAAACAAAAAAAATAGATTGAGTGCGTTTAATTTTTAAACTGATGAAAAAAAGCAGCACGATTTTAACTTTTTAAACAAAATCAAAAGTTAAAATCAGATGAAAAAATTCTTGAGTCTCACAAGAAGAAGAAATTTTAATAGATGAAAAAAATTTCCTCACAAAATTTTTCCAGTCTCGAGTCTTGAGACCGAATTTATCCCAAAAAAAAAATTCACAAAATTTCTTCTTCTTAAAATTTTTTTGATGAATACCTCTTCTGATGAAAAAAGAAACAGATGCAAAAAAAAATCTCTACCAATTTGATATATGTGTTTACTTGAAGAAAAAAAAAGATGAATCTAAATATTTAGGGGAACAATCTAACTATTCAGGGATACACGTAAGTGTGAGGGTTTACCGAATACGCCTGAAGTTGAAGCCCAAAGACGCCTGAGATCGAAGACCTAAACTGAGGCGGGAATGGGATACACGTGAATGGGAAAATACAATATAGGTTCTCTAAAGCGGGAATGGAAAAATACAATAGAGGGAAAGGCAATTTTTTAACACTTTTGAGTCTTAGAAAGGAATACACGTGCCCCTCACGTGTTCTATATTAACTAATGTGTTGTGTATTAATAATTTTGTTTCAGTCATGAACACTTACAAATTTTGTAAGTGACTAAAACCGTTATAATTTTTGTAAGTGTCACTAACACTTATAAATCATTTTTTCAATTAGTTATAAAATAACCAATTTGGTGTATGCTTCCCACGGGTCCCTCACGTAGTTTGATTTGAAGTTGGAATCGTATGCCAAACAAGTGAAACGTTAATTAAAATAAAACTAGATTAGCAACATTATACAGGTTATTTCATTAAACTTCATACATAATGATCGGGTCAGACCGGGTTAACTATGGGTAACCCATAAATCCAGGTCGGGGCGCTACACTGGGAAAGTGGAGCTTATTGTTAAGCATTTCTGGATCTGGACTGCTTTCTGTTATCAATAAGGAAGGGGCCATAACTGTGATATTTAGTGGAGTCTATGTCTGTAAGTTTGTCTGTGTCATTATAACAGTGCTGATAAATATTATTCCTGAAAGGTTTTGTTTTCCTCATATCTCATGTTGTTGTTTGTTTGATTTGAGTTAGAGTCAATATCTCGCATGACTAGTTTCACCTAATAAAAAATAAATTGGATTAAATTGAATTTTCCTTATTTAAGACCTAATCTACGGATTCTACATTTTACCACATAACCAGATCACTCTGCATGTTTTTAAATTGGTATCATAGCATGTTTATATAAGTTATTTAGATAAATACTGGTTGTTATAAGGAGAATTCGTGCAATAGGCTACCTATGTTTGATGGCGCGAATTATTCTTATTAAAAATCTCAGATGAAATCGTCTCTAAAATTGATCGACGAGCGCATTTGTCTTGTTATTGAAAGGGACTAAACTCCTCCTACTGTGACTAATGAAAATGTCGTAAGTCCTAATCAAGTCAGAATTTTGGATCAAAGATGACTTTAGATGGAGGAATTTTACCTCTCACGGTTTGAATGCTATTTTTGGAGTTGTCACACTCAACAAATTTTGTTTCATTATGACGTATACCATGTCTAAAGAAGCTTGGGATATCCTCCTACTCACACATGAGGGTACTGATTCCATTAAGGATTCTAAGCTTCAAAACCTCACCACACAATTCGAGACTAGACGTATTCTTGAATTTGACACTTTTGATGAATTTTATGCTCGTATATTAGATGTTTTAGTTTCATGTTTTAATTTAGGTGAGCAAATTTCGAAAATGATAGTGTTAAGAAACTTTTGAGGTCTCTCCTATCCTATTTCAATACAAAAGTTACCGTCCTTAAATCTTTGAGAATTCTAGACACAATTGGATAGAAGAGATCGTGGGTGATCTCCAAACTTACAAATTAGACATATTCCTTGATATCCAAAAGAAAACGTAAAGAAGAATAACTTTAAAAGATAAATCTAAAAAATAGGAGGTGTCTAACGTCTATTCTAAAATTGATCAAGATCATATTTCCCTATCTACTTAAATATTCATAAGGTTTCTCAAATTCAAAAATCAAAGTTCATCTGAATCAAAGAATAAAAAATTTGATTAGAAAAAATTACAAAGCGGGTTAAAAGTTTTATGAGAATGATCAAGAGAAAGGCGGAGGTGAAAATTCCAAGAAAGATGAATTGGAGGGGTGCTATTAGTGTTAGGAGAAAGGTCATAGAGCCCACAACTGTTCTACTAGGCTTAAGAGACAGAAAAAAGGCAAAGCCACCTATAATGCCACTCTAAACAAAAATAATGTTGAGTCATGGATTCTGGGAATGAACCACCACATGAACGTAACTTCTATGCTTTCATAACAAGTCATGTTTCAACTATAAGTACGTCTTGTACCGATGAGGACATTTCTAAAAGTGATGGTCATGACAATGATTCAAATCATTTAGGAGAGTCTGAGGGGGATGATTTGAGTGGGGGAGAGCGTGGTCCTCAATCTACACACTTGGAACTTTATACCGAGGCGTTAAAAACTAAAAAGTAAAAGAAAAATTTCTCTTAGGGTGTTGTCTTTAGGGGAGTTAAAATTTTCGAGAGAGCGAGAGACCTAGGTTCATAAGACACTTATTTTGTTGGTTAGGGAAAATATCGACTTAGTCAACAAAGTGTCTAGTCTTACGAGAGATCTTATACGATCATTGGAGACTCGTGAGGAACTTGTAGCCCATGTTTCCCAACTCGTAAAAGAGCTCAAACATGCCTGGGATGTTAAAGTCACTTTAGAGGGCACATCCAATAATGTTGGAAAGATTTTCGTAGGTTCCAATTTAGGTTTTAAAGAGAGGCATGACATAGGTTACGAGGGTGCATCCACTTCAAGTATTGCATTCTAACTAATTTTTAAGTTTGTGTTAGATCCTTAAGGGCGTCCACTTAACCCACCAAGGAGATGTCGTCCTAGGCGTGTTAAAAAAATCAACCCAAGTAAATCTATATTTGTACCCATTGCAAATGAAAAGGTAACCTTAGGGTTTTTTGTTAGAAGATAGGAAGAGTCTCTCAAACATATTCTCCCACGCATCGCCATAGTGTCCTAACAAGTTGAATTTATAGTCAAGACTTCTAATTGTTTAATGGAGTAATTTTAAAGGATGTCTATGACTTTTAGTAACATCTCCAGAACAAACGATTGAGTTCAGGTATTATTTCTAGTGTAGGGTATTTTCACAAGGCTATCATTGGTCCCTACTACTAGATTCTATTCTTATGTTTATAAATTGAAAAATAAAAAAAAATGATAAAACAATTTCAAAATTTTAAAAATATTTTTATATTTCATTTTACATTATATATGGATGTGAATTTAAGATGTTCGAATCACAATTTCATTACATCCATCTATGTTAATTTATTACGGTGTTATTGGGATTGGATATGTTTTATTGGTGCTTAATAATGTATGTTTAGTATTGCATCGTTCATTGCTAATTACTACCTTCATGCTAGACTCATAATATCGCCTTGATTGCACACTACCACGAACTTTTGAACATTTCACTTGCTTGTCATATGTTGAATAGAATGTTCTCATCTCAGTTTTGCATAATAACGAACAAAATATACTAGGAAATAAATGTGCATGTAAAACCAATGTCCGGATTTTTTTACCCAAAAAATTATTGATTTTTGTTTAAGCAATGGAGTGGGGCTATGAAAGAAGCATCTTTAATTGCGTTAAAAGACACTATTGGCAAGAGCCCAAAAGATGTATTCGACACATAAAAACAGAAGTGCGAAGACTAATTTTGTTTCATTGATGCTTTAATAAAAATGAGCAATATGATTCCTTCAAAAAATTTGAGAGTTGATGCTTCAAATGTGCGATTTTGAGGAGTTATAAGTTGACGATCAATGGGTTTATTCAATAAAATTCCTTCAAAAACATTAAATAGTTTTGTGTTGTTGATTTGACAAGCATTAAAATTCGTGATATTTAGTATGAGATGACTCAATTTCACATTTTTCATAAAAGGTTCATGTGAGTTCTTTCATTAGGAGTATCACTTTGACTTTGTGCACCGTCTTTACGTATGGCTATCACTACAAGAAAAACACCTTTTTATGACCCTCGAATTTTTTTTAAAGATATTTATTACAAAAATGTCATTTAAAGGTTAATGTTATTATTAATATGACATTTCCAATATAAAATGTCATTTTATACATATTAGTATTATTTGTTATGAAAATTAAAATATAAAAGTCATATTTGATTATAGATATTATGACCTTTTTTTAAGAATCTTTAACCTAGGTTACATATTATGACCCTTTTTTTCTTCCCAAAAACTTAGAAGCAGAGTTTTTCACTAATTTTTTTTTTTATCTTTCACTACTTCCTGCCTCCTCCAAAATTCTCCTCAATCAAGACCCCCTATCCCTCACGCTCTCCTCTATCCTCTCCCTCACGATCTCCTCTCCATTCTCTAAGGCTGGTACATTTTCTCTATCCTTTTTTAATTTTCACACTGTTTCATGATTGAAGATCTTGAAGTAGCTCCGCCTGGTCTGAGGGTCATAATACTGTACATGTGTTGAAAGTCTTGAAAAAGGAATACCGCAACACCCTCAGAGAGATTGAAAATCTTGAAACCACTAAGCAATGAAAGTCAATCCCATCTCCTTAATTGCAAAGATAATCGCATGGCTAAAATTTCAGCAAATAGACACACACTTGATGAGTCTTTGTTGAAGAATAAAACTGGAAAGTGAAATTTTGGATCTCTGTACAATCCCTGTCCCCACTAATCCTGAAAATATTCAAGATAGTGTCCAGACCTATAATACCTTCCACATTCTTGATATTATAATGCCAATATTCCTAATGTTTTTATGTTTGAAGTTCAACATATTCCAAATGTATCCATTTTAGGGGAAATTGATAACTTTGTTGCTCCCCTAGAGCAAAATGCCACATTCAAGCCTTGTATCTCATCTTGTCTTTCTTTTGCCAACTACATAGCCGCCTGATTTTCTACTTTATTTTCTAGGGTTTAATTTCTATTTTATTTTCTAGGCTTTGCAAAGAAATCGCAAGAGATTTTATCTCTAGTTGTTTTTAAAGAAATTGGACCCAAATTTTTACAATCTTATTCACAAAGTTTCATCTCTGATTGCAGGAGCTCAGTCATCTCAACTATGTTCGATTTTTGGTTGGTAGTGATCTATTATTTTGATTTTCTATTGATATATTTGTTCTTGTTATTTTAAGAATGGGTTTCTATAGAATTTTATGTTGTCTCTACTTCCTTTTAATTTTTTCAATGTTTTAGAGGGATTTCAATGTAATGCTTATTCAATACATAGATTTGTAAATGGTATTTTCGAATCTTTAATAATATTTGTTTGCCAAACAACTTTTGTGTTCTAAGTCACACATAATTAGTTTTATATGTGACTTAGAACTCAAAAATTGTTTGGCCAACAAATATTATTAAAGATTTGAAGAATATATGGACATCGAAAGTAGTTAGAAATGGTAATACGACATTTTTCCTACCTAAGTTGATGGTGAATTTACATAATGTGACACCCCGCCTAATTAAATACCGGGCGATCACTCCTTTATTAAATTAAATCAAGGTAAACAGTTGGTTCATTCTCAGCATCACTGTCGATAAAAATAAATTTTCCAATTTAACACCCTAAATAATTAAGCTAAGTGTCAAAACCATTTTCATACATAACTTTCCAAATTTTATTTAAACAAAAATATTTATTTATTTAAAAACAACATTTCTACAATTAAGAATCACACCACAATAAACCTGGAACACAAAGCAATTAATTTAAAACATTCGTAAATCGAATGTCAACATGCGAAATATAAAGTCATACATCCAATCCGAATAACTCCCATAGTAACAATACTGGAAATAACTGAAATACAAATGTCCCAATAACAAAGAAATAATGGAAAGGGCTACACATGCCCAACTAAATGAAAGTACTAAGAGTGGATGAATGAACGAAGTCGTCTAAGCAAGAGACATGCAACTCCCACCTAAGATGCAGTGCGTTCCTTCCAAGAGATCCTAATCAAGACGTCCCTGTGGCTGGGCACCTGTAATACATACATATATATACAAGAGAGAGAGAGAGAGAAAGAAACGGGTCAGAGCCCGAAAGTGTGTTTGATTTAGAATACGTTTAACAAGTATTTAAATTGATACAGGCCAATGCAACAACATATTAGTGCGACACTCTCTTGAGAAAATTCTCACCTCTCTTCTAATGTGCACTCCTATCGCACTAACCCTCCTAATGGTTTATCTCATCATGTAACACGCTATCTTTCCCCAATGATTTAACTTATCTTAGGTATTTAGTAGGATTCAAAATTTAACGATACAATTGTTTGAAAAGAATATTTCAATTAATAACCAAAGTTCTCATCTTAACTTTATTAGTCAATAAAGTTTTCCAGTGTCATATTATACTTTCTCAAAACAAGTATTTACAATTTGAGTCATCAACCATATCCTACATATCAATTCACAGTAGGTAGTTCCAAATTTCAAAATTCCATATATATATTAACTACTCGTATAATATATATATATAATAACAGCACCCCAAATAAACTATGGTGCGGGCATACTCTACTATCAAAAACCCCATATCACTCATTTTAAGGGGAATACAATCGGAATCACTCTCGAATTGTATTGACATAAATACACAAACAATATTGAGGCGAAGAATAGATTCCAAGTCTCTAAGAGGATGGCACATGCCTGCGTCTCTTAGGACCGTCTGAACTATCACATCGATAGCCTGTACCAAGGATATCTATCTTCTAGGGTACAAGTCAATATCCCCCATAAAGGTCCCATCGAGATAAGACGTGTCCCAGCGCTGTAACCTCTGGGATAGCAAGTAGCGTGGGCATGATTTTCACATGTAAATAATATATGTACACACAATCATATACATATACCACTTTTATCATATTAATTTAGGTTCTTCTCGTCACCCATAATTACAACATTTATCCTAAATTTCACATTATTAGTATTACGAATAAGGTTTCATCTCTAACCTTAACTCGAAGGGTTCTCTCACTTATTACGTGACACACGTGGACTCTATCCTTCTAAGTAGAAAATTCAGTAGGTATACCTATATCCACTATCATAGCTATTCGCCGTAATCTCTCACTTGAAATACGTAGTTTCATCGTTCATTATATAATTATCCCAAAAGCAAACTTCTCGTCTTATAATAAATTCCCCAACAGTTATTCATGTGCCCTATTGGTCTTTCCTAACTCCCAAAATATTTTATTAAGAATCCCCAAGAATTATTTCACGATAAATCTAGTTTAACTAATTAAACAAGGGAAATAGGAGTCTGCCAGGAGGGGTCGATCGATCGAGGTTTGGGGCTCGATCGATCAAACCTTCGATCGATCGAAGCTCTATGCTCGATCGATCGATCAAGCAGGTCTGCGAAAATTCTGCAGAAATGCAGTTACGGGTTCTACCGAATTTCTTCATCCAAAACCATGTCTTTCCATTCTAAACGTCCCAAAAATCCTACTACTATCATTATAACAATATACCAGATGTTTTCAACGTAAAGCATGTGTATATCTAACATTCAACATGGATAATTAACCCAAAATCCCATCTAATCATCAAGAACCCTAGAGTTTTTCTTAATCAAGGTTCTAATCTGTTTTCACCAGAATTTCCTTCTAATATATCATCAAAATTTTGTGGGTTATATTCCTCTACATGGCAAGGATTCCAGAATTTCATTATAATCAAAACTACATGCATTTTCCTAACACAAATTGGGTTTTCTTCCATAGTTTTCATCTCTAATCAATCCTAAAGTAATATGAAGATTGCACTAACGAAAATACGCAAGTTAAATACTTGCCTGGGATTTTAAGAAGTCTGTTTTGCAGATGAATCCGGTGTGGTTGCGTTCCCCTTCTCGCGATCTACGCGTTGGTGGTGGCGGCGGTGCAAACCGGTGACTTTTTTGCCTTGAATTTCCTTGGAGCTCTCTCCTCTCTTCTCCTATGGCCGTCACTTGTGTTCTGAATATTCTAACCCTAAAAGACTAACCTAAATGGATGATATAGGTTGCTAAATTTCGTGGGTTTAATTACCCAAAAAGGTGAAATGACTAAATTGCCCTCCCGGGGTACCAATTAGGCCTAAAAACGCCCCGAGACCCAAATTAAACCCCGGGGTACACTTTTCTGACTATCTCGACCCTTCCGGACGCGTTGGCGCACTCAAAACAACCATACGAACAACTTATAAAATATTCACTTTTTATTTAACAAAATTAGTCCCGATGTGACACGGGCACGTCCCGACTTAAATTTTCGAAATAGTCATTTAATTCACTCTTGACATTCAATATAACCAATATAATATATTACTTTGCCCATTAGTAATATTCAACCAATTTCCCATAATTACTAACTCTCGTCACGGTAATAATTATAACATAATTAATTTCCGGATTTTTATTAAATAAATCATTCACGTTAAATTTAATAAATCCCCAAATTAATATAGCATAAAAATATGGGGTATTACATACTTCCCCCCTAATAACGGAATTTCGTCCCGAAATTCAGAAAATAAGGCATACCTGGTAAAAACAAATCTGGATATCTCTCGCGCATATCTGCCTCGCGCTCCCAAGTGGATTCCTCCACATTATGATGCTCCCACTGGACCCGCACAAGTGGAACTATCTTCGATCTCAATCTCCTCTCACTATAGTCTAGGATAGCCACTGGTCTCTCCTCGTAAGAGCTATCAGACTGTAAGTCTATCTCATCTATCGCAATGTGAGTATGGGCCATATCATCCCGAAGATATCGCCTCAACGACGAGATGTGGAATACATCGTGGATGCGATGTAAATGTTCTGGCAGTCCCAACCTGTATGCAACCGGCCCAATCCTCTCGATGATGGGAAATGGTCCCACGTACCTCGGAGCCAACTTCCCCTTCTTCCCGAAACTCATCACTCCCTTCATAGGAGATACACGCAATAACACTTGATCTCCCACATTAAACTCCCAAAAGAACCGTTTCGCATCGGCGTAGCTCTTCTGCCTATCCTGGGCTACCCAAATACGACTCCTGATTATCTCAATCCTCGTGGAGGTCTCCTGAATCACTTCTTGTCCTAGCAACTTGTTATCCCCCACATCGAGCCAACAAGTTGGAGAACGACAAGGCCTTCCATACAAAGCCTCAAATGGAGCCATGCCAATCGTGAACTGATACGAGTTATTATAAGCAAACTCTACCAGTGGAAGGTGTGGCTCCCAACCTCCTCCAAAATCGAGAACACACATGCGTAGCATATCCTCTAACATCTGATTAGTACGCTCTGTCTGTCCATCTGTCTGTGGGTGGTAAGCTGAACTCAACCTCAACTCAATACCCATAGCCCCTGAAAGATTTCCCAGAAACGTGACACAAAAATCTTGTCTCTATCTGACATAATATTCAGGGGTACCCCATGTAATCTGACAATCTCAGCGATGATCAACTGAGCATACTGGCCCGTGGTATAATCTGTCCGCACTAGCAGAAAATGAGCCACCTTGGTCAAACGGTCTACAATCACCCAGATAGACTCGTGGCCCCGCTGTGATGTAGGCAACCCTGTAATAAAATCCATGGAAATACTCTCCCACTTCCACGTGGGTACTCCCAGTGGCTGAAGCAATCCTGACGGTTTCTGGTGGTCCACCTTTACCAGCTGGCAGGTATAACACTTGGACACAAACTCAGCAATGTCCTTCTTCATCCCACTCCACCAGTATTGTCGCCTCATATCCTGGTACATCTTATCACCTCCCGGATGTACTGTAAATAGAGCCCCATGAGAGTGAGTCATCACTGCATGACGTTATTCTGCTCCTTCTGGAACCACCAATCTCCCATTAAACCGCAAACCTCCATCATAACTAACAGAATATGACTCAGCACCCTCGGCTAGAAGTCGCACAATCTGCTCCTGACAAAAAGGGTCTGTGGTCTGTGCCTGTATCACCCTCGTAACAATCTCGGGTGTGACTGACATCACGGATATGAAAGAACGTGCTACTGCGTCCTGGTGACCCAACTCCTTCCACTTTGCTTTCCAGACATCCGCTACCTCGTCTACCGATCTACGACTCAACGCATCAGCAACTACGTTGGCCTTTCCCAAATGATACTGTATATCGAACTGGTAGTCCTTCACAAACTCTAGCCATCTGCGCTGACGCATATTCAACTCTCGCTGAGTGAACAGTTACTACAATGACTTGTGGTCTGTGAACAAACTGAATTTCTCACCCAATAAGCAGTGCCTCCATATCCTCAATGCAAAGACGACCGCTGCTAACTCCAGGTCGTGAGTGGGGTAATTCTTCTCATGCGGCTTAAGCTTGCGGGAGGCAAAAACTATAGCCTTCTCTTCCTGCTGAAGTACTCCCCCAAGTCTCCGTAAGGACGCATCGGTGTAAACCAGGTACTCCATACCCGGCTTCGGTAATGCAAGGACTGGCGCTGAAGTAAGCTTGTCTTTCAGCTCGTCGAAAGCCAACTGACAAGCGTCATCCCAAACATATGGTACCCCCTTGCGAGTCAGATTGGTCAATGGACCCGCTATTTTGGAGAATCCCCGAATGAATCTCCTGTAGTAACCAGCTAACCCCAAGAAACTACGCACTTCCATCGATGTCGTGGGCTGTCCCCACTCCCTCACCGCTGACACTTTACTCGGGTCAACTGCTATCCCCTGCTCAGAAACAACATGGCCCAAGAACTGTACCTCTCGCAACCAGAATCCACACTTCTCGTACTTAGCATACAGTTGATGCTCTCGTAGAGTCTGAAGAACCTGCCTCAAGTGCTCGGCATGCTCCTCCTCGGAGTGTGAATATATCAAGATGTCATCTATGAAGACGATGACAAACTGATCCAAGAATTCTCTGAATAATCGGTTCATCAAGTCCATGAAAACGGTTGGAGCATTTGTGAGTCCGAACGGCATCACCCTGAACTCATAGGACCCATATCTCGACAAGAAGGCAGTCTTTGAAACATCCTGCTCTCTAATACGTAACTGATGGTACCCCGACCTCAGATCTATCTTCGAAAAGAAAGTTGCTCCCCTCAACTGGTCGAACAGATCATCGATTCGAGGCAACAGATACTTATTCCGTATCGTTACCTTGTTCAGCTCCCGGTAGTCCACACAAAATCTCAGTGAACCATCTCTCTTTTTCACAAACAAGACTGGAGCGCCCCGAGGTGAGGTACTCCTACGAATGAAGCCCTGACCTAACAGCTGCTCTATCTGATCCCGTAGCTCTCGCATCTCTTCCGGAGACATACGGTACGGTGCGCGTGCTATAGGTCTCGTATTTGGCAATAAATCTATAACAAAGTCTATCTCACGATTGGGCGGTAGGCCTGGTATCTCCTGAAACACATCGGAATACTCCCTGACAACAGGGATCGAATCTAAGGGAATCACAACCTCCTTAGAGGTATCCTCCTCTATGTAATACAAATGAGCGGTCGAACCTCCCTCTGGGCGAGGCATCGCTACTACAAACATCTCTTGCCCCCGGAATGGCAAAAATAATGCTCCCACCGAAGCAATCAATCATGGCTCTATAAGCTGCGAGCCAATCCATACCAATAATCACATCATGCTCGTGCATGTCTAAGACTAACATGTCTCCAGGTAATACCAAGCTACCAATTTCTACCCCCACTCCCCGGCATATAAAGAAGATAAGCGACCCCCTCCCCAGTGGTGAGTCTACACATGTCACAGTGCTCCCTGCTGTGGCTAATAACCCTAAGGCTTTCGTAAAAATAGGTAGCTATAAAAATAGTGCGTTGCCCCAGTATTAAACAAAACTTGACTCATACTAACATGGATAGAAAAAAAAACATACCCTCAATCACGGGTGATGCCTACGGAGATACTGCCTATGGGAAGTTATAGACACGTCCGCCCTGTAGCTTTCTCTGCTGAACTAAGGCTGTTGGAAAGGGTGGCGGAGCTGGCTTCTGGGGTTTGTTATTAGCGCATTCTTGTCGGGGGGCCCTATTCTTCTCTGGGCAATCCTGACGCCTATGGCCATTACTGCCACATTGGAAGAACCTCCCTCGAAACTGCTTCGCTTTATTACGGTGTTGACAAGTCTCACTTTTTCCCTGGTCTTGCTGGCCTTGAGGAGAAATTTACGGGAAAGCTATGTCAGGGCGGGGACAGTCCATCCACTTGTGACCCGGTTGTACACATTTATAGCAGAGTTTCGAAATTCTTCGCTGGTCAGATTGCAGTTTATCCCCGGTTTGATTCGGACAGGATTTACGTTTGTGATCGTCCATTCCACAACCGAAACACCTCTTGGTGATTTCATCCTGAACCTGACTTCTTTGGCCCTGATACTTTTGTCCCTGTACATAAATCTCACTACCTCCGAAACTGACTCGATCTTGATTATTTGGTTGTCGCAGATTCGGTGCCTTCGCACAACTCTCTACGTTAGCCACATGCATTTGGTTAACCTCTCTAGGTCTTTTGCCTCCTTTAAGTTGTAGGCTGCGTTCTTGGTATTGTAGGACTGCAGTGGTAACTGCTTGTGCCACGATACCTGCTAACTCGGCGGTGGATATTCTCCATGGGGATACCTGAGGTATGAGTCGATCTTGCTCGTTGACTCCCTTAACTGTCTTAGCTAGTTCTTCTTGACGATCCATCTGAAAATTTAAGTAAATTTGGATGAGTTCATCATTCAAATAAACAAATCGCAGAAGTACGAAATTCCAATGTATCGGGATAGACACAACATTCCTAGTATTAGGGCTCTATATTAAAGAAAGTAACGCTGAGAGCATAATAAGCCGCACAGATCCTAAAGGACACTAGAACCTGATGCTCTGATACCACCTGTGACACCCCGCCTAATTAAATACCGGGCGATCACTCCTTTATTAAATTAAATCAAGGTAAACAGTTGGTTCATTCTCAGCATCACTGTCGATAAAAATAAATTTTCCAATTTAACACCCTAAATAATTAAGCTAAGTGTCAAAACCATTTTCATACATAACTTTCCAAATTTTATTTAAACAAAAATATTTATTTATTTAAAAACAACATTTCTACAATTAAGAATCACACCACAATAAACCTGGAACAAAAACCAATTAATTTAAAACATTC
The DNA here is from genome assembly GCA_949130495.1 of Sambucus nigra. Classification (NCBI taxonomy): domain Eukaryota; kingdom Viridiplantae; phylum Streptophyta; class Magnoliopsida; order Dipsacales; family Adoxaceae; genus Sambucus; species Sambucus nigra. Next base: position 312,231,000 of record OX422218.1, on the reverse strand, counting down.
GTAAATCGAATGTCAACATGCGAAATATAAAGTCATACATCCAATCCGAATAACTCCCATAGTAACAATACTGGAAATAACTGAAATACAAATGTCCCAATAACAAAGAAATAATGGAAAGGGCTACACATGCCCAACTAAATGAAAGTACTAAGAGTGGATGAATGAACGAAGTCGTCTAATCAAGAGACCTGCAACTCCCACCTAAGATGCAGCGCGTTCTTTCCAAGAGATCCTAATCAAGACGTCCCTGTGGCTGAGCACCTGTAATACATACATATATATACAAGAGAGAGAGAGAGAAAGAAACGGGTCAGAGCCCGAAAGTGTGTTTGATTTAGAATACGTTTAACAAGTATTTAAATTGATACAGGCCAATGCAACAACATATTAGTGCGACACTCTCTTGAGAAAATTCTCACCTCTCTTCTAATGTGCACTCCTATCGCACTAACCCTCCTAATGGTTTATCTCATCATGTAACACGCTATCTTTTCCCAATGATTTAACTTATCTTAGGTATTTAGTAGGATTCAAAATTTAACGATACAATTGTTTGAAAAGAATATTTCAATTAATAACCAAAGTTCTCATCTTAACTTTATTAGTCAATAAAGTTTTCCAGTGTCATATTATACTATCTCAAAACAAGTATTTACAATTTGAGTCATCAACCATATCCTACATATCAATTCACAGTAGGTAGTTCCAAATTTCAGAATTCCATATATATATTAACTACTCATATAATATATATATATAATAACAGCACCCCAAATAAACTATGGTGCGGGCATACTCTACTATCCAAAACCCCATATCACTCATTTTAAGGGGAATACAATCGGAATCACTCTCAAATTGTATTAACATAAATACACAAACAATATTGAGGCGAAGAATAGATTCCAAGTCTCTAAGAGGATGGTACATGCCTGCGTCTCTTAGGACCGTCTGAACTATCACATCGATAGCCTGTACCAAGGATATCTATCTTCTAGGGTACAAGTCAATATGCCCCATAAAGGTCCCATCGAGATAAGACTTGTCCCAGCGCGGTAACCTCAGGGATAGCAAGTAGCGTGGGCATGATTTTCACATGTAAATAATATATGTACACACAATCATATAAATATACCACTTTTATCATATTAATTTAGGTTCTTCTCGTCACCCATAATTACAACATTTATCCTAAATTTCACATTATTAGTATTACGAATAAGGTTTCATCTCTAACCTTAACTCGAAGGGTTTTCTCACTTATTACGTGACACACGTGGACTCTATCCTTCCAAGTAGAAAATTCAGTAGGTATACCTCTATCCACTATCGTAGCTATTCGCCGTAATCTCTCACTTGAAATACGTAGTTTCATCGTTCATTATATAATTATCCCAAAAGCAAACTTCTCGTCGTATAATAAAGTCCCCAACACTTATTCATGTGCCCTACTGGTCTTTCCTAACTCCCAAAATATTTTATTAAGAATCCCCAAGAATTATTTCACGATAAATCTAGTTTAACTAATTAAATAAGGGAAATAGGAGTCTTCCAGGAGGGGTCGATCGATCGAGGTTTGGGGCCCGATCGATCGAACCTTCGATCGATCAAAGCTCTAGGCTCGATCGATCGATCAAGCAGGTCATGCGAAAATTCTGCAGAAATGCAGTTACGGGTTCTACCTAATTTCTTCATCAAAAACCATGTCTTTCCATTCTAAATGTCCCAAAAATCCTACTACTATCATTATAACAATATACCTGATGTTTTCAACGTAAAGCATGTGTATATCTAACATTCAACATGGATAATTAACCCAAAATCCCATCTAATCATCAAGAACCCTAGAGTTTTTCTTAATCAAGGTTCTAATCTGTTTTCACCAGAATTTCCTTCTAATATATCATCAAAATTTCGTGGGTTATATTCCTCTACATGGCAAGGATTCCAGAATTTCATTATAATCAAAACTACATGCATTTTCCTAACACAAATTGGGTTTTCTTCCATAGTTTTCATCTCTAATCAATCCTAAACTAATATGAAGATTGCACTAACGAAAATACACAAGTTAAATACTTGCCTGGGATTTCAGAAGTCTGGTTTGCAGATGAATCCGGTGTGGTTGCGTTCCCCTTCTCGCGATCTACGCGTTGGTGGTGGCGGCGGTGCAAACCGGTGACTTTTTGGCCTTGAATTGCCTTGGAGCTCTCTCCTCTCTTCTCCAATGGCCGTCACTTGTGTTCTGAATATTCTAACCCTAAAAGACTAACCTAAATGGATGATATAGGTTGCTAAATTTCGTGGGTTTAATTACCCAAAAAGGTGAAATGACTAAATTGCCCTCCCGGGGTACCAATTAGGCTTAAAAACGCCCCGAGACCCAAATTAAACCCCCGGGTACACTTTTCTGACTATCTCGACCCTTCCGGACGCGTTGGCGCACTCAAAACGACCATACAAACAACTTATAAAATATTCACTTTTTATTTAACAAAATTAGTCCCGATGTGACAAGGGCACGTCCCGACTTAAATTTCCGAAATAGTCATTTAATTCACTCATGACATTCAATATAACCAATATAATATATTACTTTGCTCATTAGTAATATTCAACCAATTTCCCATAATTACTAACTCTCATCACGTTAATAATTATAACATAATTAATTTCCGAATTTTTATTAAATAAATCATTCACGTTAAATTTAATAAATCCCCAAATTAAGATAGCATAAAAATACGGGGTATTACACATAAGGACTTGGGATATATGGGCATTACTACACTTCTAGAGTTTTTTCTCCATTTTTCTATCAGTAAATAGTTTCTATAAATTGCTTTTAGGCTAAATGCTATTTTATTTGTGTTGCACACATGTGACAAGTTGCATTTTCATTCGTAGCTAATTATCTAATCTAATGTATAAATATAAAAAATGGTAGTTACATGTCATCTCATTGTCATGTGTAACCAAAATTAAACACCTTCAGATACTGGTGGTGAGTTTTAGTTATAAGGCCTCATTATTTAGGAAATGTTAAATTCTACTATTTTTTGAATATACTAGGCATTTAAATTTTATGGTTATGATATTATCTTGACATTGTGTCTGTCCTATGACTAATTATCCAACTCCAAACACTCCACTCTTACCAATATTGTTTCCAGTTTAAATTTTATAAAAGAACGTTTTGATATGTTGGTGTTCGTATTATTGATGGTCATTACATAACATTTTGCTGAAATTTTATAAATTGTTTGACACGAATTGCAGTACTATCCTTCCCTCCCAATCATTATTAAGATTCTTATCACCAAAGTTAGATGTTATTGTTTATGTATCGAAACATGTGTATATATATGGGTAAAGACAGATTATTTTATCAGTTTGTATCAAATGGAATAGTTTGTTAGTTACTACTTGTAATTGTGTTTACATGATATAAAATTTATAGTTTTATGTTGTTACTGGTACCATTGATTACATTTATAGTTTTTTTTAAATCAATTGAATTTGTGTTCACTCATTATTCGAATGTAGTTTTCCCCCCTTTTTCTTTGTGTAACCATAGTTGTTGTACCAGTCACTGCAAACTGAACGACTTGGCCTTAGACATCGTCATTATCTCCAAAGCTTCAGTCGTCGTCGTTTGAGATTGTCTTTGAGCTTGTACATTGAGATTGTCTTTGAGATTCAATTTTCCTAATTTCAATTTTTTACTTGAGATTTTATTTTAATCGTAGTGACCAAACTGCTTAGTAGCATTTTTTTTTACATTTTCTTTTGTTCCCATAAAATGTAAATTGCAAATAGTGGCGGTTACATGACGCTAATGCAACCCTTGTACATTGTTACACTTATAGTGCATATTTTGAAACAACATGTGATAATTTTATTTTTAAATCAATATGTATTTTGTCGAATAAATTATTTTCTTGCATGTATGCATATTAGATTTTGGTTATCAAGGCATAGTAAACCCAAACGACACTTCACGCCAGTCGCAATCAACATTGCCCAATTGATAAGGTTCTGATCACGTGCAAGGATTATAGATCATCATATCAGTAGAAATCTATATTCTTTATCGGGAATCAGTTTACAATGCCACTCTAGTTTCACCCTCATATTTAGTATTTTAGTTAGTTCTATAGATTTTCTATATTGTCATTTCTGTTTAGAAAATGCGGATTGTTATGACAAATTAATAGTCCTATATCTACCACTACAATTTTAGGTATGCTGGGCTGGATATGGTCCAAGTGAGGATACTCGGTAACCAATTAAGTTTGATTATATATTATTTCTAATGTCCTTTAAATGTGTTTTTTTTCTTGAATTTGGGTTTTGCACATGCAATTTATTTCATTTCTTAGTAAATTCCAAGACCATATATGGGATTTTGTAGCTTGCTCTTTTTATTGATGAGACTTTTTAGAATTGACGAGTTTTTTCATCATCTTCAGTTTATTGATGAGTTGTATTTTTGTCCCCTGAGATTGACAAGTTTTTGTATTGGTAGTGAGGGTTTCAATTTACCTTTACACCATGTATTTTTTGTATGCCACAAAGTATTGGATAATGAATCTAGGTCTTTAGCTGTGGGACCTATTGGATGATGAGCTCTGTTTTTGTCCCCTGAGTTTTTGTATTTGTCCCGTGTCTCCGCTAATGCCGAAGGTGTGTACTAATTTAATTAAATGACTAAATGTTGAGTTTGTAATAAATTTATTATTTTTTATTATTTAACTAGTACCTGCTTTAATGACAGTTAGTTTTAAAATTCTGGTAGAATGAAATCATGAACGTGTCTTGTATTTGATGTATATTTTTTTATTATTTCTGTAAGTAGTTGATAATGGAGTGTGAGCTCCCTACTTTTGATAATTGTTAAGTGGTATTGTGTGGAGATTGATTGGTTCATGTTAAACTCAGTCATCATAGGAATGCAAACTAATCTGGTGGATTGGTTCAGCAGTTTGGTCACTTAGAGATGGAAGAGTTAAAAACGGTCTTGATATATTTTGTTGTATTAAGATTATGAATATGTTGTAACCTTTGTTATGATTGCAGGCAACTATGATACTCTCACTAGCTCAAAGAAGGGGATTCATTTGTCTTGGTAAGCATTTCTTCTAATAGCATGCGTTCAGTCATGCGGGGATCATTGGGGCTTCAATATGCCACAGATGTTCTTCGTGTGTCTCGAGTGAGATTTTACAAAAATGACATTTTATAATAATATAAATTTTAGTTATGGTGTTGATTAAAGTAGTTTGTGCGGCATGTCTCAATATGATAATTCTATTTTTAGAGAGGGGAAAGTGTGAATGTTTTGTATTGAGAAGGACATCACCATTGGTGTGGCAAGTCCCAATTCCTTCAACTTTACTCCTTGCCTCACCATTGGTTCCTCCGGTACCATTCATGACATTGAGAAGGACATTTTCTCCAAGTATGCTCAAGGGTCGTCCATGGATTTGGGGGGTAGCATCTTGTTGTTTGAAAGGTATAAGAGGGACTAGAGATTTAGTAAGGGAGAAATGGGGCGCTTGTTGAGAGCTTGTGTGGGGAAGAGGGGGACGGTTAGAAGAGATAAGTTTTTCAAGCGAAGATCAAAGTTTATTGTGGCTGTTGAGGTTTTGTTGTAAGTGATATTTGGGATCCTTGGGATTCATGAGATGGAGGTTTCTGGGTATGCTTTGGGAGAGATTGTGATTGCTGAGAAATTAGCCAATGTTTTTGTTGGCTATGATTTGAATGCAAACGCTAAGTGGCGATTTGTTGCGTGGCTTGCGATCAGGATAACAAAACGAAGAGAATGAAATCTACCTCACGATGTGTTTGCATTGCAAATGCTATTTTTGAAGGTATAAGGAAATGGGCTGAGTTTGTGGATGATCAAACTAAATTTCATGTTTCCTTAGATAACAAGGACCTTGAATATCTTGAAGCTGCTTGTTTGCTTCACAATATTGGGAAGTTTTTTGGCAAAAAGGGATATTATAAGGAGTTTTACCATATCATAACCAGCGATGACCATCTCTGTGGATATATTTTTGAAGAGGTTAAGTTAATAGAACTAGTCAAAAGCCATCACAGGAAGAAATTACCAAAGTTTGATCATGCTTGTCATGAAGGATTTACAAAAAGAGGGGTGGCATAAATTCAGAATCCTTTGTGTAATTATATGTTTATATGCAGTAATAAAGAAATACCAGTATCTAAACGTCCAAGAGATAGAATTTTCACATTCTCATAGAGAACATAAATCAACCTCTATCATCTGATACTCTTCCAAAGTGTTTGCAATAATAATGTTGTGGCATCAGTAGTTGATACTCGAGTCTGTGATGTGGTTGAAGCAACAATGGTAGCATCAACTGTAGAAAATATTCCTCTAGCCTTGGTGGTTGAAGCAGACGATTGGGTTTATCCTCTTAAGGAAAACCATAAACCAATAAATGATATGTAACACTAATGATTTGGTTGCAGAAGCGACATTTAATAACAATACGTAAATTTTTTAGACTGAATCAAAAGCTGCCTTACCAGGAGATAAGAAAATGGATCCAGCCTTGGAAGTAGAAGCTGAGGAAGCATATTATTCCCTTACAAAGGTTACTCCACTTGAGGAAAATCAAAAGTCGAATTATGCTCAAGTGTTTTTGGAGAATAACATCATTGCAGACTCCATTGTTGTGGATGTTTTGGCAACGACTCCTACCAGATTTCTAAGGCAATCTCGGGCTTCTATTACTGAAGAAGTGCCAATTAATGATGTTGTCTATGATGGTTATGGGACCACTTCTCTAATAGGCTCTATTATCTCTAGAGAACTTTAATTTATTAAATAACTATCAATTATGAATAAGGGAGATGTTGTTCAAGAATTCCTACCAGTGATATTTAATAGACTCTATTATCTCTACTAGCTCGCTGCCAACAATGGTATTTACTTTATTTGCATAGGTCCCAATCACCCTCATGTCTTGCACTGGTGGCTTTGGATTTATTTGTCTACTATGACTCATTTGGACATAACATACAAGTTGCTTAGTATATATACTTTTGTCTTAATGTATTATAATATATGTATTCATATATTCTTCTGGTGATAGGACTGAACGATAAGGTTGGTGAATGAAATGTTGTAGTCCCTCCCAAGATCGAGGTACGACTGTCCTACTTGTGGATGGTTGTATGCTCCCAAGATTTGTTTTGGCTTTGGTTCAGCAACTTGTCTTTCTTATACACCTCTCCATTTTGAATTTTGTGGAACAGAGCTACTATCTTATTTTCAAGTTTATACTGAGAGCCCTTATTATGATGCTTTTTATCAGCTAAGGGATATGCGTGAATGACTTTTCCATCCACAACCAACTCCTTTTCCACTGCAGGCATGTCAGGTTCTTTATCTAATCATTCCATTATGTTGATTGTGGCATTGTGCATTGAAGTTCAAGGAACTGATAAATTGTCCATTGTTGTAGTATGTTTAGTTGTGTTCTGCTCTATCATATACATAATTTTGATTATAACTATATGGGAGAAATACAAGGAGATTTTGAATTTTAAATACAATAAGGACTAGTATAAGCCTAATGGATTATGTTTATAAATAACATGAATTGTGAATGAGAACTTGACTAAGTCAGATAATAGGTGTTGTGTTCTGCATTTTTAGTTATGTATGAGAACTAGACCAAGTTACAACATTTGGAAAGGATTTGTTCCAGACGTAATGTTTTGGGTCTGTATGTTTGGGTTCCACACACGAGGGGGTTCTTGAATTTGTAAAGTAGTCATTCCACTTTGCGTTTTTATTTATATTAATCCATTTAGCAGTTCTCTCTCCCTGTTGGATCTTTAATCACATTTTTTCATCTTCTTATTCATCTTAGTTATATAACATCTCAATTATAAGTTTGTGATAGATTTGGTTTTTAGGAAATGGCAGGGAAGGTTCGTATGTGTCTATTTACAAATCTCGGGATTTAAGAACTTCTGAGATGGTTGCTATCAAAGTGATATCGTTGAGTGAAGTGGCATGTTTGATATTGCTCTACTTGAGTCTACTCTCTATTGTAGGTATGAATCACCTCTTACATTATCTTTAGTTTATGTCCTCTTCAATATTTGTTAAATATTTGTTTTCAATCTTTAATTTATGTTTCTTTTTGGTTCCACAGGAATTCCACTACTTGATTTTCAGCTTCTTTGACCACAATTAATAGAGGGTGTGCGCAAATCGTTATAAAATTTTGTCTAAAAATTAGTATGCAACAGATTGTTAGCACCATATATTGGACTGGGGATTCCCACATGAAATAATGGGACATATTAATAGAGGGTGTGAGCAAATCATCACAAAATTGTATGAAAATCAGTATGCAATAGATTGATAGCACTGAATGTGATCAACATGCAACATATTGTGTATAATTATGCAACAAATTGATAGCACTGAATGATGCAACAGATTGATATCACTAAATAATGCAACAGATCAGTATGCAACAGAATGTGATCAGTATGCAACAGAGTTATTGTGAATGTTGATAGGCTGTTGTGAATGTTTGCTGATCAGTATACCGGTTACTCTATCCATCTCTTAGTATTATGTAAATTAGTTTTGAGAATAAATTAGCTGAAGAGGTGTTTAGTGTTATGGCTGTGGGGTTTGGTGCTGGTAGTAGAAGAAGGGAGTTGTATGATTTAATGGGTTGGTGCTTTTGTGCTCTAGGATCACCAGGTTAATTTTTTGCTTATTGAAACTCCTGGTAAGTCTTTGATTTGTTTTGGTTTTCATAGATTTAATTCTTCTTTAGACTTGTTTAGATGATTCCATTGCTGTTTGGGGTATTTGAGTGATTGTTTTGATTTTTAGATACCTTCGAGATATATTTTGGGTTACTTCTATGTACTTTGAGTTGTACTTCAGCCCCGGGCTAATTTTTTTAGGTCAGTTTGGTTCTATCCCAGTGCTGTTTGTAATCCTCTCTTATCTCTAGATATTGAAATAGCCAAGAGAAATGTGGGGGAGAATACTCGTCCTCCGAGTGGACCCAAAGAGGCATCTGGATCCCGAGACTCCGCATCACCTCCTAAACTGAATAGGGGATCTAGATGTTAGGCCTCAAGAGCCTCTAATTTGGTCCCACCATCAAGGTATATGCCTATACTATCCTCTTTACTATAGATGGTTCTATTTTATATGTATTTTTAATGAGGCGTTCAGTCATTACCGAGAGAGAGCTTTCGTTGTCCAATGTTGAGAATAGACATGATGGATAGTTTTTGTTGTCCTTTATTGAAAAGTGTTGTATCTCACTTATGGCTATTGAAAAGTGTGTGTATAGGTGTCCCATCACGTCGCCACAAGTTTTGGTCAGGTGATTTCCACCACCCACAAATATTCAAATCAACTCATAAACCTCCAAAACAAATATTCAAATCAACTCATAAACCTCCAAAGCAACTCATAAATATTTCAAATTTGTAATTTTTCCCCTTTGAACTCAATATCTCTCTCACCGAACCCTATTTTTATATATCTATTTGCTTATCATATTTGAACTTTAATTTTTAGATGATAACTAATATATAAGATACAGATCCAACTTTCTCAAATTATATTGATGATAAAAATATCATCTTTGATTGTCTTTATGTTCCAGCACTGTTGTGAGGCTGTGGTGATGTTTATGTTTCTGTTTACTTCTATTTATATATTTTGTTTGTGTATTTATATAAATGGGGGCTATATATTTGTTGCAGTAATATCCCTATCGTTTTATGATTAGATATAAAGTGATACAACATTTGTAATAGATTGATGGCTTTGGATTTATTTGTCTACTATGACTCAGTTGTCGTAATGTATTCTAATATATGTATGCATATATTTTTCTGGTGATAGTAACGAAAGATAAGGTTGGTGAACGAATTGCGGCACTTCAACAGCTTGTTTCACTATTTAGAAATGTACACTTACCGAATTACGACACTTCAACAGCTTCTTTCACCATTTGCAAATATGGATTCTGATAGACAATCCAGGTGGGTATGGGTTAGGATGCATATAGTGCATTTCTAAATAAAATAATGGTAGTATGCTGTATGCTTGGTATCAGATCTGATTATACCTCGTCTACTTTAATTTTACTGAATTACTGTCAAGAGAAGAATTTGTCTAAAGCTTGGAGACAAATTCTTATATAACTGAGGTTATCAACTCTTATATAATTGTTATATGAACAGTTATATAAACTCTTATATAACTATTTATATAACAATTCTATAAACTGTTATATAGTTGTTTATGTAACTTGTAGGAACTAACCAATGTAGCTCGTAGGAACTGACCGCGTAATCACGAGACTCCTGATTTGAAAATATGACTATAATTTGAAAATATCTAGACTTTGTCTTAAAAATATTCCATTTTTCATAAGAGGCACTAACACCTCGCACGGGACCAATGTAGTAATTATATGTAAAAATGCCTCTTACATCTAACTAAGAGAAGCCACGTTAGAAACTAAATAAGGAATATTCCCACTTAAGTTGGTTGCAAGATTTTTATGTGAAACAACAAGATAAGCATTGGTACCGGGAAGTTAGAATAAAATCCTCGTTAAATACACTTACATTGAAACAACATCAGAACCTGGTAGGTAATTCATTTCCAAGACTCGACATAAGGATCTCCACGAATCGATTTCCTACCAGTTAGCTGTAAAGGAATGTCGAGTGAAGTGTACACAACCTGAATTGCTTGATCTGTAACACAAACAAAACCATGATACCAAAAGTTTACAACAAGTGATTAACATACAACAGAAATCAACCGCACATATAGTGAGTCGATGGATACATGTATATGTACATACAAGCATACCACAACATTAAAACAACATTAAGATTCTTGATTTATAGAGAACAATGTTTATATCTTGACTTTGCATAGACTCTCAACATCATGATAAGACCTCATGTTAAGACAAAGTAGATAATTTAAACTCACCAGTCACAACAAAATACCAAATCAATGACAAATAATGTATAGATGAATACAACAAACACCTCTACCACTAGTTTACATCAAATGGTTTAACAAATAACATAAAAAGGTTGCACATTCCAAAAACCCTACAGGTACAATGTATATGCACATATTTGCATTAAGCAATATCACAACGTTAAGATTTCTTATTTACATAGTAAAATGTCGAATGACTAGCATCGACTCTCAACCTCATCTTATAAGCTAATGAAGATACCTTAAACTAATCAATCACAACATTGAAAAAATGATAAACAAATCAAAAAATAAATAGACAAACAACAAAAATATGATCATATGATTTAACAAATAACATAAATATGATCACCTATTCAAACATGAAGTAGTAAGAACATAAACTAATCTATAAAATTAATATAACAAATTTGTGGCTGATACCTTTACGAAATTTGGTGGAGGCGATGACACTAATGTTTGCGCCTTTAGTTTTGAGAAGTATCAACCAAGACCCAATAAGCAAATAGTCGAGTGAATTAGTAGTCACATATGCGTCTTATAATGTGGTAATCACACTTAGATCCTTGTTCATGGTTAAAGTAAAAACAAATTGGAGTATGAAAACGTAAGATAAGAGAAAAACGATATGAAAAGAGGCATAAACACCTCACATAGGATCAAAGAAAGTTGTGGAAACAACTCGAGCAGTCATGTGACTCACGGATTTGAGATTTGATCAAAATTTAGAAATTTTAAGTGTTAAAACTTGAAAATTGGGTTATGGACGAAAATGCAAAACAACAATCAAACATTACGAAAATAGGCAAACACACCTCATACACGATTATAGTAACTTGTAGAAACAACCCATGTAGTCATGAGACTCACTTTAGAGTTGGGGTTAGAGCATGGAAACACAAGATAAGAACATAATGACTCGAAAGGAGGGGCGCCCACCCCACAAGCGACTAATGTAAGATTATTGTTACGTTGTACGAGCTGTATGAGATTATTATTATTATATTTTTTTTAAACTCGGACAACAGTCCGTTGAACCTTTATGTTGATAGACTTAATTTTTTTATCTTATATATGTTGAATTGGTGGAAGGGATTTATTGGTGGTTTAGTTGTAGCTTTTCTTGTTGAGTTTATTTTAATGTTAACAAATTGGATTTCACGAATAAACAAAGGAAACTCTGTTAAAATTTTTTGAAATTAACAAGTTCTCTAAATTGATTAAGTCGAAGAGACACGCATTTGAAAATTGGGTATTGGTGGACGAAAAAGTAAAATAACTAATAAACATACCAGAAAACGAATAGACATGCACTTTCTGCCCAATTTTTTTAAAATTGTTTACAATTATTTGTGTTATATAAAAAAAATTCGACTTAAATGTTACAGGACTTATTACTTTGGAAAAACTAAAATTCGTATGTTGTGTTTTACATTTCACTAGAAATTTATATATGATGTTTTGAATTTCTGCAGGATCATGTAATTGAGGCATGTGAAAGGTGTATCGCTCTTAGAGAACATGATAGTGAATGTAAGCGGGAAGAGCAGTTAGACGCATTGTTGCCTAAAACCATGAAGCCATTATTACTACGGAGGAATAATTAATTTTGATAGAAAAATTTAATTTGGTTGATGTGTTATCTAAATTTGATTTAATCTAGTTTTGTTTGATGTGAGACAAAAAAAATGTCGGTGGGAGTGTTGTATTTCTTGGCTAATGATATAATCTATAATGTATCAATTCTAACATTGAATGTTGAATACATGATCCTGTGAATTTTGATTTGTTTTTAGATTTATTTATCAACTATGACATTAATATTGGTTATTAATTTTTTTTATTGTCTGATTAATTTTTGACCATTTATATTAAATCCTCATGTTATGAAATTTTTCATATGACCTTTTTAAAATTTTGAAAACCGTTTATCATGACTCTTTTTAAATAAAATATGACATCTTATAGAGTTTATGATGACCTTTTTTTGTAGCAGATATGACAGTTTTAAAAAAAGTCATATATAATTGCTACCTAATATGACGCTTTTTATGGGTATCAATTATGACACCCAAACTTATGACGCTTTTTATTAAAAAATAAAGCGTCATAAAATGCATTTTATGACACTTAAAAAGTCATAAAAATGCATTTTTCTTGTAGTGTATGTTGACTTTCCTATGCATTAATTTCACACACATTCATTCCATATGTGCTACTCTATGGTGTGATTGTTTGTATTTCTATGTATATTTTTATACTCAAAATTCTAATAATAGTTTGTTGGTTTGTTGAAGTTTCATCACTTATGCTTAATTGTATATACTTTGTGATGTTATTTTAAATCTGGATACTCGTGATGCTTACTTTTCAAGTTTAGCATCCAATCCTTTGTCTATTATGGACAAAAAGGGGAATAACATATTAAGGAGGAGTTGAAAAACAACCTTAATACTAAAAGCCTTTTGTTTACTAGATTAATAACAAATAGTTATAAGTTGAGTAAACTCCGAACAAACTTTTTTGGAAAAACTTTTTTCGAAAAATACAAGATCTCTTGTAAAAGCTTTTTTTGAATGTATGGATTAAATTTGATAGTTGATTACCTTAAGTTTAATTTTTAATAAACATCTACTATCGTTACGATGCAGTCCGAATCACAACAACAGTTAAGAACATTAAAACAAATAGACACATGAATTTTAACATGGTAAAACTCTTAAATATGGGAAACATCCATGGTTCCCTCTACGGTACAAAACAAAAAAAAACCACTAGAATAAAAATCAGGTTACAACACTTAAGCAAACCACAAAGATCCTAACCTAAGTTCTGAATGTACCTACATGAGATTCTCCACTCCAAATATATTCTGACTTGGAACTTGATCCTTTCTTGCTGCTTCTTTGTCTTTTCCTTGATCTTCTTCTCTTTGAATTAAGATTTCAGTAACTCTTTCAAATACAAGATTCTCAAACAGAACCACAGTGTCTAAGTGTTCGTGTGAGATAGTATTTGTGATGTGTTACTACATGAAAACATGCAACTCACCCTCTCAAGATCTATACAAACTTTCCTAACAAATTACAATAGTTATAATTTGAAAGTTATTTTTGAATCTTGATTTCTCAAGCAAAGACTTCTTGATCTTTAATTAAACCACATATCTCAAGGATACCTTACTCGGAAGACGATTCACGGTCTTATACAATTTCTGGGTTTTGAAAATATTTTTTAAATTTTAAACCTCCAATTGCAGATCCAAACTAGACTAGAAGTCTACTTTAACAAATCAAATTCAGACTTAACATGTATGGACTGGTTTAACAAGTTTTGATCTAAAACTTATTTTTCAGATCTGAACGCTTTAAAACATTAGCACGAGTTTGTTTGTGTTCCCGTTATTTTTGTTCACCAGTATTTCATAAAGTATGAAATAAAAAAAAATGGAAACACACAACTCACTAGATCTGAAAATTATTTTTGAAACTAAAAGTTTTTATTTCAAAAACTAGTTGAAACAGATTAGATCTAAGAAATAATATCTAAAAATGAGAAACAAAAAATATACGTGAGATGCTCCCTTTTAGAAAGCCTCAGTTTCAACAATGAAACTTAAATATTCCTTATAGATGAGTTCCAAGAGAATCAACGTTTTTTAAGAGGTCTTCAAATAGAAAAACACAAAACTAACAACACAGAAACCCTAGGATATTCCAATTCTCACAAGTTGGTTTTTCTAGTGTTTGAAACTGTTTAGATTTGGTGTTTTGATTTAGGAGGAGGGTTTTCACCACGAAGAAAACTTAGGGTTTTCTTCTGCTAATATCTCTCTCTTTCCTTTCCCTCCCTTCTCTGTCTCTTCTCTCTACTCTCTCTTTTTTCTCAAAAATAACGAAGTGACAAAAGTTCCAAAATGTTGAAATTATATCCCTTTTTATACTAGGTGTAGAAGGATAGAGAACATCAACATCAATATTACGGCTGAGATCAAGTCTAAATGGATTAACTTTGATCCAATGGTTTAACAGAGGCGGTGGGTTATAATGTCACTGATTGGGTAAGCCTGGGATCACAAGGATTGAAAAAGATCGCATGCAGTACGTTGATTAAAATGATCCAATGTCTGAGATTGAAAACGCCTTATGTGAGTAGCAGAAAACACAAATCCAACCGTTATGAAACCAACACGTGTATGCACAGGATGAAGGCTGAGACGTGTGTATGAAAATAATTACAAAGCACACCTCAAAGTCTCTAGCTCTTTCGGATTCTACCCAAGCAAACAATCACTGTAAAAAAATAAGTTTATGAAATTCCATTTATACCCACAACACTTTTAAAACCAAGATTTAATTAATTCAAAAATCATTAAAAAATTATTTAAAATTATATAAAATGATTTGTTTGGAATTAAATTAATTTTAAAATGATTTCAAGTGATGAAAAACCATTAAAGCGCATAGGTAATATGTAGGATGCAGTGCAAGTGTCCTATTTGTGGTTTTAGGGTTAGAATTAACTTCCCTTTGAAGGTTCTCTTCGACTGAATTTCTTTATGAAGTATGTACCTTTTAGGAGATGGAGTTTTCAAACTATACTAACCTATTTTGTCTATATATCCAAACTAGTTGGAACTCCTATATATGCAGACTCAAGTGAGTCAATATATAGTGTGTTCTCAATCTCCCCCTTTGGATATTAGAGACAAAATTCCTTTGAGTATCCAGTACTCTTGGGTCGAAATAAAAAGAAATCATATGTGTCCTATACAAAAATTCTAACTACCCTTTCCCATCCTAGAACTGAAAATAAGGTAAAAAATATTACTCAACAACATACAGACCAATACCTTATAACGTATAAACAAGATATACAACGGGTCTGTAATGCCTGTAACAAAATAAACACTAAATTTTGCATATTTGTTGAGTTAAAATAGAAATAGATACTCTCCCCCAATTTTTCTCAAATATACAAGGGGTATAAATCACAAAAAACATAGAGATTAATTGAGAGTTATCATTCCTATAGTTGTACGCAAATACTCAAAACGAATGTTATCTAATGGTTTTGTAAAGAGATATGCGAGCTATTTTTGAGTGTTTAGATATACAATAATGAGGTCTTTGGATTCGACAAGGTTATGGATAAAATGATGTCTAATCTTAATATGCTTAGTTCGTGAGTGCAAAACATGATTTTTGAAAATGTTAATAGCGCTTTGATTATCACAAAACATGGTTAATTGTTTTTCTATGAGACCATAATCACCAAGCATTTGTCTAATCCATAGTAATTGAGCATAACAACTACCAACAACTATATATTCAGATTCAACACTAGATAATGAAATGCAATTCGGTTTCTTACAGGACCAACCAACAAGATTATTGCCTACGTAGTAGCAAGCACCATAAGTCCTCTTACTGTCATCAGAACAACAGGCCCAATCGGCATCGGTATATCCAATAATAGAATTAATCGTATCATTTGTGTACCAAATACCAAATTTTAGAGTACCCTTAACATATTTAATAATCCTTTTTACACTTAATAAATGAGACTCTTTAGGGTTACTTTGATATCTAGCACAGATACACGCGACAAAAGATATATCAGGTCGAGACTCGATAAGATACATTAAAATCCCTATCATACCTCTATAAAGAGTGGGATCTACATTTTTCACATTATCATCCATAGATAGTTTAGTTGAAGTAATCATAGGACTTCTAGAAGGTTTAGAATTTTCTAAGCCGAATTTTTTAACTAAATTTGTAGCATACTTGGATTGAGAAATAAAAAGACCATCACTGCATTGTTTTACCTGTAAACCTAGAAAATATTGTAGTTCACCCATTAAAGACATTTGAAATTCGGTATACATGATATCAGAAAAATTCTCTACTTGTTTAGAAAAGGTGGAACCGAAAATAGTATCATCCACATATACGTGAGCGATTAAGACATGTTGATTTTCCTTTCTAATAAACAAAGTTTGATCGTTTCTGCCACGAACAAAATTATGAGACACTAAGAAGGTAAATAATCTCTCATATCAAGATCTAGGAGCTTCTTTCAAACCGTATAGAGATTTCTTAAGCTTAAAAACATGGTACGAGTGTACAGGATCAACAAATTCTTTGGGTTGTTCTGCGTAAACTTATTCAGATAAAATTCCATTTAAAAATGCGGATTTACATCCATTTGGAATAAATTAAACTTCATATGACACGAAATTGTAGAAGGAGATGAATTGATTCTAGACGAGTAACGGGTGCAAAGGTTTCGTCAAAATCAATTCCCTCAATCTGAGAATAACCTTGGGCAACCAACCTAGCTTTATTTCTAATGACCTCCCCATTTTCATCAGTTTTGTTTTTAATGATCCATCTTGTGCCAATAACCTTCGAATCTGTAGGTTTAGGAACCAAATTCCAAACATCGTGGCTCTTAAATTAGATTAGCTCTTCTTGCATATAATTTATCCAAAAAGAGTCATTAAGGGAATCATTAACATTTTTAGGTTCCTTAAGAGAAACAAAACAAGAATATTGTGCCACTTGATGAAGTTGGAATCTAGTTCGAACTGGTTCTGAAGGATTACCGACAATGGTTTCAATGGGATGATCTTTAGAAACCCAGGTGGGTACAGAAGGATCCTCAGGTGGCAGTGAATCAATATCATCTTGAGGATCAGAGGATAAAATAGTATCGTCCTCATCAAATGTTACTGGTTGACTGTCACTACTCCTAACACTTGTGTCATCTACAATTACATTAATTGATTCCATAATAGTTTTGGTTATGAAGTTAAAAGAACGCAAAGCTCTACTATTTTGGGAGTAGCCAAGAAAAATTCCCTTTTCTCCTTGAGTATCAATTTTTGAAAGATTATCTCTATCTTTACAGATATAGCAGATACTACCGAAGGTTTTAAAGTATTTCATATTAGGCTTTTTGTGGAACCATAACTCATAAGATATTTCTTTGGAATTTTTTCTGATATAGATACGATTAATAATATGGCATGTGATTTGGAAAGATTCTACCCAAAAGTACCTAGGGATATTCTTAGCATGCAACATAACCCTAATCATTTCTTGTAAAGTCCTATTCTTACGTTCAGCTATACCCTTCTATTGCAGGGTTTTGGGAGCGCTAAACTCGTGTTTATAGCCATTAGCTACACAATACTAAAAAAATCCAGAGTCCTTAAACTCTCCACCTCTATCACTCTTAATTCGACATACTTGGGTATCCTTCTCATTCTCAATTTTCAAAAGGATTCTTAAGAATTCATTTAAGGTTTCTGATTTATGATTCATAAAAGCTACCCATGTATATCTTGTATAGTCATCCACTATAATTAGGATGTAAGAGTTTCCATATAAACTAACAGTTCTAGAGGGAGCCATGAGGTCCATGTGGATAAGTTCTAGGGGCTTAGTGGTAAGGATTTCTTTAACCTTCTTGTGTGGGGATTTACTTATTTTTCCTTCTTGATAAGGTGCACATACATAATTAAAAGATTTTTTAATTTTTGATAAGCCTCTAACTATCTCTTGGGAACTCAGTCTTCTAAGGTTATCATAATTTCTGTGTCCCAATCTATTGTGCCAAAGATCAGAATCCTCTAACCTGGTAATATTATAAGATTCAGAATTAGGAATTACTGTGTAATAGTTTTTCGGGGTATCATTTCCTGTCAAAATACAATTGCCATTTTCATCAATAATTTTACAATCATTTTTAGAAAAGGTAAATGAGTGATTGGAATCACAAAATTATATTATACTTAAGATATTGGCTTTAAGGCCTTTAACTAATAAAACATCATTCAGTTCAGGAAGCCCTTACTCACTTAATGTTCCCTTACTTATAATTTGAGACTAAACACCATCTCCAAACATGACACTACCTCCAAGGAAGTCTGTCTTGTTTTATAATTCTATTTCGTCCCCGGTCATATGTTTAGAACATTCGAAGTCTAAATACCATACAATTGAAGTGCTTTGTGCCTTTAAAGCAGAAATGATAATGTTGCACTTGAGATGGGGTAGTAAATCATCTTTTCTAATCTAAATAGGCTTAGTTTTAAAAAAATTGTTGCCTTTTTACTTTGAAAAGATTTAAGGGGTCTTTCTAAATGATTTCTTCTTAGTCTTGGACCCTCCCTTTTTCTTTTTAGAGTTAGAGTTGTTTGTGGCCTATTTAGGAAGTATATAAGTATTTCTAGATTTCCTAGAATGGTTAAAGTTCTGGTAGGTAGGAGTGTATGTACTTTTCTGGAAACATTCATCTAGAGTATGTCCAAAAATAGTGCAGTAGGAACAGTGCTGATAGGTATAGGACTTGAATTTTTTATTAAAGTCTTTGAAAATTGGCTTCGATCTATTAGGTACAGTAGTCTAGTCATTACTAGGTTTAGGTTTCTGTCCTTGGTCTCTGGCAAAAGGATAAACATATTTTGTTTGACAGTTTGGTTCCAACTGTTGATTGTTCTGATTATGTGTTGATTAAGAGAAATTGAAATTATGTTCACCTTTTTGAACATTTTGAGAAGTTTGGCCTTGTTTTTCAAAAGCAACATTTTCAGGAGAAATGTTGGTCTTACTTGTGTGCACTATTTCTCCAAAACCTAGGCCAAACTTATCTTCAAAGTCAAATTTTCTTCCAGTAACAACTTTTTCGGAAGTCTTGGTTTGTGTTTCAAAATGTTGACATTTTTTAAAAACATTTGAAATCTTTTACGTTGACTCTTCTAGTTCAATAAGGGTTGCCTTGTATTTCTGTTCAAATTTATGGTTCTTTTGTATCAAAGAATTTATTCTCAAGTTATAATTCTTAATCTCATTCTCATGAGCAACACATTGGGCAGTATAATCTTTAGTGTTCTTCCTAATGGGTTGGTTAAGAAAATTGATATGCTCACTTAAGGTTTTTATCATCTTTTCTAGGCGAGCCGTTTTAGTGTACAATTCATGTAAATCAGGCAGGCCATCATCAGACTCACTATGTGCATCGTGTGAATTTTTCCCTATGATTTGGTTAGGTTCTTTACTCACACACACATTTAATTCGTCATCAACATTCTCACTTTGACTCACACATAATCTTTCAGCAGTAATAGGAACATAATTATCAGCAATATCATTAACAACATCAACAGGCATAGTAGGTTCATGAACAAGTAAGCATGCATCATCATTATGTATTATTTTAGTAAATAAATACATGAACTTCTCATTCATTTAGGTTGACTCAGTTTCATCCTCATCAGAATAACTAGAGTCGTCCTATGTTTTACACATATTGGCCTTGTTATTGTTGTTAAAACTAGTTGTACATTTACTAGCATAGTGACCTAGTTTACCACAACGATGACACTTGACATCTTTTATGTCAGTTTTAGGTCTGCTGGTGTCATAATTCCTCCTATTGTCATAAGTGTGTTTGGTGTTCTCTCTGTCATGATGTCTGTGAGATTGATTACCTTGATAATTTGATTGGCCTTGTTTAGAGGCTACAACATTTCTAAATTTCAAAATCTTTTTAAAATTCTTACTCATAAGAGCTATTTCATTGTCAAGGTTTTCTAAATCACAGTTTTCAGGACAGTCGGTGTCAAGGTCTATAGAGTTCAATTTAGGCACTGGTAATGTATATGAAAACACGACATTAGAACTAGAGGCTCTACTGGTCTCTCTGGTCAATTTTTTTTTGAAGTCCAGTTCCAATTCTACAGTCCTCAGTTTACTGCTAAGTGATTCAGGAGTCATATTAGGGTCATTTATTTCCTCAATAGCATATCTCTTGTTGTCAAATTTAGATGGCAATGACCTAAGAATCTTTGAAACAATTTCCTTTCTAGTGTAGGTTATATCATTTGCATGAAGTTTTGAGAAAATATCACTTAACCTTATGTAGAAATCGTCAAAGGATTCATTGTCATTCATAATTAGGGTATTATATTGCTGAATAAGCATTTGGGTTTTTCCAGCTTTGACACGTTCATCACCCTCGTGAGAGATAACTAAAGTGTCCCATGCCTCGTTAGAAGTAGAACGAATGGATATTATTTTGAATTCATGTTCATTAATGGACATAAATATGGAATTCTTTCCTTTGTTATTATCAATAGAAGCTTTTTTCTCTTCCTTAGTAAATTCACGAAAAAGTTTCTTAATCCTCGTTGGATCAGTGGCAGAGGTAGGTTTAGTAGGATGTTCAAGCCCTGTTTCAATCATTTCCCAGACTTTATCACCCAGGGTTCCTTGAATGAAAGAAGTCATTCACACTTTCCAGTATGAAAAATTGTTTCCATCAAAGAGTGGTGGTCTGGATAAGTTACCTAACTTCTCAATTTTTTCTTACATACTCAGAGTTTTTCAGAAATAAATTTCAAAACAATTTCTCAAGTTTCAGGGTCACAAAAGGAGTTCTTGCTCTGATACTAGTTGAAAAATAGCCTTAATACTAAAAGCCTTTTGTTTACTAGATTAATAACAAATAGTTATAACTTGAGTAAACTCCGAACAAACTTTTTGGGCAAAACTTTTTTCGAAAAACACAAGATGTGTTGTAAAAGCTTTTTCTGAATGTATGGATTAAATTTGATAGTTGATTACCTTAAGTTTAATTTTTAATAAACATCTACTATCATTACGATGCAAACCGAATCACAACAACAGTTACGAACATTCAAACAAATAGATATAGGAATTTTAACATGGTAAAACCCTTAAACTTGGGAAACATCCACGGTGCCCTCTACAGTACAAAAAAAAATCCACTAGAATAAAAATCAGGTTACAACACTTAAGCAAACCACAAAGATCCTAACCTATGTTTAGAATGTACCTACATGAGATTCTCCACTCCAAAGGTATTCTGACTTGGAACTTGATCCTTTCTTGCTACTTCTTTGTCTTTTCCTTAATCTCCTTCTCTTTGAATTAAGATTCTAGTAACTCTTTCAAATACAAGATTCTCAAACAGAACCACAATGTCTAAGTGTTTGTGTGAGATAGTGTTTGTGATGTGTTACTATATGAAAACATGCAACTCACCTTTTCAAGATTTATACAAAATTTCCTAACAAATTACAACAGATTTAATATGAAAGTTATTTCTAAATCTTGATTTCTCAAGAAAAGACTTCTTGATCTTTAATTAAACCACAGATCTCAAGGATACCTTACTCGGAAGACGGTTCAAGGTCGTATACAATTTCTAAGTTTTGAAAATATTTTTAAAATTTTAAACCTCCAATTGCAGATCCAAACTAGACTAGAAGTCTACTTTAACAAATCAGATTCAGACTTAACATGCAAGGACTCGTTCAACAAGTTTTGATTTAAAACTTATTTTTCAGATATGAATGCTTTAAAACTTTAGCACGAGTTCGTTTGTGTTCTTGTTATTTTTGTACACCGGTATTTCATAAAATATGAAATAAAAAATTTTGGAAACACACAACTCATTAGATCTGAAAATTATTTTTGAAACTAAAAGTTTTTATTTCAAACACTAGTTGAAACATATTAGATCTAAGAAATCAGATCTAAAAAGAGAAACAAAAAATATACATGAGATGTTCTCTTTTAGAAAGACTCAATTTCAACATTGAAACTGAAATCTTCCTTAGAGATGAGTTTTGAGAGAATCAATATTTTTGAAGAGGTCTTCAAAAATAAAAACACACAACTAACAACACAGAAACCCTAGGATATTCTAATTCTCACAAGTTGGGTTTTCTAGTGTTTGAAACTGTTTAGATTTGGTGTTTTGCTTTGGGAGGAGGGTTTGCACCACGAAGAAAACTTAGGGTTTTCTTCTGCTATTCTAATGGGAAGTAAATTGAATTAAATCATATTTTGTTTAGAGGTAAGTAAATTACTGTAATTTGGTCACACGTTTCTTTAATTTGGTCATATTTTGAAGGAATTTGGGAGTAATCGAGTAGGAAATAAACATAGGATCAACTGATATATGTGAATATTTGGCTGTAGAAGGGCAAGCCTATTAGTCCCTTGGTCACCGAGACCATCGTAAGGTATAATTGACATTTTATCATCAATTTCTGACTATATATTAATATTCCTTTTCAAAGTTAATAATGTGTTTTTATATTCTTTTAGGAGGGTCTAAAGGAGGTGCACAACACCTAGAGTGACACCGAAAAGGAATTTCTATGAACAAATTCACTGAGCCATGTTTTGGGCCATGTTCGAAAGGTCCGTACTCGAGGAGTCAGCTCCCGAATAGAAAGGTCAAAGTTGATGGGTGTTACTTGTAGTAACAATGGGTTGTACTCCTAGTTCGACACGTACAAATCAGACAAAGACTCTAAATTAGAAAGTCTCCAATAAATGATGAATGACATGTTCGAATGGTTCAAACATGCAGTCATGTATATAGGTAAGGGAAATTTAAAGGAGAATGATAGGGGATGGGTCAAAGAGAATGTGGATGAGGGGACCACTCCTCTATCCCCCTCATAGACTCTGACTAACTCATCGTCCTAGTAAGACGTGTACTCTAACCCTAACTCAACTATCCCAACTCCATTTGAGCCAGATGGGGAGAGAATATATATCATTGACATGCGTGGAGGTGCCTGGATTTTTTTCAAGGGAGTGAATGACATGAACATCCCTCCTAGTACTGTGGTGCGCAACCGTCCACTACAAAATTTTGAGTCTCGGGTTTGGGTCATTGTAGAGGGGGCTTGAAAGTAATCCTGAGATTAGGGATAATTCCCTAACTGACAATAAGTGTTTGAGATTAAGCAACCGAGGCAAGTCAAGCGTGGCAACTCAGCGAGGTAGCTTGGCTTGGCAACTTACACTTTATCTTGTTGTATTAGTCATATGGTATTTCTATTTATATTAACTATAAGCTATAATGGTTGTAATGATGTAACGAGAATAATAATGAGTTTTAATGTGAGGTCAAACGGTACTCGCGAGAGACTAGGCTTGGCAGTGCCTGCGAGAGTTTTCATGCTCTATCGAATGACCTCGCTGTGAGAAATTTAGAGGGACTTGGTTTGGAGGATTGAGAAGTAAGGAACCATTGGGTATTGTCCTAACCATCTTAGATACACTTGGTAAAACACCGAAGGACCCTGACCGTGGAACCTCGGGCGGAGCAGCTTGGAGTTCCATCCGGTGTTGAGTTGTGAACCAAACAACCCTCTACTTAATGTGACATCTACTGTAGGTGATATCACTATCCAGCTAAATAATGTCAGACCTATAATTGAGTAAACCACCGTGGTATTTGGGGCTGTCAGGCAGTTGGTGAGCCACCTCTGCGACAACAGCCCCCCTGACACACAATGGTTAGGCAAAAGGCATGTCTTGGCATTTAATTTTTATGACGTGGAGAAAACTAGTGCATCAGGCATTTAATGTTGTGACATAAAGTATGAGGGATGTCTTTTATAGTCTTTAATGACTGAGTTGCCTCGGGGATGGTGTGGGTGGCTATTTAAGGACCCCAACCACCCTTGAGGAGAGATCGATCTTTTGAGAGTTTAAGAAGTTATTACTAGAGAGAATACACATCAAAGAGAGTTATGACAAACCAAAGGTCGTATTCATCCACCATTGTCGGTTATTAAGAAGCTTTTAATACTTAATAGAGATTCTTATAGGTGGTTGGTGTGTTTGGCTGCCTGCCAAGGTATATCTAGGGTGCTTACTTCTCTCTCCCTCTAGCTAAGTTACTTCTAAGTTTCCTTACTACTATTCTGAGTTATACACGACAAATTTGTGAGTTTAAACTGAGTCTTACCTTCACTAGGGTCTGTGTTTGTATGTCCTATCATTAATCCAAAGCTTTGTCCAATTAGCTTATCATTACCATCCCCAGTAGAGTCGCCAAATGTAAGAGGGTACTTTAGATTATAGAGGGAGGCGTAACCCCTGAGTCTCGAGTTTGGGTCATAAAGATTATGGTGGGAAATGAGGAGGAGGTATTATGGTTGGATGAAAAAGTAATTGTCCGACATATTGACAACATGCTAGGGGTGTACATTGTATGATCGAGTTTTCTCCTCAAGTCTTATTAAGTTTTTTGTAGAATGTTATATTTGATCAAACCAACTAGATGTAATTAAACTTGTGATTTATTGATGTAATTAACCTAAAAAATTAATTTTGTTTGATATATTATGTTGGTGTTTATTAGTTTTGATTTTGTTGTTATGTCGTAGTATATTATTGAATGTGTTGATGTTAAACAAAAACATGACTTTTTTAAAATAGGTTTACTACTAGGCTTTAGCTACTGACCTATATTTTTTTTCATTTTCTACAATGATGTCACAGTCATTGACTATGATAAATCATTGTTATCATGGTTGAGGACCATAAAAAAATAGGGAAAAATATACACCCGAGAGCACAACCTTAATTTGTAGTTGTGCGCACAGGCTGATATACATTTCACATTGCCTCCATTCGTGCACACAATCAATATCAATATTAATTCATCATAGCCAATGTCATGATCAATGACCATGACATTTCAAATGGGTGTTGTCATGGTCCTTGTCCATGATAGTAATCATTGTCACCCTAAGAATTATCACACTCAAGGATCCGGAAAGCATTTTGTTGTTAGTGTCATTGACTGTGACAAAAGGGCTAGAATGGTGAAGTAATTTTTGCTCCAATAAGTCCAATTTGTAAATATATAGTGAATATTCACTACGTGTATAAATAGGACCTATTGAGAAAATTTTGTGTGATAGTACCAATTAGGAAATATCTTATATAAATAGGACTTATTTTTAAGTTCCCATAAAGAAAATGGATTTGCAAAAAGTATGACCTAATTATGAGTCATAGAATAAATGGATTGGACTCTATAGCCCTGATTCTACCCCTATGTCTTAATTGAGGGGAAAACTAGATGAACTACTATAATACCATTGTACAATGCATTGATATTAAGATGCAAAGCCTTCAAACAAAAGAAATAAGGGAATACAAATATTTTTCAGCAACAAATCAAAAGAATAATTACTATAATTTATACTAATTACTAGCAATAATGACACAACGGTTATGATAGACATGAATTGCATTTAAGTTCTCTAAACTCATCCACTTGATTATTATAATTCTTAAAAAATAATTTCCTTAAGTTCTCACCATAGTTCTTTATATAATCTTTATATAAATTCATTTATGTAATATGTTTTGTGATGAGACCCTATTTAACCCTTCGTGTTTTAAAGCCCCTTAGACCCCTCAACTACCCTAAGCCAAGAATAAAGGGTCAAAGGCCGATCCCCTACCTTAGACATGCTATTTTTTTGTCCTGAATACCTCCGTTACCCTCAAGAAAGGTCCATCGCACTGTGGCAGACCCGAGTCATCTCTTCCTCTTCTTAAAATCATGAGTCGTTCCAATATGTCTCCTCAATCAAGCTTAGAGACCACAAAACTAGAGTTTGACCATATATGATACTCACATCAGACCAAAGCCTGAAGAAAAATGACCTCCCAAGGTTAACCCTCAACATAAAAGTGTATGAATACAAAATAACTCAAGATGAGACTACCACAAGCCTATGGAATTTCTTGAGCTCCCGATCCTTCGAGAAAGATCCTGCAACCAGTCTAGCAAAGTCGCTGAAAAGTATAACACTATTCCACCTACCACCACCACTCAATACCACTTCCAACAAAATCTCCCATCCACATATAATGTAACTATAAACTACCTTATTCCACTAGTAAAACCTTTGGCGAACACTCCACCACATTACTAAGGTCCTTGGACCTCAGAGCCATCATAACCATGTTATGATAGTCCAATCATTCTCTCTCCTAGAGTTCATATATAAATATACGGTTAGGTAAAGTTTAAAGACACGTTCAAATATTTAAATTCCCAAAGAACCAAGAGTCTTAACCTTCACAAGTGTTTACTCCTTATTCTATATTCTCTCGACCCACTATTGCGAGGATAAACTTGTAACTTGGATCATTTCCATTTACCTTATACATTGTATATCTTCTTAAGACCTAAATTAATAATCAGAACCCTTAGATAAGTCCATCAACTAGTTCCCAAGGTCCTTTGGATTATTTACAAAGTCTTTAAGGCTCTTAGACACTCTTGGCCAAAGTTCAAGAGGTCTCTAATATTGTAACAAATCTTATATGATCTAATAAATAGTATAACAACGTTTGATAGTTGATGTAGGATTCTTAACTGAGGTTAGAACCACTTTAAGTACACATTAACACTCATCCCCTTCCACCCATTCGAGGTCCAGGAAAGCACCTTCTGGGTCTAAGGTCATTTATAATTTTAACACCCAACAGTTTGGCACTATCCGTGGGAACAAAAAGTTCCATTCCTTTAAAAAACACATCATTATCTCTTAAACATGCCAACTAATGTCATTTTTGGCTTTTCATTTCAAAGAAATGGAAGCTCAATAAAAGGTTCTTTAAAAGAAACTACCTATCGTTCTCAATAGACTTACATTAGCTCACGTGGTATATTATACAACCAGAACATGACACAACACTATTGGGGAGAACCAGGAGCCCCAATTAGAAGGATAAAATTATCTAGAGGGTGTGCCTAGGTCCCCCCAACCATCAAGGGCCCATATTCTATCAACGATAGGTAAACACTTCCTACGGATCAATCCTAAGGTGGTTCTAGGATGTCCAGGCATTAGGATGATGATATTGAGAAACTACAAGACTCATTAAAGAATGTTTTTAACCAATACACGATGAATACTCCTAATGTAAGGGGAAATTGGCAATTGAGTTCATTTGTATGTATATTATCTTAAATCTGTTGGTCAAAATAGCTAAGTTAGGATTGCCATTTGTCTATTGTTACTCAAGCCTATGGATCGAGAGTTGAACATTATCATACATTTCAAAGATTGAAGCTTCATCGCACTGCATGAATATCGAAAACAGGTATATGACATCTTTTATGTTGTGTATAATCGATTAATGTATTTGAAAAATTTTGTGAATAATTTTTTGTATTTGAAAACACTTTATTTAAAAAAAAAAATCTTTTCCTCTTCATTTAAACAACCATTTGAAAGTCATTCCAACGAGTCAGAATAGTCATTAGAACAAAGTTCAAACAAATTTAATAATCTCATTTGAGTAAAGTTAAATTGATCTTCAAACGAGTTCTTTATGTTAAGCAAATTCAACTCGTTTGAAAGTCATGTGATGCTAGGTCAAACGAGTTATGATATCTCATTGAAATGAACTCTAGTGTGGTTTGAACTGGATGCAAAATTTCATTCAAATGAGCTTTCAATGAGAAGTTACTTATTTACAGAAGAAATTCATTCGAGGGTCCTTCAAAGCTATCCATTAGTCGTTCAAACGAGGTATAACCTCCTTTAAACATAATGTACAACTTCATTTGAACAAATAGTGAAAACTCGTTCGAATGATTTTTGAAAATTTTAAGAAAATGGTTTTGAAAAATTATTTATGTTTATGTCATATATAGAAATGGTTTTCTGAGATTTGAGAACTAGGTTTTCACATAGCAGCCAAAACACATCTCCTAGCTTTTGAAAAACATATTTTACAACTACAATTGCATAGTTATTTGTGCCCATCATGTTTCCAAGCACCAAACCCTATAAATAATATTTTTATGTCATTTATGTGGTGGAAACAATACGATTGGGTGATGGTTGGCTTATCGATGGATTCCAAAACATGGAGTTACTGAGGAGTTATTTTTAAACTATGCAGTTGTTGTGAGACAAGGTTGAACAATGCCTCCACATAGGCTTGAAGATTCTTTTTTTTTTAAGTCCTTTGAGTCTTTTGTAAAACCTTAATCATAGTGCAATTTTCTCTGGCTAGGCCATACAAGTTTTTTTG
The DNA here is from genome assembly GCA_949130495.1 of Sambucus nigra. Classification (NCBI taxonomy): domain Eukaryota; kingdom Viridiplantae; phylum Streptophyta; class Magnoliopsida; order Dipsacales; family Adoxaceae; genus Sambucus; species Sambucus nigra. The sequence continues at coordinate 312,202,038 of OX422218.1, read as the reverse complement.
CACTTGAGTTTTTCTCGTACATCCCAGTCTCTGTGTTACTGTGATTCTTTGTTTAGTTACCAATTTAATCTTGCTTTCTCATACATTTAATAGGTTAATCAAGATAAGTCTGGTAATAACATGAACATCATTTTCTATCCTGAGAATTAATTTTCTATTTGTTCATGGTAATTGTTCAATCTATAAAGTAATTTCAACACTTATTAGAAAATCACACTTTCAATTAGTATCAGAGTCGGTGTCTACGAATTATTTAGGAATGAATTTGATAGGATTTTCTATTGATGGTCAATCCATGACTAGGCCAACATTGTTTGACTGATCAAATTAAGCATATTGCAAAGTGTGCATGAAATCTACACTTAATTCCATATATGAGCGGGTATTGGAAATTGTAGAAAGAGGCTGGACACCAGCCACAACACAAGGAGGTGATCTTATTATCCTCAAACCCGTTGAGAGTTAGAGTGAGGATTAACTTACGTTTTCTGACTAAAATTCACGTGGTCCTAATGATTTATTTTGTGCAGTTACACGAGAGGAGTTCCATCAAATAATGATGTGTGAAACGTTCAAATAAGCATATGATATCTATAACTCGTGTATGAGGGGGCTAGTGTGTCAAAAGCCTTTAAGCTTCAAAATAGCACCAAAAATTTGAATCCATCAGGATGGACGAAGGCAAAAACCTTCGATGATTTCTATGCAAAACTTTGTGACATTGCTAACTCATCATTCAACTTGGGTGAGAGAATTTGTGAAAATAAAATTTTGAATAAATCTTAAGGTCCTTACCTAAAAGATTAAATTCCTAAGTCACTATATTTAATTCATTAAAAACTATAAACACTTTGAAACTCGAAGAGCTTATGGGAAACCTTTAAACCTATGAGCTTGACATGTTTCCTTCCGATAAGAAGAAGAAGAAGGATAAGGGCATTGCTTTGAATATCTGGAAGGAGGAAACACCTAATTTTGATGAAGAGTATTACATTCATCTCGATGATATGTCCTTATTCGCTAGAAAATAAAAAAAAAATCCACAAGTTTAAGAAACATAACTCTAAATTTGACAAAAATAAATTTGAGAAGAATAAAGTTAATAATGATGGAAAATTTCTTGACGATCTTAATTTTAACAAAAATCAAAATGAGAATCTGAAAAGGTATTAATCAGAAAAATTCTTTGAATGTGATAGGGTAATTGATTGTCCCACTAAGATTAAGGGATGGGCAAAAAATAAATATATTTATAATGATACTCGAAGAGATAGTAATGTCGAGTAGGACGATTCAGGTGATGACTAATCTCCTTAATGAAACCTCACTTCTTTCACAGCTAGTTATGTAAGTTCCTTAAGTATGTCTCCTTTCAATGAAGACGAACTTCTACATGATGTCCTCGACATTTGGTTAAATCTTTATCAAGATAGTGAAGGTTATGATGGTGTTAGTGATGGAGATGTTGATGAAGGGCCTATTCTTAGCTCTATAACATGTCTTTCAAGATAAAAAGGAGGAATAAAAGTGGACTACAAAGGTGTTAATTCTTAGAAATGAGGTAAAAGCCTTAAAGGAGATTGGGGATTTGGTGAGTCAACTAGAGTCAATCAGAGGTTGTTTATTTGGGAAGCTCACTTTAGTGGAAAAGGATAAGGATACCTTAGTTGATAAAGTCACAAGTCTTAAGAGATGCTTTTAAGATTCGTAAGAGACTAGAAATTGAAAATTTACACTAAAAAGGGATCTTGCAAAGCCCTGAATTGTAAAAGTTGATCTTGAAGATTGCTCCAAGAAACTAAGGAGGTCTCTTCTTGGACCTTCCCCAGTTTATTAAGAGAGAACATATATAGGGTTGGCGATCAGGTTTCTTAGACCTTCAATTCAAAACCTAAGACCATGTTGATAGAAAAAGATCCTCCCAAGCCAACCGATAAAGAAAAATTTATTTGACCATATGTTTGTACTTATTGCAAAAGAATAGGTCATTTTGGAGACTCTTACTACAAGCTTGAGAGTGATTACCATGCTCCCATATCCCACTATAAACAACTATCTAGTGTTAAATAACAAGTAGAAAATCTATTCCACTCTTCTAAGGGTTTAATAGGGGAAATCCACATGTTGTTTATGCCTCATAGTAACTCTTCCAAAACAAATACTAATAAAAATAAGAGAAATAAAATGAAGAAGACAAAACACATAGTTTCTATACCAACTTGGGTCGTGAAGCCAATTGTCACCAAACTCTTCTTGCTCATGTTGCTCTCATAGTTCATAATACCTCACATTGGTATTTTGATAGTGAATGTTCTATTAATGTGATAGGTGACGTGTCTCTATTAACTAAACTTACAAATCACAAGGATGGTAAAGTCACCTTAGGTGATATAATTCAGTTTAGTATTTTGGGATGGGGCACCATTAAGATTTTTAGGTTCCAATGCTACACAATGTTCTTTATGTTGAGGGGTTAAAAGAAAACTTAATAATTATAAGACAACTTTACGATGAAAATCTTGAGGTAGAGTTTAATAAAAAAATAATGTCATGTCTATAATGAATCTAGTAAGATTGTAGTTAAAAGTGTGAGGACATTAGATAATTGTTATTGTATCATTCCTAAGTCTTCATTAGTTTGTAAAAGCGGTTGGGTTTCCAGTTGCCAACCTTTAACATGAAAGACTAGGTCATGTGAATTTTAGAGATCTTGGTCATTTTGTGAAAAAGAACATATTATGTGGATTACCATCATTAGGAAAGCAAACTTCCTCCATTTTTGGTTCGTGTTAATAAGGAAAACCAATAAAAATTCGACATAGGGAGTTAAATACCATTACCATTACTCGCATTAGAGTTGATACACGTGGGTGTTATCGTCGATGATTTTCAAGGTACTCCATTGTAGGCTTCCTTAGAGAAATATTTGATGTTATTGAGTTTTTATAACAAAATTATGTGTGCTTAAAAATCAACATAATATCACTATCAACTGGAATCGTAGTTATAATGTAATTGAATTCATTGATACTAGTGTTAGGGACTATTGTGATAGAATTGGCATCAAACATGAATTTTATATGGTAGTCGTGCCTAAAAATAACATTATTAAGAGGAAGAATATGAGCATTCAAGATATGAATCTTTACATGTTACTTGGTAGGAATTAGCTTAGGCATTTTTGGGCAAAGATGGTTAACACCGAATGTCACATGGTGAATAGGGTTTATCTTCATCCACAAACATATAAGACTCATGAATTATGAATTGGGAAAATCCCAACCTATCATATTCCAAGACTTTGGGAGTCCTTGATACACGCTTTGTGATATATAACATTTAGGAATGTTTTAATCGAGAAGTGATGAGTTAATATTTTTAGGATATTCACCATATATTATGGCCTATAGAGTTTATAACCATAAAAGCTCTAACTCATGGAATCAATAAATGCACTATCAAAGATGATACTCCCATAGCGTGACCTTCCTTATGAGAATAGTGCACCCCCTTATAAAGATCCCATTTTTACGCACAATGACTCATAATACTCCTTGCTTGATAAGGTGGATCCACCTTCTTAGGTTCGTATGAGTCATGACCAGACAAATATTATTGGTTATCCCATCGAAGCTATCAAGACTCTTGGTTAATTGGAGAATTAGGTAAATTATCTTTGCTATACCTATCAATTTAATCCTAGGAAAGTGAAAAAATAACTTAAAGATAAACATTGGTTTAATTCCATGCAAGACAAATTGCTTCAATTCAAGAATAATTTTGTACAGGAACTTGTCTCAAGACATATTGACATAAATTTTATTGGTTCAAAATGTGTGTATAAGAATAAGATGGATGAGCAAGGTACCATTCTAGGTAAGAAGGCAAGGTTGGTTGCTCAAGGTTTTATCGAAATTGAGGATATTGACATCGATGAGACATTTTCTCATGTCTCTAGGTTAGAGTCCATTCGTTTTCTTTTAGCTATAACGCGACATCTAAAATTCAAGATGCATCAAATGGATATCAGGAGTGACTTTCTAAATGGCCTTCAAGAGGAGGAAGTCTTTGTGGAAAACCAAAGGGATTTGAAGATCCTAAGTACCCTGATCATGTATTCTATCTTAAAAAATTATTATATGGGTTGAAACAAGATCCTCGGGCTTGGTATGAAAGGAATACATCCTATCTCTTAGATCCTGGCTTTGAGAGAGGGGGAGAAGATATTATGTTATTTGTGCATAAAGAAAAGGTTGCTATCTTTGTTTCATAAGTCTATGATGATAATATAGTCTTTGGTTTTACATGTGACCAACATACTCATCTTTTTGTGGAAGAGATGAAAAGTGAGTTTGAGGTGAGTATGGTTGGTGAGCTTACTCTCTTCTTGGGGGTAATCAACCTAGGAATGGGATTTTATATCCTAAACTAAATAAGCTACATATCTAGTGAAGAAATTTGGGTTAAAATCCGTTCAGCATTCGCGTACAACCATAAATTCCACTACTAAGCTTAGCAAATACACCTAGGGTAAGGACATTGAGCAAACACTCTTTTGGAGTATGATATGTGGTCTTCTATACCTAATCGCTAGTCGACCTGATATTTCCTTTGATGTTGGATCTTGTTCCTATTATTAAGAATCCCCCAAAGAGTCACACTAACTCGCACTTAAGAGAATTATCAAATATGTGAGTGGTACTTTAAATTATGAGATTTGGTATTCTTTTGAGATCGATGCTTGTTTATCTGCATAATCAGATGTCGATTGAGCCAGGGATGTAGATGGTTGGTGTTTTTTGGGAGCGCTCTTGTCGCATAGCTGAGCAAGATGAAAATTTTGATTTTTTTATCCATGATGAAGGCCAAGTACATTGCCGCCAAGAGTTGTTGCACACAAAACTTATGGATGAAGTAAATGTTGGTGAATTACAGGTTAAGTAAAGGTATATGACCATATTCTGTGATAATATGAGTGAGATTCACATATCTTATAACCTCGTCTAACATTCCCGCACAAAGCACCTTAGGATTCGCGAGCACTTCATTAGAAATCTTCTTGATGAGAAAGTCATTTCCTTAAGCTTTTTTAGTATCAAATGTCAATTGGTCAATATTTTTCTTAAACCATTATATGCCCTTAGGTTCGAGGATCATAGGTAGTATATTGGTATTTACTCCATTGATTGAGTTTGGGTCACTTGATCTTATTTAGGGTGTGTGAGTTCATTCTTATTTTTTACGCTTGGACTAGATTTTATATTATTTTTTTATATATTTTTTCAAAAAATTGAAAATGATTTTATTGCTATCTCTTTTATTTTCACATGATTGTTAGAATAATTAACATGTTTGAAAGACCTCTTCACTCCATTCATTCACGTGACTTAACATGGTGAGGCGGACAAGGGTGAGATAATGTAATGATTAATCATGTATTTTACATGAATTTGTTCTTATTTGAGTGTCTATATTACGTTGATCTTAATTTTATACCTTTTTTGCAAACACTATTCACTGTCTATTTAGAGTGTTGTACTCCTTATGCATGTGCGAAGTGAGGTGTTTTCCTATCAATACTATCAAATACAAATATTTATATCTAGGGGATGTTTTTGCATGTAAGAACCATTGCGTGCGATATTGTTCTATGCTTGAAAATAAAAATTAGATTGTGTAATGGATCGATCTTTAAGAGAAAATAAAAATCTTTTTCACGAAGAGTCACCATTGGCAAGAGTCTATCATTAAAATGTAATTCAAATGACACAATTGTGCATTCCAAAAAGAACAATTCAAAAATGAATAAAATTGATGAAAAGCTCAAATTCTATGAAGGAATTTAGTTTAACATCAATAGGTTTGAACAAAATTGATCCTAGTTCATGCTTAAATGTTTGACTATATTGGTTTGAGAATCATAAAGATTTCTAGGCATATATGCATGAGTGCATCAACTTCTTTCAAGTTCCAAAATACCTCATCACTATGGTTGAACTGAGTACTTAAGTAGTTAGAATTATTAATTTTACCTTGTTCATTAATACACATAACTAAGTCGATTCTCACGTGATTGAGTTCTCACCCCTTCATTCCCAAATATTTTCTTAGCACACTATTTGCGATTTTTTTTTGTTTGGTTGTGTTTATTTGTTTTATATATTTTTTTATTTATTTGTGTGTCTTTATATTTTTTTGAGTGTTTTTAGATTTTTTTGCTGGTTTTTATGTTTTTAAAGTTGTTTGAATGACCTTCCTTATGTCGTTTGAACGAACCACATGTTCTCGTTCGAACATCCCCATATATCTCATTTGAACACGATTAAAATCGTGCCCCACTCTTTTAAACCTGCAGGTCCTTTTTTACTCATTTATCCCCAAATTTTCTTAACCCCTAAGATAACCAACCTCTTCTACTTCCTAGCCCTAGAATTGTCCATTATCTTGTGTGGGTGCTTTCTCGCGAGGGATTTGAGATTCTCATGTAGGGCGTCTTCATTTTGTTGGGGTAAGTTTGTTTTCCTTGTTTTTTTTATGTTTATTGGTATATAATCTTATATGCTTACATTTCTATTCATATACATCTATGTACGTATATGTGGTTCTTATTTCAAGTTTCTTTCATTTTAATGTACCAAAAATGTATATGAATGTATATGTCTATGATATTAGAGTGTGTGTATTGATGAAGGGATTTTATATGGGTTTATTTTTTGTTCGTATTTTTGTTATTCAAAATAAAAAAAATAAAAAAAACATTTTTAGTTTTTTTGCCCCTCATGTGTGCCATTCCTACATTTTCAACCTATTTTCTCAATTGGTTTTCATTAGCTGAATGTGGGCATCTCACATATGTATTGGTATGGTTCGTTTTATAATCTTTCAAAACTGCAAAAAAAATCTTTATTTATATAACTTGTTTTAATTTTTCATCTTGTTTGGCAATTTTTGTATTGTTTGTTTGTTGTGGCTAGTGTTGTGGGCTTGGATGTATTTGATTGAGATGGGTTTTTAGCATGTGTGTTTTGTGTGTCACCCTTATCCATTCCCTATTCAGTAGTCATGGATGGTGGTCGCAAGCATCGTCCTTCTTGTGATGATAATCCTGAGGAGGGTGACCACTATATTCCACTCTTCATTGGACAAGTCATCTCGATTACGAGAACTATTGTGTTCTCGACTTTCCTACCCGCCCATTCGTTCGTGAGCGTTTTGTAACGCTTATCTATTTTTCGGCTACCGCCCTTCCACATTGGCTAGAGGGACGTGGTTGGACTCCTTTATTTTCATTGCACGACATGATTTTTTCTGATCTCGTGCGTTAGTTCTGTTAACACTTATCAGGTTATCTCTTTGTCCTCCGCTCCACCATTTGAGGGAGAGATATCATGGTCACTTAAGACACCGTTGCCTCTATTTTATAGATTCCTTGAGTTACCGGTGCCCAGTTTCCCGAGAAAGGGGATGAATTCCCTCCCTATTTGGTCATATTTCCTATTCTCTTTTGGCTTCCACGTCACGACACCTCCACACTTTCCCATGCCCATCTTCATGTATAATTACTTATCCTTAATTGGATTATGTGCTCGAGTATTCTTCTTTGAGCTAACCACACTCAGTTTTCAGAGAGGCATGCTCATTTCATACATGCCATTAGTTCTCTTTTTACCATAGACATTCCATTATTGTGTGGAACATGCATGGTGATTCTAATGACAGAAACCAACCTCTTAGGAATGCTGTCCCTTATGGGATTCTAGTTACTCGCATTTCCCTAGCTACTCAGGTGCGTCTTTTGGATTTGGAGGCCGAGTTGATTGAATCGTCATATATTAATAGAAACTCTCTTAGTCACTCAGAGGGTCATATCCATGCATCTTCCTCCCGATATTGTCATCCGCCTTCTTTATTTGTTGATCCCTCTGCTTCCTCATCTTCAACCTCGGGTCCTTCGTCTGATGCGATGGGGTTTATATTATCTCCCTCCATTACACCCGAGGTAGTTGAGTTGGCTCTTCACTTATCTTCACAGTTATAGGCCATGTATGCACAGTAGCAGAAGGACCGACATAGATGTGATACAGAATTAGCCAAGTTGAGGCATATGCAGATGGAGCATTTAGCTGAGATGGCTTATGCTCGGGAGAGAGATGTAGAGAGACGGATTCGGATGGATATGCACTTCATGAAATATATGGAGGATATTGAGTGTCGAGTGGTATACCGGGGAGCCGATTCATTAGGGCCGGGTTATGTCGATGATGCTATAGATAGAGTTGCTCCATACCTGCCTCAAACTGATGTTTGATATTATGGGAGACTTTTTTACTTGCATCTAGTTTTTATAATATGTGAGAGTTTGTATTGTGACACCTTATTTCGTACGTACTTCTTTTGGATACATTTTGGACACGATTTTATCGCTTTATATTCTATGGCATGATTCAAAGTATCGGTATCAGTCCCGGTATCGGTCACTCGATTTTCAATTCGTTCGCGATATCGGTTACGGTATCGGGCGATACGCAAAGATACACTATTTAGAGAGCGTAAAAAGTTTCGAAAAAATTCTAGAAATTTTTTAAAAAATACGATTAACAATGTAGACCAATCAGATTAGTTTAAAACTATCCTTTAATATGCATAACATTATACAATTGATTATATTGACGTGTTGCGAAGTTGGCAGATTCAATGTTCCATAATAAATCAATGTTTTTTTTCACGAAGGATACAAATATTATGTTTTTACAAAGAAAAACAAATGTTACTTTTTTAGTAAGAGGATAATTTTTTTTTATACAAAGAGGATACAACTATTATATTTTTAGTATTATTTTTAGTAAGAGGATACAAATGTATTTTTTAAGTATGTTATAGTTTTCTAAAAAGGATACAAATGTTTCTTTTTTGGAATTGTTATTTTTTTACAAAGATGATACAAATAATGATTTTGAAAAAACACTGCATTTTTTTTACAATCGTTTTTTACAAAAAGGATGCAAATGTTATTTTCTTACAAAAAATGATGCAAATGTTAATTTTTTTATAAAATGAATGTAAATGTTTTTTTTTTGTTGGGTTCCAAATGTTTTTTTTTAAATTGATGGAAATGTTATTTTTTTTACAAAGAGGATGCAAATATTTTTTTTTTCTTGTGTTGCAAATATTATATTTACATAAAGGATGCAAATATTATTTTTACAAATGTTTAGAGGATACAAATATTATTTTTACAATAATTACAGTTGTATATTTGTTTGTAAAAGAATAGCATTTACGTTTTTTTTTATAAATAATAACATATTAAAAAATAACATTGGGAACATTATTATAAAAAGTAATAACAAATAACATTTGGATTCGTTAAAAAAAAACTGGCGCATATACAACGCACTAAATTAAACCCACACAATGACCAAATAGCCCCCACACACAAAACACTAAATTAAAAAAATAATTCGCATTTCGTAACCCAAAAAAACTCACGCTTACCAATATAACACTGGTGAGAGAGAGAGAGAGAGAGAGAGAGAGAGATAGAGAGAGAGAGAGATTGATGCATAGTAACTTATACCATCTCGACCGATATATCACCGATATGGGTCGTTACTATTGTGATATCGTTGATATGGGCTAATTCCATCGCGATATCGCCGATATGGGCCGATTCTACTGCGATATCGTCGATATGGGCTGATTATACTGCTATATCACCGATACTACCGAGAAATTACCGATATAGGGTCGATCACATCAATAATTGAAAACTCAACTCGTAATTCGGAATCGGATCGGTGGGCACCGATACCTAGTCAACACGGTCGTATCGTCGCGGTATCGGCCTTGACTTTGAACCATGTTCTATGGTCATGTTTAGTATATGTATTTTCTTTTTTTTTACTCATATTCCATATTTGTGGTCATGTTACCTAGATGTCTATTTTTCACATGCTATTATTTCCTGGTCTCTCTATGTGATATAGTTTCTACTTCACTATTTCGTCTACCTATGTTAACTTATTTTTTTACTACATGTTGCTATTTCTATCCCTGTGATTTTACTGGAAAAAAAAAGGGGAAAAATCTTTGGATTATAGAGAGTTTTACTTACATTGTTATTTATTTATAAGGGGTTTTGGAAAAAGGTCCTGATAATGCTTAAAGTGTATAAAAATAGGACACTTCGTATAATTTTATAAATTTAGTCCTTGTACTAAAAACACCATGAAAAATGGTGAGAAATAGTGTCGCTGGCCCGGATAAAAAAAATAAAGGGTATTGTACCACATGGACTAGATTTATAAATGCTATTGTACCACAGAGACTAGATTTATAAACTTGAAAATCACTGTCCTAAAAATCCAAATATAGAAAGGAACATGACCTTTACCTTAATTCTCTATTATTTATATTCTTCTATGGGTCACAGGTATTTGTTTTTTTTGGGGTGTAGGAATATTATTCCTCCTGGAGTATTCACGAAGCTACACAACATATCACGGACTAAGTAAGTGTTAGGTTGACTTGTCCATTTGTTTTTTGTTTGCGGTGAGCATAGAAGGCTTGATGTCCTGCTTAGCATTATTCATTGTCTTTTGTTTTGTTCTGGAATAGAAAAAGGGGAGATTTGTAAGGGCAATTGTCCATTGTGTCCATTTGTACGTATATTGGCATAATTTCACTGGTCAAAACACCTAGGTTAGGATTGTCATGTGTCTGTTGTTACTCAAGCCTATGAATTGAGATTTGAACGTTGTCGTACATTTCAAAGATCGACGTTTCATTACATTGTGCATTGCAAGGACCTCAAAATATGTATTTGACAGGTTTTATGTTGTGTTTCGTCGATTAATGTATTTGGAAATATTTATGAGGACTATTTATGTATTTAAAAACACTTTATTTTATAAATGTTATATTTCCTTTTGTTCAAACGACCATATGAATGTCGTTAGACCTTCGTTCGAACGAGTTTCCTAATCTCATTCAAACGAAGTTCAATCGAGATCCAACGAGTTCTTTTTGTTAAGAAGATTCAAATCATTCAAAAGTAATTTGAATCTGGTTCAAACAAGATTTTCTATCTTGTTCAATTGAAATTTAGTGTCGATCGAATGCACTGCATAACTTCATCGAAAAGACCTTTGAACGAGATTCCAATGGGAAGTTCCTACTTACAAAAGAAATTAGTTAGAACTTCATTCAAAGCTCGTTCAAGGGAGTTTCCTGTAGTCATTGAAATGAGTTTTACAATCACTCAAACAAACTATACAATGTCGTTTGAACAACATGTACAAACCCGTTCGAACGAGTTTTGCCAATTTCAAGAAAATGGTGTTTGACAAATTCCCTATGTTTATCTCATATATAAAAATGGTTTTTTGGGATTTGCAAACTAGGTTTTCACACAACATCCAAAATATGCCTCGAGACTTTTGAAAAACATAATTTTACGGCTTTAAATACATATTTGATCATACATAAAATATTTCCAAACATCAAATCCTAGAAAACATCTTTCAATACATTTTTGTGGTGGATACCATACGGTTGGGTCACGATCGTCTTATCGATGGATTTCGAAGCATGGAGTCATTGAGTTTATTTTGCTGAATTGAGTATTTGCTGTGAGTCAAGGTAGAAGACTGCTTCCACATATGCATAAGGAGTCAAGTCTTGTTAATCCTTTGAGTCTTTTGTAAAACCTTGATCATAGTGAAATTCACTCTAGACTAGTTGTCTGAGGTTTTTCCCATTTGGTTTATCGTCATACGTCAAGGTCTCTGTGTGGTTGTGATTATTTATTTAGTTACCAATTTAATCTTGCATGTTTAAATAGTTAATAGTTTAATAAAGATAAAATTGGTGTTAACCTGAAATTCGTTTGCTATCCTGATATTTCATTTTCTTTTTTTTTTTACGAAAATTATTTAATCTATAAAGTAATCTGAACCCTTATTAAAAATGACACTTTCACCTAACAAAATTGATTTTCTCTCTAGAAGATGTTGACTCCCTTATCCAATGACGTTCAACACTATGTTATTCCCCAAAATTTGAATATGTTAACTATCAAACCTTTTGATGGGTCTAAATATCACATTGATCATCTGGACACCTATAGATCACCCTTGATCCTACAAGACATTCGATATGAGGTCTTATACAGAGCTTGTCCTGATACTTTGAGGGGAACCTCTAGGTATTTATTTTCCAAGCTCAAACCAAGGACCATTAGGAGCTTCACTAAGATTGAAAGGTCTTTTCTCATTTATTTCATTAGATTTCAAAATACGAGGAGGCCTATTACATCCTCCTACATTTCAAACAAAAAACTAGCGAAGATCTTAGGGAATATGCTAAATATTTAACTAAGGGGATTTACAAGTTGATGATCTCAATGATATGATATTTGTGGTTGTCTTCATCTCAGGCCTCACCTAAGAAGACTTACTAAGGTCATATAATAAGCAACCTCCAATGTCTATGACTGAGCTACTTGAAAGCAATCAGAAATATATTAAAGCTAAGGATGCCATCTCTGCAAGACATGCAGAACATTTCACCAGTATGGAAAGAGGAAAAATGTCTTATCCCATCACAGGAAGATGAAATAGCGTTGCTAAAGCCGTTTATTGAAAATAAACTATTTAAGCAACTCCAAAAGTTTGTTGAAGAAACTCTTTACTTAAATCAAAATGACTTTGAACACAAGATGTGTTAACAAAAATTATGTACGAGATATGGACAAGATTTGATAACAAGTTTTAGTAAACAGTTTAAAATATTTTAAACTCAGCACACAACAGAATGGGATGAGAAGATGTAGAAATATTAATACTCAGGATTTTTAACGTGGTAAAACCTCAACCTTGAGGAAACATCCACGACTCCCTCTACGGAGTAAAACAAGAAAATATCACTAAAACAAATATGTGAGTTACAATCTATTTAACTAACATGCACACAATAACAAGTCTATACAAGTTCAGGATTGTACCCTCTGGCGTCCTTAAACTTTTCTGTAGATCTTGATTGTTGATGTAGTCTTCTCAGTTTGTCAACTCTTCCTTTGTTTCAGCAGTATACGTCGACTTATGTTCACCAAATCTTATAGCCAACACTTTCAGTGTATGTAGTGTGAAGATGTTTGTGAAAAGTGTTCTATAACACATGCATGCACACACGCACTCTTATTAGTTACAAACAATCCTAACAAATTACATATAAAGTCTATATGCAGTTAGTTTGTTATTTTTCTTTCTTACAAAACCAAAAACCTTTTGACCTTTAAAAATAACCCAGATTCCACGGAGATCTTGCTTAAGAAATCGGTCAAGACCTTTTTCAATCTATTTTGAAAATATTTAGAAGATTGAAAACCCTCCAAGTGCGAATCCAACTAGGTCAGGTTAAGTTTTGTAAAAACAGAAACAGAAAAACATCTATTGTTGATTCTGAATAAAGAAAATGTTTTAACAGAAAACAATCAACAACGAACTTCTCAAGATGAGAAATAAAATGCAACTAAGTGTGTTGTGACATGAAAAACTTCAGATCTATGATTTCTATTGAATCAGAAACAAGATCTGAGTAAGTGTCTAAGTTGGAAATAAGATTTTATGAACACAAGGTTACAGCAACCCAAAAATCATTCAACTCGAACTCTCATAAACTCAAGAAACACTAAGGATGGTGTTTATTTGGTTATGGTGTTTTGAAGAGGTAAGTGGTTTAGGTTGGAGAAGGTTTTGACGAAGTTAGGGTTTCTAACTTAACTCTCTGGTTTCTCTCTCTCGCTTCTCTCTCTTCTCTCTCTCTCTCTATTCTCTGAGACTTTTCAAAATGGCAAAAGCTTTCGAAGGCTGAGATGAGAGTCCTTTAAATAGGAAGAGAAGAAGATTCCAGACTATCGTTCAAAAACAACGTCTGAGATTGAGTCAAGCTCCTTTGACTTCAATCCAAGGGCTCACAACAGGCGGTGGATTAAACAGGCTGTGATTGGCTTAAAGGTATACACGGGGATTCACTCAGGCGACATGCAGGCCATTGATAAGTGTTGATCCAAGGGCTGTAAACATGCGAAGCTTTGTCTCTGTAAAGAAACACAACTTTGGCCAATGAGAGAGCAGCAAGTGTTGGCCATAGAACGAATGCAAACGCGCGTCCCAAACTAATTACAAAGCCAACCCTGGAGTCTCTGGTGCTTTCGGTTTCTACCCAGAGTAACTTAAGGCCAAAAATCACAACAATATATATTTAGATATTAACCCCAAAACTTTTTAAATCAAGTTTTAATTTAATAAAACCTTAATTAAAAGATGTTTAAAATTCCCAAAAAATTAATAAAAATCAAATTGAGGGATTTAAACACACTCACCACATTAATACACATAAAGGTGCAATATGATATGCAAAGATTAAGTTCTAAGTGTGTGAGTGATGGCTATAGTCTCAAGATCATTACAAGATGAATATGAGAAGAAGCAATACAATCTCTGAGGCTCTTTGTTTTCTAGGATGGACACAATTTTGTCACAATTTCCAAACTAGATGAGCTCTTATACAGTCTAGACTCAAATGAGTCAAAAGTATAAGGACTTCAATCTCCCCCTTTGGAAATATGAGACAAAATCTCCTTTGAGTCATCTAGAACTCGTAGGGCGACAACAAATAAGAAAAACCTATTCCTATAAAAGTTCTATCTACCCAAATCCTAGAAAGCAAAAATTACATAACTCAACTATATACAGTTTTACATCCTATTATTACAATAGAGAATGACTGTACAAGAAGAATACCTGCAAAGAATTACTAAGATCAAGCTGTTTAGTATATGCAGAGATAGGCTCAAATTTCTCCCCCATTTTGTCTCAAATGGACAAAGGGAAGGAACTTGGAAAAATATAACAGGTATTTACTCGACACAAATCATACCAATAGATTTACGTAAAGAAATGAATCTATTATAATCAAGAGGTTTGGTAAACAAATCTGCAAGTTGTAGATCCGTTGGAAGATAATTGATTTCTAATTCCTTGGTTTCAACTAATTCACGAATAAAATGATGTCTTATTTTAATGTGCTTAGTTCGCGAGTGTTGAACTGGGTTCTTAGAAATATTAATCGTGCTTTGATTATCACAATAGAGATGAAGTGTGGGTTCTAAAATACCATAATCACTTAGCATTTGTTTAAGCCACAATAATTGGGCATAACAGCTACCAGCGGCTATGTATTCAGATTCAGCCGTCGAGAGAGATGTGCAGTTCTGTTTTTTACTACTCCATCCTACCAAGTTATTACCAATATAACAACATGCGCCTGAAGTGCTTTTACTATCATCAGTACAACCAGCCCAATCAGCATCAGTGTACCCAATAATAGTGCTCGGTGTGTCATTCGTGTACCAAATTCCTAAATTTAGAGTGCCTTTAACATATTTAATTATCCGTTTAACAGAGTTTAAATGGCTCTCTTTGGGGTTGTTTTGATAGCGCGCACAAACACACACAGCATACATGATATCAGGATGCGAGGCAGTCAGATAGAGTAATGTGCCAATCATACTACGATATAAAGTAGGATCTACAGATTTTCCATTTTCATCTTTTGACAATTTTTCTGTAGTACTCATAGGCGTTTTAGCACTTTTAGCACTCTCGAGGCCAAATTTCTTAACTATCTCTAACGTGTACTTAGTCTGCGAAAGAAACAATCCATCTGGTTGTTGTTTGACTTGGAGACCTAGGAAGAACTGTAACTCCCCCATAAGGGACATCTGAAATTCCTTACTCATAATTTCAGCAAAAGATTTTACTTCTGAGGTAGAAGTGGATCCAAATATGATATCGTCTACATAGACTTGAGCGATAGTAATGTGTTTGCCAAAATGTTTGACAAATAAGGTTTGGTCATTTCCACCTCTTTTGAAACCTTTATCCAGCAGAAAACTGGACAGGCGCTCGTACCAAGCTCTAGGAGCTTGCTTAAGACCATATAAAGCCTTTTTCAACCGAAATACATGATTACGATAATTAGGGTCAATGAACCCTTTAGGTTGTTCTACATAGGTTTCCTCGGCAAGTATTCCATTAAGGAACGCAGATTTAACATCCATTTGATATAATGTAAAATGCATGTGACAAGCTATAGCAAGAAGCAGACGAACTGATTCTAAACGAGTAACAGGAGCAAACGTCTCGTTAAAATCAAGTCCTTCTATTTGGGAATAACCTTGAGCAACTAGTCTAGCTTTATTTCTAATTATCATCCCATTTTCATCAGTTTTATTTTTGAAAATCCAACGAGTACCAATAACCTTTTTGTGATCAGGACGTGGAACAAGATACCATACATCATGAATGACAAATTGTAAAAGTTCATCCTGCATAGCAGAAATCCAGTGAGAGTCATTCAATGCCTCATTTACATTCTTTGGTTCCACAAGAGAAACAAAGCATGCATAAAGCGCATAATTTCTAAGTTGGGATCTTGTACGTACTGGCTCACTAGGGTTACCAACTATGTTGTTTATGGGATGATCTTTAGAAACCCAGTTAGGTACTTCAGGTGACTCAATAGGTAATGAATTATCTATTTCAGAAGAGTCATTTTCTAAAATATTTGACGATTCTTCTTCTATAGTTAATTCACTAGTCTTGCTTTCTACGGTAGTGTCACTAACAATTACATTTATGGATTCCATTAAGGTTTTAGTGAGAAGATTATACACCCGATAAGCTCTACTGTTAGGTGAATATCCTAAGAATATGGCTTTATCTCCCCTACTCTCAAATTTAGATAAGTGTTCCCTATCTTTGCACACATAACAGGTACTACCAAAGGTTCTAAGGTACTTAAGATTAGGCTTTTTATTGTACCAAAGTTCATAAGAGGTTTGTTTGGAATTCTTTCTAAGATAGACCCTAT
Source organism: Sambucus nigra (assembly GCA_949130495.1). NCBI lineage: Eukaryota > Viridiplantae > Streptophyta > Magnoliopsida > Dipsacales > Adoxaceae > Sambucus > Sambucus nigra. The sequence goes on along the minus strand of OX422218.1, from coordinate 312,185,103 downwards.
TAATAAGATGGCATGCTGTACGAATAGATTCTACCCAAAAATACTTAGGTAAGTTCTTGGCATGGAGCATGACACGTGCCATCTCTTGAAGAGTTCGATTCTTTCTCTCAGCTATACCATTTTGTTGAGGCGTCTTAGGAGCACTAAACTCATGTTTGTAACCATTATAGTCACAGTATTCTATAATACCAGTGTCTTTGAATTCACCACCTCTATCGCTTCGGATTCTATTCACTTGAGTGTCTTTCTCATTTTCAATTCGTAAAAGAATCTTTAGAAAAGTTTGAAAAGTATCGGATTTCTGTTTTAAGAAAGCTACCCAAGTGAATCTGGTGAAGTCATCAACCATAACTAGAATATAACTGTGTCCACAGAGACTAACAGTTTGAGAAGGACCCATTAGGTCCATATGGATGAGTTCTAAGGGATTAGAGGTAAGAATATCTTTAACCCTTTTATGAGGTGCTTTAACAATTTTTCCTTCTTGACAGGGACCACAGACAATGTTATGAATAGGTTTAATTTTTGGTATTCCTCTAACTATTTGTTGAGAGGACAATTTACTCAAATTTTCGTAATTAATGTGACCCATTCTGTTATGCCATATCTCATTGTCATCCATTCTGACAACATTACAGATTTCAGAACTAGACATGACAGTATAACAATTGTCAGGAGTCCTGAATCCTGTAATTACGCATTCTCCCTTTTCATTTAAAATCTTGCAATTGTTCTTTGAAAAGGTAACAGTATGGTTTAAGTCACAAAATTGCGAAATGCTGAGTAAATTAGCCTTAAGACCTTTAACTAAGAGAACATTTTCAAGAACAGGAAGTCCTTTTTCTTTAAGAGTTCCTTTGCCTATGATCTGGGATGATACTCCATCACCAAAAAAAACTTTTCCACCATCAAAGTGGGTTTTATTTAAAAGTTTTGTATCATCACCTGTCATATGCTTGGAACATCCAGAATCCAAATACCAACCAGAAGATGTAAGTTCAGCTTTTAAGGCAGAAATAACAATATTACACTTCATCTGGGGTACTAGATCATCTTTTCTAACCCAAATAGCTCTGGTTTTCTGTTTGCGCTTGTTTGCTCTCATTTGATAAAATTTGCGAGCATTAGATTTTTGTTGAAAAACATTTTGCGCATGATTTTGAGTAAATTTAAACACCTGAGCATTTGATTTAGAAAAGTTTCTGGGATTCCTTCTAGTAAATGTCCTTTTAGGTTTAGTCTTTCTATTCCTATAGTTGGAGTTTTTGTCTGGTGGCCTGGGAAGGACATAATTGTTACGACTCCTCCTAGAGTAGTTAAAGTTTTGATACATGGAAGTATTCTAGATAGGCTTAATCAGTCTCCTAGCATAGCAATCATTGAAAGAATGTCCGTATATATCACAATAGGAGCAATAAAGATTGCTCAGAATGGGGTTTACCTTAGGAAAGTCTCTAAACAAAGGTTTTGAGAAATTTTGAGGCTGAATTTTATTCCTAGGTAGCACAGGTTTGAAAGCAGGTTCACTTTTCCTAATTGGGGGGCAGACATATTTTCCCTTTGGTAGACTTTCATGCTTAGAGCAACTTGCATCTCCAGTGTTAGTGTTTTGATGATCAAATTCAGTTTTTAGAGAATGAAAGTTTGGACATGTTTCAATAGGTCTTTTGCCTCCTGACACAAATTTGATAGGTTCAACAGGTTTTGTTCGTGTCTTCAAATTGGGGCAAAACCCTATACCAGTTCGATCATCAGAATTGGTTTTAGATTCAGCAACGAATTCCTCAAAACATTTAGAGTTGTTTTCAAATTTTATAAATTTTTTGAACACAGTTGCTGTCTTTTCTTTGGTTTGTTCCAATTCTAATAATGTCCCTTTGTATTTTTTCTCCAGAATTTCATTAGCTTCAGTCAAAGTTTTCAGTTTTTCATCAAACACTTTGATATCACTTTCATGAGACATGCATTGAGTAGTATACTCTTCAGCATTCAGTTTTACCATCAGGCTTAGATCCTCTAGCTTTTTGGTAAGATCTTTCACAATCTTTTCTAGTCTAGTGCTTTTCTTTAGAGTTTTAGAATATAGAGTGTGTATATCTGGGAGATCTTCATTGTCTGAGTCACTAAGTGAGGTGTGTGAAGTGACCCCTAAGGTTTCATTTCTTAAACTCACGCACCCATTGACATCAGCAGTATCGATTCCCCTTTGACTCACACACCCCGAGGAAGAAATATTAATGTTCTCAGTAAGTAAAGCATCTAAACCAGTTAAAGTATGATTCAAGACAACAGAGCTAGAATTACTAGACTCATCCTCACTATCAAGCACAGGCATATCATCATTATATATGATTTTGGCAAAGAAGGATAAACAAGGATCAAAATCATCAGATGTCTCAGGTTCCTCATTTTCAGAGTCACTTGAGTCATCCCATGTTTTGCAGATGTTGGCTCTAGAGTGTTTGTTTTGGGTATTTAAATTAACTCTACAGTCTTGAGCAATGTGTCCTAGTTTACCACATCTATAGCATTCAGTCTTCTTGAGGTCTCTGTGAGGTCTTGTGTTGTCCTTGTTCTATTTGTCATGAGGTTTCTCATGGGACTTGTGATTTGAAGGAGTTGAATAATTAGACTTGCCCTGTCTATTTGCAATACTGTTTCTAAATTTAACAATTTTCTTAAATTTTTTTGACATTAGGGAAATCTGATTATCTAGACTTTCTAAGTCACAGTCCTCATCATAATCATTACTAGGAGTGTTTAACTCAGGCTTAGTCATCTTAGAAGTAAAGCTAAGATTGGAATTGGTATGTTTCCTATGAGTGTGGGTCAATTGTTTCTTAAACTCCAATTCCATTTCCACAGTTCTTAATTTACTACTGAGTAATTCAGGAGTGAGATTTATATCACACATTTCCTCAATAGCATGTCTTTTATTGTCAAATTTCTGTGGTAATGATCTCAGAATTTTAGACACAATTTCTTGTCTATCATAAGTTATACCATTAGCATGCAGTTTAGTGACAATATCAGTCAGGTTCATATAGAAGTCATCAAAAGACTCAGATTCAGATATGATTAAGGAATTATACTGTTGAATTAACATCTGAGTTTTAGCAGCCTTAACCCTAGAGTCTCCTTCATGGGCAGTAATCAAAGTATCCCATGCTTACTTAGAAGTGGTACATGATGAGATTCTCTTGAACTCATGTTCATTTATGGACATAATTATAGCATTCTTTCCTTTATTATTATTGCAAGAAACTTGTTTCTCTTCTTGAGTAAACTCACTTAATATTTTCTTAACCCTCTCATTACTTAATTCAGTGGCTGGTTTAGTAGGATAAAAGTATCCATTTTCAATAATGTCCCAGACATCATCTCCCAAAGTTCCTTGAATGAAGGCAATCATCCTTACTTTCCAGTAAGAAAAATTGGTTCCATCAAAGACTGGAGGTCTGGTCAAGTTACCATATCTTTCATTTTTCTCGTCCATGATTGATTTTGAGAAAACAGTTTCAGAAACTCAGGATCTTTTTGAAAAAGTTCACCAAAAGCTCTGATACCAATTGAAATAGCATTGCTAAAGCCGTTTATTGAAAATAAACTATTTAAGCAACTCCGAAAGTTTGTTGAAGAAACTCTTTACTTAAATCAAAATGATTTTGAACAAAAGATGTGTTAACAAAAATTATGTACGAGATATGAACAAGATTTGATAACAAGTTTTAATAAACAGTTTAAAATATTTTAAACTCATCACACAACAGAATGAGATGAGAAGATGTAGAAATATTAATACTCAGGATTTTTAACGTGGTAAAACCTCAACCTTGAGGACACATCCACGACTCCCTCTACGGAGTAAAACAAGAAAATATCACTAAAACAAATATGTGAGTTACAATATATTTAACTAAAACGCACACAATAACAAGTCTATACAAGTTCAGGATTATACCCTCTGGCGTCCTTAAACTTTTCTGCAGATCTTGATTGTTGATGTAGTCTTCTCAGTTTGTCAACTCTTCCTTTGTTTCAGCAGTATACGTCGACTTATGTTCACCAAATCTTATAGACAACACTTTCAGTGTATGTAGTGTGAAGATGTTTGTGACAAGTGTTCTATAACACATGCATGCACACACGCACTCTTATTAGTTACAAACAATCCTAACAAATTACATATAAAGTCTATATGCAGTGAGTTTGTTATTTTTCTTTCTTACAAAACCAAAAACCTTTTGACCTTTAAAAATAACCCAGATTCCACGGAGATCTTGCTTAAGAAATCGGTCAAGACCTTTTTCAATCTATTTTGAAAATATTTAGAAGATTGAAAACCCTCCAAGTGCGAATCCAACTACGTCAGGTTAAGTTTTGTAAAAACAGAAACAGAAAAACATCTATTGTTGATTCTGAATAAAGAAAATGTTTTAACAGAAAACAATCAACAACGAACTTCTCAAGATGAGAAATAAAATGCAACTAAGTGTGTTGTGACATGAAAAACTTCAGATCTATGATTTCTATTGAATCAGAAACAAGATCTGAGTAAGTGTCTAAGTTGGAAATAAGATTTTATGAACACAAGGTTACAACAACCCAAAAATCATTCAACTCGAACTCTTATAAACTCAAGAAACACTAAGGATGGTGTTTATTTGGTTATGGTGTTTTGAAGAGGTAAGTGGTTTAGGTTGGAGAAGGTTTTGACGAAGTTAGGGTTTCTAACTTGACTCTCTGGTTTCTCTCTCTCGCTTCTCTATCTTCTCTCTCTCTCTCTATTCTCTGAGACTTTTCAAAATGACAAAAGCTTTCGAAGGCTGAGATGAGAGTCCTTTAAATAGGAAGAGAAGAAGATTCCAGACTATCGTTCAAAAACAACGTCTGAGATTGAGTCAAGCTCCTTTGACTTCAATCCAAGGGCTCACAACAGGCGGTGGATTAAACAGGCTGTGATTGGCTTAAAGGTATACACGGGGATTCACTCAGGCGACATGCAAGCCATTGATAAGGGTTGATCCAAGGGCTGTAAACATGCGAAGCTTTGTCTCTGTAAAGAAACACAACTTTGGCCAATGAGAGAGCAGCAAGTGTTTGCCATAGAACGAATGCAAACGCGGGTCCCAAACTAATTACAAAGCCAACCCTGGAGTCTCTGGCGCTTTCGGTTTCTACCCAGAGTAACTTAAGGCCAAAAATCACAACAATATATATTTAGATATTAACCCCAAAACTTTTTAAATCAAGTTTTAATTTAATAAAACCTTAATTAAAAGATGTTTAAAATTCCCAAAAAATTAATAAAAATCAAATTTAGGGATTTAAACACACTCACCACATTAATACACATAAAGGTGAAATATGATATGCAAATATTAAGTTCTAAGTGTGTGAGTGATGGCTATAGTCTCAGGATCATTACAAGATGAATATGAGAAGAAGAAATACAATCTCGGAGGCTCTTTGGTTTCTAGGATGGACACAATTTTGTCACAATTTCCAAACTAGATGAGCTCTTATACAGTCTAGACTCAAATGAGTCAAAAGTATAAGGGCTTCAGAAGACCCCTGAAGCAGTTAAGGCCAAGAAAAAGAAAGGCATAAGTTGAAATAATTAGCCTCGAAAGGCGATGCACTTCACACCGTGCACATCCACCATCGAAGAGATCTTTGCAACAGGAGAAGCTAAGGATCTCCTAGGTCTAGTAAGACCAAGTGGGACATATGGATTAGAAAGATAAATAAAAGTATTTCACGTTCCACGTGAACTATTACCACAACATTGACGATGGTTCAAGCTTAAAAGGGACAACGAATGAGTGATCAACAGGGGATAACTGTAAGAGTTTGTGTACAAAGATGTTGGCCACTATTAGAAAATAATAATCAGAACAAAACAAGGTTGATGTTCCCCTGATCGATGTTTAGACCATTTTTGGAGGTTTCCTTTGTGGTGTAATCTCATCCACAACTAGAGATTCCCACCTCATGAGCATCCAATATGAAGGGATGAAAATCAACCATGCCTCTCTCACACATCAAGCTACCAAGGAAGTTCCAATGATAGTATTTCAAGAGACAAACCTCAAAAGGGTCCTTCAACCTCATGACGACCCCTTTGTAATCACAGTGCTCATGGGAAGTGTTAATATGAGGATAGTCTTAATTCATACTGAGAGGTCTATAGACATATTTTTCTTAGATTCTTTTGAAACTATGTGCCTTGGCAGAAAGCATATGTAACTTGTTACCACTTCTCTTATCGGATTCAATGGAGAACAGACTAATTCCTTAGGGTATGTAACTCTTCCACTCACCCTTGGTTCCAAAGATTGTTGCACATCCATATGGAATAAACTCACAGTGGTAGATCTCGCCTACGCCTATAATGTGTTCTTGGGAAGACTATCGTTCATTCATTTAGATGTAATTATATGTTCCAAACCCCCGGGGGAGTGGGAGAGGTGTTTTGTCTAACACCCTGCGCAATTTGGAAAGCAAGGTGGCCAATCGCTACCGCCAAACTACCCCGGGCATCACTAAATAAGTAATCATCCTTAGTATGTGACAAATATGAGACCTATAAAAATCTGTTTCCACAAGATAATAATAAGATTAATCCAATAAATATAATCATCCATGCCATATTAAAATCCATCATAATGATAATCTCCAAAATAATCCAACTCTAAATAAATATAAACTCGAATAAAATGATCCAACTGTAAATATCTGAATAAAATAGTAAACAACTGTGGAACCGATTGGCCCACCAAATCCATGATAAAGCCTCTTTATAAATGCGATGGAATAGAAAATAAATCATAAACAACCACAACATCTAAAATAAATAAGTATCCACCTGTACCTCTAAAAATTCTTTAATGACTCCTATACAGCTACTCCAGCGCTAAACCTGAAATATTAGTCAATGCAATGGGTCAGGGCCCACCGCATGAATACAAGCTACTCTCCCTAATTAGGGTCCGTGAGCCCAAATAATAGCATTATATATAATAAACACCACAATAAGTTATTTTAATTTAAAAGAGATAATTATTAAGTTGTGAGTAAAATAAACTTCTATCATTTAATCACGCAATTATGCCACCCCAAAACTTTTAGTCCAACTTATGCTATCAAAATTCGATAATTATGCTAAAGCCACCATTTTTATTTAAATCGATTAATTAAATTATTATTATGGCGGTGCCTTCATAACAAGCCGACCCTATTGTATGTCCTTCACTTATTCGGAACCACCCAAAATTTTACACCACGCACAATTCCCTCGTTATAGCCAGCCGACCTAATTTCGTTAGCACAACACTTATTGACGAGGTTTCATGCACGACATGTCATAATAACCAGCCAACCCATATTCTGTTAGCCCTGCACTTATTGATGATGCCAATACACACCCTCATCGTAATAGCTAACCAACCCATATTCTATCAGTCCTACACTTATTAACAACGCATGTCCATTTTTAATATCCATTTATTATCTTATGTATTAATTCTCAATTTCTTAGTTTTTCATTATTTATTATTTTAGCCCCACCCTATTATAGAGCATAAATCCTAAAATTATCCCATACCTAGAGGTCTCCAAAACCCAATTACGTCCTACCCTATAATATAGGATGAATTTCTACAATTTACCTCTTTTTAATCTCGTGCCTAGGCTATCTAAATCAACGAAATGACACCAAAATCATCCCTACCCCGGAATATCCCATTCGTAAAAATCTACAGTAACTAGTCCCATACCCAGAAAATGTTAACCCTAACTAAGACCTATTCACTAGTCCTATACCTAGAAGGTATTCCTAACATTAAGGTGAGAGCATACTACCGAAAATCCCGTCGTTCTCGCGGTGATAAATATAATCAAACCAATAATTCAAATACTGTATATTATCAATAAGTCTATAAATTTCTCATGCGATCACAAATAAATCTAATTTAACTCATTAAATCAATTTTCATAATTAAACAACTTATAATATGCAACTAATAAAATTTCATCATCATGTAAATTTATGGTTCACACAACAGAACAATTTCCTTTTCATATCAACATAGTTTTTATGTGATTTCACAAGTCGCTTTTGATTTAATAAAGTTACTATAATTTTCTACAGGCAAATCAACATCCCTTTTAAGCAAAAAGCCAATCTCAACCCGAATCACACACGGGTTATAAGTCTTAATTCATATTAAGTTTTTTCATAAAAAATGTGCCATATAGATTTCACTTTCCCTAATTAAGGTTTCTAATTCAATTTAGAAAAACCATGTAAATTAAGATTTAGACAATATTTAAAACACATAATACTAAAGAGAGAGAATATAAGTATTCATGCCTAAGGAAAAGTCAGGTGAAAATTTTGATTAGATGGTTGCAATCTGTAAGGACAAATTTCCAATTGAGTAAATTTGTAAGTGTTGCCTTAATTCCGGATAAAACTATTTGAGTCATAGGATGGATGTTTGTACCTTTAAAGCCTATGACATTTAAAGTTGAAGATATAGCGGCCAAAAGATTGAAGCTCACATTATTTCCATGTTTCGTGTCGTGTTTAGCGTCATTAACTTTTCATCTTTCCAAGGTCTCTCAGGTATGAATTCACAAGTTATTTAGAGACTTGGAATTTTTATTGGGTGTAATATTTTTAACATATCTTAAACAAAATTTCTATTGGCTTTTATTTTTAAAGTATTTTTTTTACTAAAAAGTTGTTTGATAAGGTTATTTGAATGACCTGGTTCAAACAAGATTTCCAAGTCGTTCGAACAAGGCATCCAACTATGTTTTCACTAAAATATCATTTGAATTATCGTTTGAACTTCGATAATTCGTTTGATCCACTACCAGAGTCGTTCGAATGACCGAGCAGTTTGAGGAGTTTTTAAGCAGTTTTCTCCTATTTTCCCACTACTTTTTTCAAACCTTTAATAGTGTGGGCGTACAATTTTTCCTAAGACTTTTCAGGCCTCCCAATAGTTTTGAGAGATAAAACTTTTATCCAAAAAGTCCCTTTAGTTTTTGTGAATTAAAACGCTTTAATTTCCATGCAAAAACAAGTTTGCATCCATATAGTTTGCATGATCTAAGTTTCTACATAACATTTGTTTGGAGATCATTGATTTGGCACGGGGTTTCATTCTCTACCCAAAATAGATTATTTCTTGCGATGGATTTCGTTCTTGCAGTTCATGGTGTATATAAAGAAGAGGATTCAGTGTGTTTGTGTAACACCCCGACTAATTAATCCCGGGTGATCAGTCCTAAATCAAGTTAGAAAAGGTTTCTCAGTTGGTCCATTCTTAGCATCACTGTCGTCTTTTTAAATTACTAATCACCTAAGTGAGAAAAGTAGACTAGTGCCAATTTTTATCTTTCAATTAATTAAATAAAACTCGTGCGGAACATACAATAATATACAATCACAGTTAATTAAATTAACCATCCACAATTAAAACACTTAACCGAATAAACCATCGGTCCAAATATCCAATACAAGTAAATATCAGAAAACATCTCAACGAGTCTACTACTGATAAATGAACTGTGAGCGACAAGCTCAGATAACTACTAGAGAGTCTCTACAAGAATGGAAAAGAGGCGTCTAGCAAAATCCCACAACATCCACATGTGCTGCAGCAAGGATACCTGGAATAGAGTCAAGCTTGGCGCCCTTGTGGTTGGACACCTAAAAGGTTTTTAAAAGAATTTTATAGCAAGGGTTAGTACCCAAAAACATTTGAAAACATTTAACAAATGATTAACTTGCAGTAATAAATAAATATGCATGCTCTTCATATTTTAGTTAGTGCCGCACTCTCTTGAGGACTTCCTCACCCCTCCTCTAATGTGCACTACTAACGCTTCCAATTAATTTACTAGGTCCTACGCTCCTGACCCAAATTCTTATTTTTAACCCTTGAATTTTACCTACTCTAACCGAGTATGCCTTAATTCAAGATTTTTAAGTTATTATAAACGTCAACTTAATTGAATCATTACTCCTCTTAATTTCATATAACATTCACACCTGTTATGCACATAATACATTTTTTTTACTATGTATTAATTATCCCCTATATAATTATTTACCTAATTATATATTTAATCATATTACAGTATTCACAAACATACTGAAATAACATTTAATACAAACTTTCGACCGAGTAAGAATACTCACAAAATATAAATTTTCCCAAGTGCTATTCCACCAGGTGTATTCACGTAACCTAGTTATCCAAGTTAGATTCGCTCACTAACTTAGTTTAACATACGAATTGGAGGCGGTCATATTCCTTCCCTGAAAGTGAGATACCCCTCACCCATGCAACGGAAGCTATGACCTGGGATTTATACTCGCCCTACTCCTCAAGCTAGGGGATTCATCCACTACGCGCAACCTCCCCCTATAGCACTAGAGTACATATTAATAATATTCAATCTCTGATATTAATGCACACACTATATATATATACTATCACACACCGTATATATATATAAATATAAAACGTCCCGGCTACACCATGTACTGAATCCGTAACACAAGCCTATTTAATTATTAAGAGTTTATGGTCCAACCCTAATTATTAATTAATTTGCACATTAATTAATTTAGTCACCTTTGGTGTCGCCCCCACCATAAATTTGGACTTACTCTCGTAGCCCGAAATAACCTGACTCGAGTCTAAATTCCCGACTCCCAAATTTATAATCATGACGTGTCACCCAAAAATTTCCTCAAATCCTAATTAACTTTACTCATGATTAATTAGGTTTAAACTCATGTATTAATTTCCCCATTATTAATTACATAAGGATTTATTATATAAATTTTTCTTTCATACACATAACTGGGCAGAATTGCCGAAATCTGCCGACCTTCGATCGATCGACCCCAGACCTTCGATCGATCGATCGAACAGGTCTTTGTCTTCTTCGTGAAGACAGAATCAGCCATGGACGAAAATTCTCAAACCCTAATTCCTTCTACCAGTAACCTCAAGACCTCTTAGCATTAATACATGTTAGAAACCTTATTAGGGACCTCCAGAATGTCCACCAACATCATTAATTCATCCATTAACTATAATTTCTGGATTTGGGGGAACAATTCATCTTTAACCCTTAACCCATTTACATCCCAAATCCCTTCACCAAATTCGTTCCTAATTATGTAGATATCATCCTACCAGATATGTATCAGTTTATAATATCAGATTTCTACCAGAATTTTCATTCAAATTCGTAAATCAGATTATTACTTTTCAAAACCTCATGTTTATGCCATGAACACCCAAAACGAATTTTTGATCAAACACATCACATGAATATGAATTTCAAAACATATTTAATACTATTGCAAGTTATCCACTTGCCTTAGGTTTCGTAGTGTCTGATTCGGAGATGAATTCCAAGGCTGAAGATGGTCCTTGTTGGCTCTCTAGTGATCCCAAAATTGCCTTTAACTGCTATTAGGGTTCCTTAATCCACTTAGCCTTTTTCTAAAACTCTATCAGCCATTTTCTTATTCCTTCTAATTCCTTAATTTACCTAAATCCCGTTTTTTGCCTAATGGGCCAAGCCCAAGTGACCCAAATGCGCCCGTGTGGGCTCAGCTATGTCTAAAAACGCCCCGTGACCCGTTTACAATCCCCGGGTACACTTTTCCGACTATCTCGGCCCATTCGAACTCAACCGTACACTCAGAATTGGCATCCGAATTAATTTATAAAAATGTTTATCCCCTCACCCCTTTAGTCTATATCGACTTCCGGTTGAGATAAGTGCATACCCTGTCATTAATACTCGAAATGACTTAAATAAATAATTACTACTCACTTAGTAAATAACTTCCCGTAAATATTAACCCTTTACTCCTTGATTAATATTTAAATAAAATTTTCCTTAATTAATTCAATTAAATTACGACTCAAAAGTAATTTTCAATTCCCGAATTAATTAAATATTTAATGCATGAAAATGCGGGGTGTTATATAATCCCCCCCTTACAAAGGAATTTCGTCCCCAAAATTAGGTCATACCTGTGATAAACAGCTCTGGATATTGCTCCCGCATATCCTCCTCCCGCTCCCAGGTAGACTCATCAATGTTGTGATGACCCCACTGTACTCTAACTAGTGGAACAACCTTGGATCGTAATTTCCGCTCGCTACGGTCTAGGATAGCCACCGGCCTCTCCTCATATGAGATGTCTGGCTGTAAATCAATTTCTTCAAGTGGAATGTGCCAGAAGTCCCTCTCACTTCTGCGATATTTCTTCAGCGATGCTACATGGAACACGTCGTGTATCCGCTGAATATGCTCCGGTAATCCCAGCCTGTAGGCTACAGGCCCCACCCTCTTGATAATAGGGAAAGGTCCCACGTACCTCGGTGCTAGCTTACCCTTCTTGCCGAACCTCATCACCCCTTTCATGGGAGACACCCTGACCAATACCTGATCCCCAACCTCTAACTCTATGTGTCTCCGTGAAGCATCAGCGTAACTTTTCTGCCTATCCTGAGCTATTCGAATCCTGCCTCGGATCAGCTCTATCTTGGAAGATGTCTCCTGAACAATCTCCGGCCCCAACAGTTTATTGTCCCCCACTTCTAACCAACAAGCGGGTGAACGACAAGATCTCCCGTATAATGCCTCGAATGGTGCCATGCCGATCGTGAATTGATAAGAGTTATTATACGCAAACTCTACCAGAGGAAGATATTTCTCCCAACCTCCCCTAAAGTCTAGTATACACATTCTGAGCATATCTTCCAACATCTGATTGACTCTCTCGATCTTCCCATCAGTCTGTGGGTGATAGGCTGTACTCAAACGTAACTCCGTGCCCATGGACTCCTGAAAACTATGCCAAAAATGGGCCACAAAGATTTTGTCCCTATCCGACACAATATTAATCGGTACCCCGTGCAGTTTAACAATCTAGGCTATGAATTGATGTGCATAACGCATCGTCTCAAAGTCTGTGCGAACCGGTAGGAAGTGGTCCACTTTGGTCAACCGATCCACAATAATTCATATGGAATCATGACCCTTCTGTGATGTCGGTAATCCTATAATGAAGTCCATAGAGATGCTCTCCCACTTCCACACAGGAATTTCAAGTGGCTGTAGCATCCCTGATGGTCTCTGATGGTCAACTTTCACAAGCTGACACGTGGCACATTTCGAAACAAATTCTGCTATGTCCCGTTTCATCCCTGCCCACCAATACTGCCTCCTCATATCTTGATACATTTTATCCCCACCTAGATGTACCGCGAATCTCGACCCATGAGACTCCTTCATGACAGCGTGCCTCAACTCCGCATCCTCTGGCACAATCAACCTCCCATTATGGCGTAAGCCTCCCTCCGAGCTGATCGAGTACCCCTCTGCTCCCTCAGCTAGCAACTGGCTCACCCTATCCTGGCAGGTCTAATCCTCTGCCTGAGCCCCCACAACCCGCATAATGATCTCGGGTGTGATGGATAATGCTGACATGCAAGCCCTGGCTACATCATCCTCGTATTGAAGTTCTCTCCACTTCGCTTTCCAGACTTCTGATATTTCCCCAGTCGGTCTCCGACTCAATGCATCTGCCACCACATTATCCTTACCAGGATGATACTGAATATCAAACTGATAGTCTTTCATGAATTCTAGCCATCGCCTCTGTCTCATATTCAAATCCTTCTGAGTGAATAGATACTGAAGTGATTTGTGATCCGTGAATAGCGTGAACTGCTCCCCTAGGAGATAATGTCTCCATATCCTCAAAGCAAAAACGACTGCTGCTAACTCCAGGTCGTGAGTGGGGTAATTCTTCTCGTGGATCTTTAGCTTCCTGGACTCATAAGCTATATCCCTTTCCTCCTGCTGAAGCACACCCCCAAGCCCCTGTAAGGATGCGTCAGTGTAAACCCGATACTTTAATCCTCCTTTCGGCAATGCAAGCACGGGTGCAGATGTCAACCTGTCCTTTAACTCGTCGAAGGATAATTGACAGTGATCATCCCAAGTGAAAGGTACCCCTTTCCGGGTAAGATTCGTCAAAGGGCCCGCAATCTTTGAGAATCCTTTGATGAACCGTCTGTAATAACCGGCCAACCCCAGAAAACTGCGCACTTCTGTCGGTGTCGTGGGCTGTCCCCACTCCCTCACGCCGATACTTTACTTGGATTTACCGCAATACCCTGGTCTGACACCACGTGGCCAAGGAACTGGACCTCCCGTATCCAAAATCCACACTTACTGAATTTGGCATAGAGTTGGTGATCCCGTAATGTCTGTAACACTATAAGTAGGTGCTCTGCGTCCTCCTCCTCGGTACGCGAGTAGATCAGGATGTCATCAATAAACACGATAACAAACTGATCGAGAAACTCCCTGAATACTCTGTTCATGAGGTCCATGAACACTGCTGGTGCATTGGTGAGTCGGAATGGCATCACCCTGAACTCGTAAGACCCATACCGCGACAGGAAAGCGGTCTTCGAAACATATTCCTCCCAGATACGTAATTGATGATATCCTGACCTTAAGTCGACCTTAGAGAAATACGACGCCCCTCTCAACTGGTCAAATAGGTCGTCAATCCTAGGCAACGGATACTTATTCCTTATCGTGGCCTTATTCATCTCTCTATAGTCCACGCATAACCGTAGTGAGCCATCTCGCTTTTTCACAAATAATACCGGTGCACCCCACGGTGATGTACTCCATCGTATGAAACCCTGACCCAGAAGCTGCTGAATCTGCTCCCTTAGGTCACGCATCTCTGAAGGGGCCATACGGTATGGGGCCCGAGAAATTGGCCTCGTCCCCGGTGCTAAATCGATCACAAATTCGATTTCCCTGCTAGGTGGAAACCCTGGTATTTCCTGAAACACATCCTCAAAGTCTCTCACCACTGGGATTGAATCCAACGGAATAGCCACCTCCTATGAGGTTTCCTCCTCAATATAATACAAGTGTGTGCGTGACCCTCCCTCGGGTAGTGGCATTGCTATTAAGAACATCTCCTGCCCTGGAATGGAGAACACGATAGTCCTTTCGTAGCAATCCACCATCGCCCGATAACCTGCCAACCAATCCATACCCAAGATGACATCGTACCCCTTCATATCTAACACTAGTAGGTCCGCTGCTAAACTAAGTCTCCCAATTAAAATGTCCACACCCCGACAAATCGATTGAATCATGGCCCCGCTGCCAACTGGCGACTCTACACACATCCGAAGACCTCCCGCGATCTCTAGTAGTCCGGCCCGTTTAGCAAAATTTAATTTAATGAATGAATGTGATGCTCCTGTATCAAAGAGAATACTACCCTCATAACCATGAATGAGATACATACCCTCAACTGCTGGCGGTGCTTGCTGCGCCGGGGGATTAGGAACATCCTGGACGTTATACACACGTCCGTAGTGCATCTTCCCCTACTGAGGTGGGGCGGGTGGGGCTGGTGCTGCTGGTGGTAATTGCCCCCGTTGCCCCTGTTGGGCCTCCTGCTGTTGACCTCTGCCCCTCTGTGGGAATTCCCTCTTGAAGTGTCATGGCTGGCCACACACAAAGCAGCGTCTCTGTCCATCCCCCTGTCGTTGGCCCTGTTGGCCCTGACGCGGCTGACCCTGGCCCTGCTGGCCTCCCCCATTGTTCCCTTGGCCCTGACGGCCCTGAGGAACCTGCTGCTGCTAATTCGGGCCCGTCGGCCCCTGCCTGAACCCCTGTCCCCCTGTCAGAAACCACCAGGCTTAAACTTCTTAGCCTGATTCCCTTGCTGACTACTCGCCTGCTGCTGATCACCACTAGTGTCACTACTAATAACAGCCTTGACTTATTGTCTCGGCTCCCCTGTTCGCTTGCTCCCCTTCGCATGGAAGCGATGGTCCTGGCAATGTACAA
The DNA here is from genome assembly GCA_949130495.1 of Sambucus nigra. NCBI lineage: Eukaryota > Viridiplantae > Streptophyta > Magnoliopsida > Dipsacales > Adoxaceae > Sambucus > Sambucus nigra. The sequence continues at coordinate 312,169,161 of OX422218.1, read as the reverse complement.
GTGCGGCATTAACGACGTCTGTATACGTCACTAACGTCGAATTCCCAATCAAGTGTTGCCTGATCCTCCAGGCTAAACCGTCCATAAACCTCGATTTCTTTCGCTCCTCATCGCTCACCTCATTTGGCACAAAGTTTGCCAAACGGGTGAACTCTTCCTCGTAGTCTGCCACTGATCGGTCACCCTGAACTAAATCACTGAATTTCTTCCTCATCTCAGTCTCTACTGCTGGAGGAAAGTATTTGCGGTCGAACCGCACCCAAAACTCTGCTATCGGCATCAAGTCTCGCTCCCCGGCGGTGGTAACTGACTCCCACCATTGTAAGGCAGTCCCTGATAGACGAAATCTAGCAAGCATATGCTTCTGTACCTCGGTACACTCTAGCATGCGCAGATGGCGCTGAATGTTCTTCTTCCAGTCATAAGCCTCTATCACACCTGTACTACCCCGGAACTCAGGTGGGTGACCCTTCTGAAAGGTCTCCCTAACTCTCTGCCAAGACGGTGGCCCCACTGGACCCTGAACTGTTGGTGCCACTGGAGGCGGTGCCTGGGGCTATGGAAAGTGAGCTGCCATAGCTCTCATTGCTGTTTCGACCGCCTGGGCCACTATCACTGCCACTTGAGTAGTGGAAATCAACTCGGGTGGGGGTGGTGGTAGCGGTACCTGTGGCTCCTGATGAGCCTCCCTGATTTCATCCCTAGCCCCATCCCTCTCGGCCCTCAGTCTCCTCGGTGGCATCTGAAATAGATCGAATTGTATAAGTACACAATTTAGACAAAAATACACAGCAGAAATACGATATCTAACAAGCGGAAAATGAATCAACAGTCCTAATAATAGGGCTCTATATCAAACGAGTGCTACACTGAAACGTAGAAAGCCGCACAGATCCTAAGGACACTAGAACCTGATGCTCTGATACCATTTGTGACACCCCGACTAATTAATCCCGGGTGATCAGTCCAAAATCAAGTTAGAAAAGGTTTCTCAGTTGGTCCATTATTAGCATCATTGTCGTCTTTTTAAATTACTAATCACCTAAGTGAGAAAAGTAGACTGGTGCCAATTTTTATCTTTCAATTAATTAAATAAAACTCGTGCGGAACATACAATAATACACAATCACAGTTAATTAAATTAACCATCCATAATTAAAACACTTAACCGAATAAACCATCGTTCCAAATATCAAATACAAGTAAATATCAGAAAACATCTCAACAAGTCTACTACTGATAAATGAACTGTGAGCGACAAGCTCAGATAACTACTAGAGAGTCTCTACAAGAATGGAAAAGAGGCGTCTAGCAAAATCCCGCAACATCCACATGTGCTGCAGCAAGGATACCTGGAATAGAGTCAAGCTTGGCGCCCTTGTGGTTGGACACCTAAAAGGTTTTTAAAAGAATTATATAGCAAGGGTTAGTACCCAAAAACATTTGAAAACATTTAACAAATGATTAACTTGCAGTAATAAATAAATATGCATTCTCTTCATATTTTAGTTAGTGCCGCACTCTCTTGAGGACTTCCTCACCCCTCCTCTAATGTGCACTACTAACGCTTCCAATTTATTTACTAGGTCCTACGCTCCTGACCCAAATGCTTATTTTTAACCCTTGAATTTTACCTACTCTAACCGAGTATGCCTTAATTCATGATTTTTAAGTTATTATAAACGTCAACTTAATTGAATCATTACTCCTCTTAATTTCATATAACATTCACACCTGTTATGCACATAATACATCTCCCCTATATAATTATTTACCTAATTATATATTTAATCATATTACAGTATTCACAAACATACTGAAATAGCATTTAATACAAACTTTCGACCGAGTAAGAATACTCACAAAATATAAATTTTCCCAAGTGCTATTCCACTAGGTGTATTCATGTAACCTAGTTATCCAAGTTAGATTCGCTCACTAACTTAGTTTAACATACGAATTGGAGGCGGTCATATTCCTTCCTTGAAAGTGAGATACCCCTCACCCATGCAACGGACGCTATGACCTGGGATTTATACTCGCCCTACTCCTCAAGCTAGGGGATTCATCCACTACGCGCAACCTCCCTCTATAGCACTAGAGTACATATTAATAATATTCAATCTCTGATATTAATGCACACACTATATATATATATACTATCACACACCGTATATATATATATAAATATAAAACGTCCCAGCTACACCATGTACTGAATCCGTAACACAAGCCTATTTAATTATTAAGAGTTTATGGTCCAACCCTAATTATTAATTAATTTGCACATTAATTAATTTAGTCGCCTTTGGTGTCGCCCCCACCATAAATTTGGACTTACTCTCGTAGCCCGAAATGACCTGACTCGAGTCTAAATTCCTGACTCCCGAATTTATAATCATGACGTGTCACCCAAAAATTTCCTCGAATCCTAATTAACTTTACTCATGATTAATTATGTTTAAACTCATGTATTAATTTCCCCATAATTAATTACATAAGGATTTATTATATAAAATTTTCTTTTATACACATAACTGGGCAGAATTGCCGAAATCTGCCGACCTTCGATCTATCGACCCCAGACCTTCGATCGATCGATCGATCGAACAGGTCTTTGTCTTCTTCGTGAAGACATAATCAGCCATGGACGAAAATTCTCAAACCCTAATTCCTTCTACCAGTAACCTCAAGACCTCTTAGCATTAATACACGTTAGAAACCTTATTAGGGACCTCTAGAATGTCCACGAACATCATTAATTCGTCCATTAACTACAATTTCTGGATTTGGGGGAAAAATTCATCTTTAACCCTTAACCCATTTACATCCCAAATCCCTTCACCAAATTCGTTTCTAATTATCCAGGTATCATCCTACCAGATATGTATCAGTTTATAATATCAGATTTCTACCAAAATTTTCATTCAAATTTGTAAATCAGATTATTACTTTTCAAAACCTCATGTTTATGCCATGAACACCCAAAACGAATTTTTGATCAAACACATCACATGAATATGAATTTCAAAACATATTTAATACTATTGCAAGTTATCCACTTGCCTTAGGTTTCGTAGTGTCTGATTCGGAGATGAATTCCAAGGTTGAAGATGGTCCTTGTTGGCTCTCTAGTGATCCCAAAATTGCCTTTAACTGCTATTAGGGTTCCTTAATCCACTTAGCCTTTTTCTAAAACTCTATCAGCCGTTTCCTTATTCCTTCTAATTCCTTAATTTACCTAAATCCCGTTTTTTGCCTAATGGGCCAAGCCCAAGTGACCCAAATGCGCCCGTGTGGGCTCGGCTATGTCTAAAAACGCCCCGTGACCCGTTTACAATCCCCGGGTACACTTTTCTGACTATCTCGGCCCATTCGAACTCAACCGTACACTCAGAATTGGCATCCGAATTAATTTATAAAAATGTTTATCCCCTCACCCCTTTAGTCTATATCGACTTCCGGTTGAGATAAGTGCATACCCTGTCATTAATACTCGAAATGAATTAAATAAATAATTAATACTCACTTAGTAAATAACTTCCCGTAAATATTAACCCTTTACTCCTCGATTAATATTTAAATAAAATTTTCCTTAATTAATTCAATTAAATTACGACTCACAAGTAATTTTCAATTCCCGAATTAATTAAATATTTAATGCATGAAAATGCGGGGTGTTACAGTTTGGCGGCTGCTTTACCCCATCGGCAGATTTCAAGATGAAGGTGGACTCCTATGTTGTCGACTAGGCAGAGGTGGAGGAATGAAGAGTGCCAAGGCTTGCGAGGGCATCAGGACATTGAGTAATTCTGCTTATCATTTCCTTTGTAAAATCGTACTTAGTAGACTTGTGGCTGGTCCTTTTGAGATTTTTTTCGTTGTGGGTTTTCTTCGTACATCGCGGTGTTGTAGTGTGTTTATTTTTATCTTGCAAATTATCACATAGATGCGTGCTTGGGGATAGAAAGATAAATATTGGTTTAATCACAACATTTGTTTAAGTTGGTGCTAGCTTAATTTTTGGTAAAGTTCAGTTTAATTTAATTCAAGTCGAAATAATTAATATGGCAAGATTAATGTTTGGTTTATTTGGCCTAATTTGGAACTTGAATTAATTTTGTTTAAAAGAAAACTTAAATATTTATTTAATTTTTGGAGCGTAAATTTTTAAACAAGTGGTATCAAAGTGGGAATGCTAAATTATAAGGTTAAGATCATTTTTGGGTTTGAATATCAGAGCGGGAATGTTTAATGTGCCTTTTCCAAAATTTCCTATTTTTAATGGTTCCAACTATCAATATTGGAAAATGCCTTTGAGGTCGACACTTAAATCGCTAGATGAGCGGGTTTGACAATTGGCTTTTAGAGGATGGTCCCCACCAACATGTCTTGAAGGGGAAGTTTATGTCCCTAAACTCATTGAAACATGGACTGAGGATGAGCTTAAACTAGAAAATTTTAATTATAGAGGTTTAAATGATCTTTTTAGTGCGGTCACACCGGATAAGTCCTGTCGGATTATGACGTGTGAAACGCCTAAGGAGGCATGGGAGATACTCTAACTCACTCATGAAGGTAAAAGTGCTGTTAAATCTTGTAAACTCCGAAACCTCACCACTCAATTCGAAACCATTAAAATGTTGGAAAGTGAGCCCTTTGATGAGTTCTATGCTAGATTGTCCGATATTGTGAATTCGTCTTTTAATTTGGCAGAAAAGATATCCGACAACTATGTCATAAAGAAAAATTTGAGGTCATTACCTGAAAGGGTTAATACAAAAGTGCCTGTTTTAAATTATTTAGGCACATTAAACTCTATGAAACATTAAGATCTTGTAGGTGACTTACAAACCTATGAACTTGGCATGTTTACCTCCAAGGATCTGAAGAAAAAGGATAACGACATAGCTTTGAAAGCTGTGAAGGAGGAAACACATGTTTCGAATGATGAGTTAGACATTGACTCCGATATATAGCTATGTTTTCTAGGACTTTTAAAAAATTTCTTAAATTTAATAAAGATAATCTTAAAGATGATTATAAAAATTGTGAGAAGTCTAAGAATAACAAAGTTGAGAAACTCCCTAAAAATCATAATGATGATCTTAATAGGGATGAGTCGAATAGATCTTTTGGTTATAAGGGGTATAACCATTGGGCATTCAAATGTCCCACTAAACTAAAGAAGCAAGGCAAGAAACCAATTTCATATAATGCTAACCTTAGAGATAGTGAACCGAAAGAGGGACTCAATTCCCCCATTGAGTGAAATTTTACTGCGGTCGTGCTAGTCATGTAAGCGATAGAAAATAATCTTTCGTCGATAATTACTTAATAATGACACTTTCGAGACCATAGTTTGTGAATCCCATGAGTTTCGTGGTAAAGAGAGTGGAGAATAGACTGAGAATGAAGAAGAGCAAGAGGAGACAAGTTGCCTTTCGTGAGTTATATGCAGAATGTTGAAATTAAAAAGGGCTAACTTGAAGTTAAAAGCTAGGATAAAATAATATGTCTTAGGAAATGATGAGAGTGTTTTAATTAAAGATCTTGAGGAATGTGAGAGGACTCTTCGAGAGAAGCTAGAGTATGTTAAAGTCAGAGAGATAATATTCGAGATTTAATGGAGGCTATGAAGAAATAGCTTCTTAAGTTTTAAGAGCCTAAGAGTTTACTTGAGTATAGAATAGTGGATCTTAAAGAGAGATTGAGAGAGTCAAGTCAGGGAAAATTTGATTTGCAGTGTAAGTTAAAGAAATTAGATAAAATCTTAAGCACTGTCCAAATCAAAGATGGCATGTGTGGTATTGGCTTTAATACTCAAAATTCTTTCGCTAATAAATCCAAAACCATGATTTTGAGAGAATTGTCTAGGAACACTAGAAAAAGTCAGTCCTTAGGTCTTACTGTGTTTTCACTTGCACACATTATGGTAGGAAGGGTCACCTTAAGAGGTTTTGTTTCGACCTTAGAAATGGTCCTAGGAAGTCATATAGTAAAGTCACCAAGGTCACCAAAACCCGAGAGAGTCACGTTACACCTTTGTGGGTTAGGAGATCCGATTTGGAGGCTTTATATGATAGACTTTATAATTATCATTTGCTTGCATATGATTCCTCCCTTGCTAAGTCTAAAGGTCGATTGTGTTAGCTTTGTTTTACATAGACTAGCTTTTGTGCTTCATGATATATTCTTGCTAGTTCTATGTTTGTTTGTCATTTTCTAGTCTATGCTTCATCATATATATTTTACTAGATTTATGACATGTGTATCTTTTGTATTTTTATTTTATCATTTAATGAGTCTTATGAAAAATATAAAAACATTTTGTTTGTCTTTTGAGTTGTCATTTTATTTGATTAAAATTTTGAAAAACTCAAAAAGATTTTTTTTGTGTGTATTTTAGTTTTACACGTTTTATGTGGCATATCATTATGTTTGAATCCTATATCACTCCGCTTCCATGTGGCTAGAACTTTTGGTTATGAATTTCAATGCTTAAAATGTTCTTTATCATGCTTTCATAGAGTAGTTTGAGGTTGATTTACTTAATGGATTCCCTTTTTAATATACCTCTCCACACACACATGCACAAGATCTTTTGAACTTTAACTTTAAATGTATATTTGAGCTTTGTGAGATATTCTCCTATCAATTTTGTCATCTACATATTTTTGTGACTATGGAGGATTTGTGCATGTAAGAACCGTTGCCCTGGATATTTATTTGTATTATCGACAAAAAAATATAAATAAGGCTGCACGAAAGGGCTACTAAAGGAGCAAATCTCCTTTGCGTGAAAGCCACCATTAGCAAGGACCTAAAAAAGTGTGGCATTATAAAAAGTACACAAGGTCTGCATAGTTTAGTTTGATATGATCATTCAGAAGAAAATAAAAGAATTATTATTTTTTAGGGAGTTTGGATGGATATATCACCGGGTTTGTACAATGACAATGAATCCTAGTTACACTATATTGTCAGACACTATTGATTAATAAGCTTGTGTGCATTGTGTTTGTTTACTCTTTTAGTTATCTCTATCTTTTCACTTGAGGCTAGATCTAAGTTTGATATAGTTTTGCGATCAAACAAAACTCCTTGTACATGTTTAAGTGATTGGATCATAATTTCTTTGTTGCTAGTTCACACCCCTTCACTCTGTTTACCAAATGTTTATTTAGACACATTTATGCCATATGCGTGTGGAAAACTTATTGTGTTTAGTGTCTTGTGTGGTCTTTATACAAATATATATATATATATATATATATATATATATATATATATATATATATATATATATATATATATATATATATATATATATATATATATATATATATATCTGTGTGTGTGTGTGTGTGTGTGTGTGTGTGTGTATGCTTGTGCATCAATGTTATCGTGTTCATATTTGTATATATGGTATTGTTTATTTTTGAGTCTTTGCTTTTACATCTAGTCCATTTATGATTTTGTTGATATAGGTATCTATCTTGTTGTGACTTTTTGTTGATATCCCATGCTTATGTTAGTACATACTAGTAGGTGTCATTTTGTTATCACATCTTAGTTTGTATCTATTATGATTAATGTGGATTAGTCGCTCTTGAGTTTCCATTTTGCTTTAGAGTTTTTTGTATCATTTTACACCATTTCATGATATACTTGTTTTCCATGATGTTTATCCCTTGTTTTATTTAGGGGGATAATAGATTTAATTGGGGAGAAATGAGTTATTTTATGCATGTTTATCTTTATCTATTCCGAACAAAAAGGGGGAGAAATGTTATCTAACTCTTTTAATTAACTTAGGGGAGATGTATTTCTTAGGTAGATCATGTTAAACAAAGGGGATAATTTAATTTATAACATTATATTCCATTTGCATTTGATGGTGTGTCTAAGTGTGCAGATTTTTCATCATTGTGGCCAATTTTAAATCAAGCAAAGTGATGATATGAGAAATCGTTCACTTATCGTTCTCGTACTAGCAAGTCAAGTGTAAAAGACATAATAAATAGATAGAGCAAGTAAATAGAGATAAAAGACAAGATATAGAGTGGTTCGGCTATTGAAATGAGCCTACATCCATTTTGATGCCACACTCTCATTATATGCATTGTAGTACAAGTTTACAATGCCATAATAGGCATACAATGTAGATGAGAGAAGATAATACATGTCTGTGATGATTCTGGGAGTCTCAGTGAGATGACCGAGATGCCGATGACAACCCCCCAAGCTGTACTAAGGGGTGTAGAGTGCTTGGTATGCCTCCCCAAGTGTAGTAGTCTCTGGACTGGATATCAGTGTATGAAATGTACTCGGATCAGGCCCCCAAATCTTGAGGTGTGGACCCCTATTTATAGGAGGTCCAAGTGCTATATTGTTGCAGTAAGTGGAGAGAGGATGTGACCAGCTATGCTAAAAGGTAGGGACTCAGAGGGGGTCTCATCCTGTAGTATTATGAGATCACACTCTATAGTGTATAGCCGCAACCTATATACGTAAGGCTGCGACAGTAATGCTTTGGCGCATGCCTATCTTAGTCCTTCCGTGGCAGGGACCTATATTTTCCATATTACAAAGATTCTCAACTTATGTGTCGGTTAAGTGTCTGTAATTTTTATTTTTGGGTGGGACTGTGTCCTTTAAATGAGCTTGATGGCCTATAGGGTTTTTATTTAGGTTTTGTCCCGAGATAGCTAGAGAGGGAGATTTATAAGGACAAATTTCTAATTGAGTCAATTTGTAAGTGTTGGATTAATTCTGGACAAAACTATTTGAGTCATAGGATATATGTTTGGACCTTTCAAGCCTATGACGTTTTGAATTGAGGACGTAGTAGCCAATAGATTCAATCTCAAATCATTGTCGTGTTTTTTGCCTTCTTTAGCGTCATTAACTTTTCATCTCTCCAAGGTCTCTTAGGTATGAACGCACATGTTATTTAGAGACTTGGAATTTTTATTGAGTGTAATATTTTTAACATATTTTAAACAAAAATTTTATTGGCTTTTATTTTTAAAGATTTTTTTTACTGAAAAGTCGTTCGAACTAGATTTCCAGGTCATTCGAACGAGGTATCCAATGATGTTTTCTCTGAAATTTCGTTCGAATAAACTTCATTTTTCAGATACTGCAATATCACTTGATAAGTCATTCGAATGACATACCAGAGTCGTTCGAATGACTGGGCAGTTTGAGCAGTTTTTCAACAGTTTTCTCCCATTTTCCCACTACTTTTTGCAAACCTTTAATAGTGCGGGAGTACAGTTCTTCTTAAGACTGTTTCAGATTTCCCAAAAAGTTTGAGAGAAAAAAAAGTTAATCCAAAAAGTCCCTTTGATTTTTGCGAATTAAAATGCTTAATTTCAACACGAAAAAAAGTTTACACCCATATAGTTTGCATGATCTAAGTTTCTACATAACATTTATTTGGAGATCATTAGTTGGGCACGGGGTTTCATTCTCTACCCGAAATAGATTGTTTCTTGCGAAGGATTTTGTGCTTGTGGTTCATGGTGTACATACAGAAGGGGATTCCATGTGTTTGGCGTTTGTTTTGCCCCATTGGTGGATTTCGAGATGAAGGTGGACTCCTAAGTTATCGACTAGGCATACGTGGAGGAACGAAGAGCGCCAAGGCTTGCATGGGCATCAGGTTGTTGAGTAAGTCCTCTTGTCATGTCCTTTGTAAAATCGTATTTAGTGGACTTGTGGCTGGGTCGTCCGAGGTTTTTCCCATTGAGGGTTTTCCTCATACATTGTGGTGTTGTGATGTGTCTATTTTTATGTTGTAAATTATCACATGCGTAGATGCACGCTTAGGAGTAAGAAGACAAAAATCGATTTAATCAAAACATTTGTTTAAATTATTGCTAATTTAATTTTGGATAAAGTTTAGTTTAATTTAATTCAAGTCGAAATAATTAATTTGGCAAAATTTATATTTGGTTTGTGTGGCCTAATTTGGAGCTTGAATTAATTTTGTTTAAAAGAAAAGCTTATATATTTGTTTAATTTCATTTTAATATGAAGAAAAATTAAATTTTGGAATATTTGGTGAACCATCCCTTCAGAACATAAAAAATTGAATTTTTTGGGAATGTACGTTTTTAAACACAATCCTTTCGTAAAATTAGTAAAGATCCTCTATTGAACAATCTTGAGAAAACACTGTTTGAGGCTTGAAAAATTGGGTTGAAGTTTAATAAATTTGGGGCTAGGGTTTGTGAATAAAAGGTGATGAAGATGTAGAAGACTTTTGGTTTCGAAGTTGGTGAAAAAGTCTTTAGAAAAGTCTTACCTCGAGTTATTTTAATATGGGACTAAAAGTTTAAATGTAATTATAACTCTGTTAAAACCAAAGTAGTGCCAATACTGACCATTCCGAATCGATTCAGTCTGGTCAGGTGCCCCAAAACACCCAAATTTTTTTATATTTGAATAAAAACCCGATTTCAATTCCAATTAGAATCTTATTTTCCATAAATAAAATGCAACATATTAAATTGCTAAAAAATAATTAAATCCTGAATTTTTTTTTTCGAATTTCGAATTAAATTAAACTATTACCGGTTTAAAACTAAGGGTTGTTACATACTTCCTCACCAACACATGAATTTAGTCCTCGAAGTTCGATGAAGCGTAAATGCGCAAAATAAAATAGGTCTCACATATGCATACCCCTAGCATACCATAATTAGGCGCCCATACATTGTAATACCCCGTATTTTTATAGCTTTTAAATTTGGGAATTTATTAAATTTAAATTGAGATATTAATTTAACATTAATCCGAAAATTTATTTTTATATTTACTAGCGTGGTGTGAGTTAGTAATTATTATAATTTTTTTGAATATTACTGGATGAGTAAAGTAATATATGAGATTTACTTTATTAAAAATTGTCACGAGTGAATAGAATGACAATTATGGAAATTTAAGTCAGGACGCGCTTGTGTCGTGTCAGGACTAAATTAGTATTATTAAAAATGAATAAATTATAAGTCACTCGCATGGTCATTTCGAGTGCACCAATGTGTCCGGAAGGGTCTAGATAGTCAGAAAAGTGTACCCGGGGGTTTAATTTGGGTCTTAGGACGTTTTTAGGCGTAACCGGTAACCCGAGAGGGCATTTTGGTAATTTTTTATTTTTGGCCTTTAATAATGACAAAAATCAATAAGATTATATCAGATGGAGTGCTAGGGAAGTTATGGTTCTTAGAACCAAAAGGGAAGAAGGCCATATGAAGAAGAAGGGAAAAAGGTTTCCAAGTGTTCAAGGCCAAGAACCACCAATCTTGCACCCTCACCACCACCAAAGCATAGATCGGAAGAAGAGGATTACTGCGATATCAATTAGAGTCTTCGAATCAGGCCTTTAATTCTCAGGCAAGTATCTATCTTGCTTCTATTTTAATTTAATTTTCACACCGTGTTAGATTAGGATGATTGAACCTATGTTTCATGGAAGAACTTAAGGATTTAGAGGACCTAATCACATGTTGTAGGGAAAATAAATAAACTCTAAACATCCCAATCATATGTAGAGGATTACCCATGAAATTTGATTAATTTAGAAGTGATAAATTTGGAAAAAGACACAGAACAATGAAACTTTAGAGGAAAGTTAGGGTTCTTGATAATTAAAATGAATTGGCCATTAATTCAATTCTGTTGTTAAAATTATGCATGTTTTACGTATGAAATCTTGCATATATGTGTATAGAACTTGTGGTAATGTTCTTTAAGAATTTGGGAGTTTTTAATGACGTTTTTGGAGAAATTGGAAGATGAAACCCATAGGTTTTAATGACAGTTTCTGGGCAAGAACTGCTTGATCGATCGATCGACCCAAGAACATCGATCGATCGGCCCTATTTCATTGATCGATCGACCCCTCCTGGAAAACTACATATTTCTCATCCGTTGGATTAATCCGGTTTTAATGCATAGGAACCCTTGAATGTTATTGTTGGAGTATAATAGGACATAAAGAATACCAATAGAGCCTAGGTAGAACCCGTTGAGTGAAGCTTAGTGTAAGATAATATTTTGGGTTAACGAGGAATTATTCATGTGTATACAAAATCATGCGAATATTTAATAAAAAGATCTAGACTCGTAAGGGAGTTAGACCAGAAGGTAAGTGAGTGTATGCCTACTGAAATTATACTTAGAATACTTCGAGAGAGGATAAGTGAGTATGAAGTGAAATATAAATGAGAATAAAAATGACGAGTCTGTTATGCATAATAATCGAGTAAAATCTGTTAATAACGGATAATTATAGTTATGGGCCGTGGGCACACCTAACTTAGAAATGTGGATATTTATATATATATATATATATATATATATATATATATATGACCGTGTGATTGTGCATATATTATATATCTGTATAAAAATCATACTCGGGCTACTTGCTATCACGGGGGTTTTCGTGCCGGGATGATCTTATCTCGATTGGGCCTTTATGGGGGATATTGACTCGTACCCTAGAACATAGGATTCCTTGGTACAGGCTATCTGATTGATAGTCAGACGGTCCTAAGAGACGTGAGGGTATGTGTTGACCTCTTAGTGACTTGGAACTATGCTTCACCTCCATTTGTATGTGTTTTATGTTAACACAATTCGAGAGTGATTCCGAACTAGTATTTCCCTTAATATGACTGATACGGGGACTTGATAGCAGAGTATGCCAGCACCATAGATTTTATGCGGGGTGCCGTTAGTATATATATTATATGAGTGACTAATATATATATATATATATATAATTATGCTTAAGTATGGGTACTTTCTACTGTGCATAAAAGTAGTAGAGTAATGAATAAATACTCCGACTCTATTATAAGAGTTTGAGAAATTTTGTGACATCACTCGGATATTTTTATATAAAATAAGATATGTAAGAGCTTAAATTTCAGGAATTTATTTGTCTTCGCCATCGTAGTTAGCAGTGTGAAACTTTATGGGAAAGCTAAGTTAAAATAAACTTTTGAGGTAAATAGTATGGTAGGCGTGCACACTAGAGGAGAGGTGAGAATTGCTCAAGAGAGTGATGCGTACTAACATGGTTGTTACATTAACCGGTAAGCAATTTATTTACTTCCTAAACTATTTTTAAACTATAATGTAAGCAATTTATTTACTTGCTAAACTATTTTTAAACTGTGTTACAATCGGGCTCTGAACCGTTTCCTGTTATTTCTTTTCTCTTGTATATATATATGTATATAATACAGGTGCCCAGCCGGAGGGGCGTCATGCTTAGGTTCTTTGGTTCGGATGCGTTGCAACTTATGTGGGAGTTACAGGCCATTGGTTAGATGATCTCATTGTTGATTCTACTCCTAGTTTTAGTTCTTATTAGTTAGGGCATGTGTCGCCCGTTTCTCTATTCACTTTGGATTTTTGTCAGAGATTTACGTTCCTTTATATTTCCATTAGTTGGTACTCTTTGGGATTTAATTACTGCAGGATGGTTTTATTTATAGTTTAAACTAGTTTGGTTTATATGGATGAATCGAGATCTTGTGTGTTATTATCCATCTTTAGTATGTCAGAGTTCTTAAATTGTTGGTTATTTAAAAAGGTTTTCATATTTGGATGTAATAAAATGGAAATGAGGGTATAAAATTGTTTTGACACTTAGCTCAATTATTTAGGGTGTTTAAATTGGAAAATTTTATTTTGCGATGGTGATGCTAAGAATGAACCAACCGTTCACCTTGATTTTAATTTAATAAAGGACTGATCACCCGGTATTTAATTAGGCGGGGTGTCACATACATCCAATCCTACCTGCACATACACCACAATAAAAAATAGAATGTATACATTACCTTTATATATAAGTATCTAAGAAAATAATACGTATCGTGCTACTCTACTATCCACTTCGTGGCTCCTGCAGTGCCTGCCCTGTCGGACGCTCTCGAGTCAAAAGCATATAGAACTTACCCACTGCGATTATTACTGGTGCTACTGGCGTTCCTTGTTCACCCGGTGCTACCAATATTGGAGGCCCTTGGCCTTGAATCCCTTGTCCCTGCTATCCTTCCCTGTTAGGAAACCTAGAAGCTTGGTGCCCTATCTCTCCACAAACAAAAGACTCACCACTAAAAGTTTCAGGATGCCTACTTGAGTTTTAATCACCCTGTTGCGCCTGCCCCTAAGGGCCCTATTGGACATTATTGCCCTACTGCTCCTGACTCGCTCACTACCTTTTCCATGCTTAGTCATTGCGACCCATATTCTATCCTCCTTGATCATTTGACTCTTGTCTCCTCCCTAACTTCTTTTGGTAGTTAACTTTCTCCTGACACAACAATAATGCGACGTTCACCACCAGAGTGTAAGTAGTGTATGTCGGATTTCCTAACACTATTTTCTTAATAAACCAAGATAATCTCTTAGTAAATCACTCGATCTTCTTCACTTCTATATTTACCTCTTCTAGTACAAACATCGATAGATTCGTGAATTCATATTCATATTCAACAACTGGATTCCTGCTCTAAGTCCAGAAACTCCTTCTTCTTTGTGCTCCTAATTGCATACATTAAATACTTGTCATTAAACTTTATCAGAAAATCTCCATAGTTAAGGCAATCCCTATCCTCCGATGTAATGACACTCTCCCACCACTATAATGCATCTCCGACCAGTTTTAACGTGGCCAAAATCTGCTTCTGCACATCTATGCAGTCCACCATACTCAAACGTCTCTCCATGTCTCTCCTCCATTTGTGAGCGACTGTTGGGTCCTGCGAGTGGGAAGATTGCCCTTATGGAAGCTGGTTCTCACCCTATACCAAGTCTAAGTGAGTGTACCCTGCTGTTGTGCCTCTAAAGTCACCCATATGCCTCCCTACCTCAATACCGACCATAGTGGCCTCATGAAGAATAGACGCTAACTCCATGGCATCCAAAACAATTTTCCTTAGCCTCTCCTGAACTGCGAAACCAGAAAATGCACCCTCAATACTATTTTCAGCTCTCCTAGTGTTTTCCATCTAAAAAGATAGGAACAAAATATCGTCAGACGTAGAATAAGTAAGAGTAAAAATCATCAATAGGAATCAATGATAAGCAACGCGAAAGTTAAAATGGACTCACAACCTATGAGAGGTGTTTGGTGTAACACCCCATGCAATCTGGTAAGCGATGTGGCTATCTAGCACCGCCAAACTATGACGACGTCACTAAATAAGTAATCATCCTTAGCATGTGACATATATGAGGCATATAAAAATTCATTTCCATAAGATAATAATAAGATTAATCCAATAAATATAATCATCCATGCAATATTAAAATCCATCACCATGCTAATATCCAAAATAATCCAACTCCAAAAAAATATAAAGTTGAATAAAATGATCCAATTGTAAATATCTAAATAAAACTGTAAACAACTATGGAACTAATTGGCCCACCAAATCCATGATAAAGTATCATAACAAATATGACAAAATTGAAAATAAATACTAAACAACCAAAGCATCTTAAATAAATAAGTCTCTGGATGCACCTCCAAAATATCTCTAATCATTCCTATGTAGTTACTCCAGCGCTAAACTTAAAATGTTAATCAAGACAATGGGTCAGACTCCACCGCATGAATATAAGCTACTCTCCCCAATTAGGTTCTATGAACCCTGACAATAGCATTATACATAATAAACACCACATAGAGTATTTTAATTTAAATGAGATAACATGCGAGTAAAATAAACTGCTATACCCTAATCATGTAATTATAGCACCCCAAAAGTTTAATTCCGACTTATGTTATCGCAATACAATAATTACTCTAAAGTCACCATTTTTATTTAGATTGATTAATGAAATTATTATTATTATTATCGTGGTGCATTCATAGCCAGTTGTCCCTACTATATGTCCTGCACTAATTTTGGCCTGCCTAAAGATTTACACCACACACATTCCACCCGCTATAACAAGCCACCCAATTTCCTTAGCCCTGCACTTATTGACAATGTTCCATGCATGACACGTCATAATAGCTAGCTGGCCCATATTCTCTCAGCCTTTCACTTATTGATGATGCCGATACACAACCACGTCACAATAGCCAGCCAACCCATATTCTGTCAGTCCTGCACTTATTAACGACGCATGTCCATTTTTATTACCCGTATATTATATTAGGTATTAATTCTCAAATTTTTAGTTTCTCATTATTTATTATTTTAGCCCCACCCTATTATAAAGCATAAATCCTCAAAAATACCCCTAGCCCATACCTAGAGGTCTCCAAAACACAATTACGTCCTACACTATAATATAGGATGAATTTCTACAATTTACATCTTCTTAGTCTTGCGCCTAGGCTATCCAAATCAACAAAATGACACCAAAATCAGCTCCACCCCAGAATATCCCATTTGTAAAAATCTACACTAACTAGTCCCATACTTAGAAAGTGTTAACACCAACTAAGGCCTACTCACTAGTCTCGTACCTAGCAAGTATTGATATCATTAAGGTGAAAGCATACTCAAAATCCCGTCTTTCTTGCGGTGATAAATATAATCGAACCAGTAATTCGCAAACTATATATTATCAATAATTCTACAAAATTCTCATGCGATCACAAATAAATCTAATTTAATTTATTAAATTAATTTTCATAATTAAACAATTTATAATATGCAGCTAATAAAATTTCATCATCACGTAAATTTATGGTGCACACAACACAACAATTTTCTTTTCATATAAACATAGTTTTTATGTGATTTCACAAGTCCCTTTTTAATTTAATAAAGTTACTATACTTTTCTACATGCAAATCAACATCCCTTTTAATCAAAAAGTCAATCTCTACCCTAAGCACACAAAGGTTATAAGTCTTAATTCATATTAAATTTTTTTATAAAAACAATCCCAAATAGATTTCACTTTCCCTAATTAAGGCCTATAAATTATTTTAAGAAACACATGTAAATAAAGGTTTAGGCGATATTTGGAACACATAATACTAAAGAGATAGAATAGAAGTATTCATGCCTGAGGAAAAGTCGGTTAAAAATCTGATTAGATGGTTGCAATCCTCTGGAAAAATTAATAAAGATTCGCTCTTGAATGGTGTTGAGAAAACACCGTTTGAGCCTTAAAAATTATTTGAATCTTCATAAAATTTGGGGCTGAGATTTGTAGATTAAAGGTAATAAAGATGTAGAAAACTTTTGCTTTCAAAGTTAGGGAAAAAGTGTTTAGAAAAGTCTTACCCTCAGTTTTTTTAATATGGGAAAAGATTAAGAGTTTAAATGTAATTAGAAATCTATTAAAACCAATTCGTCATCCAGGATGAATCGATTTGGTCTGGTCAGGTGACCCAAAACGCCCAATTTTTTTTTAAAAATATGAATAAAAACCCAATTTCTCCCCCATTTTAATTTCGAATAAAATCCTTTTTTCCATTAATAAAATCCAACATATTAAGTTGCTATAAAATATAAAATCCAAATTTTTTAATTTTTTTGAATCCCGAATTAAATTAAACAATTACCGTTTAAAATTACGGGGTGTTACATTTGGATACCAAAAGAAATATCGAGAGTGTTACAACACTTCCATAACTAAAAATAAGAAGTTATCAAATACCCCCAACTTGTTTGAGGTCCCAAGAATCTCGTAGAAAGTCCTTGAAGCCCTATAAGAGGTCTTACTTCCTCCACCACTAATGTCTAATCTCCCTTTAGAGAGCCTAGTCATGGAACTGTTGAATGTGAATACCTTAGATATATGAGATGAGGAGAAAGAGTAAACAGGTGAGGCACTTGAATCTATGATCACAATATGCATTGATGAGGACGATCCTACCAAGGATGTGAATATTAGGGATGGACGAAGAACCACACTCAAGGAATAGCTTAAGCAATTACTTAAGGAAAACAAAGATGTGTTTAGTTGGATCCATTAAGACAGGATTAGAATATACCTTGCGGTCATGGTCCACCACCTCAACACGGACCCAAACCATATGCCAATCCACTAAGAAGAGATTGTTTAGACCATAGAGGAAAAATGTTATCCTTGAAGAGGTTGATTGGATTATAACAATATACTTAATTAGAGAGGTTAAGTACCATGAATTGCTCTTTAATATGGTAACTCTTCCCAAGACAAAAAAAATAGAGGATATGTATTAAATTCACCTACCTCAATGAGGCTTGCCCTAAGGACTGCTACTCTCTGCCCCGAATTGACACATTAATGGACTCAATAGCAGTTCATGACCTCCTCTCATTCATGAATGAAATAATTTTTTTTACGGTTCTTGCAAAATGGATACTTTATGAAAATGGATATTTGCCGAGTTTAAAGAAATTGATAAAATATATTACTTTGCTTGAAATGTATAAAATATATGGTTTTCCATAAAGTGTTATGTAAAAGTGAATAAGGGAAGTTAAAGGGGTTAAATGTGTGAATATAAGTGAAGTGGGTGTTACAATACAAAATTTCATAAATAAAGTGTGTATTTCAAATGTTGAGATAATGGGACATTAATATGTAAAATGGTGTGATTTTATGTATTAAAGATATTAAAGTAACAAGTAAGAAATTGGGGTAATTGTGATATTGGAAAAATGTTAAAATGGTTAAAAGGTGTTTTAAATGTTAAGTTGGAAACTAAATAACCATTTTTGGGAAAATAACACTTGTTAAAGGATTAAATTGCAAATTTGGCACAGAAAGGGTAAATTGGTAATTTACTTAAAGTGGGACATTTTTATGAAATAAAAATGTTAATGAATTCTTTTTATATTAGTATGGTTGAAACTGAATTAAGTCCTAAAAAGTGTAAATGATTTTGGCATAAAATCAACACGTGTGTGAATAAAGGACTTTATGGAGAAAGAAATTATTTTCCAAGTGTTAATGGAAAAACGAATTGTTAAGTCTGAACTTTTGGCTTCAACCGGTAAAAGTAGAATAATGTGGAGATTTTTTAAATGTGAAAACACATCAAATGAACTCTGATGACACCGGGATAAAGCAAGAAAGGCCCGGAGCCCTTGGATGAAAAGCCCTAAATCACTGGCCTAAGCCTATAGTGCGCATAGACGTTAGTGTGGACCCGGTGTAAGTATGCGGTAAAGGTAAAATTTTGGAAAAAGATAAAAGAAATAAGGAACACATCAAGAAATGGGTTACGTGGTAAAATGTGTTAACACAACCTAACTTGAATGAATGAAATAAATGTTCTGATAAATGGTGAAATGGACAAGTAAATGTATAAATATGTTAATGTCTGTAAGTTAAGGCAAAAGTGGTAAAGTAAAGTGGGAAATGGGTGGTTAAGTAACCTAAGTTGTGGAACCCGTAATTTTCATAAGTATGTATTGAAAAATTTTCAAATGATAAACAAGTATTTTCTAACACGGTTAATGCATTTGTTGAAATGGTACTTTTTAATGAAAATACTAAAGTATGTTTTAATGGAATAAGAAGGGATGATTCCGGTAACGAAATGGGTTGGAATATATTCAGTGAAGTGGCTTTAAGGGTTGCCTGGGTGTGTTAAGTAAGTGAAAAATACTAAGTATGAATAATGGAAGTCTTTGGAAGATTAAAGGTTACCCAGGGTTGCTTGAAGATTCATGGAGTTGCATCTGCTGAAGTAGTTCAGACTCACCCAGCGTAGTATGTAGGGGGAGAAGCAGAGGGACTCTTTCGAAGAGTCACGTGTAAGAATTCCGGGAAAAGAGGAAGTGTGATGGGCCAATGGAAGAATAACCTAAATGCAATTGTGTAGGATGGAGGGTAGCGATACCCAGGATTAAATTTCATGTGAAATTAGTTTTTTCTCAGAGGAACAGAGTAGTAATGATGGAAGTCATCCACCAGAACCATGGAGAGATAAATTAATAACGAGATATTTGGGTGCGATTTGATCGTAAGATCTTCTAAATGATGTTCAGACAGAGATATGAATTGAGTTTTGAAACTATTCACAAGTGGGCAAGATAGAGACCAATCGTGGAGGAGTACCATATTTAGCAAACTTAGTACCTGATTAAGGGGGTACAGATAATATTAGAGGGCCCGTAAGTTGATAATGGACCCGTGATGAGATTTTACAAGTGTAGATGAGGAATCTCATTAGGATGAATAGTGTGCCAATGCCATAAAAGTCGTACGTTTACAAGTTGATATCAACACTTCCATGATAAGGGAGCCAAGAGGGTTAAACAATCTAGTTGAAAAGAAGAAATGGATTTGATGGTGATAATGAAACACGATGGGAGGGTGTACCTAGTAGGGAACCCATTTAAATGATTCAGATCAATCGAACTCCTACAAAATGATGGTGGATTCAGTTAAGGCTACCGAGACCAACAATGAGTTCAATAGGGTCAGCGAAGCCCGAGGAATAATGAGGGTAGAAATCGAGGCCAAAACCACCCGATCTGAGGGAAGGATACCCCGACATGGCCAATGAGGCCAGAGACAATGGAATGGCAAGAAAGGCGTCCTATGTATGGAGAGTAGTACCACCTATATTAAATTTATTTATAACAAGAAAGTGAGACCAGGTAGACTGGGAAGGTATATGGGAATGTTGCCACTGGGACAAAATAACAGCAGGAACGGGATTTCCAATGGGAGAATCAGACTAAGAAATTTAAGTTCGAAGGTTAATAACTCAAGAGTGGTGAGATTAGGCAAAACTGGCAGGGCCGTCAACAGTATTCCCATTCCTTAGGGCCGTTAGGGCTGAGGAAATGGCTGGGAAGGCTAGTAGGGCTAGGTCCAGGGCCAAGGCCAAAGGCATGAGAGTTTTCTATGGCAGTTGGTACATCGTGGAGAGAGGGAACACATCAAGAAGGATTTCCAAATCAAGGCAGGGGGTAACTACATGATGAAATCCTGGATATACAACCATTGTAGTAAGTCACAGGATAATTTTTCTACGAGGGTGATGCTCAAGGAACCATTGACCAGGCAAGGTAGATATCAAATGGAGATAGACTCTTTGTTTTATCCTTATGAGAAGGGTATTAGGATTGGGTGACATGGGTGCATCATAATATCTGATTGTTAACACTAAAACTCGAGTGTGAGTCGGGTTAGGTGGGTGCGTTGGAGAAATCAACTTCATTATGTATATAATTACCGTTGGGTAGTGGGACTTTTTGTATCACCTAAGGGGAGAAGCAAGTTTGGACACTAAGAGAAAATTGTAAATTATGTAACAATTTTTCTCCTTTTAGTGTTATGAGAGGAGAAACATATTTTTATTATGTCGTGTAGTGAATGGATAACGAGGGTTTAAACGGTAGTAAATTGTGTGATAAGACAATCATAATCATTATTATGGGGAAATTTATATTGTTTTGTGCAGGGTATCACCTAAAAGAGGGTTGAGCCTATATATATAAATTGTATTGTATCAAAGACTTCAGTGAGTATATTATCTTGTTATATTTAATCCTGATGCGTAGTGACTTTTACTAATGTGATTCAGTGTGCGTTGTGTTCTTTGTGGAGAGAAAAGATGTAGTGTGACACCCCGCTTAAAATAATAACGGGTGGCCAACCCTATACTATAATAAATCAGGAATATCAAGTGGATCATTCTCAGTATCAACGGCCAAGACCAAATAAACATACCTAACTACCCACTACTAAATAAGCGGATGCCAAATTTTTTGAAAACATACAATAAACCTCATCAAACCAACAACATAAAAACTGCTAAACATGATAACATATGCACACGACTATGATAAAAGAAGTAATTCTATATTACATCATGAGTACACAAAAAGGAAATGCCTGAATATCATGTCGGGTCACAGACAATAACAAAAACCTGAGAAGAGAAATATTAAATGCTACATAAAGACCTTGGGTAAAACCCGATATACAAAATGAATCCTATATCGATTTATAAAAGATAGGAAACAGCTAACAAAATCCCGTAACAGTCCGCATCTGCTACAACTCAAGGACACTGGATAGAAAAGCATCATTGGTATCCTTGCGGTGGGACACCTATAATATATTACAATATATGTATAGTAAGAGAGAAGTATAAACGGGTCAGAGTCCGAGGGGTGAAAATAGTTTTAGCAAGTGTATTAAGATGCATAATAATTATAAATGCACCATTCCATGAATAAAGTGGAGTCGCATGCTCTTGGAACTCCATCTCACCCCGCAACTAAAGTGCACACCTAAACGTATGCACATGAATCTCCACTAAGCTACCTTACACATTCTAGGGACGATTCAATACTAACCTACACCAAATATACACTCGCGCAACCCATCATCTAAACTTATATTAACATATATATATATATATATATATATATATATATATATATATATATATATATGCATACCTCTTACTAGAATTCATCGAATTCTAGTCATTAACTTAAACAAGTTATTAGCATCAAAATAATCACACATCAGCTTTTTATTCTCATAAATAATTGATTCACTATAACACATAAATCTGAGTGCAAAGGAATAAACTTCTCCCAACTCTCAACATTGCACTGCGTTCCGTGCATGGGACGTCTCACAAAGCGAAATCCAAACAAAGGAACCCACCCCGATACACTACTCCTTAACAATGTTGATCGTCGGGATCCATTATGCCCTCAGTACACAACGCATATGACAACATCTACTTATTTAGAATACTACTATAAGTACCTAAATAAGTTATCACACAGTACCTTTAGGGTCTATATAACATTACTCTAGTTATAGAACCCGATCATTCAACCCCAACAATTAAGTACACATAACACGCTTAGTGTACATTTTAATACACTACACCAAATCTGCCCATTTGTCAAGGTCATTGACCTTGACAAATTCACCTTGTCAAGGTCAATGACCGTGACATTTCGAGGCGAGACAACTTTTTTTGTCACGGTCGTGTCACGGTCATTGACCTTGACACAAAACTCGCGTTTTGTGTCACGGTCGTGTCAAGGTCAATGACCGTGACACGTTTGTCACGGTTATAAACCGTGACAAAGCCGTGGCCCTTTTTTAAAAAAATTGTCACGGTCATTGACCGTGACAAGTCCTTGACAAATCTTGTCACGGGCTTGTCACGGTCAATGACCGTGACAATTCTGGGCAGAATTTAAAAAAAATCTGCTGGGCAGTATGGCCACCGCCACTGCCCAGCAGTATATTTGTACCTGTTATAACAACGTTGTACCTGTTCCAAACATCATATATCCAACACAAACTAAAGATAATGCAAATATATATTCATGACAGTATAATCCAAATTTTCAAAGTAAAAATAATATACATGACGATATAATCCAAATATAATTAAAATGGACAAACTTAAAAATAATGTTACTACATGTCTTGGGTAAATGTGAGGAGGTGAGTAGGCCACACGACATACGAATTGACGCACCCACTAATATATGTCGTGCCGCATTGTTCGCGCAACCACAGTAGGGAGTTCTCCTTCCCGGGTATGACATGCGTGACGAGCACCCTGGACTCCATCCCTTGAAGCACACGTCCATGGACTATTCCACCCTCGATGATATCCGGGTCCCTCAACCCCCGCCCTATCCGCTGGCCATCAAATATGTCCAATATGAACACGCTCGGCCAACCAATCGTCGATAATGGTCTGTTGGAGGGCGTCAAATAGGGAAGTGGATCGTCGAAGTACGAACGTGTCGGTGATGAAGCAGCGAGGTCCACATCCTCGTCATCCCGCACCTCCTCGTCCTCCCGCACCTCCTCCTCCACCGCCTTCTCCTTCCCTTTCCCTTTACCTTTCTCTTTACGGTCTCCACCCAACGTATGCTTCATGAATGCGTACATATCTTGGACCGTCGCCTCCAAACGGGACAGCTTCGCGTCGTGTGAATCCACCGTTCGAGCCAACCCGGTGTCGCTCGTCTCCAATCCGATGATCCTAGATTTGGCCACCCGCGAGCTCACTCCCCTTGTCCTCCCCTTGCGATCAGAGCCAAGCACTTGGCTGAGTGCGTCTGTGGACAAAGATGCCTTGTCGGCATCAGACAGCGACTCATGCACTTCCTTAAGCTTTGTCTGAAACGACCAAAAGCACATGATTAGTAAAATAAGTAAACTAAAAAATTATAACGTAATTAACAATAATTAATCTGTCGGATTACTTACAATCGTGGCCGCGACGCTCGGGGACACCTCCTTGTCCTTCCCCTTCTTCGTCCGAAGAGCCACATAAGTATCGAGCCTATGTGGCTTACCCCCTGGCCCACTCCCTACCCCCTGAAATAAAATAAAGTAAAGTAAAATTAGTATCGGCCCCGCAAAGTAAAATAATATCCAATAAGATATTTTTGTAGTTATAGATAAATTAAATATTACCTTCATCCTATGCTCCACCTCAGCGTAAGAGGTCCGGCCGGAGTAGTGCACGTCCGTCTTTTTAGCCCGATTTTCCCTCCCCGATTGGCGAGATGCCAATTGTCGATCCTCGATCTCATTGTCAATGAACTTTTGCCATTGTGCCAATGAGATCGGCTCCTTGGGCGGGACGGATCCGCGCCATTGTAAAATGGTCTCTCGTGTTTTTCCAAAGTACCGTGTCCGCATATTTTTTTTCCACGTCTTGTGTTGCTCCCTCAACTGCTCCAAGACGGAATCGCGTAGCTTTGGATCCAAGTTGAATTGTTCCTGTCCAACAAATACAATGTTAGTTGCGAATAAATATAAATATAAATATAAATATAAATATAAATATAAATATAAATTGAAATATTCATATAAATATTACCTGTAGTGCCGCCCAAACAGCTAACTTGAGCTCATACGGCACCTCCTTCCAACTCATAAACCCCGGGCCGATGACCGTCTTTAGTAGCTCGAGGGATCTCGCTAAAAGCAACGACTTGTTTTCGACGGTAATCCCAAATTTTCCATATTTGGGGAGCCTAGGGGCGGAGGAGCCCTCGTCGCCTCCGCTACCACCGAACCCAGACGACGACATCATCATAAACAGCATCATCATCTTCGCCCTAACATCTGAAGGAGACATTTTTGCTGTAAAAAAAATGTTATTAGTACAGATAAAAAAAATGTTATTAGTACAGATAAAAAAATATTTCGTCTATATTATAACGTATGTGTAAGTTCCGTCAATACCACCCCCGCCACACGCACACACACACACACACACACACACCACCCCTACCCACCCCACCCCACCCCCACCCCCACCCCTGCCACACGCACACACACACACGCACACACACATATTTTGAATGAAAATATCAATTATTTATAAAATTGATGTCTACTTTTAGTGTTGTGTATATATGTTAGTCTACTTCTGCTTTTTTTTTTAAATAATCAATTAACCAAATTTCATAATAGTGAATAAGGGTTAATCCTAGCCATTGATTAAGTGTATTATTAGTAAGTACAAAAATTAAATATGGACTCTTAATCTAGGATATAAGGAGTATTTGTTAGTGAAATAATAATTTAGTGATAAAAACACACTCGAACACTACCAAGTTTTGACGACTCGGGTCTCTAGAAAGAAAAACAAGCATTTCCAAATTAATATGTCCTCTTTCTTGTTTAGTGTCTCGTGAATTGATAGTATGATTTTAAAAATAGTATACAAAACTAGGTGAGATTTTAGAATTACACGTCGAAATAATACATGTTGTATAATAATAATACAAGTGCATGCTTTGCAATCAAAGGTATTTATCTTTAGGGGTTTGTAAATTTAGGATTTATTGTAATATGTATTTTGAAAATAGGACAACAAACATTTTATTTATGATTTTAGTCCCTATTTTTGAATAAAACCGCTGGTGCGGACCCATATTCATAAAACGTTAACCAATCATAACATGCCACGTGTCCCTTTAATTTGAAAATAGGGACTAAAAATGAAAACAAAATGTTTGTTGTCCTATATCCATAATCAATATTATTTTAAGCCCTAAAATTACATAATCTATTATCTTTATAAGGATAAAATTATCTTAAAATGATTGGTAGGGAATGTCTATGAGGTGGATGATAATTTATTTTATTTCTTTTGGTTAGGTTATTAAGACTTTATTTCAATTGATATCTTAGTAATTATTATTTAATATTTATTTTGAGCAATTATCTTATAGTAGGATTATTATCCTAGAAACAATTCTATCAATTCAAATAAATTGATATCAATTCAAATACATGTCTTGGATATCAATTCCCACCCCACCCCACCCCTCCACCACCCCCTCCCCCACCACACACCACCACACACACACACACCCCACCCCACCCCACCCCACCCCACCCCCTGCCCCCCTCCACCACCACCACCACACACACACACACACACCCCACCCCACCCCACCCCCTCCCCCACCACACACCACCACACACACACACACACCCCACTCCTAACCACCCCCTGCCCCACCCCTCCACCACCCCCTCCCCCACCACACACCACCACACACACACACACACACCCCACCCCACCCCACCCCCTCCCCCACCACACACCACCACCACACACACACACACACACACCCCACCCCACCCTCCACCACCCCCTCCCCCATCCTGCCCCACCCCCTGCCCCCCTCCACCACCCCCTCCCCCACCCTGCCCCACCCCCCACCCCCTGCCCCCCTCCACGCACACACATACACACATATATATATATACACATACACACAAATATATATATAAATGAAAGAGAGAGAGAGAGAGAGAGAGAAAATGGACCTGAAAGTAGAGAGAGAGAGAGAGAGCAGCGTCGAGAGAGAGAGAGAGAGAGAGAGAAATGGAGGGAACGGTGCGGGAGGGAAAAAAGAAGGGGGATAGGGTTTTTGCTGAAAAAGTTGTCAGGGTCGTGTCAAGGTCATTGACCGTGACAAGAATTGTCACGGTCATTGACCGTGACAAGACCGTGATAAATTTAATTGTCACGGTCTTGTCACGGTCATTGACCATGACAATTCGTTGTCACGATCGTGTCAAGGTCAATGACCGTGACATAAAACGCGTGTTTTTTTGTCACGGTCAATGACCTTGACAAGGCTGGCCGGCTGAAAGGTGACAATTTGCCCATTTTGGTGTAGTGATATCCAAAACACAATCACTTATGGATATAAAATACTTCACAATGCTACCATCTTCCAGGAATTACTCACTTTATCCCAGGTTACCATCCACCGAACTATTATCACACCACCCTGGTAATAAAAACAAATCACAACGTATAGGAAGCGGTCTAATTTTTTAACCTGAAAGTGAGAACGAATCATGCCCAAGATTTCTCACCCAGAACAAAAATCACACAATAAGTGAGGGACGACTATGACCTGGGGACTATACGCTCCCTGCTCCTCAAGCCAGGGGCCTCACCCACATCGTGCAACTTCCAATGATAGCACCGGAGGGTACGCTCACACAATAAGTATATATATATATATATATATATATATATATATATATATATATATATCATTCACACTAGATATATATGCAATCACATCATCTATACACAAACCATCACAGAAGGTATATACATTTACGCCATATATGTATATATACTATCTCACGTCCGTATGTAAGAAAGAAGTGAATTCATTTATATGTATATAACTCTTATTATACTAACCGACGCTATAACACATACTATCCGAATTCATTTCATTATACGATCTCTCACTGGAAATTTAATCATCCATAGGCACATGGTTACACGATAATTATCCCCACTAAAAGTGCGAGCACAAATTATTAGTCGGTGATACCTTGAATCCTTTTAAATTCAAATCTCGGTTAAGTTATTCCTATGAACCTTTAACGTTACCACATTTGTGACTAAGTCCTAAAGTCCAACGTCACTAAGCGTACACTACCTCTCTTTTATTAACCCATAATTTTCTCCAAATGGAAATCCCAATGCGAATAAGACTCCCCACTAAGTTAACACGACAAATTGAATTTATACTCTCTCGATATAACCCGCTATGACCCCCAATATTTCTTCAGATGTGAAACTCCCTAAAAATCTCCAAAAACATACTTCTCATAATCCATTCCTAAAGTAGGCCCGAGTACCGCCTTACTGTCATAAGATATCAATCTCTTGATACCCCTAACCCTCGATAATGCATTAACTAAGAAGGTCCCTAAGTTTTAGACCCAAAAGAAAAGGGGTAGAAGTACGATCCCAATCTTGGAATAAAAACAGAGTACCAGTCGACCGGCCCCGGACCCCCGGTTGACCACGATTCCAAAATTTGCCTTTCAAAGGAAGCAGTAGGATTTTCCCTTCAGGGCGGTCGATCAGCTTCCTGTCCATGGTCAACCGGCCATACCAGATAATTCAGCCTACCTTCATTTTGAAAGAGACCTAACTCTCCAA
This sequence comes from Sambucus nigra, assembly GCA_949130495.1. Taxonomy (NCBI): domain Eukaryota; kingdom Viridiplantae; phylum Streptophyta; class Magnoliopsida; order Dipsacales; family Adoxaceae; genus Sambucus; species Sambucus nigra. The sequence goes on along the minus strand of OX422218.1, from coordinate 312,140,723 downwards.
AAACCCAATATACCATCTTCTAACCACAAATATTCAACCCAATCATGTTCCTAACATGAAAACTCATAATATAAATCAACCCCACTAATTATACAACCTCAAACCCATGTATAAACATAAAATGCAAGATTTAACTAAAATCTAGGTTTTACATATAAACCCAAAATCCATAATTTTATCCACAAATCATGATATAAATGACACACATGAATTATTAAGCAAGTTTAATCACTTGTCTCAAAGTTATAAAGGTTGAACATCCTCAAACTCGCGTATTGGACAAAATCCCCAAGATTTTTCTCCTTTTTCTCTTCTTCCTCTTCTCTTCTCTCTCTCTAGGGATTTCTAACTCTCACAAATGAGATTGGCTGCTCACGAGCCCTACTTAAGCCTCACCTCCCAATTACCCAACTTTAAATGATAATACACACTTTAAATGACTCGTTTACCCCAATTCGACTCAATCTAACTTAAAATATTTTAGAACCTTAATAAAGCCCAAGTACAATCATTTTGATTATCTCGACCCATCCGGGATCAATCGCGCACTCATAATCATCATTCGAAATACTTTGTAATATTCTCAAATTTTGACCTGAATTTCCCAATTTAAAATTCTCCAATTTAAATAAATATTATTTGTCCCAACTAAATTAAATTCTCAGTCCTAAAAATCAATGGGTATTAAACCCCCCCCCCCCCCCCCGATAAGAATTTCGTCCCCGAAATTGAGTTAGACCTAGTACTCCGAACCTCAACTAGTTCCTATGTCACCTACCCTCAAGAGCACTTTACCTATTTCTCCCACTTCTCACAGCGAATCATTATAATTTGAAACCAAATCAGTTAACCAGGGCGCCCATACACCCTGTACCCAAGCTCTACTGCTTAAACATTACCCGACTCCACTTAGCCTCAAATCGTAAAATAATTCAAAACCAATTAATCCATTATAACCTGCTAATTATATAAAAATTTTGAAATGTCCAAAGATTTAACTCTTCTCAATTCCTGACATTACCTACATTCATGTGGGGGAGGTCTCTCAAGAGAAATCCAAATAAAGAACCCTCCCAATACACTACTGTGTAGCTCTATCGGCGGTTGAGATCAGTTAAACCAGGACTAAAGTTTTAAAAATATTTTTGAACCATTTTGATATTACCCGAAGGCCTATAAAACAATGTATTAAAAATATTTTTATGTCTTTCGACACACAAATTAAATACCTTATGCCCAAGACACAAGGCGTCAACAATTACAATACTCTTACCAACCTTCTAATTCTCAACACGCACACAACAATGAGCTGAAATTCCTAGCTCAACAATGATCTCGTTAAACCCTGAATCTCCTCAGTAACAAAATCCTTTACATCATAACAAAACATTTCCATACGAAATGCCCTTCCATAACTGGAACATTACAAATACATGTGTCTAGCATAACTATAAAATGATAGCTTTACCGTTACTACTTTCACAACTTTAACAGTTCCTATTTTCGAAACAAGATCGTAACTCTCTACTAGCACATCGCGGGACAATCTATTCTTCTAAAAGATATCGTCTAAGTGCCCCACTTGTTCACTCCTCCCTTCTGGGTCATTCTATACATAACATGGTTATAACAACTAACCACTCATCAAAATATTACATGCGATAATCCTAATGACCCTTAAAGCATAATCCTAAACACGAAGGAAAATAATTTACATATTGCCTCCATATTTCAACTACCTTGCCTCATCCATGGGTTCCTGTTCAAAATCCTCCTACCCGAACTGGCCTATGATTTGTTGTGGGGGTTTCACATCCAAAACCTCCTCAAAAATTTGCCCTCTGCCTCTTTCGGGACAATCTGTTTTCCTATGGCCTATTTCTCTACAAAAGAAACAACTACTAGTAAATCCTTCCTGCCCATCCTAAGGAACAAAACGTTGTTACGACCCTGGATAATCCTACTTATACCATCTTGCTCCACCGGCATCTTCTTCTCCAGACTTACTTAATGAACCCGAGTCTCTAAATTTCTTACCCCCTTCAAACGAAGACGATATTCCTGACACTGTAATAATGCCGCATTCACCACCTCGATAAAAGTCAATAATGCTGCGTTCCCTAACAAGTGCTGTTGAATCCTCCATTCTAAACCTCCCCCAAACTTCACTATTCACTTCTCCTCTGTATTTACCTCATCGTACACTAAATTCACCAATCGAGTAAATTCTTCTTCGTACTCAGCCACCGTTCGATCACCTTGAGACACATCCAACAATCTCCCACTCATTTCTGTCTGGATTGCGGAAGGAAAATATTTTCGGTCAAAGCATTTATAAAAATATTCTATAGGCATTGCATATCTCTACTCAGAGGTGGTGATTGATTCCCACCATTGGAGGGAGGCACCCGTGAATTTAAAGGTGGCGAGTAATTGCTTCTATACCTCACTGTATTCAACCATTCTAAGGTGCCTTTTCACACCCTTCTTCCAATGACTTGCAACTAGTGCATCAGCTCCCCTAAAAAATTCTAGAGGATCTCCCTTTCGAAAAGCTTCTCATACTCTTTCCCACGCATATGGACGTGGGTGGGCTTGGATGACTTGAGCTGCAGGTTGATGTGCCATCATAGAAATATCAGCAGTTATTGCTTGTGCCACAATATTGGCAATTTCGGCTGTGGCCACAGTCCCTTGAGGCATTTGGAGTTCCAGATTCTTAGCCCCTCTATTTGCCCTGCCCGGACGAACTCTCTTTGGTGACATCTGAAACAAATGAATCTGTGTCAGAATGTCGTTCAAGTGATTACACATAATAGAATAAAATATACGCGTGATGAACACAACAGTCCTAATTGTAGGGCTCCATAACAAGAATGCTTACGAAAGAATGCAGAAGACCTGCACAGATCCTAAGGACACTAGAACCTGATGCTCCGACACCACCTGTGACACCCCGCTTAAAATAATAACGGGTGGCCAACCCTATACTATAATAAATCAGGAATCTCAAGTGGACCATTCTTAGCATCTACAGGCGAGACTAAATAAACATAGCTAACTACCCACTACTAAAATAAGCGGATGCAAATTTTTTTGAAAACATACAATAAACCTCATCAAACCCACAACATAAAAACTACTAAACATGATAACATATGCACACGGCTATGATAAAAAGAAGTAATTATATAATATGCTGTCGGGTCACAAACAATACAAAAAAAAGAGAGAAGAGAAATATAAAATGCTACATAAAGACCTTGGGTAAAACCCGATATACATATCTAGATTTACAAAATATAGGAAGCAACTAACAAAATCCCGTAACAGTCTGCATCTGCTACAGCTCAAGGACACAAGAAAGAAAAGCATCATTGGTATCCTTGATGTAGGACACCTATAATGTATTACAATATATGTATATAAAGAGAGAAGTATAAATGAGTCAGAGCCCGAGGTGTGAAAATAGTTTTAGCAAGTGTATTAAATTGCATAATAATTATAAATGCACTATTCCATGAATAAAGTGGAGTCTCACTCCCTTGGAACTTCATCTCACCTCTCAACTAAAGCACGAACCTAAATCTATGCACATGAATCTCCACTAAGCTACCTTACACATTCTAGGTACGATTCAATACTAACCTACACGAAATCTACACTCGCGTAACCCATCATCTAAAACATAACCATAAACTCCCTATTCTACCCTAAGCCAAGTGTACATATGAACTTAAGTTAATATATATATATATACACCTCATACTAGAATTCATCGGATTCTAGTCACTAACTTAAACAAGCTATTAGCATCAAAATAATCACACATCAGCTTTTTATTCTCATAAAGCATTGATTCGCTATAGCACATAAATCTGAGTATAAAAGACTAAACTTCACCCAACTCTCAACATTGCGTTGCGTTTCATGCGTGGGAAGTCTCGTAAAGCGTAAATCCAAACAAGGAACCCCCCGATACACTTCTCCTTGACAATTTTGATCATCGGAATCCATTATGCCCTTCGTACACAACGCATATGACAATAGCTACTTATTTAAAATACTACTCTAAGTACCTAAATAAGTTATCACACAGAATCTTTAGGGTCTGTATAACATTACTCTAGGTATAGAACACGATCATTCAACCCCAACAAGTAAGAATACATAACACACTTAACGTACATTTGAATATCCAAAACACAATCACCTATGGATATAAAATACTTCACAATGCTATTATCTTCCAGGAATTACTCACTTTATCCCGGGTTACCAGCCACCGAACTATTATCCCACCGGCCTGGTAATAAAAACAAATCACAATGTATAGGAAGCGGTCATAGTTCGGAACCTGAAAGTGAGATCGAATCATACCCAGAATAAAAATCACTTAATAAGCGAGGGACGACTATGACCTGGGAACTATACGCTCCCTGCTCCTCAAGTAAGGGGCCTCACCCACATCGTGCAACTTCTCGTGATAGCACCAGATGGTATGCTCACACAATAAGTATATATGTCATTCACACTAGATATATATGCAATCACATCATCTATACACAAACCATCACGCAAGGTATATACATTTACGCCATATATGTATACATACTATCTCACGTTCATATATAAGAAAGAAGTGAATTCATTTATAAGTGTATAACTCTCATTATACTAACCGACGCTATAACGCATACTATCCCAATTCTTTTCATTATACGATAGCTCACTTGAAATTTACTCATCCATAGGCACATGGTTATATGATAATTATCCCGCTTAAAAGTGCGAACACAAATTATTAGTCGGTGATACCTTGAGTCCTTCTAAATTTAAATATCGGTTCAGTTATTCGTATGAAACTTTAACGTTACCACATTTGTGACTAAGTCCTAAAGTCCAATGCCACTAAGCGTACACTACCTCTCTTTTATTATCCCATAATTTTCTCCAAATGGAAATCCCAATGCGAATATGACTCCCCACTAATTTAACACGATAACCTGAATTTATACTCTCTCGATATAACCCGCTATGACCCCTAATATTTCTTCACATGTGAAACTCCCTAAAAATATCCAAAAACATACTTCTCATAATCCATTCCTAAAATAGGCCCAAGTACCGCCTTACTATATTAAGATATCAGTCTCTTGATATCTTGACCTACCCCTCCATAATGCATTAACTAAGAAGGTCCCTAAGATTTAGACCCAAAAGAAAAAGGGTAGAAATAAGATCCCAATATTGGACTAAAAACATAGTACCGGTCGACCGCCGTTCCAAAATTTGCCTTGCTAAGGAAGCAGTTTGCTTTTCCCTTCAGGCGCAGTAGACCGGCCATACCAGATAATTCGGCTAACCTTCATTTGGAAGAAACCTAACTCTCCAATATACCATCTTCTAACCACAAATCTTCAACCCAATCATGTTCCTAACATCAAAACTCATAATATAAATCGAGCCCACTAATTATACAACCACAAACCCATGTATAAACATCAAATGCAAGATTTAACTAAAACCTAGGTTTTACATATAAACCCAAAATCCATAATTTTATCCATAAATCATGAAATAAATGACACACATGAATTATTTAGCAAGTTTAATCTCTTGCCTCAAAGTTGTAGAGGTTGAATTTTCCCCGAACTCGCATATTGGCCAGAATCCCCATGCTTTTTCTCCTCTTTCTCTTCTCTTCTCTCTCTCTAGGGCTTTTTTACTCTCACAAATGATATTGGCTTCTCACGAGTCCTACTTAAGCCCCATATCCTAATTACCCAACTTTAAATGATAATACACACTTTAAATGACTCGTTTACTCCAATTCGAGTCAAACTAACTTAAAATATTTCGGAACCTAAATAAAACCCAAGTAAAGTAATTTTGACTATCTCGACCCATCCGAGATCAACCACGCACTCATAATCATCATTCGAAATACTTTGTAACATTCTCAAATTTTGACCTCAATTTCTCCCAACTAAATGAAATTCTCATTCCTAAAAATCATGAGATATTACAGACTTCCCCCTGATAAGAATTTTGTCACCGAAATTGAGTTAAGCCTAGTACTCCAAACCTCAACTTGTTCTTACGTCACCTACCCTCAAGAGCACTTTACCTATTTCTCTCACTTCTCACGGAGAATCATATAATTTGAAACCAAATCAATTAACCAGGGTGCCCATACACCATGTACCCAACTTCAACTTCTTAAACATTACCCGACTCCACTTAGCCTCAAATTGTAAAATAACTCGAAGCCAATTAATCCATTATAACTTGCTAATTATATAAAAATTATGAATTGTCAAAATATTTAACTCTTCTCAATTCTTGACATTAGCTACTTTCATGCGGGGGAGGTCTCGCAAGTAAAATACAAACAAGGAACCCTCCCAATACACTACTGTGTAGCTCTTTCAGGGATTGAGATGAGTTAAACCAGGACTAAAGTTTTAAAAATATTTTTGAACCATTTTGATATTGTCTGAAGGCCTATAAAATAATGTATTAAAAATAGTTTTATGTCTTTCGACCCACAGATCAAATGCCTTATTCCCAAGACACAAGGCGTCAACAATTACAATACTTTTACCAACCTTTTAATTCTCAACACTCACACAACCATGAGCTGAAATTCCTAGCTCAACAATGATCCCGCTAAACCCTGAATCTCTTAAGTAACAAAATCCTTTACATCATAACAAAATATTGCCATACGATAGGCCCTTCCATGACCGGAACATTACAAATACATGTGTCCAGCTTAACTATAAAATGATAGCTTTACCGTTACTACTTTCATAACTTTAACAGTTCTTATTTCCGAAATAAGATCGTAACTCTTTACTAGCACATCGCTGAACAATCTATTCTTTCAAAAGATATGGTCTAAGTGTCCCACTTAATCACTCCTCCCTTCCGAGTCCTTCTATACATAACATGGTTATAACAACTTACCACTCATCAAAATATTACATGCGATACTCCCAATGCCCCTCAAAGCATAATCCTAAACACAAAGGAAAATAATTGACATACTGCCTCCATATTCCAACTGCCTTGCCTCATCCATGGGTTCCAGTTCAAAATCCTCCTACCCGAACTAAACTATGATTTTTTTGTAGGGGTTGTACATCCAAAACCTCCTCAAAAAGTTGCCCTCTACCTCTTCTGGACAATCCCTTTTCCTATGGCCTATTTCTCTACAAAATAAACAACTACCAGTAAATCCTCCCTGCCCATCCTGAGGAACAAAACGTTGTTGCGACCTTGGATAATCTTGCTTATACCATCTTGCTCCACTGGAATCTTCTTCCCCAGACTTACTTGATGAACCCGAGTCTCTTAATTTCTTACCCCCTTTCAAACGAAGACGATACTCCTGACACTGTAACAATGCCGCATTCACCACCTCGATAAAAGTCAATAATGCTGGGTTCCCTAACAAGTGCTGTCAAATTCTCCATTCTAAACCTCCCATAAACTTCGCTATTCTCTTCTCCTCCATATTTACCTCGTCAGGCACTAAATTTGCCAATCGAGTAAATTCTTCTTCGTACCCAGCCACCGTTCGATCACCTAGAGACACATCCAGCAATATCCTCCTCATTTATGTCTGGATCGCGAAAGGAAAATATTTTCGGTCAAAGCATTCCAAAAATCTTCTATGGGCATTGCATCTCTCTACTGATAGGTGGTGATTGATTCCCACCATTAGAGAGCGGCAACGATTAATTTAAATATGGCAAGTAATTGCTTCTGCACCTCACTGCATTAAACCATTTGAAGGTTCCTTTGCACACCCTTCTTCTAACGACTTGCAACTATTGAATTAGCTCCCCCCAAAAATTCTGGAGGATGTCCCTTTCAAAAAGCTTCCCGTAATCTTTCCCACGAAGATGACCCTCGATGGGCTTGGACTACTTGAGCTGTAGGTTGATGTGCTATCGCATAAATGGCAACAATTACTGCTTATGATACAATATTGGAAATTGTGGTCACAGTCCCTTGAGGCATTTGGGGTTCCATATTCTCAGCCCTTCTATTTGACCTGCCTGGACGACCTCTCTTCAGTGGCATCTAAAATAAAAGAAACTGTATCAGAGCGTCGTTCAAGTGATTACACGTCATAGAAGAAAATATAGGAGTGATGAACATAACAGCCCTAATAGTAGGGCTCCACATCAAGAATGCTTATGAAAGAACGGAAAAGACCCGAATAGATTCTAAGGACACTAGAACCTGATGCTATGACACCACATGTGACACCCCACTTAAAATAATAACGGGTGGCCAACCCTGTACTCTAATAAATCAGGAATCTCAAGTGGATCATTCTTAGTACCTACAAGCGAGACGAAATAAACATAGCTAACTACCCACTACTAAAATAAGCGGATGCCAAAAATCTTGAAAGCATACAATAAACATCATCAAACCAACAATATAAAAACTACTAAACATGATAACATATGCACACAACTATGGTAAAAATAAGTAATTCTATATTACATCACGAGTACAGAAAAAGGAAATACCCGAATATGCTGTCGGGTCTCTCACAATACAAAAATCCTGATAAGAGAAATATAAAATGATATATAAAGACCTTGGGTAAAATCTGATATAGAAAATGAATCCTATCTAGATTTACAAAATATAGGAAACAACTAACAAAATCCCGTAACAGTCTGCATCTACTACAGCTTAAGGACACTGGATAGAAAAACATCATTGGTATCCTTACGGTGGGACACTTATAATATATTATAATATATGTATAGCAAGAGAGAAGTATAAACGGGTCAGAGCCTGGGGTGTGAAAATAGTTTTAGCAAGTGTATTAAAATGCATAATAATTATAAATGCACTATTCCATGAATAAATTGGAGTCGCACTCTCTTGGAACTCCATCTCTCCCCTCAAATAGAGCGCGCACCTAAATGTATGCACATGAATCTCCACTAAGCTACCTTACACATTCTAGTGACGATTCAATACTAACCTACACTAAATCTACACTCGTGTAACCCATCATCTAAAACATAACCACAAACTCCCTATTCTACCCTAACCCAAGTGTACATCTGAACTTATGTTAAGATATATATATATATATATATATATATATATATATATATATATATATATATATATATATATATATATATATATATATGCATACCTCTTACTTGAATTCATCGGATTCTAGTCAATAACTTAAACAAGTTATTAGCATCAAAATAATCACACATCAGCCTTTTATTCTCATAAAGCATTGATTCTCTATAGAACATAAATATGAGTACAAAGAACTAAACTTCTCCTAACTCTCAACATTGCACTGCATTTCGTGCGTGGGACGTCTCGCAAAGCGAAATCCAAACAAGGAACCCCCGATACACTTCTCCTTGACAATTTTGATCGTCGGGATCCATTATGCCCTTGGTACACAACGCATATGACAATAGCTACTTATTTAGAATAAGTACCTAAATAAGTTATCACACAGTACCTTTAGGGTCTATATAACATTACTCTAGTTATAGAACACGATCATTCAACCCCAATAAGTAAGTACACATAACACGCTTAGCTTACATTTGAATAACCAAAACATAATCACGTATGGATATAAAATACTTTACAATGCTATCATCTTCTAGGAATTAATCACTTTATCTCGGGTTACCAGCAAACGGACTATTATCACACTGCCCTGGTAATAATAACAAATCACAACGTATAGGAAGCGGTCATAGTTCCGAATCTGAAAGTGAGAACGAATCATACCCAAGACTTCTCACCCAGAATAAAAATCACAAAATAAGTGAGGGGCGACTATGACCTGGGGACTATACGCTCCCTACTCCTAAAGACAAGGGCCTTACCCACATCGCGTAACTTCCCATGATAGCACCAAAGGGTATGCTCACACAATAAGTATATATATCATTCACACTAGATATATATGAAACCACATCATCTATACACAAGCCATAACGCAAGGTATATACATTTATGCCATATATGTATACATATTGTCTCACGTTTGTATGTAAGAAAGAAGTGAATTCATTTATAAGTATATAACTCTCATTATACTAACCGATGCTATAACGCATACTATCCCAATTCATTTCATTATATGATCTCTCACTTGAAATTTACTCATCCATCGGAACATGGTTACACGATAATTATCCCGGCTAAAAGTACGAACACAGATTATTAGTCGGTGATACCTTGAGTCCTTCGAAATTCAGATCTTGGTTCAGTTATTCCTATGAACCTTTAATGTTACCACGTTTATGACTAAGTCTTAAAGTCCAAAGTCACTAAGCGTAAACTACCTCTCTTTTATTGACCCATAATTTTCTCCATATTGAAATCCCAATGCGAATATGACTCCCCACTTAGTTAACATGATAACTTGAATTTATACTCTCTCGATATAACCCAATACGACCCCCAATATTTCTTCACATGTGAAACACCCTGAAAATCTCCAAAAATATACTTCTCATAATCCTTTCCTAAAATAGGCCCAAGTACCGCTGACGCGACTAAGAATTTGTCTCAAAACTGCGTTTTCTAAAGGCTCAAGTGCAAGCCTGTCGCGTTAGTAATAATCTGACAAGTCGGGATCGTATCCAGAGGGATAAAAAATTGGCACTTTTGTAGGAGAAGTTATTAAATCTTGAAATGATTCCTCCAAAGATATATAAAGATGATTGATGATGAGAAATTTCAATTGGAATAAAATATCCTCAAAGAAAAGAAAACCCTAAAAAATTTGTGGAGAAATTAGATTGAAAAGTAAGAGAAAATAGGGTAGGGTACAATCCCTCAAACGTTAACGAATTTCCGTGTAGAACACTAGAATTGTAAATTAAAATTCTTGACTAAATCCAATCTTTATAAATCCTAAGCATTATATGAAGGATCTATCCCTCACCATATGAAATCAAAGGTAAATATAAAGTGGTGAATGGACAATTACACTTGCAAAACATGCTTTAACATCTCAAGTACCTAGGGCAAGAGAGATTAAAATATTGGCATGTTCATGTAATTTCCTTATACGATTCGGTCAATATTTAATTTACCCTCTATTTTCTACATAAGTAATTTGCCTCGGAGTGAGTTCATGTACCCCAGCCCTTAAGAATTTAGCTAGACATGATTTGATTAGAAGATAAATTCATACACAAAATCATAGACCTACCAAACATTGTAAATAATTTGCAATACAATTGAGATTTAACTAACATAGATACCAAGTAAGAGAATGGAATTGTTATACTTGCATTCAGCAACAGGAAAAGAATTTGAATCCAGAAATTGTTGTCTCTCTCTCAACCTTACAAACTAGGGTTTATGAAAACTCCTTATCCAAGAAAATGAAAATTTCCTAACTTCTGAATTGTTCTCTCTAAGAAAATCAGCCTAGAATGAAGTAGGGCATGGGCTTTTATAGCACCAAGTAGAACGAATTTGACAGCCAGAGTTGCTTGTTGCGCAAGATTTCACCAGCTATGCACATCAAAATCTTTACAATAAATTCCAGGATTTTGCATGACCGGACCGGTCCGGATAGCCCTCGGATCGGTCCGGTTTTTCAGCCACCGGATCGGTTCTTTTTTTATTCTACCGGATCGGTCCGGTCCCCACCGGATCGGTTCTGCTGTCATCGGTTTGTCATCCATCCGGGGTCTACTGGACTTGAGTCATTTCGGATCGGTCCGATTATACACCGGATCGGTCCGATTTTTTTCCATGTTTGACTTTTCTCTTTCATCTTTGACTGACCATAACTTTTGATCTCGAGATCCGATTTGAGTGTCGTTTCTTCCGATGTTCTTGTGAAATCAAGCACTTCAACTTCCCTTTAGGTGTCGAATTCGAATTCTGGATAGAAATTTACACGTTTCCCCTTTGACTTATCTTCCTTTCATCATTTCCTTTCTTCCGGTTCCTTTCTCTCTTTTCTTGCACTAAATTCCTGTAAAATTCATCAGAAATACACGAAACTCGGGGAAATTGTTAGAAACAATCAATGGCAATGATATGGAATAAACATGATTCAATTACCTTGTTCGGTATATCAAAATCACTAACTTAAGGGGCTAAATTCAGAAGAATTTATGCTTGGTCAAATCCCCCTAACTTAGGACTTTGCACGTGCCGCGCAATGTAAAAGAAATTAGTTTAATGCTCCACTATTGAAAATTCTTTTATTGGGATTGAATACCTTTTTCACTGGTAAGCGATTGCATTTAGCGTATGCAACAAGCCTTTAAACCCCTAGGTTACCATAGTAGGACGAGTTTTGTCTCGTGAAGGTTTGCAGTGAATACACCCACAAAATTCTTTATTGACTCAAATAAATATCAAAATACTTAAAAATTGTACAATTTAAACTTTTTAAAAAAATAATCACTATAAATTCATATTCAAATGTCTCAAACCATAGTGTGTGTGTGTAAGGCCAAAAATTAAACCTCAAATTTCCACCGATTGAGCATTACTTTACTTTCTGAAAATTCATTTTGATTCAAATTCTTACGGATGCACTTACAAACGAATCACTCGGATTGTGGCTATTTTCTCTCGGTATGCATGATATAAAGAGTAAATATAATGGACACAAATTCACGCATACAAAATTGAAAAGAAGGAAATATATGGTGAAAAGATCTCATCAACGGAATACAGTTATTAGGAAACGGGAAACATCATCTCTTAATCACACCATTTTAATCTCTTTTATTATCTTTTCATGTCTTAGCTCTCCATGCAGTAATTAATTTCGCCATTTGGACTCGGTTAGGACTTTTCGGGTTAAAAAGTGTAAAGGGTAAAATTGGGAATGAACGGAACGTTCGGAATTGGAAAATGTCCTTATGACGTCCATTAGTACTTTTTCGGGCATTTGCTCATTTTTCTCTTTCTTTTTTCTATTTTCATTTTTTTCATTTTTTTTTCATTTTTTTTAACTATTTTTTTTTATTTCAGCGTTTTTTTTTGTTGAGCATTTTTTTCCTGTTTTTCTCTTGCCCCTTTTTATTGCACAATTTGGACTTGATGAATTTTCTCAATTTTCACAATTTCGGGCTATTTGGGTTTTTCGGGTTATCAAACGAAAGTAAAATATTTTATTAGGCTTAAATTGGGTTGCAAAGGGATGATTTTTTTTTTCCACAACTTTTTATGGCTAATATTTTTGGGTAACAAACGAGGGCCTACTTCATTGTCCAAATTGCTAATCACATTACCATATGCATCTCGAGATTAATTAAGTTTAGAGATATATTTAGCACGAATTTCGAGATAACATTTCACACATTTCCCATAACCGATCAAAACAAAGGATTGAGATCATCAACGACTTATTAAAACGCTGAAAAGAACTTTGAGTTAATTATAAACTCGAATTGATTTATAAACTCGTAAAAAATTGAAAGGCTCAAAATCTCACCGGGTTTGATCAATCTCCACACTTATTCGTTAAGTCGTCAATTTTCTTTCAATTTCCATCTTCGGTCAATTTTGGCTTAGTGCATTATGATTGTTAACAATTTGAGACTTTAAATAGAATAAAGGTGATATTTTTGAAAAATTTAAATTCCAATTTTTATTTATTTTGAAGAAAAATATTTTTGGTTTTTTTCAAAATTTTTCAATTTTTTTTTAGATATATGCGAAGTTTTATGAATACGCACTTGTCATCCCCCCTAACTTAGTGATTTGCATTGTCCTCAATCAAATGGACGAGAGATAAAGAAGACAACATTAGGAGTGCGATAAATAAAACAAGCAAATATCATATTAAAACTGTATATTACAACACAACTGTGGAAACAAAGGATCACAAACATAGTTAATAGAACATAAAGGGGTAGCGGTGCATCCTAAGGGGCGGGTGGGAGACGGGAAGTTCCGGGTGCAGTAGGATCATAAGGATTGTAATAGTAGGGAGGAAGGGGGGCCTCGGAACCCAACTGGAGACGGTACAAGTCAGCCTGCATACGCAGGACCAAACTCATGTCCCTCTCGTATGAAGTCATAAACCCGTCGAAATGCATTTCAAGAGAAAGAACGCGCTCAGTCAAACCTGTACCAACCGGAACATAATCTGGATCAGAGGTTTCATCATATTCTTCCTCCTCCCCTTCTTCCATCTCAACATCCTCATCAGCAACGTCCTCTTCCGCATCAGTCTCTTCATCACTCGAATCACCTCCGCGCCGTGCACGGATTAGCTGGATTTGCCTTTCACTTCGAGTGCGGGATTCTTGCCCTAATGGCTTGGGCAAGTTGATAAGATCTTGTGGCGATTCAATCCCGGCATCCTTGAGCAAGGAGGTAATGAGACGGCCATAAGGAAGAGGGGCCCGACCCTTTTTATCGTAGGCCACAAAGAGAATATCATTATAAAATGTGCGGGACAAATTGATAACACTTGCATGGTCAAACAAGTGATACATAATTGTAGCTTGACGCGGGCGCATTGCCGAATCATTGGAGGTTTGCAAAATGTTGGCACAAACAATGCGAAAAGTGAATCGTGCCTTGTCGAATAACCGACCAACAAGAAAGGTTTCGGTAGTCCAAATCGCACCCGACTCGATTCTTGAGATGCAAATTACTTTGGACAGAACGGGGTCCGGACTGGGATAAGCAAATTCAGCGGGAGTGACCACACCTTTAGACTCGAGTTTCTGGGCCAGAATTTCAAGCGAGAATGGTATCGGTGTCGAATCGACAAATGCTTGAGATTCGAATTCTGCAGTACGAACGAGCGAACCGTAAAATTGACGAACTTCATTCTCCCATACAGCTTCATATGGCTCATGGAAAAATCTGCACCAGCCTTTTGACATGAACATGGATGTGACAGAATTGGGTAGCTGATCCCAAAGCACTTGACGCTCAATGTGGATTTTTTGGGTTGGACTGAAAAACCGCCGGCACCAATTTTGCCTCTCGGCGAGAACGGTATTCTCCATTGCCGTCGGGCAGGACTTCAATGGAGGAATATTTCTGGGGAGCAGCCATTGGTATGGAAGGAGTAGACAGAAAGGGAGAGAGAATAGAGTATATGGAGGTGTGAAGAAAAATGGTGTGTGGGATGGGGGTATTTATAGGTTGGAGGGGTGGGAAATGATGGTGGGAAGGGATGGGGAAGGAGGGTGTACGAATTTAATTTTGGAGGGGAAGGGATCGGGGGAATGAATGTGGTGAGGATCGAAGAGGTGTGAACCTCGGGAAATTGCACTGACTACAGAATACCGGACCGATCCGATTTTATAGACCAGACCGATCCGGTCATCCGGATCGGTTCTTTTTATTTTGTGCCGGACTGATCCGCCTTCATCCGGATCGGTTTTTTTTTCTGGGCCGGACCGATCCGGATTGCTGAAATCCCATCTTCTCCTACTTTACTTCCATGGCCACTTTTACCCTGATTTTTCCACCTCAACGCTTTCGTCAACTCAATTGGACCTCAAAACTTTAATCGATCCCCAAACCACACCCGAGATATGTTGTTGATTCCCACTTCTAGTAGTGACACACAACGAGGATTTCCTAACTAACCTCTCATCCTATGACTACTATATACAACATTCACCCCATACTTGTCGGGGGTGCGAAGACCTCTCTTTTCATTATCAGTCAATCCCCATAAATGGGGTCCGACAACCAGATTGTGTCGGCTTCCTTGACCATCGCTTCCAAATACGACTTTAGGTGATTCCCGTTGACCTTAAATGTGTTTCCCCCTTTTTCATCTGCGAGTTCAACAACTCCATGGGGAAATACTTCTTTCACAATGAATGGACCTGACCCTCGTGACCGCAATTTTTCGAGAAACAAGTGCAACCTCGAGTTGTAGAGAAGGACTTTTTGTCCTGAATGAAACTCTTTTCGTCAAATGATTCTGTCGTGAGCTCGTTTCATTCGATCTTTGGATATTTTAGCACTTTCATACGCATCATTGCGTATTTCTTCCAACTCATTCAACTGAAGTTTACGTGTTTCACCGGCTTTATCCATGTTGAAGTTCACCCTTTTGATAGCCCAATACGCTTTGTGTTCGATTTCAATCGGAAGATGGCATGGTTTTCCATACACAAATCGAAATGGGGACATCCCAAGGGGATTCTTGTAAGCAGTTCTATATGCCCAGAGCGCATCATTCAATCTGAGAGACCAGTCTTTCTTATTAGATTCGACTGTCTTTTCCAAGATATTTTTGATTTCCCGATTGGCAAGCTCGGCTTGGCCATTTGATTGAGGGTGATAAGTTGTTCCAAATTTATGGACAACTCCATACTTTCACATTAGCTTCTCCATAGGCATATTGCAAAAATGGGTACCATTATCACTAATTATAGCCTTAGGCATTTTGAAACGAGAATGTATGTTTTCTTGAATGAATTTTATCACCACCTTATTGTCATTCGTCTTCGTAGCTATGGCCTCTACCCATTTTGAGACGTAGTCTACAGCGACGAGGATGTATAGAAAACCAAAAGAAGGTGGAAAGGGACCTATGAAGTCAATACCCCAACAATCAAACAACTCCAAGACTAGAATTGGGGTCAATGGCATCATGTCACGACGAGTAATAGCTCCCATTCTTTGGCATCTATCGAATGATTTGCAAAAAGTATTCACATCTCGGATTTTTGTGGGCCAGTAGAGACCGCTTTGAAGGATTTTCGCAACAGTTTTATTTTTGGAAAAATGACCTCCACATGCTTCCGTATGACATAATCGAATTACCCCTTGGATTTCTTCATCAGGTACACATCTCCGAATGATTTGATCAGCACAATACTTAAACAAATATGGATAATCGTAAAAGAACAGGCGTGACCATGTAATGAACTTCCTTCTCTCTTGCGGAGTCCAATTAGAGGGAACAATTCCAGTGACAAGGTAATTGACTATATTCGCAAACCAGGGGAGAGAAGAAGTAGCAAATAGATTTTCATCCGGAAAATACTCGTCTATGGGAATGGGATCAATAGGTACGTCGGACGAGAGACGTGACAAATTGTCAGCAACGATGTTTTCTACTCCTTTCTTATCTTGAATCGAGAGATTAAACTCTTGTAAGAGTAGGATCCACCTGATTAGACGGGGTTTGGCGTCTTTCTTGCTCAAGAGATATTTGAGAGCTGAATGATCAGTGAAACAAATGATGGGCGACCCAATAATGTAAGAGCAAAATTTGTCGAGATAAAAAATGACTGCTAGTAACTCTTTCTCTGTAGTAGAGTAATTAAGATGAGGGCCATATAATGTTCTGCTAGCATAGTAAATAACATGAGCTTTCTTGTCCTTTCTTTGTTCAAGAACAACCCCAATCGCGTAATCACTTACATCACACATAAGCTCAAATGGGAGCGACCAGTCAGGAGCTTGCATGATAGGAGCGGAAATTAGCATGCTTTTAAGTTTATCAAAAGCTTCTTGACATGCTTTATTCCATTGAAATGGAGTGTCCTTCATAAGAAGATTACTCAAGGGTCTAGCGATGGTGCTAAAGTCTTTGATAAATCTTCTATAAAATCCAGCATGGCCTAGAAAGGACCTCACATCTTTAACCGATTTTGGCGGGGGTAACTCAGCTATTACTTCAATTTTTGCTCGATCAACTTCAATCCCCCTAGATGAGATTATGTGGCCTGAAACTACACCCTCGGTAACCATAAAATGGCATTTTTCCCAATTAAGGACTAAGTCTTTTTCCACACACCGGAATAGAACTCTTTCAAGATTAGCTAAACATTGTTCGAAAGATGGACCGAAAACGCTGAAATCGTCCATGAACACCTCAAGACCTTTTTCAATCATGTCTCTAAAGAGACTTAGCATGCACCTTTGAAAAGTTGCTGGTGCATTACATAATCCAAATGGCATACGTTTATAGGCAAACGTACTAAACGGACATGTAAAAGTCATTTTTTCTTGATCAAGTACATCCACTTCAATCTGATTATAGCCAGAATACCCATCTTGAAAACAGTAGTAAGGATGGCCCGCCACTCGTTCAATCACTTGATCGATGAATGGTAAGGGAAAATGGTCTTTTCTGGTTCCAGCATTGAGCTTTCGGTAGTCAATGCATACACGCCACCGGGTGATGGTGCGTTGAGGTATTAGTTCTCCCTTGGCATTTTCAACCACGGTCATACCCTATTTTTTTGGAACGACCTGAATTGGGCTCACCCATTTACTAACAGAAATGGGATAGATAATCCCATCATCTAGCAATTTGATGATTTCCGCTCTTACTACATCTTTCATGGTTGGGTTTAATCTCCTTTGCATCTCTGTTGTGCTTTATATAGACACATAAATTGATGGAATTTGTCAACTTGAGTGAGTTGATACTTGGGGTACCATTTAATCATCTTACCATTTCACAAAGCATACTTCTTCCTATAATAGACATAATATTCTATCAAATGAACAAGCATACTAAGTAATCTTACTAAAAAATGAACAGTAACATCATAAACAAGCGTACTAAGTAATCTCACTACAAAATTTCCCAAGAAAAGTTCTCTAAACCAATTGAAAATTTGTTCACCTCTAGAAATGCATACTCAAGTATAAGGCAAGCCCTTCATGTACACCTTGTTGCAGGAGATCACTGCCAGATTTTGCCCCATAAGCATGACATATATCTTGCCTAGATTTTTCAAGACCGTCATCTTCCCCTAAGAGCCAATCCCTATATCGGCTTAACAAGTGGAAACAATTAAGGCACATGAAGAGGGGACACTAACTAAATGAAATCTATACAAATTACCAACGTTAGTAAGGGATATATTTTTTATGAATTATACGGTAAGGTTTCTTTCCTAAAGGTTTTTTGAATAATGAAGAAACTAGTAACAAGCAGTAAACAGAAGGCCAATACGAAAAGTCTAGAAGCTAACCAACCATGAAAGTATGGCAAGACGAGATTTTTCAATTATAATTTTCTTATAAAAAAATGAAGAAGAGGATGTAAGATTAACCAAATAAGTGAAGAGGGTACACTAAAATTACATAAAGGGGCCCCTTATGCGAGAGTCCACTTTTAATGGCTGGTATTCAATCTTACTAGCCACGAGTTCTGCTATTTTCTGCATTTCTTACACGGTAGAAGGATGAGCATGCAAGAACGAATAATCATCATTTATAGGGAATTATTCCACATTTAAATGGTCTATATGCTCCTTAATTAGACATGGTAACATACTTTAACTTTTTAGTCTTACGTACTTTTCCATTCAAACTGTTAAAGTTACCAATGCAAAATGTTAGGGGTGTTCGTAATCCAAACAAAAATGATTAAACCGACCGATCTAATATGATCCAATAAAAAATGATATAAACTGGATTGGATTGGATCCCATTTTCAAAAAACCAATTGTAATTGATTTGGTTTCGGTTTTAGTATCCAAAACTAACTAAAAACCAAACCGAACCAACCTATTTATTTATTATTAAAACTGCCAAGTATTATTAAGGTGGGCATGGTT
The DNA here is from genome assembly GCA_949130495.1 of Sambucus nigra. Lineage (NCBI taxonomy): Eukaryota > Viridiplantae > Streptophyta > Magnoliopsida > Dipsacales > Adoxaceae > Sambucus > Sambucus nigra. Next base: position 312,121,161 of record OX422218.1, on the reverse strand, counting down.
CAAATCCCCTAGGTTTCACACCCTTTTGTAACTTATCTTCTTTCTTTAATAAAAACAATATCTCTAGTTGAGAACAATTTGACAACTAGAGATTGCTAAAAAACGTGTAAAGTTTGAGTTTTAGGAAATAAATTGAAATCTTATTTGAAACTATTGACATGACACGTTTATATGCATGGATTTGCTGGTTTGCACTTGGGCAATATATTGGGTTGTGCCACACAGTTGATCTCAGGCGGAGTGACATGTAGCTACTAACAAACTCGAGACATCTTCATCGGTGTACTATGGTGAAGCTCAAAATTGGAGGATTTTAATTAAGACGTGACAACAAAGTTGATTGAAAGTTTAGCAAGAACTAGTAGAGGCCAATAGACTCATGATGGATCCACTTGTGTACCATGGTGACATTCATAATTAGATTTATATTAAGATGACCATTTAGTTGATAGAAATTTAAGACAGTACAGGTACTGCCAACATATTCTAGATGAGCAAGGGGTTTTAGACACCCTTTAAGATAGAGAATAGGTAGGGGATATGTTCCTCAAAGATGTGCTTTTGAAGAATAAGAGGCGTCGCATGATATTCTAGCATGCTTTCCTTCCTACGTGTCCAACGAAATAGCTGTTGTGGTAGCAGTTATAGTGAAAATTGTCAGTTATACCAATAAATTGGAATTTATATGTGACAGATGTATCGTTCATCGTCTCACTTCTACATCTTCATAGTACACTACTGGTTATGTGTAATCTTTGGAATTTTATCTTTCATTTTTTAGCAAAGTAATAGGAGTCATTATACCTCTTCATCAGATCAAGAACACGTGGTAATTTTGTAGGGAGATTCAATGTACATGGTGGTAGATCTTAACCACATACTAAGATATCATGATTTCCCTAGAACATAAAGAAACTAAGAAAACGAGCTCTGAGGTGTCAATAATGTCCCTCCAAAGCCAAGAATACCCTTACACTTTCTAAAGTAAGGGGAATCCCGATGAAGGTTTTCTGCGGCTCAAAGATGAAATCTATGCTCATCCAGGTGGGGATATTATGGAACCGGACCATTCCTCAACCATCGAGTCTCATGAATCTTTAAACGAGTTCTACAAATATTCCCCGCAACAACATGACTTTGACTCATGGTCAACCTTCCCTTATGTTATAATAAGGTGCATATATGTGCCAATTGAACGTGTTTGATAGATAAATGTACCCATATTTAGTGGATAACCGATTCCAATATGCTCCATTCAACATGTTCAATCACTGTCATGCTCATGAGTTCCAGTTTCAGGAATTTCATTATTTTATGGTCATTAACTTTGAGGCTACATGTGAAAAATTGAAAAATACTCACCCTCAAGAGATAATCGAGTTTCCATCTGTAATAGTGAGTTGCATGGCTGGCCAACTGGAAGCTTGTTTTTAAATGTATCTGCATCCTACATGCAATCAGCTTCTGAGTGATTTCTGCAAGGATTTGATCGGAAGCCAGCAAATTTAGGTGGACATAGGTGTTATTCTAAGAGAATCATTTCTTAGGCATGAAAAATGGCTTGAAAAGAAGGGTATTAAGAACACAAACTTTGTTGTGGTTACATGGTCAAATTGGTATTGTCGAGTGATGTTGGAATCAGAGTGTCTATACAAAAAATCCTAAAGCCTCCTTATTTTAACAGATGGATCAACTTAAAAGTTACTTTTAGCGAGGTTTTTACTGGCGATAGGTGCAATTTAAAGGATGCGATACAAGTGGCAGACCTAGCGTAGCAGGTCCGTGCTCATTACGGCGTCGATGATGCAAAAATACTGTGTTGGTTATCTCACCTCATGCGAAAGGGTTTCAAATTCTCAATCACCAACTTAGTGATGTCAAACTCAATTGTCCATTCTTCACCATTGAAGCAGTCCCTAGAACACCTCCCCTTTTCCTCACTATACCGCCACAAGGTTCCGATGTTACAATTTCACCCCATTGCTTTTGCGGGGTGAAGTGCAGTAAAGGGATGGTTCGAAAGCCAGAACCAAATCAAGGGAGCTACTTTTTCGGGTGTGGAAATTGGACCGCTGTCAGTACTTTGGATGGGTTTCTTCTCCATAAACCTGGAAAATTTATAAACTCTTGTGTAAAAAAAGAGTGAGAAAAGAGAGAGTAATCACTTCGAAGAAGCAAATGTGGGTTTGGGTGGTGAGGTTTCTTTTCTTATTACAAAAGTAAATATGGATAGTTGAGACTTGCGACTGACTTCTTGTTTGACAAAATAGACTCTATAAAGTGGGGAATATGAGAGGAACTTGGGTAGTTTTATGAGAATATGATTTTCACATGCCAAGATACATGCTTTAATTATCTAAAATAATATGTGAAATAGAGACATTTGGTTTTCTATGAAAAAAAATAGGAGTCATTATCATGTTTTAGGCTTATTCCAAAAACCTTGTATCATAATAGAGTATTTTTTAGGTATGTTTGATAATAGTTTTACATTCTAAAATTAGAAATCTTCCTCGTTCTCTCTGCTTGGTGTGTTCAACAGTATACAACTTATTCCTTTTATGACATGATTTTCACCTTAAAGACAAAAGGGTTTAAAATTTCATCCAAGGCGCTTTACTTTAAACTCATTGAATAAGCTTAGTGAAAAGGATAAATGATAGAATAAAGGGTTATTGACTAAATAGTTCACCGAGTTGAATGACCGACTCAATACCAAACTTTTTGTTAAACTATTTTACTCTTTAATTCATAATAATAAACCCCTAATCCATATTTCCTCACACTAAATACAACCAAATATCAAATTGGGTTGGATGAACATTACCCCCACCTCTTTAGACACAAGTGTATCTTCTAACCCAATTCCAATATGCCATCATTTATCAAAAATAAGGAAAATAGTCAAGTTAGGGATAACATCAGTTGTACCCAACCAAATAAAAATCAATCCATCTTAAAGATCTACTGTGGTAAAAATAAAGTTTATTAATTTTTTAAGTAAAGAAAACATGAATAAATATAGGCAGAAGTTGATTACATAATTTCACATAATTTTAAACCACTTAAATAATTTACAACCAACCATATAGAGAGAGTATCGTGAAGGAAACTTTAGAAAGGAGAGTTCACACACAGAAATAAGTTTTGATCATGAAGAACTCCATTAAACCCCAATCATGGTCGACATGATACCTATCTTCATGTACCAATCTAGGAACTTCATTTTTTAGTTTTCTATAACAAAAACAAAATACGGTTGGGAGAGTTCAATATAATATGGAAATTTGAGATAAAAATATAATAGCATGGATGATAGATATATATATATAGACAATTAAATATACACTAAATGAGCTCAACTATGTATCAGCGATGATGGAAACAGAGAGAGGGTTGGACCGTTGGACTAACCTACAATATCAAAGTGCTGAAAAAATATGAAACAAAATCAGAGCATCGACCATTAGAATACATATAGAAAATTAATGTATGTAAATACACCCAACCTAGAAAACATCTAAAATGGAATAAAAGAACCACAATTCATACCTAAATCTTCAAATTTCAAACAAGAATTCTACGAGTTTTGCTTTCTCATAGAAAAACCCTATATGTACAAGAGTAGAAAATTATGAAGAATAAGAGGAAGATAATACAAAGCGAGATAGTGGTACACACTCTAAGTTGTACCATGGGGTGCCGGTGATAAGTTTCGATGAGATTATAAAGTGTCATTGAGGAGACCTTACAATGGGGGAGAGAGAGAGAGAGAGCAAAGAGGAACCACGATTGGGGGGAAAACTTTCGCTTTTTCAACATTTGGGGTTTGTATCTTCTTTTTTCATACATATATGAAATACAAAGATTTATTATTATTTTAATCGGTTTTAATTAATTTATAACGGTTTTTTAACGTTGCAATTTTGTAATGGAAAAAATCCGTTACAAAAGCTGAAAATAATCCCTTACAAAATGGGCCTTTTGGTGTAGTGGAGGGATCGTAGCCCGCACAGTATATAGGCAAAGGAAGAATTAAAGTAGTATCGTATTACTATGATACAATTCATCTAAGGTTTTAATTGCAACTTCTATCTCCACTATCATGAATTACATCGGGTGGGGTTCATGTACCCCAACCCTTGAAAACTTAGTCGTACATATTAAAACTAGAAGAAAACACGTTTTGAATGAAAGAAAACATTTTTACTAACGAATGAAGAACAAAAAGAATGAAAATACTCACTAAAGAAATAAGTACTGCAATAACGAAAGAAAAAATTAGAATGATATTAATTGAATTGCAAAACTGGAATAAAAACTAGGGTTTCTTGTTGTTGTCTTCTCTAAATTAATTACAATGCTTCTCTAACGAATTAAAAGCCTCCTCAATGTCTCGTAGGTGTTTAAAATATATAATCTATGAATTTTGAAGAGTTTCAACCATGCAAGACTCTAATTTTTCAAGTGGATAAGTTTAAATTTTCGATATTCGAACCGATCCAGTTAAAGAGGTTTGGTTTGGTTCCATCTTTGACAATAGTTTTTCCTCGAACCGGTTCTGTTCATTTATTTCCTCTTCGATTCGGTTCCATATCTTCATGCTTCACATGAATTTTACCTAGGGTAGGTTCGGTTCATTTTTCAAGACCTTCGGTTCGGTTCCATCTTTTCATGCTTCATAAGAAGTTTTTGAGGATATGATCGATTCATTTTTCAAGCCCTTCGGTTCGGTTCCCTCTTTGACAAAAACTTTCCCTCCTTCTAATTTTTGAAGACTTGTAACTTTTGATCTGGAGCTCGGATTAGAATGTCAATTCTTCCTAAGCACTTATAGGCACAAGGTCTTCGACTTTCCTTCTGATTTTTTCCTTCCTTGTGCACTGAATACCTGCGAAATAGATAAGAAATACACGAAACTTGGCGTACTAATTAGAAAATGTCAATAACATTGATATAAGATAAATCCCCTTAAATTACACTTTGTGGAGCGATAAAAGCCTCTAGATTAAGGGGATAAATGGAAAGAATTTCTGCCTAATCAAACCCCCCTAACTTAGAACTTTGATCGTCCCGAGTAATGTAAAAGAATCAAAACATGGTCCAACTCTAAAATGGGATAAAATACATCTTTCGCCGGCGTGCGATTTCATTTAGCATATGAAACAAGTCTTTAAACCCCTAGGTTACCTTAGTAGGACGAGTTGTGTCTCGTGAGGGTTTGCAGTGAATATACCCACAAAATTTGTCTCAAAGAAAACTCAAAATACGTAAAAATTGTACAACTCAAACTTTTCCAAAAAATAGTCATCATTAATTCATGTTCAAGAGTCTCAAATCATAGTGCGTGTGTGCGAAGCCAAAAATCGAACTGTTAACTTCCACCGGTTGATCATTACGTTACTTTTTGAAAATTCGTTTTGATTTCAAAATCTCACAGGATGCTCTCACAAATGAATCACTCGGAAGGGTGGCTATTTTCTCTCGGTATGCGTGATTTACACGAATAAATGCATTGGAACCAAGTTTATGCACACAAATAGAAAGACGAAATTTTATGGTAAATGAATATCATCATTGGATTACGGTTATAAGAAAACGTAACATTGCCTCTAATTCCTAGTTATAATCTCTTTTATTATTTTTTTGTGTTTTAGCTCTCCACGCGGTAACTAATATTTTCATTCTGGACTCGGTTAGGACTTTTTAGGGTTAAAGGTGTATTGGATAAAAATGGAATGGTAAGGAAATCTGGAATTGGAAAATTTTCTTATGATGTACATTTGTGCTTTTCTGGGATTTTGCTCATTTTTTTTCTTATTTTTCTAATTTTTTTCTTTTCTTTTCTTGCTATTTTTGTTGAGCATATCTATTCTTTTCTTGTCCATTTTTTTACACTTTTCGGACTTAATTTCTGGGATTATTAACTTTCACAATTCCGGGACAATTGGGGTTTTTCGAGTTGTCAAATGAAAGGGAAAATTTTATTCGGCTCAATTTGGGTTTACAAAATGGATAATTGTTTCCTCTACCTTTTTTGGCCAATGTTTTTGGGTGACAAACAAGGGCCTCCTTCATTGTACAAATGCAAGTTGCGTTACCATATGCATCTCGAGATTAATTTATTTTAGAGATTTATTTATCACGTTTTTAAGGCAATATCACACATATTTTCCATAACAGGTCAAAGTGAAAGAATTGAGATCCTCGACGACTTATTAGAACGCTGAAAAGAACTTTTGAGTTAATAATTAACTCGGATTGATTTATAAATTCACACTAATGAAAGGCTCGAATCTCACCGGGTTTGTTAATATCCGCATTTATTCGTTAAGTTGTCTACATTCGCTCAATTTCCATCTTTGGTCAATTTCGGCTTTGTGTATTATGTTTTTACAATTTGAGACTTTAAACCAACTTTTAACAATATTTTTGAAAAATTTGAATTCCAAATTTTATTTATTTTGAAGAAAAATATTTTTGAGTTTTTCAAAATTTTACGATTTTTTTTTAAAATTTCAAGACATTTTTGAAATTTTGTGATGTTTTAGAAAGACCCTAACTTAGACTTTTTCATTGACCTCAAGAAAAAAGGACTAAATCTAACTCAAAGCAAATTAAAAGTGCGAGAAAATAATAAGAACAAATAAAACAGAAATGCAGATTTTGATTTATAATTACTTAGCACCTGTGTGACAAGGGAGAGGGGAGAAATACACAACCAACATTTTTAAACAACCACCAATAACACGACCAACAACACACGAACAACAAACAACAAACAACAAAAAAAGGCTTCACCGGGGAGGTGGATTGGAGGGTCCGGGCGCACTGGGATCATACGGATCATAGAAGAAGGTTGGAGGGGGTCCATTGAAGTTGAGCGCGTATAAGTGGGTTTAGAGACGATGCATCATGCTCGTATCCCTTCGGTAGGCCTCTTGATCCCTTCGGCAGGCCTCTTGATCCCGTTGATAGGATTCTTGGTCCCTATTGTATTGTGTGAGGAAACCGTCAAAACGGGTTTCCATAGACGAAAGGCGCCTATCAAAATCCGCACTCGGTGGCTCAAAATATGAGTCGTCATCTTCGTCGTACTCTTCTTCATCGGCCTCACCCATCACGACATCCTTGGCCTCGTGCTCTTCAACATTGAGCACCTCATCTTCATCGACATCAACCACCTCCTAGGCTGCTCGATGGGATGCCCTTTACTGTGCGCTCCTAGTGCGTGACACTTTACCAATGGGATCCAGGAGGGATGGAAAGGCTCGAGGTGGTTGGATACTAGCATCGACAAGAAGGGAGGTTATGAGACGTTTATATGGGAGGGGCGCCGCACCTTTTTCCTCCAAGGCCGCAAAAAAAATATCGGTGTAAATCACGCGGGCAAGATTGATAGTGAAGTTGGGATAAAAATGGTGGTAGACGAGAGTAGCTTGGAGAGGGCGCATTGTCGAGTAGTTTGTGGTTTGAAGTAAGTTGACACAAACAATATGAAATGTAATGTGCACATTATCATTGAGGAATCTCACGGGGAAGGTTCCCCTTTCCCAAATCTTGTTGGGTGCGAGATGGTCGATGCATTGTTGTTTCTGGATGGTGGGGGTATTGACAAGGTATTCAAAGATGTTCGGGTGTCGGTCTCCCTTGGAAGAATGTTTGTGGGACAGAATTGCCAAGGAGAAAGGGATGGGGCGTCTGCCGACAAAATATTGACCCTCAAACTCTCCCGTGCGGGCGAGAGAGCCATAGAAAGATCCAACCTCATCGACCCACACGACATTGTGTGGTTCGGCGAGATATTGCGTCCAGCCCCTCTGACTGAAAAGAGTCATGACCGAGCAGGGAAGATCATCCCAGTTAACGACGCGCTTAATGTGAAGTTGGCAGGATATGCTAAAAAAGATTTCGCACCACATGCGCTCCATGTGAGAGAGGTATTACCCGTTATCATTTAGAAGGACCTTGGTAGACATGTATTTTGGGGGAAGAGCAGGATTTTCCATGGAAATATCTGGGAAGTTTTAAAATGGGAGAGATAGGTTTAGAGAGGGGATATGTGATGGAGGTGTGGATGAATGGTTGGGTAGAGGTGTAATTTATAGGTGGTGGGGAGGGTTGGGCGGGGGGAAGAATTTGGAGGGAAAGAAGGGATGGATGTTTGGAGGGAAAGTGGGGTGTGAAAGGATGGAAATGGAAGGATTGGGGAAGGGGGAGGTATCTCGAGAAGACACAAAGTCCAGAATTCCAATCGATCCGGTTCAGGGGGGAACCGATTCGGTTCTGTGATTTTTATTTTTTTGATTTATCATAATCGAAACAATCCGGTTCTGGGATTCAGTTCGATTCACCTTAGGCAGAACTCTCTCCTCTCAGAATGATGCAAATAGAATCTCGCACCCTCGAATACCCATACACTCTCTTACTCATTATCACACTTGGACTTCCATGACTCCCTCACAAAGTGCGTGTTGGTGTGCCTAATACAAACCCTCATCTTTCGTAACCTACCTATGAACTCTAACTACTCTACATACACACAGCTACTATACACAAGAATTCACCCCATATGCATCGGGGGTGCGACGACCTCTCAGTTCAAGCTCATTTTACCCCGTAAATGGGGTCCGATAACCAAATGGTGTCGATCTCTTCTACGCACGCTTCAACATATAGCTTTCGGCGTTGTCCCTTGACTTTTAATGTGTTCCCCCTTTTATATCTTGAAATTCTACAGCTCCGTGGTGGAAAACGCTTTTCACAACGAATGGACCAGTCATCAGGACTGAAATTTACCCGAAAATAAATGAAGGTGGGAGTTATAGAGGAGTACCTTTTGTCCGGATTGAAACTCTTTTCATCAGATAATCTTATCAGTTGCTAGTTTCATCCGGGCTTTTGCAATATTGGGTTTCTTATACGCATCATTGTGTATCTCCTCTAACTCATTTAGTTGAAGCTTGTGAGCATCACCGACTTTGTCCATATTATAATTTAATCTCTTAATGGCGCAATACTCTTTGTGCTCCAACTCAACGGGAAGATGGAAAGGTTTTCCATATACAAAGCGGAATGGGGACATTCTAAGTGGATTCTTGTATGCAGTACGGTAGGCCCAAAGAGAATTGTTCAATCGAAGTGCTTGATTTCACGATTTGCCAATTTTGCCTGTCCATTCATTTGTGGGTGATATGTTATCCCCACCTTGTGAATGATACCATACTTTTTCATGAGTTTTTCAAACGGCTTGTTGCAAAAGTGTGTTCCGTTATCACTGATTATCGCTTTAGGTGCACCGAAGCGAGAAAGTATGTGTTTGTGTAGGAACTTTATCACCACCTTATTATCATTAGTCTTGGTAGCTATAGATTCCACCCATTTAGAAACATAGTCTATCGCGACGAGGATGTGTAGGTATCCAAAGGACAGGGGAAAAGGGACCATGAAGTCAATACCCCAATAATAAAAAATCCCAATGATGAGAATCGGGGTTAATGGCATCATGTCTCATCGGGTGATCGCTCCCATCCGTTGACACTTGTCGCAAGATTTGCAACAATTATTAACATCCCAGAACATTGTGGTTTAGTACAAATCGCATTGGAGAATTTTAGTGGTTGTCTTTTTCACAAAAAAGTTGACTCCACATGCTTCCGAATGACAGAATTGGATGACATTTGGAATTTCGTCATCCGGTACACATCGTCGAATGAATTGATCGGTGCAATATTTAAAAAGAAATGGATCATCATAGAGAAACATGCGTGACCAAGTGATGAACCTATTCTTATCTTGCGGTGTCCAATCGGGAAGTACGTCTCCCGTGATAAGATACTTCACTATATCCTCAAACTAGGGCAAAGAAAAGGTGACAAAGAGTTACTCATCCGAAAAATACTCATCTATGGGTGTAGGATCACTAGGTACGTCGGACGAAAGCCGTGATAAGTGATTGGCAATGACGTTTTCTACTCCTTTTTTGTCTTTAATGGAGAGATTAAACTCATGTAGGAGTAGGATCCACCTTATGAGGCGCGACTTTGCATCTTTCTTCGCAAGTATATACTTTAAAGTCGCGTGGTCGGTGAAAAAAGTGATGGGTGAACCGATAAGGTAGGACCGAAACTTGTCAAGTGCAAATACTACCACTAGAAACTCCTTCTACGTGGTGGAGTAATTGAGTTGTGGTTCGATAAGAGTCTGGCTAGCGTAGTAGATGATATGAGCCTTATTGTCTTTTCTTTGTCCCAAAACAGCCCCTATCGCATAATCGCTAGCATCACACATAAGCTCGAATGGTAAGGACCAATCTAGAGCTTGCATGATGGGAGCAGACACAAGAATGTTTTTTAGTTTTTTAAAAGCGCTTTGGCATGCTTTCGTCCACTCAAATGGGGTGTCCTTCATAAGAAGATTGCTTAAGGGTCTAGGGATAGCTCTAAAGTCCTTAATGAACCTTCGATAAAACCCCGCGTAGCCCAAGAAGGAGCGCACGTATTTAAGCAATTTAGGTGGAGGTAGGTCAGCTATGACATCTTTTTTGGCTCGATCAAATTCTATCCTTTTGGATGACGTGATGTGGCTAAGATCTATACCCTTGGTTACCATGAAATGGCATTTTTCCCAATTCAGCACTAAGTTCGTTTCCACACATCGGGCTAGTACTTTCTCAAGATTGGCTAAACATAGGTCGAAGGAGGTGCCAAAAACACTAAAGTCGTCCATAAACACCTCTAGACCTCTCTCAACCATGTCACTGAATAATCTCAACATGCACCTTTGAAAGGTCGCCAGCGCATTACACAAGCCAAATGGCATACGTTTGTAGGCAAATGTTCCAAAGGGGAAAGTGACGGTTGTTTTCTTTTGATCAAGTACATCCACCTCAATTTGGTTATATTCAGAATAATTATCTAGTTGGCAATAATAATGGTGGCCCTCTACTCTTTCAAGAATTTGATCGATAAATGGCAAGGGGAAATGATCTTTCCTAGTTCCCGTATTGAGTTTTCGATAATCAATGCAAACACGCCACCTAGTGGTGGTACGTTGGGGAACTAAATCTCCCTTGGCATTTTCAATCATAGTCATGCCCGACTTCTTCGGGACGACATGAATGGGGCTCAACCACTTACTATTCGAGATTGGGTAGATAATCCCGGCATCCAACAGCTTTATAATTTCAGCTCTCACCACATCTTTCATCGTGGGGTTTAGTCGTCTTTGAATTTCTCTCTAGGGCTTAACATCCTCTTCGAGGTGAATATTATGGGTGAAAAATAGTGGGCTTATCCCCTTCAAATCATCTATACACCAACCAAAATCACATTAGTTCTTCTTCAAAATCTTTAATAGTTTACCCTCCCGTTCTTCATCCAAGCTAGAGGAGACAATAACAGGAAATGTCTCATTTTTACCTAGGAAAGCATATTTAACCTTGGAGGGTAGTTTCTTCAACTCGAGTGTAGGGAATGTGTCGCTAGAGGGAACCATGTGTGATTCCCTTTGTTGTAACTCTTCGAATCGGTAAACCCAATTAATATCTCTCGCGTCCTCGTCTGACGCTCTCTCATCGAGTAAGCCTCTCAACTCCTCTATCTCCTTCTCGAACTCAGTGTAGTCTCCCTCACTCTCATGACTAGAAGCTAGGCAAGCTTCTAATGCATCTCCACAGTAATTTTCCTTAAAGTGTTCTTCTACAATCTCCTCAATTTAGCTCACTGCATGAAGATCATCTTCTTCCCTTGCTTATTGGGATATGTTGAAGATGTTTGTTTCTAGAGTCATATTCCCAAAAGTGATTTGCATCTGCCCATTTCTAGTGTTGTTGACTACATTAGCCGTGGCTAAAAATGGGCGTCCAAGAATGATGGGAACATGATTTTTCAAGGTGAATGAGGGGTCCGTGTCCCAAATGACAAAATCTATCGCGAAGTAGAAAGTGTCCACTTAGACTATCACATCCTCAACTATACCCTATGGTATCTTCACGGTTCGATCTGCTAACTATAGAGTGATCCTTGTGGGCTTGAGATTGAACAGATCAAGTTTCCTATAAATCGCATAGGGGAGGGTATTAACACTTGCACCCAAATCGAGTAAGGCTTGTTTGAATTTGTTCTCTCTAATGGTGCAAGAAATGGTGGGGGCACCAGGATCTTTATATTTAAGTGGGAGATCATTAAGAAGGACTGAGCTCACATTTTGGGCTAGAAACATGTTCTTCTTTACCTTCATCCTCCTCTTGACTGTCAATAAGTCTTTTATGACTTTTGCATAGAATGGAATTTTCCTTATTGCATCGAGGAAAGGTAAGTTCAACTTTACGTTCTTAAGCACTTATAACACTTCTTCACTTATGGTCCCTATATGGGAAGAAACCAATCTTTGATTAAATGGAACAACGAAGGGTGGTTTTAAAACTACCTCGGTCTCACTAGTGTTTTCCTTTTCACTCTCGTTTAAGGAGATATCTTCGGCCTCTTTCGTACTGGGTGAATTCTCCTTGTCTTTTGAACTGTTGTGTGTGGGAGGTGATAAATCAACAACTCTTCCACTACGAAGAGTGGTTATCTCTTGGAAGTGCTCCTACTATTCGGTATAAGTAGAGCTAACACTAGGTTGACCTTGGGTAGGAAACTTGCCCTTCTCTTAGATGCTTAATGAAGATTGCATCTTAAAGATGTTTGTATTTATTTCGGCGAATAAGTGTTCATATCAAGCATTGTTTCCACCTTGAGAATTTATAAATTGGTTCATTGTATCCTCAAGGGTCCTCCGCTGTGGAGCTACATATGGGGCTGAAGGTGGTGGATCTTGTTGGTATTGAGGATGTGATGGAGGTGGGACAACCTCTGAATGTGGGTTCATCTCATCTTGTGGTTTCCTATAGTTAAAACCAGGATGGTTCCTCCACGAAGGGTTGTAAGAATTCCCATGTGGGTCATTAAAACTCCCCTTGAATCCACCTATAGCATACACCTTCTCGGTGTGCATGGCCTTGTAGATAGAAATCATCGGGCATGCCTTTGTGGAGTGGCCCGCCTCACAGATAGCACACACTTTTTCGTTCGACCCATGGCTAGATCCGGAGATATTACGCAACCGACCATCAAACCACCATTTCATATCTCTCTGTGTAAGAGGGTAGTTTAGATAAGATGGAGGCGTAACCCCTTTTTCAGTATAATAATGATAAGTTAAATAGCAATACTATTGATTAGCCACAAGACATACAAGCACGACACAATGAAGATAGACTCAGTTTGAGCTCACAAATCTCTTGGGTATAACTCAAAAGGTAGTGATGAACTTAGAAGTAACTTAGCTAGAGGGAGAGAGGAGTAAGCACCCTAGATACACCTTGGTAGGTATTCAAACACACCAATATCCCTCAAGAAATCTCTGTCAAGTATTAAATCTTCCTAATAAATGACAATGGTGGGTGGGTAAAAACTCTCTGGTTTGTAATAACTCTCTCTGATGTATATTATCTCTAGTAATAACTTCTGAACTCTCCAAAAGATCATATGATGCCTCTCTCCAAAGGTGGTTGGTGTATTTAAATAGCCTCCCACACCATCCCCGTGGAAACTCCGCCATTAATACCTATAAAAGACATCCCTCATACTTTATGTCATAAACATTAAATACCTGATGCACTAGTTGTCTTCACGTCATAAACATTAAATGCCAAAAAATGTCGTTTGCCTAACCACTGTGTGTCAGGGGGTTGTTGTCATAGAGGTGGCTCACCAACTATCTGACAGCCCCAAATACCACGGTGGTTTACTCAAGTGCATGTCTGACATTGCCTAGCTGGTTAGTGACATCAGATAAAGTGGATGTGACATTAAGTAGAGGGTTGTTTGTCTCATAACGCAACACTCGATGGAACTCAAGGTTGCTCACCCCGAGGTTCCACGGTCAGGGTCCTTCGGTGTTTTACTAGGTTTATCTAAGATGGTCAAGACAAGCCCCAATGGTGATTCACTTCTCGATCCTCCAAACCATGTCCCTACAAAGTTCCCACGGCAAGGTCGTTCAATAGAGCATGAAAGATCTCCCAGGCCCTGCCAAGCCTGGTCTCTCGCGAGTACCGTTCGACCTCACACATAATCATTATTCTCGTTACATCATTACAATCGTTATAGTCCATAGTCAATACAAACAAAAGATACAATATGGATAAGTAACACAACAAGCTAAAATATGAGTTGCCACGCTAAGCTGCCTCGCTGAGATGCCACGCTGAGTTACCACGCCAAGATGTCTTACTGAGTTGCCACGTTGAGTTGCCTCATTGAGATGCCATGCTGAGGTTCCACGCTAAGCTACCTTAACCCTAGATACTATTGTAAATAGGGGAATTATCCCTAATCTCAGGATTACTTCAAGCCCCCTCTACACTCTAAAAATGATCGAATCGATGGTCTATTTAGGTATTGATATCCAAATGGTATAGACTGGAGGCAGTTTGATTGATAGATTATTGTCTATGTCGACCTTAGTTGGGATCAGATATGTCCCATGCTTGGGAAGTCTCTGCGACATACGTTAGATGGGCCTCAGCGTCACATGAGTTAAAATCCCAAAAGGGTCTTTCACACATTATTTTCACAAGTTGTTTGGAAGATATTGTCAACCCATTATGGAAGAAAGATATCCCTAGGTGTTTGTCAAAACCATGATGGGGGCATACGCTTACTAACTCTTGGAACCATTCCCAACATATGTCAAAAGACTCATTATCGTGTTGTCAGAAAGCTTGGATTTGAGTATTGGCGGAGTTGGTCTTGTGCTGTGGATAGAATTTTAAGACAAACTTAGATTGCATGTCTCTCTAGGAAGTGATGGAGTTTAGGGGTAGAGACCATAACCAGGTCTTGGCTTTATCCTTTAAGGAAAAAGGAAAAATCTTTAGGCGAATGATATCTTGCGAACAAGCTTGATCACTAAATGTGACACACGCCTCTTCGAACTCACGAATATGTAGGTATGCTGTCTCCGAATCCATGCCATGAAAGGTAGGGAGAATCTATATCATCCCATTAAGAAATTATAACTCACCGAAATTATACAGAAGTAAAATACAACCAGGGTGGCAGTTCACTTTGGAAAGAGTAAGTCTTTCATGGGATGATAGGGGAGATCTCCCTCTCCAGTATCGAAACTCGCTGCATCAGACATCGCACTCACACTCTCTTCAAATGACTCTGTGTACTCACTCGGTGTTCTAGATGTGTGAATCGAAGTTTTACCCAGTGTACAACTACTGATAGAGTGCTCGGAGTAGGAATTGGAAACTAGAATTGTGGAATGCGAGGTTTGTGGGGTCTTTCAGAGTTATACTCAACTATAGGGTTTTCGTGGATTATGGTTGGAGTATTGTGAGGAGTGTGAGTGTGTTCAGGATTTTGCATTAAAGGCTTTTGAGAGATGATGAAATTTTTATTATATTTTTTTTCAGATTTTTTTATGTTTTTGGATTTTCTTGGTCAAAGTTTTAGATTGACTTGATCTAACCTAAGTCTACGTAATTCCCCGGCAATGGCGTCAAAAACTTGACGCGGCTACAAATGTGGCTAGTGTGCGTGCTATTTAGGCTCAAGTGCAAGCCTGTTGCTCAAGTAATAATCCGATAAGTCGGGTATCAATCCTCATGGAAATAGGACAAATGGAATCGTAACGACGTTGGAAAGACGAAAGTAACCTAACTTTGACTGCTAAAAAGGAAGGAAAAGATTATTTGAATTGTGAAACAACTACAACAATATGCAACTTTAAAAATTATTAATTAATGAAATCAGGAATAAATGAAATGCAATTACTCTAAACTAACTGAAAGACATATGATGATTTAACTAAAACTTTAACTATAAGCTGAGAAAGCTGGGTCGGGTTAAAATCACTCACACCCTATTAATTCACTTCGTTGGATACTAGATTCAAAAGTAAATCTTCAAATGAATCCGACTTTTTAATAATCCTAAGTATTACATATATGAGGGATCGTAGCCGGCACAATATATAAGCAAAGGTTGGATTAAAATTCGATCTTTATTTCCCCTAAGTACTACACATATGAGGGATCATAGCCCGCACAGTATGTAAGTAAAGGAAGAATTAAAGCAGTATTGTATTACTACGATACAATTCATCTAAGGTTTTAATTCGAACTTCTATTTCCACTATCATGAATTACATCAGGTGGGGTTCATGCACCCCAACCTTTCAAAACGTAGTCGGACATATTAAAACTAGAAGAAAACACGTTTTAAATGATACAAAACATTTCTACTAATGAATGGAGAAGAAGAAGAATGAAAATACTCATTAAAGAAATAACTACTACAATAATGAAAGCAAAAATGAGAATGATATTACTTGAATTGCAAAACTGGAATCAAAAGTAGGGTTTCTTATTGTTGTCTTCTCTAAATTAATTATAATGCTTCTCTAACGAATTAAAAGCCTCATCAATGTCTGGGAGGTGTTTAAAATATATACTCTATGAATTTCGAAGAGTCTCAACCATGCAAGTCTCTAATTTTTCAAGTGGATAAGTTTGAATTTTCGATATCGGAACCGATCCTGTTCAGGGGGTTCAATTCGGTTCCATATTTGACAGAAGTTTTTCCTTGAACCGGTTATGTTCATTTATTTCCTCTTCGGTTCGGTTCCATATCTCCGTGCTTCATAAGAAGTTTACCCAGGGTAGGATCGATTCATTTTTCAAGACCTTCGATTCGTTTCCATCTTTTCATGCTTCACAAGAAGTTCTCCAGGATAGGATCGGTTCATTTTTCAAGCCCTTCGGTTCGGTTCCATCTTTGACAGAAACTTTCCCTCCTTGTAATTTTTGAAGACTTGTAACTTTTGATTCGGAGCTCGAATTAGAATGCCGAATCTTCCTAAGCACTTGTAGGAGCGAGGTCTTCGACTTTCCTTTTGATTCTTTCCTTCCCTGTTCACTGACTGCGAAATAAATAGGAAATAATGAAACTCGTCGTACTAATTTAAAAATCTTAATAGGAGTGATATAAGATAAATCCACTCGAATTACACTTTGCGGAGCGAAAAAAGCCTCTAGATTAAGGGGATAAATGGGAAGAATTTATGGCTAATTAGAACTCCATCCTCTTCTCTTACAATTGCGGCACTGATAGCTGACTCTGAGACAACTAAGTATACGTACAATTTTTCTCCCTGGACTGGGTGAGATAGGAGTAGAGGGGATCCGAGTTAGAACTTGATCTCTTTAAAAGATTTGTCACATTCATCATCCTATTCGAAAGACATTCCAAGAATTTTGAAAAATGGAAGACACTTATCTGTGGCTCTTGAGACAAACCTATTAAGTGCAGCAACTCGTCCGATTAGCCTCTGAACGTCTTTGATGGTCCTGCGGTCTTCATTTCCAGCAAAGCCTTGATCTTCTCATGGTTAGCCTATATTCCCCTTTAGTTACCAATGAATCCTAAGAACTTTCCTACCCCTACCTCGAAGACACATTTGGCTAGGTTGAGCTTCATTCTGTATTTGTCCATCACGTCAAAAGTTCTTTCAAGGTCGACCAAATGAGTATCGGCCTTCAGGAACTTCGTTAGCATGTCATCCATGTACACTTACATGGACTTTCCTATTTGATCCTAGAACATCTTATTTATAAGACGTTGGTAAGTAGCCCCTGCATTCTTTAGCCTAAAGGGCATGACCTTGTATCAATAGGTCTCTTATTTGTGATGAATGTTGTCTTCTCTGAGTTTTTCGGGTTAATGAAGATCTGAATATACTTGGAATATGAATCCATGAAGCTCATGAGCTCATGTCCTGCTGTGGTATCCACCATCTGATCAATACGAGGTCGGGAGAAATTTTCTTTTTGGCAAGACTTGATTACATCAGTGAAATCTACGCACATCCTCCATTTCTTGTTAGATTTTGGCACAATGACAGCGATAGATAACCATTCAGGGTATATAACCTCTCTGATGAACTTGTCATCTTCGAGCTTTCTAACCTCTTATCTGATGACATCATACTTCTCCCTTGAGTATACTCTTCTTCTCTATTTGATGGGCTTTGTGTTTTCTATAATATTGAGTTTATGGCACATAATCTCAGGATCAATACCTAGCATGTCTGCATGTCTCCATGCAAAGATGTTATGTCTCTTCCTTAGCAGCTTTACCAGTTCCTCCTTGATCTCAGGTCTTAGGGCCTAATCATTTTGGATGTTTTTTTTCAGTTCGCCCTCATTGAGGACGATGGATTCTACCTCCTCCGTGACCTCTCCCTTTTTTATCCTTGTTTCATCTCTAGGATCAAGTGTGTCGATGTTGTACGTAGTTGTTGCCCTCTTATGAGCTTATTTCTCTTCTGAAGAGTTGAAGTAGCATTCGCGTGCCGATGTTTGGTCACTTTGAACTTCCCCTACTCCATAGGGAGTCGAGAATTTTAGCATTTGGTGGACCGTTGAAGGCACGACCTCAAACTCCTTGAGGGCTACTCGTCCGATGATGAGGTTGTAAGTTGAGAAGACGTTTTCATCCATTACAAAGAAATTGATTTTTTTGGTCAACCTCTTAGGCTGTTCATCTCCCATTCGAACATCCATCTCATATATGCCTAATTGATGAACCTTTTCACCGCTGAAGCCAATCAAGGGATGATGATAAGGGACAAGCCTAGCTCTGCTAAGGCTTAGGCTTTTAAAATAGGGCCAAAACATAACGTGTGTTGAACTACCTCCATCAATGAAGATCCTCTGAACTTCACACCCATGTGCCCTTGTGGTGATTACTAGAGGGTCATTGTGAGGACCTAATATACCTTTGAAATCAAGTCTTGAGAAGTCAACTATGAGGGTGTTTATATCTACCTTCTTTTTCTTCTCATGTTTAACCTCTGTAGAGGCCAAGTTCATAACTTCGGCTTTAGTTACTGCCTTAGCCTCTGCCACATAAGACTTGTGATCATCTACCTCCGAGCCACCTCCTTCTAGTCCCCCACAGATATTGTTCACACTAAAATAGATCATACCAACCCTCTTTATTGAAGCATTGTCGTATTTTGGTGGGTGGTCAGGGTCATCGTCATCATCATGTGAGTCATCAGCTCTTCTGGCCAGGACATCTTCCTGACATTTATCATTTCTTTTCTTTTTGAGGTCATCTCTTCACCCCTTAGAAGCTCTACCATCCACATACTTTCTGAGCTTTACCGACTTTAACATCTTCTCAATCTCGTCCTTTAAGGCGAAGCACTTGTTAGTCAAATGGCCATGATACCGATGAAACTCCCACCATAGATTCTTATTTCTCTTATATTGAGGGGTCTTGAGGTTCTTCGGCCATCTCAGGGATCTATCATTCTTTATTTAATTTAGGATGTGTTTGTAGCTCACAGTTAGAGGACTATAGTGTGCAAACTTATCGTCTGCAATCCTTTTCTTTCCATCCTTTTTCCTTTGGAATTTCCCACCGCTACTTCCATTCTCATCCTCATACTTTGCAGCCATTGGTTCTTATGCATTCATGACCTTTCCAGCTGTTGCTAAAAGCTCAGCCATAGACTTTGGAGGGTCCTTAGCAAGCTTCCAAAGTATCTTTCGCTTTGGAATTCCTCCAATAAAGGCTGTCATGGCTATGCTCTTTTCATAATATTCTACCTCCAATTTTTCCTTGTTGAACCTCGCAATGTTGTCTCTGATTCTTTCATTATTCCCTTGCTTTACATAAAGTAAGTGAGTCTTCTTCTTCTGGGGTCTTACCCCAAAACAGAAGTTATGCATAAATTGCTTAGCCAAACCTTTAAAATTTTCAACTGAATTTTTAGGAAGAGAAGTGAACTAGATACGTGCAGCCCCAGTCAAAGTGCTTGAGAAAGCTCGACGCCTCATCTCATGAAGGATTGAATAAATGTCTACTGCAGACTGATACATCTCAATATGATGCGCTAGGTTTATACTACCATCGTACTTGGGAGACACCATTGGTGGTTTAAATTTGGCAGGGGTTGGGAAGTTGACAATCCTTGCCACAAATGGGGAGAACTTTGAGAATCCCTTTTGTAGTGGACCTAGACTTTTTATGAGGTTACCTATCTTATCTTCAAGCCTTTGGATGGAATCATTACAGGGTCTAGAAATGTAGGCCTAGCCGAGGTTATCCCCAGCCACCTCCAAGGAGTGAACCGAGGGTTCCCTAGAAGCAGCGCAATGTCAGCTGTTGACTTCCCCCTGACTATAGTCTCTGCCATGTTGGGATTCTCTATGACAAGGCTGATGTTCATAACCTCCCCTTTATGAGCTAGCTATGCTCCTTGATCTGGATAACCTCTACCTAAAATCATTAACTGGGGAGAGCATCTCAAAGGTCGACCCTCTGCTCAAGTGATCAAAAGCTAACCCTCTTTGTGGTGCATCACCATCCCATCTTTCACACTGACCTCGATCCTGCTGTATAGGATGTACAGTCTTGTTTGAGACCTCATATGGCTCCCAACAGTCTGTAGGGGAAACTTTTGGCTCAATATCGTTGTACCTATCCTCAAGGCAAGGGTTTCCTTTCCTCCCTAAGCATAAGCACCTAGGGTCAGAAATATCCCTCCTCCGTTGAGGAGTAAGTTGGTCCTTTCATGGTGCCTAGGGTGGTCCCTGACATCATGTTATGGCTGAGCAGATGTCCGAGTAATCATCTCCGGTGAGACCTTAGGTGGTCTCATTATATTTTGGTTGAGCTGGGAAAATTTCTCCTGCATCACTTACTGAGTTGTAGCCAAAGACATCAAGGCTGCTACTACCTCAGCCATCTCAGACTGGGGTGGTGCCTGGCTGGAACTAGGTCCTCTAACACTAGATGGTGGAGGAGGTGGTGGTAATTTTTATGCCATATGCATGAGCTTTTGATGAGAAGACTATAGAGCTTTGGAAACCTTAAGGGACCTCTTTCAATGGTGAAACAGCTTCACGCGAAGGGTGATGCCTGGTTCACCACCAGAGTCTCCGATGAGGTTAAAAAACAAAAGAGAAAGAGATGAATCTTCTTGTTCCCACCGAAGGTGCCAAAATGATGATGCGGTACACAACACCATCAGATAAAGAAGTAGTAGATCTCAAACAGGCATAACAGTGGAAACAAATAAAAACACAAATATGTAGAAGGAGATGAGGAAAAGAGAAGAAACACACCAATATAAGTGGTTCAGCAATTGCCTACGCCCACTGTGCAAGTATCACTGTCAGAAGAGGGCTCTAATGGCCTTACCAATACAGTCACTCCACTTTCTCTCTCTTCTATAAATGCACCAGAGTTTGGCTAGGGTTTATAATTATGGATCCCTTTACAAGGTTGAGGATGACCTCTATATATAGTGTTTGGGGGGCATAATGTACCCCCTAGGCATGAAATAAGCATGTACATGAGGATCGAACCTGTATGAGAATGACACCTGTCTTATCTTATATAGATAATGATAAAATTTATATTCCCTCACGTGAGGGGAATGATTTGGTTATAACTAATTTGTCCACATGTTTCGAACCTTATATGGGCTTATAAATTCTCAGTCTTATGTCCTTGACTAATGTAACCTCGTCCTCAATGAGTACGAGGTTGGTGAAGTCCGATAGGTATTGCTTCGTTTTGTCAATATGCATGATGACCTCGGCCAGGAGGGTTGGTTGAGGTTAAATATGAAGTAATTGTAACGTCATCTTTGGCGGATGATGATGTTACAAGTTACTTGAGTCCATGAGGCTCTGCTTGTCTCGGTTAACGGCTAGCCTAGATTGGTGTGTGAGGAGCTGACCTTATAAAAGACGACCTTGCTGATGGTTTTCATAAGCTTCTTGTAACCTCGGCTATGAGATTGGTCGAGGTTAGTCACTCTGAGTAAGAGGGTGCACTTTGGGCATATCAATCTTGGAGATGCCCAATCCAAGAACGACGAAGGTGATGAAGAGTTTCCTCGGTAAAGTTTCTTACCTTATGAGATTTGTGCCTAGACTGGACAAAATGATGCACCCGTTGATGCAACTTTTGCGAAAGAACACAAAATTCAAGTGGGAGGAGGTTCACCAGGAGTCTTTCATCGGACTGAAAAAACTGCTCGTTTCACCACAGACTATGGTTCCCCCAAAGATAAGAATACCGTTACAGCTATACCTCACATCCACCACGAGGTCCATTGGAGCTCTGCTCGCATAAGAGATTGACGGGAAAGAACGACTAGTCTACTACCTTAGAAGAATCATACATGGGCTAGAGGTCAGGTATAGTAGCTTGGAAAGGCCTTGTTTAGCCTTAGTCTTTGTAGCGCAAAAACTTAGACATTATATGTTATCTTTTACAATTCATATTATAACCAGATGTGATCTTATTAAGTATTTACTGGAAATAATTATATTGATTGGTAGACCAGCTAGGTGGTTCCTCACCCTCTCAAAATATGACTTGAAGTGTGTGGTCCCTCGCGTGATCAAGAGCTAGACGTACGTTGACCTGTTTGTAATCTTCCCTTCTGGTACGTATGAGCTACCTAAAGAAAGTATTCATGGAGACAATTTATAGGACAATTACTTAGATGCAAGTGATGAAGAATGGACGATGCAGTTTGATAGATCTTAGGTAGAAAAAAAGGAGGGTCATAAGGAATATAGGAGATTTGTCTTTCCTACAAATTAGATTTCCCTTCTTCCAACAATGAAGCAGAGTATGAAGCGTTAGTGTTGGGGTTACTGGAGGCCCTTCGAAGGGGAATTCGTTCACTTTGCATCAAAGGCGATTCAAACTTGGTGATTTATCAAGTGAATAGAGAATATGCATTGGAACACCTAAGCTTGTCACCATATCGAATAATCATTTAGAGGCTCCTCGGCCAGTTCCATCGGATCAAAATTAAGAGTCATCCCCGAACGATGAACCGCCATCCAAATTTTTATGCCATGATCGCCTAGAAAATGGTCACGAGAACCGATACAATTACAGTCGTGATTTAACAAAGAAGAGCTCCTTCGGCAGTATAATCAATTCTGACAATAGAGGAGGACGCTGACTGGAGGGGAGAGATTATAAAGCAACTAGAATCTGGGGAAGGAGCGATGGAGCTGAGGGAATTATCACAATACTTTACAAACTAGGGAAACCTTTACTTCTGAAATGTAGGAGGATGGTTATCAAGATGTATCGGCCCAGAAGAAGTAGAGCGGAGGTTGAAGAAAACACATGAAGAGCATTGTGAAACAACTGAGATACCTCTTTACATGAGAATTCAAAGAGAGGGTTATTTCTGGCCTAGAATGAATCAAGACGCAACAAATCTACAACATAAGTGCGATAAGTGCCAGTTTTTCTTTGAGACGGTTGAATGTCATTTCATTGAAGCTCAACCCGACTGGTGGAAGCCCTATATTGACTTCATTAAAGATGGAGTTATCCCAAAATAGAAGATTAATGCGATGGGACTTAATCTAAGGGCCTCAAGTTTCTACGTTCAGGAGGGGAAGCTTTATCAAAGGGGCTACTTCAGCAAGCCATTGCATTGCATTATAAAGGGAAAAATAGCCAAAGTCCTCAAACAGGCACACGATCCAGCTCACATAGGAGGGACTAAGTTATATGACCAGTTGATGATGTTGGGGTATTATTGGCCAACAATAGAGAAATATTCTGTTGAGTTCGTTCGAAAATGCAAGGCTTGCCAACTTCATGGAAATATGATCCATGCCCCATTGGTGGACCTACACTCCATGGAAATGCCTTATCCTTTTCACACTTGGACGTTCGACCTGGTAGGGGCAATACATCCTTTTTCCAGGGGGAACATATGGATACTAGTAGCAACGGAGTGCTTTACAAAGTGGGCTAAAGTGATACCACTAACAAGGGTAAGAGCAGGGGTGGTGAGAAACTTCACCAAAGAATACATCATTTGTCGTTTTAGAATTCCAAAGGTTATCCTCTCAGATAACAGAACCCCTTTCATCAATTCAGAGGTAATGATGCTCACAGACAAGTACTCCATTGTTCATCATACTTCAATGGTGTCATACCCAAAGGGCCCCCCGAGGCAACTAACAAAACCTTGGTTAATATTTTGGCTAAAACGATGGAGGATTTTCCAGGATCGTGGGATGACAAGATACTAATTGTGTTATGGGCCTATCGAATAAGTAAAAGGAAGCCCACAGGGTATACTCTGTTATCCCTTGTTTATGGGACTGAGGCAATTCTTCTGGAAGAGTTAGACGTTCCCTCTTCTCGATATGCCTTGCGAAGTAGCATGCTACCTCAAAATAGACATGTGCAGTTGGAAGCATTGGATGAAGACAAAGATAATGCGATGCAGCACTTTCAAATGTATATAAAACAGCTTTCCAAGGCATATGATAACTTGGTGAGACCAAGGAAATTAGTGAAGGGAGACCTCATTTTGAAAGAAATAGTCAAGGACATCAGGGGGCTTCCCCTACCTAAATTTGCAGCGAATTGGGAGGCACCTTTCATTGTAGAACCTTATGATTCAGGTTATTGCTTAATTTCTAAGATGGAAGAAGACAAGCCATTAAAAAATAACAATAAATGGTTGAAAGTCTATCATTTGTAAGCAATTAAGTCTAGACCACTATTGTATTTAGCTATTGTTTTGAATATATAAGTTTTTATTGTAACTCAAGTGGAGATAGGAGAATTGTAGAACTTCATAATATATGCAAACAGTTATAGCACAAAGAAATGACATGGGAAAAACATACATCTTTTTTTCATATATTCATAAACTTTGGGGCATTAAAAAATTGGGAGCTACTTCCCAAGAACTATATAAAAAGAAGAAAAGGAAAATGTATACAAAAATTCATTGTCCTAAGAGGAACCACATATCTGGAGCAGAGAAAAAATCTCGAGGAAGGCCTGAAGAAGCTGCTAGGCAGGACTGATGGGCATTAATAGAAACCTCCAATCTCATTTGGGCTTTTGCACTCTCGATGAGGAGTTTCTCTCATTTCATCTTTGTCAGATGCAAAGATTCTTCGATGTCCCCCACCTCTTTATTGACAGCTCCAAGAAGAGGTGCTAGCTCAGCCAACTTAGCTTCCTTAGCCCATTGATCCTCTCGATGCTTATGTAGCTGTTCCCTTTGACTGTCTAGGAGATGGCTCTTAAAATTCTTTAAATGCGCAATTAACCAGTCAAAATGGAAGCCATCGCGACCCAACTCCCTCAGATAGCCTAGGAATTTATTTATGAGAGCTATGGTAAAGTTGGGAGTAGGAGTGTTGACGATATCATCAATAATAATCGCCATGCCTTGAAGCCTATATCTTATCATGGGGATATTGGAACGCAAGCAATCCACAATAAATGTCTCAGGATGGTGGCTTGCAAGTTGCTCAACTACCAAGCGATAACTGGCAGGCATTTGAGGAGAATGATGAAGCACCATGAGGCAAAAGTCATGAGGAGCTAAGTCGGGCAAAGGAAGCTCACAACTTGATTCACTATCAGCAACAACACCATTCGTGGAATCTTGGTCGTCATGATCAGAATCTTCTGAGATAGCGGGTTTCCGATGGGGTGAAGCGATGGGCGAAACAACTGGTGCAGATTTCTCTTTCGTCAGAAATGATTCATGAGCAACCTGAGAACAGGTAGAAGAAACAATGAGTTTATAAAAAATCTTAACAAGTGTTTTCATTGTTAAGCCACCATTATAGGTGGAATTTATGAAAAATCTTAACAAGTGTTTTCATTATTAAGCCACCGTTATAGGTGGAATTTATGAAAAATCTTAACAAGAATTTTCGTTGTTAAGTCACCATTATAGGTGGAGCTTATGAAAATTTTCATTGTTAAGTCACCAATATAGGCGGAGTTTATGGCAAATCTTAACAAGTGTTTTCATTGTTAAGTCACCGATATAGGCGGAGTTTATAGAAAATCTTAACAAGAATTTTCGTTGTTAAGTCCCCGTTATAGGTGGAGCTTATGAAAAATCTTAACAAGTGTTTTCATTGTTAAGTCACCAATATAGGTGGAGTTTATGGAAAATCTTAATAAGTGTTTTCGTTGTTAAGTCACCGTTATAGGTAAAGTTTGAAACTTTGGGAAAGAAGACTCTTCTAGATTGTACATTGTCAAGAATAAAAGACCAACAACGAGAAATGAAGAGAAACTATCAAAGTACCTCAGCAGTGGCTCGAGAAATAATGGGAGTCACTAAGGAGGCTATAACGACGGGAACTATTAGGGGTAGGCTTACCTCTTCAGAAGCCTCAACGGCACCCCCAACTAAAGAATCCTCAACGGCCGGTATAACTTCTTTGCCAAAAAAAGGTACCAAGGATAATACAGGAGCCTCAATCGAAAATGATATTGGACCTCCAAGTAATGCTGGTGGATGCAGAGGAACCACGACGCTGGGCAGGAATTTCAACCCTGGCCTTGGGAATAGGCAGCCCACCAAGAGAGGAGGTTGGGGAAAGATTTGGAAAAAATTGCAAAAACAAAATAAAGCTAAGTGTTAGAAATGGGGAATAAGTACAGAGGAAGTGAGAAATACCTCTAAGTGTTACTTACCTCAGTTATGGAACCAAAGAGGGAAACTACAGCTAGGGGTCTCCTCAGTACAGGGGGAAGAAGAATGTTAGCAAACTATGATGCCATTTCAACCTAAGGCATCCCGACATAGAGTTTAGTATGTTAAAGAAAAAGGGGATGGAAAAAAAGACGTGAGACCTAAGAAGTAATTGATAATATGTTACCTCGGGGGCACTTTTTGCAGCAGGAACGTGTAACAACCCGCTTAATGGGATACCGGGCGATCACTCATATATCGAATTAAAACAGGAGTTACTTATGGATCATTCTTAGCATCACTGTCAAAAGTCCATTTAATTACTAATATCCTATTAGGCGAGCGTTAAAACTTTTACCTAACTACTCTTTTTAAACCATTAAAATAAAACATCGACAAGTTAACGCGTAAATGAATTGAAATGAAAACGAAATAAATTAAAATAACCGAACACTCGGTTCAAATTATACAACCATATCGAATAACGTGCAAAGAATAAATAAAAACAGTTGGACCATTGGCCCGAATATTTATACAGTACCTCCTATCTAGAGTACAAGGATGTAAGCGACTATCAAAAATCTGCACGCATCCACAGCTGCTGCAGCTGACGTCTGACTCGAAAGAAGTGCCATCCAGGCGTCCCTGTGTCTGGACACCTATATATATATATATAATATATCAAGAAAGGAAAAGTAGATAAATGGGTCAGAGCCCGAGTTTTGAAAATATTTTGCAAGTGCATAAATGCCTTATTTTTAGAAAAAGATTTTATCTCATATTTAAATTTGGTATCGCACTCCCATGAGATACCCCTCACCTCTCCACTAATAGTGCAATCCTAGCGCATCCCTCTAAATATTCTAGTCAAGCTACCCTACTAAACTAGTCTATCACCCAACCCACTATCAACCCTAGATAGTCCAAGCAATGTACTAAGGGCTAAACTTCACCCCAGTCTCAACGCTATGCCATGTTCGTGTGTGGGGTGTCTCGCAAAGCGAAATCCAAACAAGGAACCCCCCGATACACTACTATGCGGCAAGGTCGATCATAGGGATCCATTAGACCCTCGGTACTCGATTCATCCATATATATACATTTTATCATAAACATCCGGATCTATCTCCCAGACTGAGGATTCGTATACAAAGTATTTATCAATACTTTTCATTTTTCTCAAAACTTTCCATTTCCCTTCTCATATCTAGGAAATGTATTTTAAAAGCCAATTCATTATCATGAATTTCTTTAACAAATCATATAACTTTTGAAAGCCAGTTTTATTATCATAAAAATGCTTTTCCGTTTCAAAATATCCCATTTCCCTTTTTATATTCAGGAAATGTATTTAAAAGCCATTTTTATTATCATAAAAATTCTTTTACCATATCATATGCTTCCACTTCCCTTATTCCATCCGGGAAGTGTTAGCGAAGCCAAAACATTTATCCCATTTCCCTTCTTCCATCCAGGAAATGTAATTAAAGCCAATTTATTATCATAAATTGCTTTAACATATAACGCGTTCTAAGACAGCCCGTCCGGGTTTCCCCACTATGCGCGCCCCTAAATGGCTATCATCTTCCAGGGCCTATCATCAAGACAACCTGGGATCCAACATCGCAAGACGTTGGGATGCTGCCATATGCCTGCGCAATAGTCAAGACCACACCCGGAATCTCCTAACCAGCGCAGAAAAATACAATAAACGCTCATATGGCCTATAGGACTATATCCACCCTGCGTTAATTTGTCAGGGAGCTTCACCATACGCACGCAACTTCCCTTATGATAGCGATTTAGAGAGGTGTGTATCCTCATTTTTATCATTTATAAAAATCATTTGTCTTTTCATTTTGAAAACATTCATATTTTATTTTCAAAATCATTTATCTCAAATTATATATATACTTGAATCACATAGTATACATATATACCATATATTCCTCCTCGAATATATATATGGCCATAATTACCAACTCATCTAACGATGATCCATAATCCCAAAGATTCCCTTGAGGAATCATAATCATGCTTTCATATTAGCATGATACTAAACCCAAAGTATTTCCTCACTTTGATTCTAATAAATACGTTATTCTCATTTAAGGAGTTATACTTAAACCCGAATGTCTCTTGTCCCAAAACATTAATTAACTCCATACCCCGGATCACACTCTAAATTAATTCGAGGTTTAATTATCCTCAATTCATCATCTAGGAGTCCTAACATCCCATTTAGAAACTCCTATAATAATCTCCAAAATCATAATTTAAGTCTCCCTAAACTTTAAAAGGAGAAAACCTTAAAATTTTGCCTGGACCGAATCGATTCGTCCTGCCCGAATCGATTCGCCCTATCCGAATCGATTTGAAATGGTTCTAATTTCAAACTTTCTCTTACCGAATCGATTCGGCTGGTCCGAATCGATTCGGCTTGTCCGAAAATCCCAATTCTGCTTAGGGCTTTATATATAACCCAAAACCCAAAATTTAATCCACTCATCATTTAAACTATAAGTCGGATTTATTCCTACCAACCTAAAGTTTTCACCTCTCATCAAATTTTTTAGAGGTCCTAACTTTCTTTTTGGGAACCCCTAATATTTATCTCCAAAGTTCTATCCTTAATTTCTAACTAGCGATTTCGATCTCGGACAGCTTTCAATAGAAAAATAACTATAAATCCAAAAAAAATCAGAAAAATACGTGGTCGGCGCCCACGCGACCGCATCGAAGAGATCTACAAATTTTATTTTTTGACCAAGAGCCGAATCGATTCGACCTGGTCGAATCGATTCGGTTAAGGCGCATGTCCTACTATTCATTGTCTTCTCCGAGACGATTTCGGCCATTAAAGCTTCTCCCAAGCTTTTGTTGCCTCATCCAATGTCCTACAACCTCATCCAACTACAAATACACATATATTAAGGGTTCTAAACATCCTAGAACCCTAAACCACCAATTGATTTAGGTTAAAACCTAAGTTTCTTTGATTAACAAATTTTAGGGGTTTATTCGTTTTAACTCCCGAAAACCCGTTTTATTCACGAATACCCAACCCAAAATCTTTAGGGCTTGTTTATACCAAAGTACGATATGAGATTTATGCTCAAAAGTAAATAAATCAAGTAAACACTTGCCTCATGGATATAATCCGACGACCTCGAGCCGAATCCCGTGGAGTTTGGCCGGAACCTCCTCTTTTCTCTCCTCCTCTCTCTCTCTTCTCTCTCTTTTCTTCCTTTCTTTCTTCTTTTCTCCCTCTCCCACTCTTTATATAAGAAGAAAAGGGTTTAACCCCTTAATACCCCCAAAACAACTCGTTTACTCAATTACGAGCCCGTTTAACTCTAAAATTCCTCGAAAATCAATTTCGACAATCGGACACTCTTTTTCGACTATCTCGGACATTCCGAGACTCATGGCGCAGTCAAAATTCCCATCCGAGGTACTTGACCGCAAATCACTATTCTAACCCATAAAAGTAAATGCAGGTTTTCTAATCAAAAGCTTACCTCTTTTGTCGCTTTACTCCATGGCGGCATATAATTAAAATATTTTGACCTATTTAGTCCCAAAAATAATTACAACTTCCATCGAAAACCATTAAATCCTCGAGAATCCCCAAAATCACTATTTCGAGAAATTCTCCAAATCTTCAATTTATATTTAATTATGAAATTTAATTGTCTCCAAAAAGGCGGGTTGTTACATACTCGCCCCCTTACAACAGAATTTCATCCTCGAAATTCAGATACGACCTATACCCCAACTCCTAGGATCACTCCAAATCCTAATACCTCAAAGGGAACGACACTAACCCAATAGCTCCCAACCATACACTATGCGGCTGCCGCAATCATAAAGTGACTCTAATACATCACATTGTGCCCATCATTTATAGCGCTTCACGGCATAAACATCAACTTTATATACTATGCCCATCCCATCTTAGGCGGTATACAAAACCATCTTACCAAGGTGCCCATACACCTTTCTAATTTGTGCACATCTGCACATCCATAGTGAACGTCTGACACATAACACTCTCTCCCAATAAGGGTCTCCTTTCCTCGGTGTAATACTCACCTATGGGTCCTCCCAACCCGCGAAAGTCAATTCTACTAACCTCGGCACCACTAACTCTACTAAACTTACATCCTAACACTACTACGGTATATGCTATGTCCTACCTACGCGAAGCTAGTATAATCCTAAGTATATCCCTAGTGCCCAAGGCCTCTATCCACTCCCTAAAATTTCTTGGTTTCTTGCGTGGGACATCTCGCCAAGGCGAAATCCAAACAAGGAACCCTCCCGTTACACTACTCCCTCGCGTAGTCGGTCATCGAGATATAGCGACCTAAGGCACACCAGCGGGACGTCCTAAATACTGCCTACGCTAACCTACGAACGCATTTCTACTATCTTATACTTCCACCCATATGGAAGGAAACCTAATCAATCGAAGTGCCCACTTTCTGTAAAAGTGTCACATACATCATACCCAAAACATACATCTCAACATTTTCCTTTTTTTTTATTAAGGCTAGTTATTATCCTCAAACCAATTTCTCTGAGTCCAACCTCACCCATCCACTTGTGGCGAGGGGACCACTTTAGTGCTTTTCCATAGCACAATCTTTCCATAAGTATATCAACATCATGTGGCTCATAGCCTATAGTGGTTCATCCACACTATAAGACCTTTCCACAAAATCAACATCCTTGCA
The DNA here is from genome assembly GCA_949130495.1 of Sambucus nigra. Taxonomy (NCBI): domain Eukaryota; kingdom Viridiplantae; phylum Streptophyta; class Magnoliopsida; order Dipsacales; family Adoxaceae; genus Sambucus; species Sambucus nigra. Next base: position 312,089,842 of record OX422218.1, on the reverse strand, counting down.
TCCCATAACAGCTCTCCACTCCTGACGCCGTTAAGAGTCATGTGTGGAGTGTCTCGCAAAGCGAAATCCAAACAAGGAACCCCTCCACACATTGACACTTGACTTCGTTGGTTATGGAGTTCCGTTATTTCAACATGCAACCGGGATATCCCTATCCCCTAATCCAACAAAAAGGTGGTCTGAACTCCTATCTCTAACTAAGAGTCATACCACCCTGCATTCGCACTCAATTTTCAATTCCTTGCGCAAATAATAATGAGCTTAATCTTACAGCTCAACAATAATCTTGCGGCCTTAAATCATATATATAAGGTCGCCATATACTCAAATCACGATAATGAAACCTCTACTCATCGAAGTTTCGTATCCCGCAATAAATAAGGTGAACTCAACTTATATCTAGGTGAGACACCGCAACAATAACCTATTCCCTCCAGGAACCATGGGCACGATAAACTTGCCATTCTTAGCCTGCTATCGCTCCGAAATTACCAAGTACATATATACTCATCATAACACTATACTCGTATAGACATATAAAACGAGTATCATAACCCAGATATATATATACAATATATCAACACCCGCCTCTTTGGCGAATGAAGGAAAATAAAATCCCGCTATCATGGAAAACACATAAACATACATGATATTACGTTATCGTGACCGCCATAACTCAAATTACACACACGAGTCCAGGGCTAACTAATACCGCGACTTTATCTAGCCATGCCAAATATACCTCCTCGATTAACCATGGGGACTCACGGTTAAGACTATCCGTAAGATCACTTTCGAACCCTCAGTTTCAATGAGGAATTCGACTTTAGTACCACTCTCTACTTCAGTGGTACTTCGGTACTCCTAACTACCATTATTTAGTAGTCGCCGCCAAAATCCTTAACAATTACCATAAGGAGAGTGACCTCTACTAAGGTCCTCATCCCAACCTTCTACCAGCTGCCCCAGTTAAGCCTCACCTCATGCTACCATCCAAGCTCCGCACACGATTCTCAAACGAGCGCTCAAAAGATTTCTATAATCTCATAATATGGCAGGAGAACGAAATCTCACAAGAGAAATCAACAATCCTAGTCCTGAGGCTCTATAACAAATGAGAGCAACACTGAAAGCGTAGTACGTCCGCACAGATTCCTAAGCACTCTAGAACCTGATGCTCTGATACCATCTGTGACAACCCGCCTAATGGGATACTGGGCGATCACTCTTATATCGAATTAAAACAGGAGTTACTTATGGATCAATCTTAGCATCACTGCCAAAAGTCCATTTAATTACTCATATCCTATTAGGCGAGCATTAAAACTTTTACCTAACTACTCTTTTTAAACCATTAAAAAAAACATCCACAAGTTAATGCGTAAATGAACTGAAATGAAAACGAAATAAATTAAAATAACCGAACACTCGGTTCAAATTATACAACCATATCGAATAACGTGCAAAGAATAAATAAAAAAAGTTGGACCATTGGCCCGAATATTTATACAGTACCTCCTATCTAGAGTACAAGGATGGAAGCGGCTATCAAAAACCTGCACGCATCCACAGCTGCTGCAGCTGACGTCTGACTCGAAAGAAGTGCCATCCAGGCGTCCCTGTGTCTGGACACCTATATATATATATATAATATATCAAGAAAGGAAAAGTAGATAAATGGGTCAGAGCCCGAGTTTTGAAAATATTTTGCAAGTGCATAAATGCCTTATTTTTAGAAAAAGGTTTTATCTCATATTTAAATTTGGTATCGCACTCCCATGAGATACCCCTCACCTCTCCACTAATAGTGCAATCCTAGTGCATCCCTCTAAACATCCTAGTCAAGCTACCCCGCTAAACTAGTATATCACCCAACCCACTATCAACCCTAAATAGTCCAAGCAACGTATTAAGGGCTAAACTTCACCCCAGTCTCAACGCTATGCCCTGTTCGTGCGTGGGGTGTCTCGCAAAGAGAAATCCAAACAAGGAACACCCCGATATACTACTACGCGGCAAGGTCGATCATAGGGATCCATTAGACCCTCGGTACTCGATTCATCCATATATATACATTTTATCATAAACATCCGGATCTATCTCCCAGACTGAGGATTCGTATACAAAGTATTTATCAATACTTTTCATTTTTCTCAAAACTTTCCATTTCCCTTCTCATATCTAAGAAATGTATTTTAAAAGCCAATTCATTATCATGAATTGCTTTAACAAATCATATAACTTTTGAAAGCCAGTTTTATTATCATAAAAATGCTTTTCCGTTTCAAAATATCCCATTTCCCTTTTTATATTCAGGAAATGTATTTAAAAGCCATTTTTATTATCATAAAAATGCTTTTACCATATCATATGCTTCCACTTCCCTTCTTCCATCCGGGAAGTGTTACCGAAGCCAAAACATTTATCCCATTTCCCTTTTTCCATCCAAGAAATGTAATTAAAGACAATTTATTATCATAAATTGCTTTAACAGATAACGCGTTCTAAGACCGCCCGTCCGGGTTTCCCCACTGTGCGCGCCCCTAAACGGCTATCATCTTTCAGGGCCTATCATCAAGACAACCTGGGATCCTATATCGCAAGACGTCGGGAAGCGTCCATATGCCTACGGGATAGTCAAGACCACACCCGAAATCTCCTAACCAGTGCAAAAAAATACAATAAACGCTCTTATGGCCTATAGGACTATATCCACCCTGCATTAATTTGTCAGGGGGCTTCACCATACGCACGCAACTTCCCTTATGATAGCGATTTAGAGAGGTGTGTATCCTCATTTTTATCATTTATAAAAATCATTTGTCTTTTCATTTTGAAAACATTCATATTTTATTTTCAAAATCATTTATCTCAAATTATATATATACTTGAATCACATAGTATACATATATACCATATATTCCTCCTCGAATATATATATATATATATATATATATATATATATATGGCCATAATTGCCAACTCATCTAGCGATGATCCATAATCCCAAAGATTCCCTCGAGGAATCATAATCATGCTTTCATATTAGCATGATACTAAACCTAAAGTATTTCCTCACTTTGATTCTAATAAATACCCAATTCTCATTTAAGGACTTATACTTAAACCCGAATGTCTCTTGTCCCAAAACATTAATTAACTCCATACCCCGGATCACACTCTAAATTAATTCGAGGTTTAATTATCCTCAATTCATCATCTAGGAGTCCTAACATCCCATTTAGAAACTCCTATAATAATCTCCAAAATCATAATTTAAGTCTCCCTAAACTTTAAAAGGAGAATACCTTAAAATTTTGCCTGGACCGAATCGATTCGACCTGCCCGAATCGATTAGCTGGCCAGCGAATCGATTCGCCCTGTCCGAATCGATTCGAAATGGTTCTACTTTCAAACTGTCTCTTACCGAATCGATTCGGCTGGTCCAAATCGATTCGGCTTGTCCGAAAATCCCAATTCTGCTTAGGGCTTTATATATAACCCAAAACCCAAAATTTAATTCACTCATCATTTAAACTATAAGTCAGATTTATTCCTACCAACCTAAAGTTTTCATCTCTCATCAAATTTTTTAGAGGTCCTAACTTTCTTTTTGGGAACCCCTAATATTTATCTCCAAAGTTCTATCCTTAATTTCTAACTAGCGATTTTGATCTCGGATAGCTTTCCATAGAAAAATCACTATAAATCCAAAAAAAATCAGAAAAATATGCAGTCAGCACCCACGCGACCGCGTCGAAGAGATCTACAAATTTTATTTTTAACCAAGAGCCGAATCGATTCTCCCTGGCCAAATCGATTAGGTTAAGGCGCATTTCCTACTATTCATTGTCTTCTTCGAGACGATTTCGGCCATTAAAGCTTCTCCCAAGCTTTTGTCGCCTCACCCAACGTCCTACAACCTCAACCAACTAAAAATACATATATATTAAGGGTTCTAAACATCCTAGAACCCTAAACCACCAATTGATTTAGGTTAAAACCTAAGTTTCCCTGATTAACAAATTTTAGGGGTTTATTCGTTTCAACTCCCGAAAACCCGTTTTATTCACGAATACCCAACCCAAAATCTTTAGGGTTTGTTTGTAACAAACTACGATATGAGATTTATGCTCAAAAGTAAATAAAGCAAGTAAACACTTGCCTCATGGATATAATCCGACGACCTCGAGCCAAATCCCGCGGAGTTTGGCCGAAACCTCCTCTTTTCTCCTCTTTTCTCTCCTCCTCTCTCTCTCTTCTCTCTCTTTTCTTCCTTTCTTTCTTCTTTTCTCCCTCTCCCACTCTTTATATAAGAAGAAAAGGGTTTAAGTCCTTAATACCCCCAAAATGACTCGTTTACTCAATTACGAGCACTCTAAAATTCCTCCAAACTCAATTTCGACAATCGGACTCTCTTTTTCGACTATCTCGGACATTCCGAGACTCATGGCGCAGTCGAAATTCCCATCCGAGGTACTTGACTGCAAATCACTATTCTAACCCATAAAAGTAAATGCGGGTTTTCTAATCAAAATCTTACCTCTTTTGTCGCTTTACTCCATGGCGGCATATAATTAAAATATTTTAACCTATTTAGTCCCAAAAATAATTACAACTTCCATCGAAAACCATTAAATCCTTGAGAATCCCCAAAATCACTATTTCGAGAAATTCTTCAAATCTCCAATTTATATTTAATTATGGAATTTAATTGTCTCCAAAAAGGCGGGTTGTTACAGAACGATGGGCAGATGGACTTCGGGTTGAGGTTATAATTTAGAGGAGGTTGGGGGAGTTGTCTCTGGTTGAGATGAGATTCCAATAGACTCAACGGAATCCCCCCATAGCAGCCTATTTCACACGTTGTTTGACTAAACGATGGGAGTAAGTAAGCCCGATCATAGGGGAACGGGGAGGAGTTACATCGGCTTAAGAGGAACCAAAACACCCCCCACGAAAGGGCTCACAGGGGGGCTGGTTCTTTCTTTTCAAATTCCTGCACCAATGTGGTTAAGAGTTAAACAAATGCAACTTGCCTTAGAAAAAAATTTGAGTAAGAGCAACAACACACATACATACCTCGGATTCAGAGGGAGAATGGGAGGATATAACCACTAGCGAAGGAGTAGAGGAGGCATCAACAAAGGGAGCTGGGGAGAGATATACATCTGGAGTTCAAGGAACATACCTAATTTGAATAATAATTTGGGTCTTGTAAATTCGAGGGGAATGATGACTTAGACCAGTAGGGTATAGGGAGTTTACCTACTGTTATTATGTGTAGAATAAAGGATACCCTTCGAGTGGTGAGAAATACTCAGGAGCGTACGTTAATAAGTAAAGTTTATAAATTATTAAATACGTAGAATGTTCAGGACAAACATATGCTACGTACGGGATATAGGATATAATATGTGCGTATGACTATAATCTTGATATATATATATATAGGTTATGTGAATACCTATTGCTTGATTTATTATGTGTATGACATACCTACGTTGCTTACTACTGGGAGGAGGTTTCGCGTTATGGATGGTCCTATCCTGATGAGCCCACTGGGGGGGATTTTAGACTCCTTCCCTGAACATAGGACCTTGGACATGTGTTATCTGAGAGTAAGATGGTTTCAACGGTTGAGTGGATGCGTATGTATGCGCGTGACCCATTTGGATGGGGATTATGTTCACCTCCTAATATATGTGATTTACATTTATGGTTCAAGGGTGACACCAAACCAATAGTCCTTATTTAGTATGTGATGTAACAGGACTTTATAGCAGTGTATGCATGCATCACAGATGTGCCTCGAGGTGTCGCATTAGTGTATATATATGCTTGTGATTTGAACTTAGTAGATTGTGTGGAAAATTTGGGTGGACATTATGAGTTAGAGTTAGAAGACTTATAATTACAAACGAGTTAGGTGTTGTGACAGTAACTAAGGGAGTTTAGAGGTACGTTAGGCTTGCACATTAGATGGGAGGTGAGAATCTTAAGAGAGAGCCCGAAAAGAAAACATTTATATACTATTTTCTTTATAGCATTTTTAAATACTTACTAAACTGTTTAAAAATATTTTCACTCGGGCTCTGACCTGTTTCTTGCAAATGTATTTTATTTGTGCAACTATTTTAGATGTCCATCCACAGGGACTCAGGGCATAGGAGTCAGTTGATTTGACGTGATGTATCTATGGTGGAAGTTGCAGGTCCTTAATATTAGATGCCTCCACATTTATCCATTCAGTTTTTGATGTAGTCATTTCAGTTAGGGCACGTTGCCCATTTCTAGTTACCATTCATTTATGAGATATTGTACTCTTTTATTTCATTTGACATGACTTGGATTTATTATTTGGTTATTTGTATTGAGACATTTAACTGGAATGTTTATTCCAGTTTTATTTATTTAGTGATATGGTTTTTCATTTATTATTGTTTTATTCATTAGAATGGTGAATGTGGTTAATGTTTAAATTTTTGGAAAAAATTAAAGGATTAATAGTTTTTGACAGTAGATTAATTTATATTAGGTGGTTAATAAAGTAAATGTTTTTTAAAGTGATGCTAATAATTGTAAGGACATATTTTATAAGTCCTGTTTACATTAGAGTATGTCGTATACTGCTACAACCGTCGAAAAATTATTCAAGATCATTTAAGCATAAAGACGAATCCGAATATCAAAGGTCTTCATCAATCAAGACTATACAAAATGAATTTGGTAAAGTTGTGTTTTTAATTCCATAATATTTCACATAGGATACTGGGATATTTTTCACAAAATATTTTCTAAGTGTTAGGGCGGAACTTTAAATGTTTTTCGTCAAAAATATAATTTTTCAGAGTTTTTGAGGTGGTGCATTTATCAAGAAAAAGAAAAGGAAAAAATATTGTCTTTTATTGTTCTCGTTCGAATGACAACATATGTTGTTTAAACGACATTACACGTCGTGATATGTTCCAGCTATCATTCAAATGAAACCGGATTTCATTCAAATGATAGTCCATCTCATTTTATCGAACCGCTACCTTAAGTTTTCTATTTAAGGGACTCTTCAACTCCATTTTTCACAAGAAGTCTTTCTCATTTTTCATTCTACAGGCACTGCAAAAATCTACAGAACACTTGTGGCTTCTTCTTTGTTTTCAATTAACAAAAATCCCATATGCTGTGGTGAATTGTTTTGGAACCCAAGAACATATATCTTGGTCAAGTTTGCTCTTGTAGGGAGGATAACCTACTACTGAAAATAGGTACAAATTGAGGGAGGTATTCAGATGATTAACTGCGTGTCATTAGAGAGTGTTGCGATATTTCTAGGCTGAAGATAGGACTGCGATTCTTGCGGTCTAGTTGTGTTTGTACCACTGCTGATGACACCTACGGGTATTCATGTGTCAAAAATCTATTTCGTTATAACCGTGTAAGTTGTGATTTACAATTATAATGAAATAAAAGGTTTTTCCCTTCTGGGATTTTTTCTAATATTAGTTTCCTTTGCATGCTTATTGATTTTATGTTATCAAATCACCTAGATGCATGTGTTAGGGTTTAACTAAAATTTGTCTTTAAATTAAAATTGGATTTATTTGAGAATTCGCGTTATTCCGCTGTAGCGCACTTTTTTACAAATTGGTATTAGAGCAGGTTGTGCTAATTTATCGCCTATTCCAATTTTTCGCATAAATTGTGTGATATTGATTTTTTTAAATATGCTTTGTGAAAAATCGCAACTTTTCGATGGATCATTATATAATGGAATGCCTATTTTGGGCGGGTCCAATTAAGCCTATTGGAAATCTCGTATGAAATCCCATTTAAAAGCCAATGATGAATGTGTTTGGTTGATTTGTGAAAGAGGGTGAACTCCTCCCACTGTCACTGCTAATAATATCACCTCTTTGAAACATATGTCAGATTGGACTGAAGATGATTTTAAACTGTCTAATTTTAATTCTCGTGGTTAGAGTGCTATTTCTGGAGCTGTAACCCCTGATGTGCACCACGAATAAAGAGGCATGGTATGTTCTTCAATTGACACATGAGGGTACGAATGCGGTTAAAGAATCAAAATTATAATAGTTGGCCAGCCAATTTGAGACTATCACAATGTCTGAGTCCAAATGTTTTGATGAGTTTTATCCACGTTTGTCGGACATTGTTAACTCAAGATTTAATTTAGGTCATCCAATTGACAACACGTGTGTCGTTAAAAAATTTGAGATCTCTCCCACAACCTTTTATTCCTAAAGTCACTATTTTGAATTCATTGCGAAACTTAAATTAATTTAAGTTAGAAGAGCTCATAGGAAACCTACAAACTTAAGAGATTGACATGTTTCACTAAACCATTAAGGCTAAGGATAAATGCATTGCTTTAAAGACTCAAGTTAGGAAGAAAATTAAAGAGAGAGTTTATGAGTCTGATTCTGATTCTGAGGGAGAATTTAGCATTGACGATGAGGCCTTGTTTACGAATTTTTAAAAAAAGTTTCTCAAAATGAATAAAAATAATTTTTCCAATAAAAATTCTTTTGAGAAAAATAAAAAGAAAGAAAAGGCCAAAGAGGGTTGTGAAAAAGAGAGAGGGGGTGATAAATAGAAAGAGAGTGAGGAAGATTTAAATGATATGACTTGTTTTGAGTGTAAAGGCAAATGACATAGAGCATTTGAGTGTCCTACTAGGCTAAGGAGAAAAGAGAAGAATGTAGCCATGTCAGCCACTCTTAGTGATAGTGAGGGAGATGAGTCCAATAAAGGTTTAGGACATGGGATGTGTGTTTCTTTTTCAAGTCGTGTGAGCACACCCACTTTATCCCACGATGATTATGGTCACTAGAGCGACGATGATGAGTCGAGTGTTTTTAGTGGAAATGAGAGCGAGTTTGAGATTAGAGATGAAAGTGAGCTCTAAATAGCTTATAGGGATTTTGTAACACCACATATTTTTAATGATTTTAAAATGGGATTAATTAGAATTAATCGTGGGATAAATTAAAAATTAATTCGGATTTAAATATTACTTGAGAATAAAGTAATATGTTATTCATGATGAATATTACTTGGTGATTAAAAGTAATATATATGACTATGACTTTACATATGTTTATGATTTTATAAATTATCGCGAGTGACAAATACGACAATTTTGGTAATTAAGTTGGGATGCGTGTCTGAGTCGTGTCTGGACTATATTTAAGAGAAATGGAAAGTAAATAACTTTTATGTCATCCAAATGGTCATTTTGACTGTGCCAACGTGTCTGGAAGGATTTAAATAGTCGAAAAAGTCTACTTGGGTGTTTGATTTGGGTCTCAAGACACTTGGAACCGAACACACACCCCAGAGGGGTATTTTGGTCATTTTACTTGGGAAGTGAATAGTACCCATGAAAATTGAAGATTATTTATAAGTCTAAAAAGGTGGTAGATTCATAGTTTATTCACAAAACTTAGAGAGAAAGTCATTGAGGAGAGTGAGGGACTTTTCTAGCAGAGGAAGAGTTTTCTGGAAAAAAAACAAGGGACTAAGAGACAACTTGCACCACCACCACCACCATAGGAGGTTGATCGCAAAAGGAAGAAAGATAATGAGAACAATCTTCTCCGATGGTTCAAACCTACGAATTAGAGGCAAGTGATTAACTATTGCAAATTCTACCATGTATATTGTCCATGTTAGATTGTTAAGAAAATTCTGAAAAATGATATGAACTAAGATGATTTTTTATGAATCTTTGAAATGAGAATTGGGCAGGATTGATCTCTTTCCGAGTTTAGAATCAACTCCATGAATCATATGAATTACTTGGGGAAGAAATCTAGAATTTACATTTTTAATTGATGACAAACTTAAAACTAGAGTTTTTGAGAATGAATATGGAATCTAGGTGAATTGATACTTGGTGATGATTTTTAAATGATTTGGTTAAGTTATAACTTGCGTATATATGTTTGTATATGATCTGGGTTACATGAATATAAATTTGGAGATGTTTAAATATGATTTTTGTGGTTAAAATGTATGAAACCTGTAACTGTTAAAAGGAAAATCTGGGCAATTATCTGATCGATCGATCAATCGATTCAAGAATCTTGATCGATCCACGGATCCATCGATCGACCAGGAACAGTCAATTGATCGAATCCCCCTGGAAATGTGAATTAATTCCAATTTAAATATTTGTTTAAATCCTAACTTTGAGAAATATTTAGTGATGATTAATTGAACAAATTAGGACTTAGAGGAGGGCAGTATATGGGATGGAATGGGGGGAATTAACGAGTGTGAATTAAATTCGTTACGGTGGACAAATATATATATATATATATATATATATATATATATATATATATATATATATATATATATATATATAATTCAAATAAAAGATGATTTAAGGTTGCGACCCGTAGTAAGGGAGTTATTATTACCAAGATAAACATAGGCGTATGGGGGATTAACCATAATAGGTGAAATAAAAGGGTTTAGATTGAATTAGGAATTATCGAGAAATAAACATAACTGAAGATTATTTTAATTCATAGAAATTCGGGTGTTGTGATGACATGGACTTGTAGTACATGAGGGATTATCTACTGAATTTATATGAGAAATAAATGATTACCCTTCGAGTGATGAGTGAAGCTCGGGAATATAATTTAAGAAGTAAAGTCATAATCTGTAATTACATAGGATATATGAGATACATATACTACGTATGGGAAATATTTATATGGGTTGTGTGTATGCCTTATATATATATATATATATATATATATATATGGGGGGGATAAATACATATATTATGATTTATTTGGTGTATGACATACCTACGCTGCTTGCTATCGGGAATATATGTATTATGATAAATACATATATTGTGCACGGTCTTATATGAGGGAGTTTGGTTGGAAAGTAATCAATGCATTTGCACGTCCTTTGAAAAGTTCTCGAAACGACACTATATAGTTTTTGACATTATTGGTCTTAAAATAACTTAGGCTTTGATTTGTTGATTTTATTTAGTCGATATCATCTAAATTCAACAATTTTACACCTAAGGATATTTTTATGTTCAATCGATAGGAGTACACTTATGCACCATGCACATATGCTTGATTGAGTGTATTTACCTATTTAATTTGTTCACACCCATTCATTCAATATCCATTATTTGGTTGTCTTAATGTTATTCATGGTGTGATTATTGTAAATTGTTTTTGTTTAAAAAAATTGAAAAATCAAAAATAGTTTGCGGATCCTTTCAGTATTTCCTCTACATGCGCGTAGTTTGATCCATATTTTTTATGTTTGACGTGACACTCTGTGTTTTGATTATTTATTCTTTTCCTTGTCTATTTCGGAAAAATAAAAAGGGGGAGAACGAATTATGGGGGAGATTTGATTATATTGATTTATTTATTCTTATATCATTTTAAACTCGATGCATCACAAATGTATTTTCTTTGTATCATGTGTGTAGGTACAAAAGTGAAGATCATTATGCTGCACACCCTAATGAGAAAAGATTTGATATTTGAAGATTGATGAATTTTTTTTGAAGAAAAACTTGATGACTTTTATTTCGAGTACCTTTTCACTTCTGGATTCATGGAAGGGTATTAGATTTGTATAGGCTTTTTTTATAATTCGCATGTTTTTATTTTGTTCCGGTATAGACATAGGGGGAGATTTGTAAGGACATATTTTTTAAGTTCTATTTACATTAGAGTATGTCTTATGACGCTACAGCCGTCGAAGAATTATTCAAGATCATTCAAGCATCATGACGGATCCGAATATCAAAGATCTTCTTCAATCAAACCTTCGCAAAATGAATTTCGTAAACTTGTGTTTTAATTCCTTAATATTTCACTTAGGATATTGAGATATTTTTCACAAAATATTTTCTAAGTGTTGGAGCGGAGATTAAAATGTTTTTCATCAAAAATAAAAAAAATTCGGAGTTTTTGAGGCAGTGCATTTATTAAGAAAAAGAAAAAGAAAAAATATTGGATTTTACAGTTCTCGTTCAAACGACAGCGTATGTCGTCCAAACGACATCGCATGTCACGAGATGTTCTAGCTATCATTCAAACGACACTGGATTTCGTTTAAATAACAATCCATCTCATTTGAGCGAACCGCCGCCTTAAGTTTTCTATTTAACGGACTCTCCAACTCCATTTTTCACAAGAAGTCTTTCCCGTTTTTCATTCTTCAAAGACTGCGAAAATCTACAGAACACTTTTGGCTTCTTCTTTGTTTTCAATTCATAAAAATCCTATATGTTGTGGTGATTTTTTTTGGAACCCAAGAACATGTGACAACCCACTTAAAATAATAACGGGTGGCCATCCCTATACTAAAATAATCAGGAATCTCAAGTGGATCATTCTCTGCATCTACTGACGATTCTAATAATAAACACGACTAACTATCCATTACTACAAAAAGAGTGTCAAAAATTTTAAAACATTTTATTTAAAACCAAAAATGCAACAACTAACCAACAACATAACTCTAAATATGATAATAGGCACATACATGCCAATACTATAAAATAGTACAACACAATGTACAAAATAAAATACCCGAATATGCTGTCGGGTCACAGACAGTACAATAATATGAGAAAGAAAATATAAAAGTGCTAATTTACAACACTTGAGTATAAACCCGATATACAAACTGCATCCTAATCTAGATATACAAAAGATGGGAATCGACGGTAACAAAATGCCACAACCGTCTGCTACTGCCACAGCTCCACTAATACACTGGATGGATAACAACGATGGAGTCCTTGCGGAGGAACACCTAAAATAATACAATATATATATAGTAGGAGAAAGTATAAACGGGTCAGATCCCGAGGTGTGAAAACATTTTTACAGAAAGTGTATTAAAATGCATAATAATTATAAATGCATTATGACATGATTAAGGTGGAGTCGCACTCTCCATAAAATCCAACTCACCTCTCAACTAAAGCGCGCAACTTAACGTATGCACTTGATCTCCAAATAAATTTATCTAATCTAACCAAGGGCAAGGTAATCTAACTTACTCCCAATTTACGCTCATCTAAATTCCATCTAAATCATATCCTTCAATTTTTAATATTATTGACCTCCATTATTCGTTCTCTTACTAATATGTACAGTATACATAAACATTCTCTTTTACTAGAATTTCTCATATTCTAGTCATTGGCATAATTATATCATCATATATATGAGTTACTAGCATCTAAGTGCTAAGGACTAAACTTCTCCCAATTCTCATTACTGCACTACGTTTCGTGCGTGGGATGTCTCGCAAGCGAAATCCGAACAAGGAACCCCCCTGATACACTACTCCTAGCAGTATTGGTTATCAAGATTCATTATGCCCTCAATGCATGATGCACATAACCCAAATTCTTATTACTCAAATAATTAATTTATTATTCGCAATTGTCAACAGTGCACAACGTTTTGTGCGTGGGACGTCTCGCAAGCGAAATCCAAACAAGGAACCCCCCAATACACTACTCCTTGGCACTGTCGATCGTCGAGATATACTAATATATAAATATGAGAACTAAGGACTAACTTCTCCTCACTCCCAATATGGCACTTCATTTCGTGCGTGGAACATCTTGCAAGGGAAATCCAAATAAGGAACCCCCTTGATACACTACTCCATGGAAATTTTGGTCATCGAGGTCCGTTAATCCCTCAATACCCAAAGTACTAAGAACACCAAAAATATATTAACCATCCCAATGAGCTATAACTCGAGGACGCAGTCTCTCAATCCTATCATCTTGCAGGGCATCACTCATATACCATCCTGGGGGCCAACATTCAGACTCAATATCACAGACATCGTGGCCAATACAAGAACACAACATTCGAGAAGTGGTCATAGTTCCTAACCGACAAGTGAGAACGACACATACCCACGACCTCCTACCCCCAAAATATAATCACACAAATAAATGGATGATTATGACCTGGGGAATATCCACACCGTTCTCCTTGAGCTAGGATGCTCACCCTCATCGTGCAACTTCCCAATGATAGCATTAAAGGGGGTATGCTTCACACACACACACACACACATATATATATATATATAAGATATACATACATCATCACATCATATAAATATATACCATCACATAAGGTATATACATCACATTGTTTACATACTCTTATTACGCTCTTAGGCGTAAATGAAATAATATCATTATAAGTATATTTTACTCTCAATATACTCTGCGTCAAAATAGCTCACGTAGCTTCCCCACTTAGTATACACTATACTATTTCTCACTTGAAGTTCACACTACACTTCTATTAATATGAATCGTCTCTCGATTCTATTCATTTTGAGGATATTTTCTATACCCTAATGCACCTCGATAAGCATTTCTCATTTGTGAAACATCTCCCAAATTAATTAACATTAAGGATATTTCCTATATCCGTATGCACATCAATCATCATTTATAATTTTCAATCCAAAATACGGTTCAATTGATCATATGAACCTTTAAAGCTATCCCCTTTTTGGGATTTGATTCTAAAATCCAATATTAATAAGCGCATTCTCACTCTTTCATATAATTCCAAAATTATCTCAAAATAGAATTCTCAATGGTAGTGGGCTTCCCCACTAGTCGGTACAATACTCTCTAATCAATATTCTCTCAATTTAAGTCAATAGGGCTCCAATAATTTCTCATAAGGGAAACTCCCTAAACGTCTCCAAAACACACTTCTCATAACTCCTAAAGAGATTCCCAATCAATAAACTCAAGCAATCACGGATAAAACTCATTTTAGAAAAATTCCCCCAAAATAGCCATGTTTCCAAATCGATTCGGGCCAAATCAGAATCGATTTGACCCTACAAATTGATTCTCCCTTCATGAAAATCGATTCGGTCCAAAGGATCTGGGATTCTGTCTCAGGCCGAATCAATTTGGGTTGGGGCCGAATTGATTCGGTCACTCAGACTTGGGCACGTGCAACTTTTCGAATCGATTCGATAAGGGGTCGAATCGATTCGGCCTATCAGAAGGCATGAAAATGGCTATTTTTCTCCAAGCCAAAATTTCCCAAAAATCAAATATACCATTTTATAACCATTTTTATTCAACCCAAACATAATATTAACATCAAAACACCTTGAATAACCCAACCCAACTCAGGAAAAGTAGTGCTCGTGAGACCCCAACGGTGGACATCCACCCGGGGAAGACTTATGGAACTAAGGACGGGGAGGTTGTTAGAATGTTCTCTTTACTAGGAAAGTTAAGGGAACTACGCATTTTGATCTTGTTGATTGAAGTCAAGCGACAAGAATAGGCTGCCTAGTTAGGGCATAGATGGAAGTAGCTTGATTCGGTTAAGACTAGAGTTATGTGTCTGAGAACCATTGGTA
The DNA here is from genome assembly GCA_949130495.1 of Sambucus nigra. Taxonomy (NCBI): domain Eukaryota; kingdom Viridiplantae; phylum Streptophyta; class Magnoliopsida; order Dipsacales; family Adoxaceae; genus Sambucus; species Sambucus nigra. Next base: position 312,074,395 of record OX422218.1, on the reverse strand, counting down.
GTGGCCAGGGTGATTGGCAAGGATGTTTGTGGGAATTCCACCTTAGCTAAGGGTGGTGCATTCCTTATGATAAGATGGAGTAGTATTGTATTTACCCTAGATTCAGGTGTGTATATTGAGTTTGTGGCACTATCGGTGTATTTATATGGCTTCCGTAGAAGGGAAGTTCTATATTTTCCTCACTCATTATAAATTGGGTGTTGGAAAATTATATATATATATATGTGTATGTTAAGTACTACTCATATTATATGTGTTATACGGGTGGGGATATCCATGGATTGGATGGTGCGAAAACAAGCGAATGAATCGCGAGGCCATCCTATTTCTAGTTCTAGAGAAGGACTAGTTGTTCTATAATATCTCTCTTGGATACAGGTTGAGACTTTATAGAGGTGGTTTACGGTGTGTAGGTAGTTTTCATTTCTTGTTTTTTTATTTTGTTTGATTATCTGTTTGCTTTGCTTGCATATGGTGTTGCTTTATCTCCACGACCAACAAGTTAAGGGGATTGTGTCGGAGGGGTTCCTTATTTGGATTTCGCTTTGCGAGACACTCCGTGCATGAACCGTAACGACGTTGGTAGTGGAGAGATGCTATATTTATTTTTTTCTTTTTCTTTCCTTTCTTTATTTTTATGGTTGAGTGTTGGGTTGGAAAGTTTAGCCGAGAATCATGTAATTGAGTGATTAAGGGTTGAGTTAAAGTGCGAGATACGAGCACTGTAATAGTCCTTCCTCTGATCGATGTGGGGGAGACTTGGATAAGAAGTCGAATTGAAACTTATGATAGAGTCTTAGTGATCCCGATCATGTGTCTTAGACCATTACTTCTTAACGACCGATGATGCGAGGTAGTAGTGTAATGGGAGGGTTCCTTGTTTGGATCTCGCTTCGGCGAGACGTCCCACGCATGAACCCGAGTGAATGTCGGAAGTCGAGAAAGGTCTTAGACAATAGGGATATCATTAGGATAATACTTATATGACTTAGATTGGATATATATCGACTTTAGGATTCTTAGGACGTTAGGCCCTTATGGCATGTGACGTTAGTTTTAGGAAGACGGTAGGGAGTTGACCACAATGGGATTGTGGGTTAACTCTATGTAGGAATTTGGTCCCTAGAACGAGTGGTATGGGATCTCGAGTGATTCGAAACGTTAGGCCATAGATGGTGGGGCCTCTCTTAGATAGAGCGTTACGTCGGTAACCTAACTTTCGGAGGCGTTGAAGGATGAGCTGACTTTTACTCCTGCACTCGTGTTGTTATGATCAAGGATGGATTTAACAAACGAGTCTCTGCAAGGAATGGGAAGTATTAATACGGGAACATGAACACAAACTTAAATTTTGTGATAAGTATTATCCCATGCTTGACCTGAAGTTCGTAGCGGTAGTATTGCCTTAAAGAGATCGAGGCATTTCTTCCTGGGCAGGAAATTGATCTTTCACGAGCAACGTGTTGGAGTTTGTCAAAGACTATCAAAATGAAGATTCCCTTTCGCTAAGGAGATGTGAATGCAGTAGTTGGTACGCTGAGTAGAAAAACCCTTGAGTGGTTGAAGTTAGCCTAATGCCGAAAGGCATACCTCTAATGGGGGTGCATTGACTTAAAGCTATGATGGGTGTAGTGGCTTTTATGGGTCGAATTTTTCGTACAATAGTTCGGGTCGTTTCCTAATTGTGGTGCTGTGAGTGGCTAGAGTAGTTATTCCCTGGCAACGGTAAAACGTAATTCGACAAGATAGGAAATTTGTGTCGAAACGTGTAGGTATCTACTTCCGTAGTAGAAAAGTAGGATCGATAGTTCATGAGGAACGATTTGGTGCTATGGTAGAGCATGAGGAAGGTAGACTAAGACCATATAGCAATGGCCTTAGTCCAAGTCCAATGGGGACGCCGCACTGCCGAGGGGTTTGCTATGAATGATAGAACGATAGTTCCGAATAGTGTACCCTTTATATGGTTACACATTGCACCGAATTTTGAGGCCGAAATTCCCTCCTAAGGGGGGGAGTATGTAACAACCCGGACTTTTGGGCGACTATTTTATATTATTTTCCCTGATGGACTAATTTTATAAAATAGGGAAAGTTGGAGTAAATATTATTTCTCGTGATATTTAGGGATAATATTTACTATGTTTTGTCTATTTACCGTTATGAGAAGGTAAATAGCATTATATTGTATTTTGTTGCATCGTTATATGTAAAACGACGGTTATGACCTATATTTAAAATTGGGTAAAATTAATGAAATAAAATGAAATTGTAACACAAAAATAGTTCGCGTTATTCCAAATGTCAAAATAGGAAGTACGGTTGTTTTTAGAATAGTCGAGATAGTTGAAATAAGTGCCCAGTTGTAATTTTTGAAATTCGGGCATTTTTAAGGGGTTATGACTCAATTAAGTGGTTACAAGTCATTTTAGTGGTGTATTAACATTTAAAATCCACCCCTCTTATTTTCTCATTTGTGTTAGAAACCAAGAGAGAGAGAGAGAGAGAGAGAGAGAGAGAGAGAGAGAAGAGAGAGAGTTGGGAGAAATGGAGAAAAAGAGAGAAAATGGAGATTTGAGGCCAAAATCCGTTGCTACCGGAGGAGGATCAGAGACTACAACCTCGAGGCAAGTTTCTTACTTACTAGATATTGATTTAATGTGATAAACTGTATGTATTGTTGGGTTTTTGGAGATCTAAACCCTAAATGGTTTTTTATTTTATTTTGGTGATTAAACCCTTAAATCTTAGTTTTAACTTCATTTGAGGATAATAAGTTAGCTAATGATTGTGTAGGAATCATTTGCTAGTATTTGTTGTTGTTGATGTTGGAAGAAATCAAAGATTTAGGATTTTGGGATTTTAGGGTTTATATAACCCGTACCCCCAATTTGGATTTTCTACAGGACCGAATAGATTCTGCCCCAGGGGCGAATCGATTCGGATAAGGGGAAGGATACAGGTCTTGGCAAACCGAATCGATTTGTTTTGGGGCCGAATCGATTCGGCTTTTGCAGGAAGTCAAGTTTTACTCACCGAATCGATTAGGCTTCTTGGCGAATCGATTCGTAAGGGCGAATCGATTCGTCCCTAGGGGCGAATTGATTCGGTTGCCCTATTTTTGTGAGATTTTTCCTACTTTTGTTTTAGCCCTTTTCTTTTAGGTTCGAGGTTTAGCATACTTCCTTTGGGAAGTAATGGGGAGTCCTAGAGGGTTGTTGGGAAGACAAATGTCCTAAATTAATAGGGGATACTTAGGTTTACCCCGAGGGCTAGTTTGCATAGGTTAATGTCCGTATGAAATATGAAGTTAACCTAAGGATCAATTGGAGTGAGAGTATGGAGACTTTTGGGAGTCCAATATTGAGGGGGACACATTCTAATGGTTTATGAAAATATATGAACTTTTGGAGGCTAGTTTGAGGATAATAGCGCTTCGGGTCATAGGCCATTAATAAAATATGACACTAAGAATAAGAATTTCATATTCTAAAATATGGTACTAAATGAATAAGTACAAATGGTTTTTGAGAATATAAAAGTGGGTGATTTCAAAATGGAAAAAGTAATGATTTTCATAAATGTTAATTTATGATTACACACCTCCCTAAATCGCTATCATAAGGGAAGTTGTGTGCGTATGGTGATGCCCCCTGGCTAATGAATACATGGTGGATATAGTCCTAGGCCATATGGGTGATTATTTTATTGCGCTGGTGAGGTGATTCTGGGTGTGTTCATGACTCTCTCGCAGGCATATGGCCACTTCCTGACGTTGGTGGGTTCCCAGGTTGTCTTGTTTGATGGGTCCTGGAAGATGATAGCCATTTAGCGCCGCGTCCAGTGGGGAAAGTTGGAGTGGCGGTCTTAGATTTTGTTAAAGCATTTTATGATAATAAAATGGCTTTATTTACATTTCCTGGATGGTCGAAGAGAAATGGGTTATATATATTGGCTTCTGATGCGTTTCCCGGATGGAAGAAGGGAAATGGAAGCATATGGTTTGAAAAAGCATTTTTATGATAATAAAAAGGTCTTTTAAATACATTTTTTCGGATGGAAGAAGGAAAATGGGTAATTATGATATGAAATGAAAGAAAAGCATTTTTATGTTAATAAAACTTGCTTTTGAAATATATGTTTTTCCTGGATGGAAGAAAGGAAATAAAATTGGTAAAGAAAGAATTGAAATGAGATTGACTTGGAAACATTTGATAAAATGTTTTGCCATTTATATATATTCCTTTAGAAGAGATAGGAATTATTCTTTTAGATGGTGAATGGATTTAATTATGTATCCTTGAGTAGTGGTATATGATACCTCTCTTACATATATTTATATAATGATTACGTGCTTAGGGTCTAATGGATCTCGACGATCAACCTTGCCTAAGTAGTAGTGTATCGGGGGGTTCCTTGTTTGGATTTCTCTTTGCGAGATACCCCACGCACGAATAGGGCATAGTGTTGAGAATGGGGAGAAGTTATCCCTTAGTACTTGGGTTAACTAGATCATCATTGATATTGCGCTAGGTTGTTCTTTTAGAATGAGAGGTGAGGACCTTTATATTTATATTGCGAGAGAATTACGCAAATACTGTCATGCATTTTAGTCACATGGTAATCATATCATCAAACCGGGCCCTGACCCGTATATATTTCTTTGTTGTGCATGCAACCTTTTGTCCATTCAGGTGCTCAACTGCGAGGAGACCCGTATTGGCATTCCATTCCAGTTGTCATGGAGCTATGGCATATCGCGAATGTTGTAGGTTAATTGTATTAGAGGCTTCTTTTTTATGTATTCTACTTACGTTCAATTTATTTATTCGGGCGTGTTGCCCAAGTATTTCATTTCAATTATTATTACTGTGATATTGAATTATAATACTCGGTGTAACTATTTGTATTGTTCTGTTCACTGACAGCTTATTCGGTGATTATTTATTGTATTGTCTTTCCTTATTCGTTGATTTTTGATATACACCGTTTTTAAAAAAGGTATTGTCTAAGTGTTTTTCTTTTACTTGTAATTTTTTTTATTGACAGTCCGTTTTCAAAAATGATTGGTGGTTATCTCATACTATTATTTTAATCGACAGTGATGCTGAGAATGGACCATCTATGATTCCTGTGATTATTAGAGTATTGGGCTGGCCACCTATTATTTTAGTAAGCGTGTTGTCACAGATGGTATCAGAGCATGAGGTTCTAGAGTCCTTAGGAATCTGTGCGGATGTTCTACGTCTTCTGCATTTCTTTTGATTTGATATATAGCCTTAGGATTAAGATCGTTGATTTCTCTAGTGAGATTTCGTTCTCCTGCAATGATATGAGAACCCCGAAAATCCTTTGCGCGTTCGTGTGAGATTCGCAAGTCGTCAGATGAAGGGCATCAGGAAGGCCGTTGTGGAGGCGTCAGGAGATGGGACTACTAAGAATTTTAAGCTATAGTCTGGGATGAGGGCTGCTTTGGAGGTCTCTCCCTTCGTAGTATTATTTTATATTGCTACCGCGACTACTAAGTACAGTAGAATAGTTTTTTCAAAGTACCGCTGCCAGTAGAGAGTGGTACTAAGCTTGGGATTCCAAGCGATGCTAATTTGAAGTTGAGGGTTCCTTGACAAGGACCACATGTTGAAGTTCGATTGGATAGAGGAAGTGTAACCTCATGCGGTGGAAAAATATGGCCCAGGTGTTTTGGCCTAGGAAGGGGTATAGAAGTACCCAGGTGCGAAGATTGAAGGAAAATCTTTCACCTATTGGACTGAGATTGAAGTGGCGAATATGATAGTGGCTTCATTTTGGTGGAACGGGAGGTTTTACCCATAGAGAAACCCGTTAGATATTTTCAACAACGAGTTTCTCTGGGATATCTGGAATGATTAGAATGTAGATTCTCAAGTATTCACATGAGGTTCGGTCAGAGGCCGACCGTGAATAAGGGTGTTACGATTAAGGAAGTTGTGCACCAAAATAGGATTGGTACAAGGAAGAGAGAGAGCCTTTCAATGGAAATGATAGGCTCACAAGTAAGTGTTGCTAACACTTCAGTAGAAGTAGTGCTCGTGAGACCCTAACGGTGGACATCCACCCGAGGAAGACTCATGGAACTAAGGTCCGGGAGGCTAGTAGAATGTTCTCTTTACTCGGGAAGTTAAGGGAACTACGCGTTTTGATCTTGTCGATTGAAGTCAATCGACAAGAATAGGCTACCTAGTTAGGGCATAGATGGAAGTAGCTTGATTCGGTTAAGACTAGAGTTATGTGTTTGACAACCATTGGTAGTGGCCAGGGTGATTGGCAAGGATGTTTGTGGGAATTCCACCTTAGCTAAGGGTGGTGCATTCCTTATGATAAGATGGAGTAGTATTCTATTTACCCTAGATTCGGGTGTGTATATTGAGTTTGTGGCACTATCGGTGTATTTATATGGCTTCCGTAGAAAGGAAGTTCTATATTTTCCTCACTCATTATAAATCGGGTGTTAGCAAATTATATATATATATATATATATATATGTGTGTGTGTGTGTGTGTGTGTGTGTTAAGTACTACTCGTATTATATATGTTATACGGGTGGGGATATCCATGGATTGGATGGTGAGATAGAAAGCGAATGAATCGCGAGGCTATCCTATTTCTAGTTCTAGAGAAGGACTAGTTGTTCTATAATATCTCTCCTGGATACAGGTTGTGACTTTATAGAGGTGGTTTACGGTGTGTAGGTAGTTTTCATTTCTTGTTTTGTTTGCTTTGCTTGATTATCTGTTTGCTTTGCTTTTGTATGGTGTTGCTTTATCTCCACGACCAACAAGTTAAGGGGATTGTGTCGGAGGGGTTCCTTGTTTGGATTTTTCTTTGCGAGACACTCCGCGCATGAACCTTAACGAAGTTGGGAGAGGAGAGATGCTATATTTATTTTTTTTCTTTTTCTTTCCTTTCTTTATTTTTATGGTTGAGTGTTGGGTTGGAAAGTTTAGCCGAGAATCACGTAATTGAGTGATTAAAGGATGAGTTAAAGTGCGAGATATGAGCACTGTAATAGTCCTTCCCTCTTATCGATGTGGGGGAGACTTGGATAAGAATTCGAATTGAAACTTATGGTTATGGCTTAATGATAAGGCCATATAAAAAGATGTATGTAGGTATTTTGGGATAAAGCATTTGTGGCATCTTACAGAAAATAAATGCCAGGTTAATTAAATTTTTAGATGATTGAGTTGGTAGGACTTAGAAGTAGGAGTTCATTATTAAGGTTACGAGCAAGAGTCTTAGCGATCCCGATCATGTGTCTTAGACCGTTACTTCTCGACGACCGACGATGCGAGGTAGTAGTGTAATGGCAGGGTTCCTTATTTGGATTTCTCTTCAGCGAGACGTCCCACGCATGAACCCGAGCGAATGTTGGAAGTAGAGAAAGGTCTTGGACACTAGGGATATCATTAGGATAATACCTATACGACTTAGATAGGATATATATCGACTTTAGGATTCTTAAGACATTAGGCCCTTAGGGAATGTGACGTTATTTTTAGGAAGAGGGTAGGGAGTTGACCAAAATGGGATTGTGGGTTAACTCTAAGTAGGAATTTGGTCCCTAGAACGAGTAGTATGGGATCTCGAGTGATTCGAAACATTAGTCCACAGATGGTGGGGCCTCTCTTAGATAGAGCGTTACGTCGATAACCTAACATTCGGAGGAGTTAAAGGATGAGCTGACTTTTACTCCCGCACTCGTGTTGTTATGATCAAGGATGAATTTAACAAACGAGTCTCTGTAAGTAATGGGAAGTATTAATACGGGAGCATGGACCCAAACTTAAATTTTGTGAGAAGTATTATCCCACGCTTGACTTGAAGTTCATAGCGATTGTATTGCCTTAAAGAGATCGAGGCATTTCTTCCTCGGTAGGAAATTGATCTTTCACGAGCAACGTGTTGGAGTTCGTCAAAGACTATCAAAATGAAGATTCCCTTTCGCTAAGGAGATGTGAATGCATTAGGTGGTACGCCGAGTAGAAAAACCCGTGAGTGGTTGAAGTTAGCCTAATGCCGAAAGGCATACCCCGAATGGGGGTGCATTGACTTAAAGCTGTGGTGGGCGTAGTGGCTTTTATGGGTCGAATTTTCCATACAATAGTTCATGTCGTTTCCTAATTGTGGTGCTGTGAGTTGCCTAGAGTAGTTATTCCGTGGCAAGGGTATAACGTAATTCGGGAAGATAGGCAATTTGTGTCTAAATGTGTAGGTATCTCCTTCCGTAGTAGAAAGGTAGGATCGATAGTTCATGAGGAACGATTTGGTGCTATGGTAGAGCACGAGGAAGGTAGACTAAGACCACATAGCAATGACCTTAGTCCAAGTCCAATGGGGACGCCCCACTGCCGAGGGGTTTGCTAGGAATGATAGAATGATAGGTTCGTATAGTGTCCCCTTTATATGGTTACACGTTGCGCCTGAATTTTGAGGGAAAAATTCCCTCCTAAGGGGGGGAGTACGTAACAACCCGGACTCTTGGGCGACTATTTTATATTATTTTGCCTGATGGGCTAATTTTATAAAATAGGGAAAGTTGGAGTAAATATTATTTTTCGTGATATTTAGGGATAATATTTACTATTTTTGTCTATTTACCGTTATGAGAAGGTAAATAGCATTATATTGTGTTTCATTGCGTCGTTATATGTAAAACGACGGTAATGACATATATTTAAAATTGGGTAAAATTAATGAAATAAAATGAAATTGGAACACAAAAATAGTTAACGTTATTCCAAATGTCAAAATAGGGGGTACAGTTGTTTTTAGAATAGTCGAGATAGTCGAAATAAGTGCCCAGTTGTAATTTTTGAATTCGGGCATTTTTAAGGGGTTATGACTCAATTAAGTGGTTACGAGTCATTTTAGTGGTGTATTAACACTTAAAAATGGGGATTATGTTTTAGAACCCTTATAAGTTCCCCCACCCCTCTTATTTTCTCATTTGTGTTAGAAACCAAGAGAGAAAGAGAGAGAGAAGATAGAGTTGGGAGAAATGGAGAAAAAGAGAGAATGGAGATTTGAGGCCAAAATTCGTTGCTACCAGAGGAGGATCAGAGACTACAACCTCGAGGCAATTTTCTTACTTGCTAGATTTTTATTTAATGTGATAAACTGTATGTATAGTTAGGTTTTTGGAGATCTAAACCCTAAATGGGTTTTTGCTGATTTTGGTGATTAAACCCTTAAATCTTAGTTTTAACTTCATTTGAGGATAATAAGTTAGTTAATGATTGTGTAGGAATCATTTGGTAGTAATTGTTGTTGTTGATGTTGGAAGAAATCAAAGATTTAGAGTTTTGGGATTTTAGGGTTTATACAACCCGTAGCCCCAACTTGGGTTTTCTGCAGGTCCGAATCGATTCGGCCCTAGGGGCGAATCGATTCGGATAAGGGGAAGGATACAGGTCTGGGCAAACTGAATCGATTTGGGTTGCGGCCGAATCTATTCATCTTTTGTAGGAAGTCAAATTTTACACACCGAATCGATTCGGCTTCTTGGCGAATCGATTCGCAAGGGTGAATCGATTTGTCCCTAGGGGCGAATCGATTCGGTTGCCCTATTTTTGTGAGATTTTTCCTACTTTTGTTTTAGCCCTTTTCTTTTAGGTTCGAGGTTTAGGAACCTTCCTTTGGGAAGTAATGGGGAATCCTAGAGGGTTGTTGGTTAGACAAATGTCCTAAATTAATAGGGGATACTTAGGTTTACCCCGAGGGCTAGTTTGCGTAGGTTAATGTCCGTATGAAATAGGAAGTTAACCTAAGGATAAATTGGAGATAAAATGAGAGTATGGAGACTTTTGGGAGTCCAATATTGAGGGGGACACATTTTAATGGTTTATGAAAATATATGAACTTTTGGAGGCTAGTTTAAGGATAATAGCACTCCGGGTCTTAGGTCATTAATAAAATATGACACTAAGAATAAGAATTTCATATTCTAAAATATGATACTATATGAATAAGTACTAATGGTTTTTGAGAATGTAAAAGTGGATGATTTCAAAATGGAAAAAGTAATAATTTTCATAAATGTTAATTTATGATTACACACCTCCCTAAATCGCTATCATAAGGGAAGTTGCGTGCATATGGTGATGCCCCCTGGCTAATGAATACATGGTGGATATAGTCCGAGGCCATATGGGCGACTATTTTACTGCGCTGGTGAGGTGATTCTGGGTGTGGTCATGACTCTCCCGCAGGTATATGGATGCTTCCCGACGTTGGTAGGATCCCAGGTTGTCTTGTTTGATGGGCCCTGGAAGATGATAGCCATTTAGGGCCGCGTCCAGTGGGGAAACCCGAAGGGGCGATCTTAGATTTTGTTAAAGCATTTTATGATAATAAAATGGCTTTATTTACATTTCCTGGATGGAAGAAGGTAAATGGGTTATATATATTGGCTTTTGATGCGTTTCCCGGATGAAAGAATGGAAATGGAAGCATATGGTTTGAAAAAGCATTTTTATGAAAATAAAAAGGTCTTTTAAATACATTTTTCGGATGGAAGAAGGAAAATGGGTAATTATGATATGAAATGAAAGAAAAGCATTTTTATGTTAATAAAAGTTGCTTTTGAAATATATGTTTTTCTAGGATGGAAGAAAGGAAATAAAATTGGTAAAGAAAGAATTGAAATGATATTGACTTGGAAACATTTGATAAAATGTTTTGCCATTTATATATATTCCTTTAGAAGAGATAGGAATTATGCTTTTAGATGGTGAATGGATTTAATTATGTATCCTTGAGTAGTGGTACATGAGACCTCTCTTATATATATTTATATAATGATTACGTGCTTAGGGTCTAATGGATCTCGACGATCAACCTTGCCTAAGTAGTAGTGATTCGGGGGGGTTCCTTGTTTGGATTTCTCTTTGCGAGACACCCCACGCATGAATAGGGCATAGTGTTGAGAATGGGGATAAGTTAGCCCTTAGTACTTGGGTTAACTAGATCATCATTGATATTGCGCTAGATTGTGCTTTTAGAATGAGAGGTGAGGACCTTTATATTTATATTGCGAGAGAATTACGCACTTAACTGTCATGCATTTTAGTCACATGTTAATCATATCAAATCGGGCCCTGACCCGTATATATTTCTTTGTTGTGCATGCAAATCTTTGTCCCTTCGGGTCCTCTACCGTGAGGACACCCGTATTGGCATTCCATTCCAGTTGTCATGGAGCTATGGTATATCGCAAATGTTGTAGGTTAATTGTATTAGATGTTTATTTTCTTTGTATTCTAGTTACGTTCAGTTCATTTATTTGGGTGGGTTGCCCAAGTAATTCATTTCATTTATTATTACTGTGATATTAAATTGCAATACTCGGTATAACTATTTGTTTTGGTCTGTTCACCGACAGTTTATTCGGTGATTATTTATTATATTGTCTTTCCTTATTCATTGATTTTTGATATCCACCATTTTTACAAAAGGAATTGTCTAAGTGTTTTTCTTTTACTTGTAATTTTTTTTATTGACAGTCCGTTTTCAAAAATGATTGGTGGTTATCTCATACTATTATTTTAATCGACAGTGATGTTGAGAATGGACCATCTATGATTCCTGTGATTATTAGAGTACTGGGCTGGCCACCTATTCTTTTAGTAAGCGGGTTGTCATAATAACCTACTGCTGAAAATAGGTACCACTTCAGGGAGGTACTGGGCTGATTGACTATGTGTCATTAGGGAGTGTTGTGGTATTCCTGGCCTGAAGATCATACTGTGGTTCTTATGGTATAGTTGTGTGTGAACCACTGCTGACGACACCGACCGACACTTGCGGGTATTCGAGTGTCAAAAATTTATCTCGTTATAACCGTGTACGTTGTGATTTACAATTATAATGAAATAAAAGGATTTTCCCTTCGGGGAATTTTCCTGATATTGGTTTCCTTTGCATGCTTATTGATTTTATGTTACCAAATCACCTAGATGGATGTGTTAGGGTTTAACTAAAATTTGGGTTTAAATTAAAATTGGATTTATTTGGGAAGTCGCATTATTCCGTTGTAGCGCACCTTTTTACATTAATGAACCAACTGGATATTATGATTTAATTTAATAAAGGAATGATCACCCGGTATTTAATTGAGCGGGGAGTCACACATATACACCTATATAACTTTTGACTTTACTAAATTTCCTCATCGTATTGGTCAAAACTAGTCTCCAAGATGAAAATTTCTACTTGAACCTTAAAATTTTGTTGTTTGAAACTAACTTGATATTTTAAGATTCGAAAGTACAAATAGACTAAAATAGTATAACCTAAAAGTATATATATAATAATGTAATCACAATTCAAATATAATTGATCACAGTTGTATTGGGTTGTCACAAAATAGGTCTATTCTTGCAGGTCCATAAAAGCCATATTTTAGGCCTCCAAATGAGCCCAAAGCACTACACAAACTACTCTAAAACTTAGTCCAAATGTATAGTTACCCCATAGGCCGAATCCAAATAACTAAAAACACATATATGAGCCTTCGTGACACTCCAGAGTTCAATCCACATGGTAATACGTCACACACACATGGTCATACGACACGACATAAATAAAATATACACTTAAATTATTTTAAACGTACATATATTCCCATATCACATAATTAATATCGCCAATTAATTCTTTCAAACTTATGTCACAAAAATCACATCGCATGCAAGTTTTAATTATCATTTAAATTATGGAAATTTATTAATACCAAACCATACAAGTAATAATTAGTCCCATTATTAATTTATTTATCACTTAATAAATAATAAATATAGTCTTGAAAAATATGGGGTATTACAATGTCTTTGTGTTGGAAATAATCATAATTTTTGTACCTATGATCTATATGGAATCTGCACTACTTATACTTGTCCTCTCTATCATTCGTAGCTCTCATGGGCTTGAGACGAGGTAGGAGATCTTGTGTCTCGACAACTGAGAATACCTCTTCTATAGTGGTTGTGAGGGGAGTGAAGTGTTTTGCCTCCAGAGGTCAATTCTTATTTCCTTCATCCTTCCTCTTCTTAGCCTCAATTGCCTCATGGGATTCCTAAAGGCAAGAGAAGACATTATTCCATTTTCATTTTTAGGAGGAGGCTATGGAACGCCTCTATGTGATTTCCTCTTTAGCATTCATGTATTTCTGAGCCCTTTCTAGTAGCTTCGTCATAGATCGAGGGTTTTTTTTGTAAAAAAACTTAGAAGATCCTCTAAATTAATGGTGTCATTCAAATCATAAACTTGGAAATCTTATTAGTTAAATATCTTGGCGTACTCTCTGAGAGCTTTGTCGAACTTCCGCCTAAAGTGGAGGAGAGAGGTAACTAACTTTTTCATGTTCTGAGCCCATATAAAGTGGCCACCAAAGGGCCTAGCTAACTCCATAAATATTTTAATGGGCCTTTGTTTGAGCATGTCGAACCAGAGCCTATCCGCCTCCCTTAGAGTATAGAGAAAGTCTCTTGAAAGGACCTCAAATGGGGTATCTTGAATATGAGTGATGGATCTCTACGCCTCCAAGTGATCAACGTGATCTTTGAACCCATTAAATGATTAGGTATTAGGCATGTACCACATAAGGAGAATATCGTAGTGTTGAACATTATTAGGGGTGGAACTAATGTCTTCTAGAGAGCTAACTTTATGGTATTGGGAGTTTTCATCTTGTGTTGGTTGAGGAAGTTCCCTAATTGTTCTTCCAACTTCTCGATCTCATTATCCCATGGCCTAGTTAACCTAGAATATCCGAGGAGTGAAAACATATACCTAACGAGGATATGACACACTAATCATTATGGAACTCTAGAAATATCCTCTTTCTCATTTTCTTCCTCCAATCGGGACTCGTGGTTTTCTCTAGTCCCACTATGTTCAGATTTGGATGGTACCTCCACTATAAGTGGTAGAATAAGCCCCTAAAAAATTTCATTAAGTTATTCTTGATGATCCTCTTGATGAACCTCCATCTTTTTAAAATAGATAGATAGATTGTCATTAGTATCCATGAAAATAAGAGTAATGTTTGAATAGAGCTTATCATCCCACAGATGGTGCCAAACTGGTGGGTGTTGAAATCATTTGACAACACAGACCAAAAAGGTTCCCCCCAGGACCTCAGACAAGTTTTTGGGGAGGAGAATATGCATAATATATAAAGATATAAAGTGGTTTAGATCTCACTTAGTATCTTACATCCATTGTGAAAGGTGTTTCTCTATATATTAAATTATAAATGATAATTTTATAATTAGGAGACATATTGGGCTTTGGCCATAAGAGTCTAAAGTATCTATAGTCTTTATTACTAATCAATAGGCCCTTAGGAAGTAACTCATGGAATTATTTAAGGGTTTCTTAGTATAATTTAGGGATCAACGGAGTATATAATGCATTAGAAGTTGGATTTTATCCAAGACTCCTATTTTCCATTATCAACAGTGGGTTGATAGAGTGTGAGATAATAATCATTTGCTTGATAAGTCTATTTCAATCTTATGTGACTTGTATTCGATTATTGTACATTTTTTAACCAATCACAAGCCACTTATATATATGCATTCTCTTGGAGAGAGAATGAGTGGACTGTAGTAACATTGTTGAGGTTTCCCTGAGGTTTGACGGATATAATAACCCAGTCGAGTGTCGAAGAAAGTCTTGCAGTTGGTTTAAGGTAGTTGATTGGATCATTAAATTTGGATGGGAGTCATCAATGTTGCTTGAAATGAGTGGCATCAGTAGGTGGGATAGTTATTATACCTTGTATAAACTTTCTAAATAAGCCACAAAAGCTTAAACAGACATTTGAGGGGTTTGGAATTAGCAGAGGTTCCTTAAAGAGTGGTCTTGCAATACATCGTGATGATTATCTTAGATAAAAGAGAGTAACATAACTATGTAGGTCAGTTCTCACTAGGCTAAGGTCCTTTGTGTAGGTCTGAGACCTAGAATAATTGACCACGAGGACTTGGTGATGTGCTTCTGGGGTTTTATGGATACTACTAATTACTTTGTGACAGTAGTGGCACTACTAAGGTCTGTAGTTCTGTTGTGGACCCTTGTACAAAATATTCATGGTCTTTGAGGGTTATCTAGGGTTTAACAAAGGTCTTTGTTATATCTTAGGATCTTCTCCTTTAGTCGAGTGACAGTGAAAGGATTATTGACCTTTGGAATTAAAATAATCAGATGTGGTATCATCATTATATATGAATAATTCATTTCAGTATCCATATAAGATTTAATGACCTCCTATATGTGGATTAACTTTTTCTTTTGATTAATGAACATACATAAGAAATTTTCATATATTACTCGCATAAGTCTTTAATTAATGTAATACTCACATTATGAATGGTTTCTTAATCACCAAAGTGACCCAACTATCGTTAGCAAAGTGAGTCAGCTATAATGGTTATGAATATTAAATTTAAATATGAAAATGGTAATTGTAGCTCATTGTGCTTAGAATTGTGAAGATATTAATGGGGTATATCATATTTATTTCTTTAAGAAATTAAGATTATTACCCAAAGGAAATTGATTTCTAAAGGGGGTGAGATAAATATTAAGGAATCGTGTAATTAAGTAGCTAAAATTATGTACAAATAACGTATCCATTTAATTAAATAACATAGTATCCATTGGATTGATATATATATATATATATATATATATATATATATATATATATATATATATATATATATATACACACACACACACTAATATGTAATATAGTTTATATTTTATTGTTACTATGAAAATAAACTCACAATTATACATTGTTATCAATATATGTGTTATTAAGCCATACCATTAATGTAGTAAGCTATTTATCTCATTATTTTTTTATATTATTATATATCATATTCTTGCTCTAAAATTTCATGTTTCCATGTGGTATAATGCTCTTGTGACTAACTTCTTATAATGGATTGGAGAAGATAAGTTTCACTTAATCATATTAAATATTTACTTAGCACCTATAATTGATGAACTCAGTTTTAATAATGAAAGTAGTGATGGACACTCCTAATAAATTTTGGATTAGTTAAAAATATTAAGGATCAGGTTGATGCAAATGATTATTCCACACAATGTTAACTAACTTGATCTTATAATGTTAGGGACTAAATGTAATTATAAATTATCTTTTCAAACAACTAGTCATTGTGTAACATATATGTTTTTAGATATATAATGTGAATTATAATCTATCATTCTAATAAAATGACAATCGTGTTCTTTTTGTCAAATTTGGGTTCTTTGAAAAATGGTTGTAATTCGATAAAGTATTCCTTACAACACAAACCATAAATTCACAAAAGGAATCATAATCTTATGTTCTTTGGGAATCAATTGAACTTTTAGACTTATAAATAAAAAACAACGTTCTTTAAACATATGTATCTACACTTTTTGTGAGGGATTTTTAAAAGTTTTCTAAAGGATATTTATTTTTATATTAGTATGCATATTCCTTTCTTATGGTATTCTAGTTGCAGGTTTGTGAAAATTAAGTTCTAATTCAAATAAAATTAGGAAAATGGTTTTGACCCTGAATCATAAACTTGAAGTTAACATAACCTTATTTATGAAGTTTAATAATCTTTTAACAAAATTAACTGTTATACTTTCATAAATGTGTAACACCTTGGGAGGTGGTACTGAAAAATATTAATAAATTAGAGAATCTTTTTTATATAAAAATTACCATTTATATTAAACATAAGTTTGCAGAAGCATAAATACGTAAATCAACCTAATAGAATCTCTTGATTTTTTTAAATCTTAAATGTGCTTTTTACGTAACAATTTACAATAAACAAAGTGGTACATTCAAATTTTGATAAACAATATTCAAAACTTCTAACGACGATCCCATTCCTAGCGATTCCATAAATATCATCTCGCATCAAACCTGAAATACAACAGACTATAGGGGTCGAGAAAGAAACTTAGTAGCTCATATAAATGCTATAAGTGTAACTACGTATATTCGCGTGTTCGTGCATTATATACAAAAGTGTATGTAATATGAAAACTCAAACTGAAATCCTAATAATATAATCATAACCTAGGATATCACCACGGAACTTCACAACCCAAGACCCCATGTCAAAATTCCCGTGGCACTTCCCACGATACGGTATGGACTAACGTCCACTATCCTGTCAATTATCCTTGGAACAATCCGATGGCCCCCAAAAATAAATAACATAACTCGGCTACATGACTCATCATAACCTAGAATCACCATCATAAAATTTTGGCATCACCTCTATAGTAACACTTAGCATACTCGCCAACCAAGATTCATCGCCTAGTCTTTCGATAATAAACAAAATTGCACACGACAACACATCCCGTCTAGTGAGTGGTTTGGTTAAGGAATGCCTATGCATTTTCCAATAATAATAATCATTAGATCATTCTCTCAATTCAAATAAATTTCTTATTCAATTACCATAAATCAATTATATATATTCTACCTAGATCCTATAACCCAACATGTTTGTCAATCAACTACTTTCGTTACCCTAAACTACACGACATGAAACTAACACATACAAATGGGTGTTATAATGAATATTGTGTATGAGCATATAATACATGTAAATTCAACACATATCATGTATATATCTAGACAATCATGTTTGAATATTCATAGCACACTAAGTTAACAATGGGAGAATGAAACTACCTTAAGAGAATCAAAATCCACAATTATAGGCCTATTTTGAAAACACTAAAAATCAGATCCAAACATTATTCGAATTATCGATTCGACTTTAGATTTTGATTATGCATGAAAAATTGGGTCAAGTATGTGTTT
This sequence comes from Sambucus nigra, assembly GCA_949130495.1. Taxonomy (NCBI): domain Eukaryota; kingdom Viridiplantae; phylum Streptophyta; class Magnoliopsida; order Dipsacales; family Adoxaceae; genus Sambucus; species Sambucus nigra. The sequence goes on along the minus strand of OX422218.1, from coordinate 312,056,499 downwards.
TGAGTTTTTCTCAAGTCTCATCTGAAGACACTAAAAAAGAATATCTAAAACACCCCAAACTAACTCTTTCCATTCCTCTCATTTTTACTCTTTAAATTCCGTTTGGCCTCTCTATTTGCTCTTATCACAATTAAAATTATCCCTAACATTCCTTATAAACCTCTCCTTCAAAACCTATCATGGATCCTAAGCTAACGCAGATTACCATATTGCCCTTTAATTCAAAATTATCTATTTTACATATTTAAACCATTATAAAATGTTCAAAAACCATTTAAATTTAATTTTAAATGTTTGATTCGATTTCAAACTAAAATAAATTTCTTTTATATATCATATCAATAAAAGTATTTTTCTTTGAAATTATTATTGAGATCTTATATAATATTCATTAATAAGCCCTCAATATAACGATGTTACAAAGTATGTACTCCCTTTCATGATTTTAAAGGACTCGTATGCCTTTGATAGTCAAGATTGGGATATTAAGTTCTTACAATATGATATGTGTGGTCCAATTGAAATATTTCAAGTTATTTTCTTAAAATTATACATGTTGGCTTAAAAATATACCCAACAGGGGGTGAATTGGGCATTTATAAATTAAATAGGAATTTATAACTTTTAAACTTCTTTTCCAAAAGATAAGTTGCAATGAGATAATTAAATTAATAATGGGATTTTGAGGAAGGGTCCAATCTAACTCAAAGTTTATATAAATAGGACACTCCACATAATTTTATAAATTTAGTCCCTGCACTAAAAACACTTGAAATATGACCAATATGCCATTTGACAACTCATGCATAAAAAACCCATCAAAACTTTAAAAGTCCATAATTTCAAATCTACAAATATAAAATTCAAAAAATTTATATATTTGAAATCTACTCATCGGGATCTATCCAACAACACCCATATTTGGTATTTTTTGACAAAAATCAAAACCAACAAATTTGCTATTTCACTAAAATCGCCATTTTTCCAGACAAAACTCCATTTTTTTCGGTTAACATTATATTTTTTCTAACGAAAAATCTTCTTCTTCGGCACTGGGAATGGTATCGCTGGCGCAGACCATAAAATGAATGAAATAGACTAAGGGAGAGTGAAACGAGGAGAGAGAAACAATCTTATGAGAATTCCGACGGTCTCCAGCTAAGATTTCGGCGTTCCTCTGAGGATTCCGGTGGGTGGGGTGGGGTGAGATGGAGGTGGGGTTATGTGTTAATTTTTTAAATGAGTTTTCAACGAATATGACTAAGGGTATATATATATAAATACCTCTTTAACTAAAACAAATGAATTTACCTTTTTTGTGTACTCCTAACTCTAAAGGGACCGCACAAATAGATGTGATCGTACCACATGGACTAGATTTATAAACCTAAAACCAATGTCCTAAAAATAAATATATAAAAAGGAACATGAAATTGACCTTAATTCAATAATTAATAATTAAGCAATTCATAATAAAGTTGAACAGTTAATCACAATATTAATGAGAGAGTTTAGAGAATCTTTGAAAATCGAGATTTTAATATGGCTCAGCTTGGCCTATATCCACACTCGAGATGTTACTCGAGAAACTTCATTATCTATTGTTCCCTACGGTTGAACCAACAATCTCATAAGGATTTATCACACCATGAAAACATCAACCAACAAGATTTTTAACTCTCCATTGCCTAAGCATAACACGCACAAGAGACCACAATTTAATAGCACATTAACCACCCTAAACTACTACACTACCGTACGTGAAGATAAAATGAAGTTCAACAATAATAACAACAAGAAGTTTCTAATTAATATGCGAAACAAAATTTGATTCAATAAGCAATAATGGTGAAATGGGTTTAATTTCCCTCTATAGAAAATGTAAGAATTTTAAACAATCACAATTAAAATATTTCAAGGGTTAGGCTTTGGATCTTTAGCAAAAGCGGGTAACAGATTTGAATCTTTTCTAAAGATGGGATTTGGATCATAATTTTTCTCAAGTATATTTTCTTAAAGGTTTGGATTTAAAGGATCTTTTTGGTTCTAAACATTCAATTGGGGTTTAGGATTTTATTTCTACCTAGAAATTCAAAGATGGATGACAACAGCTTGCTAATGAAATTCTCAATATTGGTATGATGTAGTAATAACTTGCTTGTTTAAAAATGAAGCCAAAGGTATTTTATAAGTTTTTAAATAACTAGATGTTGGAGGTTCTTTTTGGTAAATTTAAGGGCTTTCATAACATTAATTTAAAAAAAGAGTTATTGAAATATTTAGCAGAATGACCTCGAGTTGACTTTATGTGTATGGATTAGACTCTATGTGTAGACACATCCCTTTGAAATATCATTCTTTTGATTTTCGATCCAACAAAAAAGTCATCCATTTGTGACCTAAAATACCTAGCTCTAGAGTCAACTCTAGAGTAGAATCTATCCTCATTGATTCAACCCGATGTTGGAAAAAAGTTTGTTTAAATGCTCTCAAACTTTAAGGGATGATTAAGGTTGATTTTATGACGAAGTTTTGAGGTTTTACTTATTTTTTTCAGATTGTTTACTTATTTAAAAAATCACTTAAACATTTTGAAACTTGGTAAGAATAGTTACTAAATATTTTCATCACTTGGCTCGGAGTGTTGTTTCTTTAAATGAGTCTTGTGGTTTCTTTTGGTTTTATGATGATATTATTTCTTAATTGGCTTACTTCTTCAAATCATAAGACTCTTTTCTTGTTATTGCAAGGATTAGTAAGGTTTCATATGCTTTTTGTTGATCTTCCCATCTTTTCTTTACTTTTTGCATGAGCTTATGGTGTGGATACCTTTGGATCACATGATTTTCTTTCATTGGTTTTGTCTTGCTTGAACTTGTATGGATTGAGGTGTGAGGAGATTTCTTGCATTCTTGCTTTGTTTTATGACTTGTATAAACATGGCTTGTAGTTGTATAGTAAGTATTCCTTATATTAGATTTGATGGGTTTAATCTTAAGGTCGTATGGTCATGGATGATATGATTATTATCATGTAACTCATCATACATTGAGTGTTTTTCTTGTCCCAGGTACATTAGAGACAATATATTAACATATGATCATATATCAATTGTATTGTTATTCAAGAAAAATCCTTTTCTTTTAAATACTTTAGGTTACACAATACCTACATGGATCATATTATTATATGTTGAAAACAAAACAAACACACCAAAGATGGATCCACAAGAAATAAATAGATTATTTGAAATCATTAACACATACATGTATTTATGAAAATATTTATGTTCCAACCTTTTGTTGGGAAAAGTGTATGGACATATGTTGTTAAACATGTTCAATATAATTCTATCTTACTCAATTTTACGCACTCAAATGATTACATGTGTCTAGTAGATGTAAGGGTATGGAAATCACCTCAAAGAATTCGGGCTTATGATTTTCTCCTTAAACTTTATGAGGGTACACTCCCCACCTATTGAAACGAAAATGTAAAAATCCATAAGAATGGTGAAATTAGTTGGAATAGTAGACCATGATATGTGGTTGGGAAGAAAGCAAAGGTATTAGTATCATTCCTCATAAATTTTAAAAAAATTACTTTTTTAGTTGGTGTAATGTTTGACAACAAACAACTTGAAGTGCTAATAGGAATATGGATTAATAAACACCAATTTTTAATATTTAATTAAATTAACCGAATTAACAGTTAATCAAATTTTAATCAAGCATAGATTAAATAAACGTTGTGAAAATTATTAACAGGATTTATCTTTCCCTATGCATTCATTTAAGTGATTAGCAAGAATAAAATAAATCAATAAACCACAACACCGTGATATACGAGGAAAACCCATAACAAAAAAACCCTCTAACGACCTAGACTACACGAATACACTATGATATATGTATTGTTGATACCAAATTTAGTCTGCTGACATGGATCAATAAAGTGAAGACACATGGCAGTCTACGTGGCAACAACAAACACTTCTGAGGAACTCACACGCTCCGAGGAACCATACTACAGCGAGGAACACTGTTTCCCCCAAGAACTCATACGCTCCGAGGAACGAGAACTCTCCGAGGAACTCTTGAGCACCGAGAAACTCAGGCGGTCCGAGTTGCACCTCGAACAAAGCATTAATAGCGGGATAACCAACAGTTTGACTGTTCATTAAATACTTATCATTCAGACGCATACGCTTAAGGAGCATTGAATGTATCACCCTTTCATATGTACATCATTTAATGTATTACCATTTCACATTACAGCCCCAGGGCTATAAATACATTATACAATCCTCATTGTAAGGGGATCGGAATTTCTTAAGATAACTTGTAATCAAGAATTCCCATACAATCAGCAATACCATAACAGTGGACGTAGGCCATTCTTATTAGGCTGAACCAATTTAAAAATTCTTTGTCTCATTTATTTATCTGTGATTGAAAAATTAGATATGATCTAATTTTTTACATCAACAGATTGGCGCCGTCTGTGGGAAACGACTAGTAACATCGTTTTTCATAAAAAATAACTCATCACAAATGGCTGATATTCCAGAATCCAGCAATCGAAACGCTGGAAGCCCTCCAAATCCATCTGCTCTGCCAAACATTCCAGATCTGTCTGGAATAATGACAAATCTGGCTCAGGGCCAGACCGTCATGCAAGAAACTATGAGACAACTCATACAAACCCTCCATGGCGGTGCACCAACTCATTCAGGGCTGCGGAGTATTCAAAGAAATACCCGTGCATCTTCTTCGCGTACTAGGCGTACCAATTCATATCGCAATGAGAAGTCTGAAGATTTTTCTTATCAACCTGGACGAACTTCGTCAGTGCGAGCCACAGATACTGAACAACGTATCACTCTCTCCCCAGAAAGGATCAGTGCGCTAGAAAGATTAAGCAGAGTATCTCCTTTCAATAGATTAGGTCCTAAGAGGAGCAAAAGTCCTCCTAGATCCCCATCGAGGAGTTTTCGATGACCATCAGACTTAAGGGAAGGATCTACCCAGTCGTGACCAGCTGCTCGTCAAGAGAGATCCCAGGAAGTCACATCAACGCGATCAGTTGCTCGAACTAATAGGCCCGAGGAAGGAAATGATGCATGGAAAGGCTCTATTCAAAGGCTGGAGGATAGATTGGGGGAAATGGTTAAAGCTAAGAACCCCCTACAATGAACCTTTGTTCGAGGAACACCTTTTCTCCAGGCTATTGTAGATTTTCCAACACCATCAAAATTCAAAGCACCTGTTGTGACTCCAAAATATGATGGAAAGACTGACCCTGTCCTTCATATAGAACAATACCAAGCTGCAGCCGACATCTATGCTGTTCCAGATGAGATGAGATGTAGGGAATTCTCGGGAACTCTTACCGGATCTACTCAAATATGGTATAATAATCTTCCTCGGGGTAAGATCTCAACTTTTCTTCAACTGGTCGAGTTATTCATTGGGAATTTCGGTTTTGGGGCAAAGCTAGTTAAACGAGTAGCACATTTGTTAAGTGTTAGACAAAAAGCTGGTGAGAGCACCAGAGATTATATAACTCATTTTAATTACGAGAAACTTGAAGTCATTGATTATGAGGAGAAGACAGCGATTACTGCTTTGATGAGTGGACTACTGCCCAACAAGTTGTACTATACTTTGACCAAAGATCCACGTAGAACCATGTCAGACCTGATGGAAAAAGCATCCAAGATTATGAATGCCGAGGAGGCTATGGCTACGAAGAAGAATATGGACGCCAAAGAAACCAAGGTGGAAGGCGATAAAGCTAAGAAGAAAGAGCGTAATAACAATGGTAACGACAAACATTCAAAAAACAGGTCGATATGGGGCGTGATGAAGAAATATGATAATTATACTCCTTTAAAGAAGGATATCAACCATGTTCTGGAAGAAATCAAGAACAACGAGGAACTAAACTGGCCAGAGAAAATGAAGGCAGACCCTGATAAGAGGAATAAGGCAAAGTATTGCGAGTTTCATAAAGATCATGGCCATATGACCAAAAATTGCATAGCTCTTCAGAACGAGATTGAAACACTTATCAGACGAGGAAAGCTGGCAAAGTACGTTAATCGTGGAAGCGAAAGAAGGAACAACGACCGAGCAAGAGAGAGGTCTAGATCTCCTCGTCGAGCAGAGGAAAACAAGAAAAAAAAACCATGAAGTTGATCCCGAGGATGACCCCGATCTTCCCAATAGACCAAGGCAGCCAGAATGAGAGGTATTTTTAATACGCTTTGGGTCATTTGACTGTAATGTTATAACAGGTGGAGATGCAGGAGGAGGAGACCTTACTGCCAAGAGAAAAGCTTAACTCTGTGAGGCTCAAGCTTGCTCGTACATTCAATGAATAAATCTAGCTGAAGAGGATCGCCCGAGAAAGGTGAATAAGATAAATTGGTCATTGGTTTCTCAAAGAGTGACCTCGTAGGAGTTTTGTATCCTCATGCTGACCCATTGGTGATCAAGATGAGAATGAAGGAAGTAATAATTTTAAGAGTACTGGTCGACAATGGTAGCTCGGCAGACATCATGTTCTACTCGTGCTTCGATAGTTTAAATCTAAAGCTATCTTAATTGGAGCCTTATCATAGACCCCTCATCGGTTTTGCCGGCGAGAAAGTATTTCCACTTGGGACGATCAAGTTGGATATATTCATTGGTACGTGGCCTTCTTGTCGAAGAGAAAGAATACGCTTCTTCGTGATGGATAATAATGTTCAATCATCATACAATATCATCATGGGAAGAGTAGGATTGAAGAAGTTCGAGGCTGTACCATCTACGGTGCATCAGTGCCTGAAATTTCCAACAACTTTTGGAGTAGGAGTTGTGAAAGGTGACCAGAAAGTATCTCGGGAATGCTATTATTCATTCGCCGAGCAAGAGGAATTGGAGGAATCAAGAAAAAAAACTGCTACTTATCAAGTGGAAGAAGGGGCAGAAATTGAAACATTGGATCCTAGAGATGAGTCGCAACTCGTGAAGGGTCAAGTGGTGGAAGCTACTAAAAACATCATTCTGGACGACGAGCACCCTGAATGAACTACTCAAGTAGGTTCGTCGTTGGAAACCTCACTAAAACAGGAATTGATAACTTTCCTTAGAAGCAGAAAGCAAACTTTTACGTGGAGTCATGAGGATATGCGTGGAACATATCCAAATTTCTTATATCATGAACTCAATGTGAATAAGGAGAGCAAGACAGTGAAGCAGAGAAGAAGATTCTTCAGCCCCGAGAAGAATCAAGCTATACAGGAGGAAGTCGAGAAGCTCCAGAAAGCTTGCTTTATTGAAGATGTTAAATACCAAGACCGGTTAGCCAATGTGGTGATGGTAAAGAAGAAGAAAAATAAGTGGAGGATGTGTGTAGACTTTACCGACCTCAACAAAGCATGCCCAAAGGATCACTTTCCACTGCCCCGAATTGATCAACTAGTCGATGCTACCTCGGGACACGAGTTGTTGAGCTTCATGGATGCTTATTCTGGCTACAATCATATTAAAATGAAACCTAAAGACAGGGAGAGTACTTCTTTCATTACCCCTAGGGGAACTTATTGTTATAATGTTATGCCTTTTGGTTTGAAAAATGCAGGTGCAACATATCAGAGGCTGATGAACAAAGTCTTTGCTGAACAAATTAGTTGCAATATGGAAGTCTATGTTGACGATATGCTGACAAAGAGCAAGAAAGCTGTCGATCATCTAGTTGACTTAAGTTAGACTTTTGATCAACTGGATAAATATCAAATGAAGCTGAACCCGATGAAGTGCATATTTGGAGTACGAGAAGGCATGTTTCTCGGGTACATTGTCAATCAGCGAGGCATTGAGGCAAATCCTGAAAAGATCAAAGCACTATTAGGGCTACGATCTCCAACGAAGAAGAAGGAAGTATAGAGTCTCACAGGACGAGTAGCATCACTTTACAGATTTGTATCGCGAGCAACTGATCGATGCCTCCCATTCTTCAAGACGCTCTGAAAGACTTTTGAGTGGAATGATGAATGTGAGAATGCTTTTCAAGACTTGAAGAAATACTTGGGAGCACCTCCACTGTTATCCAGGCCAGTGATGGGAGAAAAATTGTACTTGTACCTAGCAGTATCGGAGAATGAAGTTAGCTCGGCGTTGATAAGAGTGGAGAATGGAGTACAAAAACCAATCTATTACACAAGTAAGGCCTTCCGAGGAGCAGAGATCAGATATCCAAGGCTGGAAAAGTTAGCACTGGCGCTGATTGAGGCGAGTAGGAGAATGAGGCCATACTTCTAGGCCCATACTATAGTCGTATATACTGACATGCCATTGAGACAAGCCCTTCATAAACAAGAAAAATCAGGGAGATTGATGTACTGGGCAATAGAGCTCGGTGAATACGATATAATCTATGAACCCAGATCATCGCTTAAAGGGCAAGATGTAGCGGATTCTATAGCAGAGTTCACCTATCCTGATACCCCCGAGGAGAAAAAGTTACTCCCTGATCAACCTGTGGATGTTACAGGATCAACAAACTCAAGCTCAGACCAACTCCGGTTGGTAAAAGGGCAAGTGGATGTTACAGGATCATCAAATTCGAGCTCAGACCAACTCCGGTTGGTAAAAGGGCAAGAAAAGATGGTCGACGAAGAGAGGGAAAGATCAGGGGAAGATAAAAGGAAGTAATAAATATTTCACCGAGGAACTCTGTCAGATCAGAAGTTTGAAGACGAGTTACCCATATGGAGGCTATATGTAGATGGCTCATCTTGCACAACAGGCAGTGAGGCAGGAATAGTTTTGAGCACTCCGAACGAGGTCGACATTGAATATGCCCTACGTTTCCAATTCAAAGCTTCTAATAATGAGGCTGAGTATGAGGCCATGATTGCTGGTCTTAATTTGGCAAAAATTATAGAGGCGCAGCAAATTATTATCTTCAGCGATTCTCAATTAATTGTAAATTAAATGTTGGGAATATATGCAGCCAAAGGAGAATTAATGATCAAATACCATGCAAATGTGATGGAGTTGGTATCAGAATTTGCTGCAATTCAGCTGGTCAGAATACCAAGAATGGAGAATGCAAGAGCAGATGCCTTAGCTCGATTAGCATCAACTAATCGTACCGAGCTACGAAGAATAATCCCAATTGAAGTTTTGGCTGGTCGGAGTATAGATGAAGATTTGGCAATGAACTTTATCACCCTTGATTTAGGACCATCTTGGATGGATCCCATCAGGGCATATATTGAGCAGGGATAATTACCAATTGACAAGCTCGCAGCCAAGAAATTGAAGTTTAAAGCTGCTCGATATGTATTAACTAACGGTATATTATATAGACGAGGAATTATGACAGGTTTGCAGAGATGTGTACATCCCTCCGAGGTGAAAGAATTGATTGAAGAGATCCATGAAGGGTCCTGTGGAGCCCATGTAGCAGGTCGGACGCTTTTGCAAAGGATGATGACGCAGGGATATTACTGGCCGACGATGAGGGTTGGTTGTGTAGCCTATGCCAAGAAATGTGATAAGTGCCAGTGCTTTTCCTCCATCCGAAGAACTCCACAAGCATTGTTGACACCCATCACTTCCCCTTGGCCATTTTCCATGTGGGGAATAGATTTCGTTGGACCACTGTCAACGACTAGAGGAAGGTTCAAATACCTCATCGTCGCAGTGGATTATTTTACTAAATGGGTGGAAGATGAGCCTCTCATCGATATGACGTACGAGAAGGTGTACCAATTTATTTGGAAGAACATCATTTGTCGATATGGTCTTCCTCATGCTTCCATCACAAACCATGGAACACAATTTGATAACAAGGAGTTCGCTGCCTATTGTCATCAATCAAATGTGTTGAAGATCCACTCAGCACCAGGCCATCCTCAAAGAAATGGACAAACTGAAGTGACAAACAGAACACTGCTGAATGGTTTGAAGAAAAGACTGGACGATGCGAAATTAAATTGGATCCACGAGTTACAGTCAATACTGTGGGCTTACCGAACAACTCCCCGAGTAGCAACTGGAGAATCTCCATATATGCTAGCATTTGGAAGTGAAGCTGTTATACCTGCCGAGTTGGGCCTCCCAACACACAGGGTACTGAATTTCAATTCCCCTGTCAGCGACTTAATGAGAAGATTGGATTTAGACATGCTCGAGGAAGTTAGAGAAGAAGCAGCCATCAGAAATGCTGCATACCAACAACGAACAACTATATTCTACAATAAGAGGGTGAAGAAGTGCGACCTGAAAGAAGGAGACTATGTGCTGAAGAAAGTAATTCAAAAGCACAATAAACTGGAGGCAAACTGGCATGGGCCATACCGAGTTACAGAAGTTGTTCGACCAGGAACTTACCAAATAGCAACTTTAGAAGGGGAAGAGTTTAAGAACGCATGGAATGCATACCACCTACGCAAGTATTATCAGTGATGAATAAAATGAAGATATTCTGCCGAATTCTTTCTTTTTATTGAAAGTTTTTTTAGGGAATACTAGTGTTACACACTACTCGGCAAAGCTCAGACAACTCAAATTTTTTCTCGAAAATGCCAACTAAGGTTGGTCGAGAAACCAATATTCCTCCGGGAAGTAAAGCTACCTGTATTCCTTCGGGAAGTAAAGATACTTGTATTCCTCCGGGAAGTAAAATTTGTATTCCTAAGGGAAATAAAACTATATGTTTCTAGGGAAATAAAAGTATTCCTAAAAATGCCAACTTATGTCGGTTAGGAAATAAATATATTCTCGAAAATGCCAACTTGAGTTGGTCAGGAGGTAAAATTATTTCAAAAAGACTAACTATGGCTGGTCGGAGATAAAAACCCACTAACTGTAGTTGGTCGACAAGGAAAATTTAAAGTGATCGAGCAACATTTTTTATACTCGTAACTTTTTAATTATTACTAAGTTGGTCGAGAAACAAAATATTATTTTTACCAAATGACTACCACAAGTTCAAGCTACTCGACAATAAGTTGATCGACAAACTACACAATATTGTTATCTTTTTATCAGATACACATGCACAAATATAACGTGTTTTACAAGACCATAGCAGTTAAAATTACGAACAAAAATGAAAGTCTTTCATTAAATCCAAAATAAAATTCATTGATATTAAAATGTATACTAACTATTACATCAAAATTCCTACTCTACTGGTCTTTTCCCCTCTGCTTTTGACACAGGTTCCTCGCCAGCAGGCGGATCATTTAAAGCCAGGGGAGAATTTATGAAGTTGAGATCCTTTAACATCCTGATATTCATCACGGATGGTTGATCTAAGAGGTGCTCGGGACGAGATATCTCGGCATTTGAATGGAGATTGTAGTCGCCGAGATATTTGGAAATCAAGCATCGAGGAATGGCCCGAGCAAGGATCCAACTCATATCCAGTTTGTATGGTGGCACAGGTAGGTCGAGCAGCCCAGGATCATGATAGTCTCACAGGTAATGACCCTGTTCGAGTTGCAGCACACCTAAGGCATTTAACCAGCCTTGCTTGTAGCCCTCATTATTGGCATTCTGGATACGATCGTCCAAGTGATAGAGAGCTTCATTGTATCCAGCCATCCAGAACTCCCTGGGCTGTTTGTGGAATTGATATGTTAGTTTTTCCAGCTGCTCGTGGAGATTTTTGATGAAGATCTCCTTATTATCCAAAATTGATTTCTGCGCTGAGAGCTGCTCTTACAGGTACCTGATCTTCTTTGACATTTCAGCCAAAGCCTGATTCTTTGCCATTAATTGGAAGGCCTGGTTCTCTAAGGCAGACTGAGTCCTCTGTTCCTCGACAGGAATTCTAGCTGCCCTTGCTCGTCCCGGAGGAGCTCTTGCTCGACCACGGGAAGATGTAGAGGGACCCGCTCTCTTCAAGGTCTCCAATTCGTCCCTCAATTTGGCATTCCCGACCTCCAAGAATGATAATCCCTCATCATTCACTGGGATTAAGGCGTTTGAAGTAGAAGCTGCAGACTTGAACTATGACAACTATCTTTGAAGATTGTTGTTCTCTTTCTCTAACAATTCAATTATTTGTCTGCATTCCTCGACATCACCCTTAAGAGTTCTCTCCCTCACATCGTAGCCAGCAAAAAGTTTCTGGTAACCCTTGTCGGCAACGATCTGCTGGTATTTTTTCTCGTACCCCTCATGCAACAGGGTAGTATTCTTTGTATTGTTGCTGAAGGTCTTCAAGAATGCCTTGGAGATTCTCGATCATGTCATAATAAGCCACATTATTGGCCACTGATCGATCAAGTAAACACTTCAGATATTGGTATGCTTCAACTGCCTGTTCAGAAGCATCTTGGTCGAGGATGTCGACGACTTGTGCTGCACTCAGATCTGTGTGACCAGCCTTAAAATAATCATTGCATTGCCTCAGCAGCACAGTATCATGAGCAGATAATAATTTCATCCTGGCCAAAAACTAGCAGAGGAAGAAAAGCAATAATCAATAAGAATCAAGACAGAGTATGAAGAAGAGACAACAGTATGCAAGAACAAAAATTCAAATTTTATTATATCAAGGATCAGGGTTACATATTCATGGTTACAATTGACAAAAGAAAAATATAAAGAGAAACCCGAACAACTCTACACCTTTTCCTTGTCTCCCAAAACCTTCTCGGGAGGCTGGGACGAGGAAGTAGGTTTCTCAGAGGGAATAGAAAGCTGCTCGGGGAGCGCCAACAGTTGCTCGGAAGAAGTAATGATTTGCTGAGGTTCCTCGGGAGCAGGCTGGATGGCTGGGGGATGATCTCCCATCACCATAGAAGACTCTTCGGAGGCAGCTTCGTCCTCTTCTTCTTCTTCAGGAGTTGGAGGGGGACCAGTCATGTGTTGCTGAAAGAGTTCAAAATTTTCATCCACTTTCATCTCCTATAGATCAGCAACCCATCCATCCCTAAAGTACTTGAGGCTGCCATATTCTACTTGAGACATCATGGCAGCCAACCCCTTGTTCCACCGTTTGTCCCAGCCAGCGCTGAAAGACTTCTTCACAACCACTTTTCTCTTCAACTTCTCCAAGGAACGCTGCTCGGACAAAAGGTTTTCAGTAATCTTAAATTTATTTTCAACCTCTTCCTTCTGCCGATTTACCTCCCGAAGTTGAGCCAACTCCTCTTCAGCAACCTTGAGCTTATTCTCAAGCTCTCCAGCTTTTTGGAGCTTCTCGTCGAGCTCTTTATTTCTCCCTTCCAAGTCCTTTATTCTCTTCTCTAACTCCTTGGAGACCTCAACAACCTGAGCTTTTTCCTGCTCGGTGGAGGCAAGTTTGTTCTCCCAGTTTGCCTTGTCAGTAGCATATTTCTGGCGAGAATCTTCCAAAGACTTCGTCAGGCTCGCCAGAGCTTCCTCCACACCAGATGAGGAGCTTGAAGTTTTAATTGCTTCATCCTTCTTCAGAATTATATTGAAGCAGCTCGTCAACTGTGAAAAGAAAATGAAAGCAAGTCAGAAACAGAAATGACAAGGGAAATATGAAAAGTTTAAAGTAAAAAGACTTACAGAAGCAAGGTGGCGAGCAGGCAATGAGGTAACCATGTCCCGAGAAAGGTTTTCCTCAGTACCTTGGACCTCGGGAATGATCCAAGACTTTATCGAGCTCATGGCAGAGCTCGGGGGAACAAAAGTTGGAACACCAGTTCCAGTAGCTGGGGGCTGAGTGATGGTGTCAGCCAAATTGACCGAGGAGCTCTTCTTCAGCTTCCTCGGGGGAACAGAGATTGATTCAACCAAGGTGGAGCCCTTGGTCGTTGATATGACAATCACCTCGCCTGGAGCAGCAGCCTTGCTCGGGGCCACTGGAGGCTTCTCGACAACCTTCACAATAGCAGCCGAGGAAGGTGCATCAACTTTCTTTATCCCTTCTTGGACATCAGCCTTACTTCTTTTAGCCTCTCCAACACCAGAGGAAGGATTCTCGAAGAGGGTGGTAGGTCTTCTCTTCTTCATCCTTTCACTTAAAGGAACGTGTGACTCAGGCGAAGAGCTGGTAGAAGCTGGTACTGGCTCTGCATCGCTTATTACTGGACGAGCAGTAAAAGAGGTATTGTAGCTCTTGTACTGCAGCAGATATGAGGCTGACCTAATGTGCTCATCGGTAACACTCTGATGCAGACTCCAGATAAGTTTCAAATGTCTTCTATTAACATCTGCTTCCTTTGGACACTTTCTTTTGCTATCAACTGCAAATAAATCAAAATTAAAATATCAGTGGCACATTTTATCAAACAAAAAAGAAGCATAATTTCAAAATAAAATAAAATAAAATAAAAATAACCTATCCCATTGCCATAGGGAGGGCATCTGGGACCCTGATACACTTTATCTCCTGATAAAGGAGCATGTTGCCAATTTTTTATTACAACTCCATGCTCAAAATAGTCCCTATTGGCATCCGGGAGATTGACCACTAAAGCCCTATTCAAAAATCTAGTTTTTAAATAAAAGGTGTTATCACCAACTGCCCATCTATAACAAAACATGATTTCTGGAATTCCTATGCTAGTTCCATGGATTTGATTTAACCTATGAACCCCATTAACTATTCTCCATGTATTTGGGGCTATTCTTGCAGGAACAACGTCAAAGTATTGACAAAATTCCAGACATAAGGGATTGGGTGGAAAAGAAAATCCACACTCAGCAATAAAGAGACTGGGGAACCAATGTCCCTCAGCCAAACGAAAATAATCAGAAGGCTCAGAAAGCTCTTCCAAAACAACCCAGGAGGGAATAGAAAAATCAGATCGAAACTTATCAAGAGATTCAACTAGGTAAACCATGATGAATAAAAGAAATGAAGAAAAAGGAAGAAAATCTTACAGAAAAAGAGTGGATCTGATGACAATGAACGATGGAAGAGATGAATACACAAGAGAGAAAGAGACGATGGAAAACTCGAAAATATAAATTTGAAAAGGTAGAAGACGATGGGAGTGTCTGTGAAGTTTAAATACCTTGCCTTGGGAAATGGTAAAGTAATGATTACAAAAAGATACAATTACGTTACTGGCGGCTAGAGGAACAAAAAGGGCGCGACAATCGAAGCGAGAAGAAACGATTACGCTACCGGCAGTTAAAAGGACAAAAAGTACGCAGAGATCGAGGAGGTTATGAAAATTCAAAAAAGCCTGATTCTACGAATTTGGAAAGAGAAATAAATACAAGGGAAGCACTCCTAAAAATCAGGAGGACTATTTAAAGCTATCATATTCCGAGAAAGAATGTTCCACACTCCTCAAATTTTGAACTATGAAATATTGGGGGCTTCTGTTGATACCAAATTTAGTTTGCTGACATGGATCAATAAAGTGAAGACACGTGGCAGTCTACGTGGCAACAAAAAACACTTCCGAGGAACTCACACGCTCCGAGGAACCATACTACAACGAGGAACACTGTTTCCCCGAGGAACTCATACACTCCGAGGAACGAGAACTCTCCGAGGAACTCTTGAGCACCGAGAAACTCAGGCGATCCGAGCTTCACCTCGAACAAAGCATTAATAGCGGGATAACCAACAGTTTGTCTGTTCATTAAATACTTATCATTCAGACGCATACGCTTAAGGAGCATTGAATGTATCACCCTTTCATATGTACATCATTTAATGTATTACCCTTTCACATTACAGCCCTAGGGCTATAAATACATTATACAATCCTCATTGTAAGGAGACCAGAATTTCTTGAGATAACTTGTAATCAAGAATTCCCATACAATCAATAATACCATAACAGTGGACGTAGGCCATTCTTATAAGGCTGGACCACTTTAAAAATTCTTTGTCTCATTTATTTATCTTTGATTGAAAAATTAAATATGATCTAATTTTTTACATCAACATGTATCATACAATACAAGGATGAATTAGACTTACTCACAGACTTGACGTCTTCAAGCCTTGATTCACTCTCGCTCCTTAACCTACTTCACATCCACCACAGTATGCCTTCTAATGGCCTTCACAATGCAGGTGCCTCCCGTATTTGGATATCAACTAACCTGATAACTTTGTCTAGTCCGCAACAAATGCAGAATTTACCAAACAAAATGAACTCAATAATAATTAAGAGTAAACTTGATATTGGTGCTCACACATGAGATCTCAAACTAGCATATTATACATTATTGGATCTCAAAACATAGGGTGTAGACTAGGGTTACAAGATCCCTTTGTTTAGATTTATAAATTTATTTTCGAAACCCATTTCTTCAAAATAACTTTTTTATGCCTTGTATTTATAGAAAACTAGTAAAAAATGGTGGCAGGAAACTCAATGTAGGACATTCGAAGGAAAAAAAGAACTCATTTGAATGATTTTTGGTATTTCGTTCGAACAGAAACCAAGTCGTTCGAACAAGATCTCAAATTTTGTTTGAACAAGATTCAAATGATCTTTGCGCGAGAATTTTATGTCAAGAATAAACTTTTTACTCGAAGTTTGATCGATCCTCATTTGAACGAACACAAAGAACTCTTTCAATTGAAAATGTAAAACTAGTTTGAATCAAAATAAACATCATTCAAACTAAATTAAAAATTAAAAAAATTCTTTAAAATCCTTTTTGAAAAAATCAACTCAGTAACTTTTAAAACATTAACATCCAAAACGAAATATATAAATCAACATGATACACCATTTATATCTTTTCGAGATCCCATAGATGAAGATGAAACTCAGCATGAAAGTTGATATCCCTTTAACTTTGATCACTTCGTGTTTTCGAGTGCATAGGATTAAAGGACATACTTAACACAACTAAAACCTACAAATTAAGTAGTTTTTCCCAAATAGAATAAAGTCAATATTACAAATTTTTACAATAAACATTTGACACGTTGAAAATTTATCCTTACAAATACCCCCATTTGGCTATTCCCGAAAAAAATAAAGAGAAAAACCTTACTAATCCATCAATATCTCTAATACCAAATCCCCAACCCCAAGAAGGGAAAATTACAATTTGATGCATGATCGGCATTAAATCTTGAGTAGCTTTGCTCTTGTGAAACTCTGTCGTATTGTTTTTAAAACCTACAAACTTAACACACCTTCCAAATGCAAAGAGCATAAGAAATATGTCATCCACATATGGAAAAATAATCATCCCATTTTTTTTTAAAATAAACAAAGGTGAGGTGAATAATATGAAACAAATCCCCTAGTGTTACACATGTGAACATAAATAAAATAAGCATATCATGCGATGTGAAGTGAAATTACAAGGATAAAAAAACTAGGCAACACGGTAACGATTAATCTAAACGATGAAACATATGATATCAATTTGATGCATATGAAACCAATGTAATATAATATAACGAACATGGATTAAATGAAAAGCAAACACTCAAAACAAAAATATCATATATATAAATAAAGAACACGCATGAATATATATGTATAAACACCAAAAAGAAACAAAAACAATAGCGTTCCACGATCATATGGCATAAATGTATCTAAACCAAATGTGGTACGGAGTGAAGGGTCATGAACTAGAAAACAAATGAATTATGACCCAACCATTCATGATAGTCCAAGGAGTTATATTTGATTGCATTAATTTATCAAACTTAGATTTAACCTCATGTGACAAATAAACCGAACTCAAACGAACAAACAGACTAATTGCACACAAGTTGTGAAAATATTTATGATTCACAAATCAACGGCGTCAAACAATAATGAATAGCACCATCAAAAATATAAATATTCAATTTTTTTCTTTCTTTAGATATCACTTTTGATGATCAATTTCTAAGGCTCTTGCTAATGGGGGCCTTTCATGCAAAGGAGATTCCCTCCCTTTATAGTCCTTTCCATTTCACCCTCTTATTTTTTCAAATCTAAGAGAAAATTCACGCAATGGTGCTTACATGAAAAAATCCCCTCAATATACAGATTTGTATATCACAATATTGGTAGGAAAATACCTCACTTCTCTCATGCAACATAAGTAGTTAAAATTCAAAAGAGCTTGTGCAAGTGAGTGCAGAGGCAAATAGTTATATGAATCCATTAAGAAAATAAAATCCTATCAACTCCAGGCAAGGCATGATTAAGAAAAAATCAAAAGCATTATAAACCACATTCTATTGTTCTAGACACATGGAAAGCATGGAACAAATGGGATTTAAACACACTAATATGCCACAAAAAATGTGTAAGATCATTGCACTAACAAATTAAAAATCTTTTTGAGTTTTTAAAACAATTATAGGAAATGACTCAAAATACAAACAAAATATTTTTGTATTTTTCTCATATAGACGCAAAAAATGAAGAATCAAAATACAAAAGACACAAACATGATACAACTAATCATAACATATATCATGAAACACAAAAACTAGTGCATAAAAAATATTCAAAAACAATCACTCATAAAATATAGCATGTGAAGAATCATGTGCAAACGTATGAAAATAAACAAGTCTAACATTTAATGCCTCCATATTCAATTTTTTAACCCAAATATATGAAAATTTAATGCCTCTCTTTTGGGAACCATGGTGACATGGGATCTAGAGTTTAGAGAACCTTTTTTAAAATGATAAAACATATTCCTAAAGTTACATTTTCTACCCCAATGTGTGGCTGTATAGAGATGAGTAATGTTACCATTGGGTTGACCTTTTCTAATGTCCTTAGTGACGGTAAACTCTCTTAAAACTTTGGTCTTCGATTTAGGTGCAGAAGCATCGGGATCATCATAAATAATTCCAATTTTGTCATATTTTACTAAAAGCTTATCCCACTTTTTATACCTAGACTCCAAATAAATTTTGACATAACTTAACTCCCTTAATTTCTCTTCTGATACCACAATTTTAAGCTCAAGAAAAAATTTAGACTCATCAAACCTTAGAGACTCCACCTTTAAATTTTTACACAATACACGAAGGTTATCTGTCTCCCTCAATATATTCGAGATTCTCCTTAAGAGTCTTCTCATGTGCCCTCAAATCCTTGTTTAATTTAGTTTCATTATTTCCTATGGAACTCTCTTTTAACTTAACCTCTAACTTCAAGTTAGAATTTTTCAAATTCAAAGACTTAGTATACAACTCACGTAAGGCAACTTGAAGAGTTTTTTCCTCCTATTTATTCTTCTCCTCATCCACCTTATCACTAGTTTGGTAATCACAAGATTGGGCCTAAAAACTATCATGAATATTATTATCTTCATCATTCGAAGAATTTTCATTTAAGCTCACATGGATAGCCGTGAAAGTAATGAAGTTGTGATCCATGGGTGATTTAAACTCCTCTTCTAAATCACTATCACTAAGGGTAGCATTATATGATTTGGTCTTATTAAATTCTTTCCTTAATCTAGTGGGATGCTCATGAAAATAATTCCTAAACCCTTGGCATTCGTAACACTTATCCCAACCATCCACAGCTTAGGTTTATCCCTATTCTTCCTCTCACGGTCATTGTTGAAGTTATTAGTTTCCTTTTAGAATTCTTATCATCTCGAAGCGTAAGAAACTTTGTGAATTTATTAGAAAACCTAACAATCCCTTAAGGATATAAATCACCCTCGCCATTAAAATATAACACATCCTCCTTAAGAATTAAAAAAAAAAACACTATTTTTTCATCTTTCTTCCTAGGAGGACACATATTCATCTCATAGGTTTGGATATCACCTGAAAGTTCTTAGACTCTCATTGTGTAAACACCTGTAAGATAATCAAGGACGATGGCCTTAGCTTTATATCTTTTAGGCAAGGACCTTAAGATTTTTCTCATTACTCTTGGTTCATGGATTGGTTCACCTAAGTTAAACAAGGAATTGACAATTTTTGACAATTTGGCATAAAACTCATCAAACGAATTATGCTCTAAGATTTTTATCGTTACAAATTTCATTGTCAAATTTTGTAACTTTGAAACCCTAACCGTATCAGTACTCTCATATATGGGTTTTAAAATTTCCCAAGCATACCTAGCGCTCTCACAAGTCATAATTCTTCTAAATACTTCTGTTATGACAACAATAAAGATAAAGTTCAAAACCATGGAATTGAAAGTTGAGGCTTATTTTTTTACCCTTTGTCTAAATGGAATCACTTTAAGAAAACCATTCTCAATAAGAGGATACCACCCTTGCTTCACAGAGTTTCGAACATTCTCATCGATAGATTTCAGGTAAAATCTCATCAAGTTGTTCCAATAATGGTATTTTGACCCATCAAACATATAAGGTCTTGTAATGGAACTCCCCGCTTGATTAAAATCCATTAAAAACTATAAAATCACAAAAATGGTATATACATGATAACTTAGTGCAACTTTGTTAATACTAATTTGGAGAACATGCTAAGTGCTTATAGGGATATGGATTAACAAACACCAGTTTTTTAGTTACAATTGAATTCAACGAACTAACAATTAATCCAATTCTACTGAAGCATTGATTAAACAAATATTATGAAAATTATTAACCAATTTTATCTTGACCTAACCTTGCATCTAGGTGGTTAGAAAGAATAAAATAAATCAATAAACCACAATGTCGCGATGCACGAGGAAAACCTACAATGGAAAAAAATCAAGTAGCCTTACCTATGAAAATTCACTATGATATTTGTATCATACAAGGACAGATTATACTTACTCACAGATCGATGCCTTCAAGACATGATGAACTATTCTCTCCTTGAACCTTATTCACGGCCACTTCTAGAGGCCTTCCAATAGCCATCACAACGCATGCACCTCTCATGTCTCAGTATCCACCGATCTTATTTCTTTGTCTAGTCTACCATCACTGCAACAAACACGAAATCCATCGCAAATATGAACTCGATAATAATAAAGAGTAAACTTCATCTCAGTGCTAACACGTGAGATCTCAAACTAGAAAAATATGTAGATTCTTGGATCTCAAAACATAAGGTGTAAAATAGGGTTACAAGAGGTCTTTGGTTAGATATATAAATATGTTTTTGAGACACTTCTATTCGAAATAACTTTGTTGCGTCTTGTATTTATATAAAACTGATAAAAATGGTGGCATGCAACTCAAGGTAGGGCATTCGAACAAAAACACATAACTCGTTCGAATGACTTTGAGTACCTAGTTCGAATGGAAACAAATTCATTTGAATGAACCCCAAATTTCTTTGAACGAGATTCAAACAACCTTCACATGAGAAAGTTTTATCAAACAAATTTTTTTCGCTTGAAGGTCAATCGATCTTCATTTGAACGAAAACATAGAACTCGATTGAACAAAATTACAAAAATTTAAATATTTTTCTTTAAAATACTTTTTTGAAAAAACCCCCTTAATAAATTTTAAAAACATTAACACTCAAAACGAAATCCATGGATTGACATAATACACGATTCATACCTTTTCGAGATCCCATGGATGAAGATGAAACTTGGCACGTAAGTTGATGCCACTTTAACTCAAGTCGCATTGTGGCTTTGAGGGCATAGGCTTGAAAAAAAACTGAACATAATCCTTACTTATAACTCAAGTAGTTTTTTCAAAACAAAATAATGCCAATATTAGAAATATTTATAATAAAAATTGACACATTTAAAATTAGTCCTTACAGAACTAGTAAATTATCATATAGTATCTAATAACAGTATCACGATGAAATAAATGTATAGATAATCAAAAGAAATAATCTTAAGATGATCCTAAAATGAGTATGTTATTGTGAATAATTATATGATGTATCTAAAAAATGTGAATTAGACATAAAGGTAAGAAAATATGCGTCTTTGTTATCATCAGTTATTGTAGTAAAAATGTCATAAATAAAGAAATTAATTAACCAAAGTGAATTTTAATATCTCAATGAATTACCTAATTGACTCACTAGAGCCCAATCTAAATGAATCATTAGGACCAAGAAAATCTAATGGTAATCAAATGATATAAAACTCTACTTGTGGCCAAACATTTCATTACAAATAGATAAAAGGTTATACCTAACCCTCCCCACCTACCGTATAAAGTTCTTATAACATTAGTATCTCATTTTAATTGGGAGTTACATATAGTGTGAAAACTCCTTTATAATTAGAGTTTAATATAATTTGTGTGAAAGTCTTAATAATTGTTGTATAAACTTATGTAAGTTCCCTACCAATAGTATTTGAAGTTTGAGGATACTATTAAGTTTTGATAGTATATATGCCTTAAGATTTGTGGAAGTAAGTTTATATATGTATTTTTCTATAAATTAATGGCATATAAAGTAAAGAAATATAATATTTTATGTGTTTTAATGGTATAAGGTAATTAGATGCCTAAAAGATTAAATGTTCACGCTAATGATAAATGTTCTTTGAAAATATTATACGTTAATAAATGTTCTTTCAAAGATGATCATGAAATCTATTGATTAAGTATTTTATTTTGACTTAATGGTAAATGATAGGATATAGTGCAAAAATTTACTATTATTTATTATCAAACTGAGATATAACATGATTTGAGGCTAAAGTTCATGGATTCTAGTAGCGAAACTTCATTTCAAGACTTGGAGTTATCGATACTATTACCAAGACACTGAAATATTATGATAATGATGTTGTGATCTTTTTTACGAAGAAATGATATGTACTTTAAACGATTTAGACACATAAAGTTATATCATCAAGTTCAAAAACAATGTGTGTCAGTTGGATGCATTGGTACAAATGTTAACATATGGACTATTAACAAATGATATTAGAAAATCATGCTTAAGATATTAGTATTGAGTGTAACCAATAAAGTGTAAGTGTTGTGTATTACTTTATGCTTATTTTTTCAATAATGTATTTTATACCAATTATGGTGGATTCTGAACATTTAAATTTGCGTCTTGTAATAATTGCTTAAATTCTTGCGAAATGATAATTGAGACATAAACGGTCATCAGTAACATAATTATTGGACCAAGATGATAATCCTTATTTATGTTGTTGTAGATGTAATGAACCATATTCTAAAATTATTATGGAATCATTATGCTCCCATTAATATTTTATTTGGGTAATATGTTCATTGAAAACCATGTGAGTAGGACTCAAAATGTATTGAGTGACTTATGATAATTATGGACCAAGTGGGAGACTATAAGATTACTTTATTTCTAGAAAGTTCCTTAATGTGGACCAAAATTAAGAATACTAAGAGTTAGGTTTGGTTTATGCAAGGGTACCCCTAATGCCAAATGTAATTTAATTTGGTAAATTATAGGACATATTTAATTAAAAATGAGAGTTGGGGACTCTTAGATAACAATATTGATGTCTGTAGAGATTGTGTTACTATTGGAGATTTGAGTATTCTCCTTGAATATAAATAAGTAGTTGATTTTCATAATCTAAACACAATGAAAAGAAAAAACTATAAAATTATAGTCCAGGGGAGAGTAATATGAAATTAACAAGTTTAAATGTAGGATTCAAGATGAAAGATCTTTCGCAACAATTCTTAAGTGTGAATTTCATAGTTGAGTCAAATGGTCTTTTACAAGTTAATTCACATTCAAGATGGATTTTGGAGTTTTGGTTCATAATTGACGGCCTTATGTTTTCTTCCTTTAGGCATGACCAGTTAATGTTTATTTCATGGGGAGCAAATTGGACCAACGTTTTAGGATTTCAAGTTAGAAACTCGCAGCCAGTGAGGGTATGGGTTCGCTGCAACGAATGAGCATCGAATTAGTGAAGAAAATAGGTTTTAAGTGAGGGTAATTTTGGACATTTCTCCCATGGTTTCCCTTTTGTATAAGTAGAACTTTTGTTTATTTTTTATCCTAAGCTGAGGGTAGCTTTTATCATTACATTTTTTTCTTATATACACATTAAGAGGATTCTAAGGCTTAAGAGAGTTTTAACCCTTGTCAATTGAATAAAAAAAGGAAGCCATCATCGATTGACGTAGCCAAATTATTGAACCTCATAAATTTTATCTTGTGATTGTTGGTGTTTCGATTTCTCTTTACTTTCTTAGTACTTTAAATTTAGATTGTATTTATCTTATTCTCTCACTGAGTTGTTCTTTATCTTGGATCTTGGGCATGCACGAATCACTCTATTGAGTGAGTATACAGACAAAAAATTGGCATAATATCTTTGGCTTTTAGGGTTTTATTTTATATGCATCCAAGTTGTTTGATAAAATTAATAACTGGGATTTTGATCTTGTCCTCGTTGTTTCTTATTGAAGACTTATTTTGTATATTATAGAATGGTTACATCTGAGGTTGCAAATGTATAAATGGTGAAGTTTGATTGTAAATCCATTAATTTGTCATGTGTAAATGTCAAATGATAGATGTGTTAATCCAACAAGGTTTGCGTAAGGCGATGAAATGCATTTAGGCTAAAATGGAGGGTATATCAAAGGTTGACTGAGAGGAATACGACTTGTAAGTGCGAGGAAAAATCCAATTAAATCACGGGAAAAAATGTGGTATATGATATAATGAAGGAGGAAACGTTGGTGTCAGTGTGGAAGAAATTAGAAGACAAATAGATGACGAAGATCATAAATGCAAGGGAAAAATTTTCAATCAAGTCAATTTGTTTGTAATTGGCATAATTTCAGATAAAACTATTTGATTCGTAGGTTAGTCATTGAGTTGTGATCCCATAAAGCCTATGACGTGTAGTTTTGAATATACTATGGCAAAGCTTTAAAGCTGAAATCCGTTTCGTGTTCAGTGCCATCATTTTTTTCACACTTGGTATATCTTAGATCACAATGGTATGAATGCTAAATGGACTGTGAGGTTTAGGATTTTAATTAAAGATGCGTTTCGAATTTAAAATGTTTGGGAATTTGAAAAAATATCTTTGGAAACGTAATTTTATAATATTTTCTGTGTTGATTTTATTTAGAAGAATACGAGGATGATTAGAAAATCAAAATTATTTTTCGTATCGTTCGAAAGAGTTTAGGATTCGTTCAAACGAGAGTGCAATCTCATCCTAATGAGACTTGTTTGTCATTTGAAATATACATCGCGTCAAAATTTGTGTTTTCATATTTAAGGACTTGTTTTGCTCAGAAAATACAAGAACTTTTGTCGAAAAATGTTTTGCACATGTTTATAACAATTCCCAATAGTTTCTCATCATCCTTACTTTTCAAGGTCCAAATTTGATAATTCCATAGCTATTGGGATATTGAATTTAGCACCAGAGATTGTTCTATCATCTTTAAAAATTATTTTTGTGCAGTGGACTCCATTCGTGTTTATTGCAAAGAAGAAGCGATGGACTCTGCGTTCGGATTCGTAGACGGTTGCTAAATTTCAATGGTGGATATTGAGGTGCTCGTTGACTCGTATATTATGGACACTTGTATGGGTGGACTCCTACATGGCACTGAGGAGGAGAGATTGTAGCGAAGAAGAGGTGTCAAGGCTTATGGGTGATCGAGTTGTTGAGTAAGACTATATCTCTCTTTCTCATTTTTCGTATCATAGTGATGGTCTAGCCTATCCGTTCGAGTTTTTTTTTCCTAATGGTTTTCTCGTACATTGACATGTTTTGTGGTGTGTTTGATTTATTTACTTTATCTTCTTAATCACTGTAGATGCATGCTATAGGGTTAATAAGATAAAATTGGGTAAATAAATTTTTTTTCACAAGATAAGTTTGTGGGCGCTAAGATAAAATTTGGAAAAATTTAAAAATATTGCATCTTCCTAAAGATTACTGCTTTTGGGACTTTTCAAATTGGTATTAGAGCTAGAACACTAATTTACAGTTTCTATTATCCGTAGTCTTTTGGTATGAATCCATGAGGGTTTGATGTTATAGAATACTTATGTTTGATTGAACTACCTACGCTTACTGAAAAATGAGTATATAGTCAGAACTTAAGGCTATAGATGAGCAAGTGTGGTTAGATATTATTAAGGGGTGGACACCACCGGTCACGAGAGATGGAGAGGTTATACGATTAAAATTTGTTGAATCGTGGACTGATGCCAAGAACAAATTGACATAATACAATTCTAACAGTTTGAATGCATGTATTATGACGTGTGAGACGTCTAAATAGGCTTGGGATATACTCCAACTTACCCAGGAAGGAACCAATGTTGTTAAGGCTTCTAAACTCCAAAACCTCACCACCTAGTTTGAGACAATTATGATGTCAGAGTGTGAGATCTTTGATGAGTTCTATGATAGACTATCCTATATAGTCAACTCATCGTTGAACTTGGAAGGGAAGATACTCGACAACCGAGTGATAAAGAAAATATTAAGGTTGTTTCCTGACATATTTAATCCAAAGGTGATTATTTTAAACTCTTTGGGTATGCTTGAATTGACGAAACTTGAATATCTTATAGGTGATATACAAGCTTAGGAGCTTAACATGTTTACCTCCAAGCAAGTGCCGAAGAAAGAAAAAGGCCTAGCTTTGAAAGCTCGAAAGGAGGAAACAAAAGTTTCAGATGATGAGTCTAACATCGAGTCCAAAGATGTGTACATGTTGGCAAATAAGTTCAAGAAATTTATTAGGTTTCAAAAGAAATTTAAAGATACAAAATGACTTGAGAAGAATAAAAACAATAAGACCATTACTTCCCTAAGTATCGAAATGAGAATATTAAGAGGGATGAGTTGGATAGGTGTTATAGTTGTGAGGGTTATGGCCATAGGGTAGCAGAGTGCCCACTAGACTTAAGAAGGAGGGAAAAAATTTGATAGCATTTAATGCCACCCTTAGTGATAGTGATATGAAAGAGGGAGAATATTCCCCTAATGAGCTACACCACGTTCATGGATTCTCATGTGAGAGATGATGAAAAATCTTCCCATGAAGATATTCCTTTAAATGACACTTTTGAGGCCATAGTGAATGAACCCCAACTGAGTGAGGGAGATGTGAGTAAGGATGAGGAGATAGAGGAAAGTGAGTTATAAGTTACCTTCCGTGAATTTTATTTGGAAACTTTGAAGGTGAAGAAGGTAAACGTGAAGTTGAAATCTAAATTGAAAGAACGTACCATATAAAATGATAATGACGCATTAATTGAGGACCTTAGGGCATGTGAGAAGACTCTTCAGGAGAAACTAGAATACGTTGAGGGTAAGAGAGCTAGTCTTAATAGTTTTATAGAGGCTATAAAGAAGGATATTCTAGAGTTTGAGGAGTCTAGGACTCTACTTGAGTCTAGGATAGGTGATCTTGAGGAGAAATTGAGAGATTCGAGTAGGGTTAATTTTGATCTGGAAGCTAGATCAAAAAAGTTGGATATGGTGTTAGGCATCGTTCAAATCAAATATTATAGGTGTGCAATTGGATTCGATGATGATGTTTCTCCCGTTCCTAAATCCATGTCCATGCATATGAGAGAGTCGACTAGGAACATTAGGAAAGGTCAACCTTAAGTAACAATCCTCGTCGTATTTAAACTTGTACTCATTGCGATAGGAAGGGTCATCTTAGACGTTATTGCTACCATCTTAAGTACACTCCTAGGCAGTCTAAGAATTGAGTCATTTTGATTCCCAAAACCACTTTTCGTCATTACACACCTACTTAAGTTAGAAAATTGGATCTAGAGGTTTTAGGTATTAGACTTGGTATTTCTTGTTTGCTTGCACGTAGTTCTCCCCATGTTAGATCTTATGGTTGAGCATGTTCACCGTGTTTGTCATACTCTAGTTATGTATTCTTGATATATCTTTTCTAGGGTTATGACTTGTATATTTTGTATTTTTATCTTTTTTCTTTCTCTGAGTCATTTTGAGAAAAATATAAAAAAAAAATTGTTTTCATATATTTTCTAGAAATACAAAAATATTTTTCTTTTGGGTTAATGTTTTGAAAGACTCAATTTTTTTTCGATTTTTGTGTCTTGATTATACCCTTCACTCCAATATTTCCATGTGGCTAAGACATTTGGTCATAACTTTAGATACTTAGGTTGATATTAAGTATGATTTTCATGGAGTTGTTTTGAAGTTGACTTGCATTTTCGATTTGACTGTGTATATGCCACCGTGCACACATGTACGAGCTAGTTTGAATGTTTGACTTCTCATATACATATTAGTTTGGTGAGACATTATCCTCTCAATCTTTTCATCTACGCATATTTATGACTTAGGGGGAGTTGTACATGTAATAACCATTGCCCGTAAGGATATTTATTTATTATATATAAAAATTTGAGGGTACACGGAAAAGGGCTACGAAGGACAGGTTGACTTTTCATGAAAGCCACTGTTGAAAAGATCCCAGGACAAAATCAAGGCAATAAAAAGAGCAAAAATTGCCAAAATGGGCCAAATTAGGATATCTTAAAAGAAAAGATAGCACTTTAAAAAATCATGAATTAGAAAAGAATATAAATATATATATATATATATATATATATATATATATATATATATATATATATATATATATATATATATATATATATATATATATATCTTTTGAAAGACTTTAGTCAAAGAATAATGGGTTTGCACAATGAGTCCTAGGTTGGACGGTCGTGTCAAGACACTATTGTTTGGTAGAATCATCAGAATTCTAGACTTGTGTGCACCATGTAAGTTTTGTTCATTAAGTCCAATTTATATTTGTCACATGTGGTTAAATAGTAGTTTCATAACATTTTACAGTCAAATAGAGCTTATTGAATGTATTTAGGTGTTTGGGTCATGGTTCACTTGTGTTAGTTCACATCCATTCATTCCATTACATGTTTAGGCTCATGAATACAATATTATTATGTATCTTATTCATTTTTTAGTTGGGTTTTTGCATTATTTTCATATTTTTGTTTTGTGTGAGTTGGATGTTTATCTAATTTTACATTACTTGGTTGAGTTTTAGTGTTTTGAGGAAAGGAATCGATTTTTTTGAGGTGTCGTTTGAACGAGATGACTGTCTCATTCGAACAGGAGTCAGAGGTCATTCGATATATGGTTTTAATGATATTATTTTTAGGGTTTTAGTTTAAACAGTGTTGGGTCGTCAGAAGGTCGTTAGAAGGTTGCTTCGGATGAGCTTCGAACAAGCCTCCATAGTTTCATGTCATTCGAAGCAATAGTAATTTTGTTAAAACGAAATGTCATTGTCGTTCAAATGACGTTTTACTTGGTTCTAAAGAGATTTGTTGGTCATTTGAACTACCTATAGGTTCCGTTCAAACAACGTGTAAAATCTCTTTTTTGGTTTTTACCTCTTTAGCCATTTTTACCCCTTCACCTTCTTGAGACTTATTACTCATCCTTGTTTCCACCCAGCTGCCATTCTTGATCCTTTAAGCTTGAAATATCTTTGATTTCTTGGATTTTTCTAGCTCTATGGCTGATTAATCCATTATAGTGCTAGTTTCATAAGGTATTTTGTGTTTATTTCGAGTTTTGGTTAGAATTTGAAGTGTTTTTCTTTGAAAATTGAGTGCCCCATTTTCTACATACTTCTGCAAATTTTACATGATTATTTGTGACATGAGTATATATGAAAATTGGCTCACTCGATTTTAGGATCAAAACTCTTCATTTTGGAGGGGGGATTGTGTAACACCCGGTATTTTTGATGATTTAAATAATTATGTGATTAATTATTGTTGTTGGATTAATTAAATTAAAATGCGAGAAATTAATTTGTTATTAATTTGGATTAAAATAATTATTAACTAGCGTGCCAAAGGTTAATACTTATTGTTGAGAATTATTTAATATTACTGTGCGATATATAATATGGAATTATGAAATTTGATAATTTGCCGAGAGTGAAATATACGACAGTTTGGCAATTTAAGTCTGATACGCGTGTGAGTTGTGTCGGGACTAATTGATTGGGATCAAAAGAGAATTATTTTTATTAAATCATATGGTCATTTCGATTGCACCGTTGAGTCCGAGAGGGTTGAGATAGTCAGAAAACACTACCCGGATATTTTATTTGGACTCCAAAATATTTTAGGCCAAACCAGCACCCCGTAAGGGTAGTTTTGTAATTTGGATTTTTGGGGGTTTAATTAATGACGAAAATCAGCAATTAAATAAGAAAGGTGTGTGGGTAAGACATTTCCCATGAGATGCTAAATGTATGTGAGAAAGAGGGAAAACCTAAGAGGGAGAGGAAGGACTCCATAGGTGTTCTTGGAGAAAGACTCAAGCTTCCACATCGGAAATTCCACCAATGCGTAGATCATGGAGAGAGGAACACATCTATACCAACATCACCAACGGATCAGACCATCATATTCGAGGAAAGTGTTTACTCCTTGCATGTTTTAGTAATAATTGTGTTCATGTTAGAGTAGGTGATAACCTCTCAAATTTATGAGAATTAATTTGATGGAAATTTGATGATTTGATTTATTTTGGGAGTGAAACTTAAAGAGATTAAATTACTTCAAGTAGATAGGATTACATTCACAGATTTATGAAAATTTTCCATGAACAGATCTGGGTTTAATATGGTTCTTGAATTGAAATTGGAAGAACTAGGGTTTTATTGGTTTAATTTGGGGATTTCGAAATTTATTGATGTATAGTGAGGATTTAATGATTCTAAGTTGTTAGAAATCATCTAAATATATTAGAGAATCAATTGTATTTCTTGTTTGGGCGTTTGGGATTGAAAAATAGAGGTTTTAGAGGTGAAAATGGTGGGAAAACGCTGAAATTTTGGGGAAGAAGACGAGACAGAGAGTCTCGGGCGAAGTCGCGCGCGTGGGATTAGGATCTTGCACGAAGTCGTTCAAATGACACGTGGCAGTTGATCCAACGACAACCCATTCTGGTTCGAGCGACAAGTTCAAATTTCTTGGAATTTCCATTTTACCCCGAGATTAAGTTACACAATAAATTTGGGTGAGAAAACTGCTATTCGATGGACTTAGTCTAGTGCAGAATTTTTGGGAAGTATCTGGGAAATAATACATTAAATGTGGGAGGCTCATTTTATACTGATTTTACCGCATAAGGTAATTATATAAAATGTGGGGACTGGAGTAAATATTAATTTAATGAATTGAAAGTTAATATTTACTAGATTGATGCATATTTACTGCTTGTGAAAGTAAATAACATCAGGTTGCATGTCTGTAGTGTCATGTATTTTAAATGGCCTTTTAGTTTAAATGATTTTGGAACTCGAAATAATTTATAAAATTTCCGGATGCCAGTTTAGAGGGTGTAGTTAGTCTCGGAAGGTGCGAGACATTCAAAATAAGTGCCATATTGTATTTTTGTGTTCCGGGCACTTTTACCTGGTTTTAGCTTATATGCGTATTTACGAGTCATTTTAATGTGGTATTAACCACTTAAGTTGGGAGAATTATGTTAAGCCACGATTTTTGGTCTTGCCCCTTATTTCATTCCCTCATTTTTATGTCTTGAACATAGAGAGAAAGAAGAAGAGAAATGGAGAAATGAGAGAGAGATTGAAGATGGAGGATTTGGGATTGCTTCTTCCCCAAATAAATCTGAGATATCAACCCTAAGGCAAGTTTTCTACTTGCTAAAATGTGATTTAAGATGCATAAATTGTATGATAGTTGTGTATTTCTATTTTATGGTTTGAAAATGGAATTTATGGGATTTAAGCCCTAATCTTAGTTTTTGATGATGAAATCTTGGGTTATAGTTGTTATTAACCATGTAGGATGTTTTGGGGTAGATTATTGTTGCTGGATGTGTATAAAGGAAGAGATTTGAAGTTTGGAGGATTTAGGGTTCATAACCCTTCGTAGCCATTTTTGGCAGATTTGCAGGTCCGAATCGATTCGGCCCCTTGGGCGAATCGATTCGCTAAGGGAAATTGGCAGGTCTGCATAACCCGAATCGATTCGGGTTAAGACCGAATCGATTCGGCCAATTGCAGAATGTTGGTTTAGTAGTCCAAACCGATTCACTTTTTGGGCGAATCGATTCGGCCCTTGGGCGAATCGATTCGTTTTCCTGCTGTTTTTGAGTTAATTTTATAACTCAATTTCAATCCTTTTCTTTAAATATAGGGATTAGGAACCTTCTTGAATGAAGTAAACTTAGAGTCCTAGAGTGTGAGATGAGTTAGTTGTCTACCCTACATTAGGAATGGGTTATGTGGGGACTTTTCCGGGGTTAGGCCTATTGATGATAGGGCATTCTTTTCTTCTAGTTAATTATTGTAAAACTAGGAGAGGTAGTGTTATGTTCGGGAGACCTTAGAAGCTTAATTAAGCTATACTAGTTTTGATGGTTTATATTACCACCCCAAAAGAAGGTTGGAAGATTTTAAAAAGTTCGATTGAGCTATGTTAACCTTGGTGGTTCATAATAGTACCTTAAAGGTGAGTTTGGAGAATAAATTGAAAGTCATTTCATTCCTTCGAAAGATGATAACCTTGGGGTTCTAAAATAACCTCCTAGAATGCTTGGAGATAATGAAGAGTTTATTTACTCCTTTGAGGTTGTAGTGTTGATATAAGCTATCGTATGACTATGGATGGTAAGTTAGATTATTTACAAAATAAATAGAAAGGGTTTCGAATAAAATGAAACATATACGTGGAATGGAAATGAAATGGTAGTGATATTGATATTTGTAGGATAATTTACTTAATCATGAAACCGGTAAATAATGATTTACTTGATTTTGTTATGATAAATAAAAAGGCTTAAACACACCTCTCTAAATGACATCATAAGGGAAGTCCGCGCGTGAGGTGAAGTCCCCTGGCTAATGAATGCAGGGTGGATATAATCCTAGGCCATGGGAGCGCTTATTGTTGTATATTTTTCTGCGATGGGTAGGAGATTCCGGGTGTGGTCTTGACTACCCCGCAGGCTCATGGCCGCTTCCCGACGTCTTGCGATATAGGTGCCCAGGTTGTCTAATGATAGGCCTGGAAGATGATGGTCATTTAGGGGCGCGCACAGTGGGGAAACCCGGACGGGCGGTCTTAGAATTCGTTATATGTATATAATTATAACAGTTCATAATCAAGTGGGACTTGATGTATTTGATATGCCATAAGAGCATGATGGAGTGCCACAAAGAGCACATGTAAATGCCACAAAGAGCATTTGAAAACGATTATTTTCCTGATAAGGAAAGGATTTTTACAAAAGGTAAAATTGAGATAAAATCTCCTTAAAGAGTAAAAGATTTTGATTATATATATATACTTCCTTCTAAGGAAAAGATATATGAAATAATTGGCACCTTTGGTGAAGTCTTTAGTTTAATGCTTCTTATTTTTGTTCCTGCTTAGCTTATGTTTTAAATTGTATAGGTTGCTTCTTATTTCTCTTTCTTTACGATTTATTATACATAACTGTCATACTCTTTATTCATCTGGTAATCATATAGAACCGGGCCCTGACCTGGTTACTTTTCTTGTTGCATATTCATCTTGTCTCTGCTCAGGTACTCCGCCGCAAGGATGCCTGATTTGAATTCCTATTTCGATGTTTTCGACGAGCCGTGATGCATTGCGGGTATTACGGGATACACTTGGTATAGACGTTTTCATTTTTATTCTAGTTAAGATCAAGTCTTTTATTCGGGCGAGAGGCCCAAGCTTTTGTAAATGTCTAATGAAATGTAATAAGTAACTTATTGTACTTGTGTATTATTGGTGTATCAGTTAGTGACCGGTTACCTATTCGGTCTTTTTATCGTATTCTTGTTGTATTATTTATATATGTCTTGGGGTTTCCCTTATCTTTCAGGAATTGGGTTGTTTGTTTTCATTTATTTACTTTCAAATCAAAATTTTTGGCAACCCGTTTTCTGAAACATTGGGTGGTTATCCTAGATACTCTATATTTTTGTTATGATGCTGAGAATGATTCCATCCATGATTCCGTTATATTGGAGTATTGGGCTAGCCACCCCTTATTTTGGTGAGCGGGTTGTCACAGATGGTATCAGAGCATCAGGTTCTAGATTCCTTAGGAATCTGTGTGGACGCCTTAAGTTTTCAGCGTTGCTCTTGATTTGATGTAAAGCCTTAGGATTAAGATCGTTGATTTCTCTTGTGAGATTTCGTTCTTCTACCATGAGGTAGAATCTATAAAATCTTTTGCGTATTCGTGTGAGAATAATAGGTCGATAGAAGAAGGGCGTTATGGGAAGGTTTGTGGAGAACTGTAAGTTGTGGTCTGGGATGAGGACCGCTTTAGATGTCGCTCCCTTTTGTAGCACTTCCTTGTCTTGCTACTACGACTACTAATTACAGTTGATGTAGTTTTCCTAAGTACCGCTAGACGTAGAAGGTGGTACTAAGCTTGAGATTTCAAGCGATGTTAGATTGGAGTAGAGAAGTGCTCTGTAGTAGAATGGAGGAAAATCCTTCACCCATAGAAGAAGTGTTGTGGTGATGAAAATGTGGTCACTATATTCGTGGGTGCCAGAAGTTTGGCCCATAGAGAAGCCCGGTGGATACTTGCAATGGCGAGTTTCTCTGGGATAATTGGACTAAGGAGAAGGTGGATTCTCGAATGTTCGCAAAATGTTCGGTTAAAGATCAATGGCGAATAAGGTGTTGTACGATTAGGGAGACGAGATCATGCACCATGAAGTGTTAGGCTCCAAAATAGGTGTTGTTAACACTTCTGATGGAGTAAGAATCGTGAAACCCCATCGGTGGACACCCACCTGGGGAGGTTTCATTGAACTGAGGAAGAGGAGGCCAAGAGCGTGTTCTCTTTTAGTGAGAAAGTAAGAGGGACTGCATGGGAAATTATTGTTAGCCAGAGTCGGAATAACGGTTATGATGTGGAGTGTAAAACCACTCATTTTAAATTTCGTTGAGTGGAGAGCAAGGGCAAGAGTAAAATGCCTGGTTGGGGAGTTGGGGAGATAATGTTGGTATGTGTAAGGCTCGAATATGGAGTCTGAGAACCATTAGTATTGGCCCGGAGTGCTTGGCAAATTGTGGAGGGAATTCTACCTTATAGGTGGGTGGTGTATATTCCTTAGGATAAGATTTAGTAGTATTGTGTCTACGATAGACTCGGGTGTGTATTTTGAGCTTGTAGTAGTATTTACGCTATTATAGAAGGGTAATTATATGACCTCCGTGGTATGGAAGTTCTATCTTTTCTTCACTCGTTATGAAGCGAGTGATGATATTTTTAATGTATATGTGTCATATGTGTTACCTGGTTTGAGTGTTTTATTGCTT
Organism: Sambucus nigra; assembly: GCA_949130495.1. Classification (NCBI taxonomy): domain Eukaryota; kingdom Viridiplantae; phylum Streptophyta; class Magnoliopsida; order Dipsacales; family Adoxaceae; genus Sambucus; species Sambucus nigra. Next base: position 312,021,318 of record OX422218.1, on the reverse strand, counting down.
GTTTGCATTGTATGTGGATGTTATGACTTATCTCCACGACCAACAAAGTTAAGTAGTAATGCATAGGAGGGGTTCCTTGTTTGGATTCCGCTTTTGCGGGACGCTCCACGCGTGAACCTTAACGACGTTGGGAGTGGAGAGATGCCATATTCCCTTTCTCTTATTTCGTGTATAGAATGCTAAGGTGAAGTCTAGAAGTAGAATCTTATTAGTAGAATTGTAAGTTAAATTTACCGATCCCGATCATGTGTTTTAGACCGTCATATCTCGAGGACCGACGATGCGAGGTAGTAGTGTAACGGGAGGGTTCCTTGTCTGGATTTCGCTTCGGCGAGACGTCCCACGCATGAACCCGAGCGAATGTCAGAAGTTGAGTAAGGTCTTGGGCACTAGGGATATATTTAGTATTATATGCTTACGATTTAGGTAGGATATATATAGATAGACCTTAGGATTTTTAGGATGTAAGACCTTGAGGGTAGGCGGTGTTAGTTTAGGAAAGCGGTAGGGAGTTGACCACGAATAAGTTATGGGTTAACTCTATAAGAGATTAGATCCCTTAGGAGCGAGATTATGGGGTCTCGAGAGGTTTGGTAGGTTCGGCCGAAGGAGACGAGGCATTTCTTAGAGATAAGGTTACGTTGGTAACTTCATTTCCGGGGAGTTAATAAGGACGGGTGGATTCTCACTCCTGAGTCATGATTGTAAGCTCGAGAGTGAGTTTAATGAGTAAGTTCTGCCAAGAATGGGAAGTAATAATAATGGAGCATAGACCTATTGTTTATGCGTTGCACAAACTTAAACTTGTGGAAAGTAATATCCTGTGCTTGAATTAAGATTCATCGTGGTAGTGATCACCTTAAATAGATAAGGCACTACTTCCTGGGCAGGAAATTTGGTCCTTCTCGTAAGCAACAAGTTGTTGCAATATGTTGTGGGAGGAATTGAGTTGGTGCTCGGGGTTCAGAAGAACTAGTGATTGGATATTTTCTCATTCGCTAAGGAAATGCGATTGGGCTAGTGGACGTGTCGAGTAGAGAACTCGTCAGAGATGATGGTAATGGCATGGAAGGCCAAGTAGAATGAGCATGAATAGGAAGACTCGGTAGTAAGGGCGTGTCTGTCTGTGATTGACCATTTCACCTACTCATGTAAAGAGAGTAGTAGTGAAACGAAGAAGGGTATTCATAGACGCCTGCATGGAACTACCGGCATCGAACTGGTCATGATCCCATTTGAGAAAATGGTTAATCGTTTGATCAGACTGTTGCATTCCCGGCCATTATGGACGGACTACTTGTAGAAGAGTATACCCCGTTCTCGATGGAGGAATAGTAAAAACCGTGGGAGATGCCTATTATAATAGGATGGACCGAAACTAGAAATTCGTGTCGAATGTTTAGCAAAAGTTTCCACGAAGTAATGGGAACCGTATGGAAATGGCGTATATCCTACCACCCTAAAGTGGATGGATGAAATGGAGGAAATTTACTTATGCCGAAAGGCATATTACGAACGTGCGCCTTAGTATACATAGTAGATGGGAGAAGTAATGGTTTGGATGGAGATTTTCGTGCAACCATTAGGTTTTGGAGTGGTCTTATGGACCATTTCCTAAGGCATGGTTTCGTGAGTGGCCTAGCGTGGTCGGTTTAGTAATTCGTATACTCGTTGGATGGAACCAATGGGTAATATGTTCCTTGGACTTGGAGTGGTCTCGGAACATTTCTTTAGAGATTTGGCTTTTAAGCCATACGCCTTGATGAGATACGTCGAGGCGGGGGATAGCTGAGTAGCGTTGGGGCTAAGCCACTTAGAGCCGGTATGGATGCCCCAAGGTGTGATGTAACATGATGCTAGAGATTCGGCTAATTTTGCCGAGTCGCGAGGACATCACCTTTCTCCGTAGGAAGATAGGATCCGTAGTTGGTGAGGAACGCTTTGTCCTATGCTAGAGCACAAATGATGTAGATTGAGATCGATAGGGTCGATCTTAGTCCGGGTCCATTTGGGGCGTTGCAATAACGAGGAGTTTGTTTAGGATGGTAGAATCCTAGTTTAGAGTAGTATACCCTTATCAGATTTGGGTATGCCCGAATTTTGGGGGCGAAATTCCCTCTTAAGGGGGGGAGTATGTAACAACCCTCGATTCTGGGAGGCTCATTTTATATTGATTTTACCGCATAAGGTAATTATATAAAATGTGGGGACTGGAGTAAATATTAATTTAATGAATTGAAAGTTAATATTTACTAGATTGATGCATATTTACTGCATGTGAAAGTAAATAACATCAGGTTGCATGTCTGTAGTGTCATGTATTTTAAATGGCCTTTTAGTTTAAATGATTTTGGAACTCGAAATAATTTATAAAATTTCCGGATGCCAGTTTAGAGGGTGTAGTTAGTCTCGGAAGGTGCGAGACAGTCAAAATAAGTGCCATATTGTATTTTTGTGTTCCGGGCACTTTTACCTGGTTTTAGCTTATATGCGTATTTGCGAGTCATTTTAATGTGGTATTAACCACTTAAGTTGGGAGAATTATGTTAAGCCATGATTTTTGGTCTTGCCCCTTATTTCATTCCCTCATTTTTATGTCTTGAACATAGAGAGAAAGAAGAAGAGAAATGGAGAAATGAGAGTGAGATTGAAGATGGAGGATTTGGGATTGCTTCTTCCCCAAATAAATCTGAGATATCAACCCTAAGGCAAGTTTTCTACTTGCTAATATGTGATTTAAGATGCATAAATTGTATGATAGTTGTGTATTTCTATTTTATGGTTTGAAAATGGAATTTATGGGATTTAAGCCCTAATCTTAGTTTTTGATGATGAAATCTTGGGTTATAGTTGTTATTAACCATGTAGGATGTTTTGGGGTAGATTATTGTTGTTGGATGTGTATAAAGGAAGAGATTTGAAGTTTGGAGGATTTAGGGTTCATAACCCTTCGTAGCCATTTTTGGCAGATTTGCAGGTCCGAATCGATTCGGCCCCTTGGGCGAATCGATTCGCTATGGGAAATTGGCAGGTCTGCATAACCCGAATCGATTCAGGTTAAGACCGAATCGATTCGGCCAATTGCAGAATGTTGGTTTAGTAGTCCGAACCGTTTCGCTTTTTGGGCGAATCGATTCGTTTTCCTGCTGTTTTTGAGTTAATTTTATAACTAAATTTCAATCCTTTTCTTTAAATATAGGGATTAGGAACCTTCTTGAATGAAGTAAACTTAGAGTCCTAGAGTGTGAGATGAGTTAGTTGTCTACCCTACATTAGGAATGGGTTATGTGGGGACTTTTCCGGGGTTAGGCCTATTGATGATAGGGCATTCTTTTCTTCTAGTTAATTATTATAAAACTAGGAGAGGTAGTGTTATGTTCGGGAGACCTTAGAAGCTTAATTTAGCTATACTAGTTTTGATGGTTTATATTACCACCCCAAAAGAAGGTTGGAAGATTTTAAAAAGTTCGATTGAGCTATGTTAACCTTGGTGGTTCATAATAGTACCTTAAAGGTGAGTTTGGAGAATAAATTGAAAGTCATTTCATTCCTTCGAAAGATGATAACCTTGGGGTTCTAAAATAACCTCCTAGAATGCTTGGAGATAATGAAGAGTTTATTTACTACTTTGAGGTTGTAGTGTTGATATAAGCTATCGTATGACTATGGATGGTAAGTTAGATTATTTACAAAATAAATAGAAAGGGTTTCGAATAAAATGAAACATATACGTGGAATGGAAATGAAATGGTAGTGATATTGATATTTGTAGGATAATTTACTTAATCATGAAATCGGTAAATAATGATTTACTTGATTTTGTTATGATAAATAAAAAGGCTTAAACACACCTCTCTAAATGACATCATAAGGGAAGTCCGCGCGTGAGGTGAAGCCCCCTGGCTAATGAATGCAGGGTGGATATAATCCTAGGCCATGGGAGCGCTTATTGTTGTATATTTTTCTGCGATGGGTAGGAGATTTCGGGTGTGGTCTTGACTACCCCGCAGGCTCATGGCCGCTTCCTGACGTCTTGCGATATAGGTGCCCAGGTTGTCTAATGATAGGCCCTGGAAGATGATGGTCATTTAGGGGCGCGCACAGTGGGGAAACCTGGACGGGCGGTCTTAGAATTCGTTATATGTATATAATTATAACAGTTCATAATCAAGTGGGACTTGATGTATTTGATATTCCATAAGAGCATGATGGAGTGCCACAAAGAGCACATGTAAATGCCACAAAGAGCATTTGAAAACGATTATTTTCCTGATAAGGAAAGGATTTTTACAAAAGGTAAAATTGAGATAAAATCTCCTTAAAGAGTAAAAGATTTTGATTATATATATATACTTCCTGCTAAGGAAAAGATATATGAAATAATTGGCACCTTTGGTGAAGTCTTTAGTTTAATGCTTCTTATTTTTGTTCCTGCTTAGCTTATGTTTTAAATTGTATAGGTTGCTTCTTATTTCTCTTTCTTTACGATTTATTATACATAACTGTCATACTCTTTTTTCATCTGGTAATCATATAGAACCGGGCCCTGACCTGGTTACTTTTCTTGTTGCATATTCATCTTGTCTCTGCTCAGGTACTCCGCCGCAAGGATGCCTGATTTGAATTCCTATTTCGATGTTTTCGACGAGCCGTGATGCATTGCGGGTATTACGGGATACACTTGGTATAGACGTTTTCATTTTTATTCTAGTTAAGATCAAGTCTTTTATTCGGGCGAGAGGCCCAAGCTTTTGTAAATGTCCAATGAAATGTAATAAGTAACTTATTGTAATTGTGTATTATTGGTGTATCAGTTAGTGACCGGTTACCTATTCGGTCTTTTTATCGTATTCTTGTTGTATTATTTATATATGTCTTGGGGTTTCCCTTATCTTTCAGGAATTGGGTTGTTTGTTTTCATTTATTTACTTTCAAATCAAAATTTTTGGCAACCCGTTTTCTGAAACATTGGGTGGTTATCCTAGATACTCTATATTTTTGTTATGATGCTGAGAATGATTCCATCCATGATTCTGTTATATTGGAGTATTGGGCTGGCCACCCCTTATTTTGGTGAGCTGGTTGTCACAATAACCTGGGGGTACGAGAATGCTATTATTAAATGCACTAATGGGTGATAATCTGGGGTGCAAGAGTAGAATTGTTAAGTGTACGAATGGGTGATAACCCGGGGGTACAAGAATATTATTGCTAAGTGTACTAATGGGTCATAACCCGGGGGTACAAGATTATGATTGATAAGTGTACTAATGGGTGATAACTGGGGGTACAAGAATCACATAAGTGATAGTAATTGCATTTAAAAAATACCATACGTAGTGATGAGAATAAAATACATATGAGAAGTATATAATTTAGGTTTAGTGAATACCTTTGAATATTTCATAGGTTGTGTGTATACATATTATATGATATTGTTATTAAGTGCAATAATGGGTGCTAACCCGAGGGTGCAGGATTATTAATGTTAGGGGCGCTAATGGGTCTTATCCCGAGGGTGCAAAAATAATATATATGTATAGGGATGATGTGACTACATGTATATATGTATATAAGAACATGTAAATATTTCTACTATGTGAAACAAGTAGATATAGTGATAATAATAAAATTGGGAACATTCTACCTAGTGAAATTAGTAGATTGTGTATAAATGAGAAATAAAATAATCTTAGTGGGTAAAATATTAACCATTCGAATGGTGAATAATGGAACTTTTAGTTATGTGAGATAAACTATTTCTTCAACGTATTGTATGGGCAATACGGGTATACTACTGGATATTGTAGATGATGATATATGATTTCGAACTAGTTAGGCCGGGTAGCTTAGCTAGTGTGGGTTAGATGTACGTTAGGCGTGCACAATAGATGAGAGGTGAGAATCTCATGTGAGTGCGATATCTAACATGCTCATAATACTTGCATCATTGCAGTTTTAAATACTTGCTAAATATTTTAAAAACATCGGGTTTTGACCCGTGTCTTGCATATCTTCTCTCTTTTGCTATATTTATGTATCATATCAAGTGCTCAATCAAAGGAATACCAGAACTAGCGAGTTGTATTGTTTTACGTGCTTCAGCTATTGTGGAAGCTTTAGGTCTTTGCAGTAGATCCCTCCATCATTTCCATTCAGTTATCTAGACATCTCAGTTGGGGCATGTGTCGCCCATTCCTAGTTTTGATCAGAGCTATCATTTTGTTTACTTTGCAGCTATTTTAGTTGGATGGAATTTACTACGAGTATGTGAATTGGAATCCGAAACTCGGAGGTTTTACCCAGTCTTATTTATTTAAGTGTTTGATTCATGTTCAGTGTTTAGTAAATTAATGTGTATGATTAATGGTTTACATTTTGATAATTAAATAGAGAAATGGATTTATTCGGTTATGTAAAGGAAAAAGTTTTTGACGCCTAGGTTAATTCTATATTAGGTGATTAATATGTTTATAAATTTTTTGGCAGTGATGCTAAAATGATAAAACTGAACATTCTGTTTTAAATTTGGTAAAGGAATGATCACCCTATATTTTATTGGGCGGGGTCTCACAGGTGGTATCAGAGCATCAGATTCTAGAGTCTTTGAGGATCTGTGCGGCTTATTATGTTTTAGCGTAGTGTTCTTGGACGTAGAGCATTATGATAGGATTGGTGTGTTCCCTTAGCTATGCAACTTACGTTCTCCTACTGTGAATTATAATGGATGTGACCCATTATACGAACTTTTGTGTGATTAAAACACCATACATTTTAGAACGACTAACGAAGGCTGTAAGAAGGACTGCAGAAGATGACACTCAACAAAAACATAAAGTAATTTGAGAATGGTAATCGTGACAAATGCCACCATAAGTATTACTTAAACAAGTGATAATGAGATCGTCACTCGAGAATAGTGGATTCTGAGGGCACAGTCGAAGATAACGGTGGAGTGATTTTAAGACCACCTAGCATAGTCGACAAGGGATAAATCAGAGGGACTATTTTGAAACCATCAGTGAAAATGCGGAGAAGAAAGAGAGAAAGTGTAAAAGGCCATCGGAAGTAGAAAATCCAAAGGCAATTGTGTAGAGTGAAGTGTAACGACACTCATAATTAAATTTGGAACTAAATTGGTAGCTCTTAGGAGCGACACAAAGTGATTAGAATCAATCACCACGTGTAGAAAGTGTGTTTGAAATTTAAAATAGATATTTGGGTACGAGTTGACCGCGAGGTCTTCCATTCGATGTCTTAAAAGATATGCAAGTCAAGATTTGAAACTTAGCATAATAAGTAAGCTAGAGATTGATCGTGAAGGAACGGTTGAATTGTATAATGAACTTCATACCTGGCCAAAGGGAATAAATTATCCAAAGGGTCTAGGTTGATAAAGGACCCGTGAGTAGAATACAAGCATGGATGATAAATTCAGCTAAGATGACTAATGTTGATGTCGTCAAGGTTATACGGTTACTGGTTATTGCATTCTTTCCAGAAAAATGATCCAGGAGGGTTATAAAATATGGCTGGAAGGCAAGATTGAACTTAACGGTGTTAGTGAAACACCACGTGAGAGTGTGACCAATAGGGAACTCATTTAGATGATTTTGATTGATTAACTTCCTACAAAGTGATGATGAAGTCAATCAGGGCTGTGGAGGCCAACTAGAGTCCTGAAAGGCTAGCATAGCCAAAGGGACAACAGAAGAACAATTATGAGTTAAGACTGCCGGTCTGGGGAAGGACATTACAAAATGGTCAGTGGGACTAGTAATGGGGAAGTGACTCGTGAAGTTACCCATGAGAAGAAAGTAGAACTACAAGTACTAAATGTGTCCACAATTGAGAAGTGAGACCGAAGAGATTATAAATGGTAAATCATGCCAGTTAGGCATAATAAATGGAGGAGCGAGACTTCCAGCAAAGGAATTTGGGTCAAGAGAATTAGGCCCATGAAATGTACAAACCAAGAGTGATGGGTTGAGGGTGGACTAGTGGAGTCCTCATTAAGATTAGCATATAGTATGTCAGGATCGATGGGGCCCGGGATGTAAATGGGAGTTCAGAAAAGCCAAAATTGAGGCATAGAGATTCTGGGCCAACGTTTCAATAATGGGCGTGAAACCCACATGATGGAATAAATTGTCCACAATGAGAGGGGACAAACTATTGGATGAAATCCTAGATGTATAATGATTGCAGATGTTCATGGTTCGGGTTATCATCCACATGCTGAGACCCCATGATTTAGCGAGACTGGTGAGGTTTTGCTTCTTCCTTGTGAATAAAGGATAAATTCTAGTGACATGGGTGTGTCACAACTTATATGTAAATTGGAAACCCTAAAACTTGCGTGCCGGTCGAGTTGAGTGGGAACGTCAGTTATTACAATCTTGTTATAAATGTATTTCTCGTTGTTAGTGGAGCATTTTTTATGTCGCCCGTGAGTGAACCGGGTGGGACCTAAGGGTATATTTTGTTGTTATAATTTACTACTACATTGAGTTAGCATTAGTAGAGTATATTATGGTAATGGGTTGTGATTAATTACCGTATGATTGGACGATAGTAAATTTAGTGTTATAACTGTCGTGTCGGGTACTCCGGGGCAAGTAATTTTTTGTTTTGTGCGGCGCCACCTAAAATAGGGTTGGGAGCAGATATGTGTATATAGGAAACTTTCATGGTATTATAGACCTCAGCGAGTATATTGTCTAATTATATGTGATTCCAGTGCGTAGGAATTTATTTGACTGATAAGCCTTGGGATACATTGTGTTATTTACCGAGAAACGAAATATAGCTCGTTATATATTTGTAGCGCCAAGTACTTGGGATAGTAAGAGCGTCATGCTTCATGTTAGGGGATGAGTAGACTTTTATGTCAAAATACGGAGATCGAGGGAAAGTACATAGTATGGACTGAAGGCCTTACGGACCTCGACAATCGACTAGGTTAGATAGTAGTGTATCGGGGGGGGGGGGTTCCTTGTTTGGATTTTTCCTTGCGAGAAATCCCACGCATGAAACTAGCGGACGTCGAGAGCTGGAGAGAAGTTTGGTCGATAGTACATAAGTTTTGTACGTTGGTTATTGTACCAATAGAAGACTATAGTTGAGAGTTGATAATTCCATTATGACTTAAGGCCAGTAGAGTCACCTATTCTTAGTATAATTCTGAATAGAGCAATGATTCCGTTGAAAGTGTGACAAATTATGACTAGTGGGGTGGTTGAGTATACCCCTACTATATCAGCACGTCGAGTGTGAGAGGATTGATTTAAGAGAAATATATGCCATTCATGAAATAATGAGCAAGACATAGGTGTATGGGCTCCCTAGTTGATTGAATCAAGCAGTGAATTATGATTGTCATGTGAATTCGATAACATTTAGTCGGGTAAGCCAAAGCTTATTCCGTAATAATTTTGCGAGACGTACGTTTCACGAGAAACTGAATTCCAAAACAGGGAAAAGATTTGTGTCACGCGGTGGGTGCAAAGTCACAAGTATCACGATTAGAAGTACATTCGAGAGAGTATAAAATGTATCAGGTTCCAAATAAAAGTGATGAATGGTTATGATGTAGAGTAATATTACAAGATTAGTCTTGCAGTGGGTCACCTGACTGTTGGAAAAAGGGTGGATAATCCGAAAACAGTAGGGGCTTCTTCCACTAGAGAATGGGAGAGTATCCCCAAATATCTTCTCATGTAGATGAGATGGTGAGATTATAGGTACAGAAATGCGATTGAGTACTGCCTAATATCCACAGAGGGAGGGGCAGGACAAGCAGTCTAATTGGATGCAGTAGAGCAAACTTTTGTGTACACTCTTAAATCTTCGGGGAGGACGAGAGAAGTACCTCCCACAAGTGGAGTTCTGTTCAATAACTCCTATGAATTCATATTTGGGAAAAGTGCTAGTAGATGTATGGCATAGTGAACTTGGTTGTTGTCCTACTTGATAGTTACAGATGGGGGACCAGCTAAAATGCAAATATCAGAGAAGAGTTATTATTATCATGTATATTGTGTGTGAAATATAAATGGCACGATTAACTTACTCGTACAAAAGGAGGATAAATCTACCAAGGTGCAATAGTAGAAGGCTATGTAGAGAATATCTAAAATAAAGTTTAAGTAGTGGAAATTAAACGGTAAGGCTTGGGCAAGAGCTTATATGACAGGATAACCTGGAGCTTAAAACAAACACATGTGAAGTGTTCATTATTAAGGGTACTCGATAGCACACTATATGAGTTCTACGGAGTAGCTTACATGGGAGTGCAAGGATGTGATGCGCAATATTTTTACAGCGTTGTCTGTTCCTGGTATACTTTTTCTGAATTTCGGGATGAAATTTCGTTGTAAGGGGGAAGTATGTAACACCCTGTATTTTGATGATTTAAATAATTATATGATTAATTATTGTTGTTGGATTAATTAAATTAATATGCGAGAAATTAATTTGTTATTAATTCAAATTAAAATAATTATAAACTAGCGTGCCAAAGGTTAATACTTATTGTTGAGAATTATTGAATATTACTACACGATATTTAATACGGAATTATGAAATTTGATAATTTGCCGAGAGTGAAATATACGGCAGTTTGGTAATTTAAGTCTAACACGAGTGTCAGTCGTGTCGGGACTAATTGATTGGGATAAAAAGAGAATTTATTTTTATTAACTCATATGGTCATTTCGAGTGCACCGTTGAGTCCGGTAGGATTGATATAGTCAAAAAATACTACCCGTGTATTTTATTTGGACTCCGAAATATTTTAGGCCAAACCGGCACCCCGTAGGGGTAGTTTTGTAATTTGGATTTTTGGTGGTTTAATTAATGTCAAAAATCCGCAATTAAATAGGAAAGGTACGTGGGTAAGACATTTCCCATGAGATTCTAAACCTAAGTGAGAAAGATGGAAAACCTAAGAGGGAGAGGAAGGACTCCATAGGTGTTCTTGGAGAAAGACTCAAGCTTTTACACCGGAAATTCCACCAACGTGTAGATCACGAAGAGAAGAACTCATCTATACCAACATCACTAATGGATTAGACCATCATATTCGAGACAAGTGTTTATTACTTGCGTGTTTCAGTAATAATTGTGTTCATGTTAGAGTAGGTGATAACCCCTCAAATTTATGAGAATTAATTTGATGGAAATTTAATGATTTGATTTATTTTGGGACCCAAATTTTATGACATTAAATTCCTTCATGTTGATAGGATTACATTCATGGATTTATGATAATTTTCCTTGAAGAAATCTGGGTTAAAATGGTTCTTGAATTGAAATTGGAAGAACTAGGGTTTTATTTGTTTAATTTGGGGATTTCGAAATTTATTGATGTATGCTGAGGATTTAATGATTCTAGGTTGTTAGAAATCATCTAAATATATTATAGCATCAATTGAATTTGTTTTTTGGGCATTTGGGATTGAAAAATAGAGGTTTTAGGGGTGAAAATGGTGGGAAAACGGTGAAATTTTGGGGAAGAAGATGAGATAGAGAGACTCACGCGAAGTCGTTCGAATGACACGTAAAAATAATTTGAGTGACAACCCATTCTGGTTCGAGCGATAGGTTCAGATTTCTGGGAATTTCCATTTTACCCCGAGATTAAGTTACGCAATAAATTTGGGTGAGAAAACTGCTATTTGATGGACTTAGTCTAGTGCAGAATTTTTGGGAAGTATCTCGGAAATAATACTTTAAATAATTGGAATTGTAAGTTGGACTTGGAGATTACATGAGCGATAGTAATCGAAGTAAATACATTATATTTAGTGATGAGATTAAAATACGTATGAAAAGTATATAATTAGGTGGGGTAAATGCGTATGAATTTTAATAGGATGTGTGTATGCCTATTATATACTATGATTGTTAAGTGTACTAATGGGTGATAACTCAGGGGTACAAGAATATTATTGTTAAATGTACTAATGGGTGATAACCCGGGAGTACAAGAATATTATTGTTAAATGTACTAATGGGTGATAACCCGGGGGTACAAGAATAGAATTGTTAAGTGTACTAATCGGTAATAACCCGGGGTTACAAGAATATTATTGCTAAGTGTAAGGACATAAATTTCCAATTGAGTCCCTGTATTATTTTGACTTAATTCCGTGAACAAAACTGTTTTTGTAATATGTCATAAGGGGATGTTTATTTGTGTCACGATCCCACTTGGTCTATGACGTATTGAAGAATTTGAAGATTTTGCGACAAAGTTTCAAAGATTTAATCATGCCGTAGTTTAAATTGGTGAAAGTTTAATCACCTTCAAAGTTAATTTCATTCTCAGATCACTCAGGTATGAATACGTATAACTAATGGTGCTTGAAATTATTTTATAAAAGATAAGGATGTAATTTTTATTAAGAAAAATGTTTTTAAATGTTTTAAAAGTGTTTTAAAGGTTTACACTACGTTTTATGATGATAAGGTCGTAAAAGAGTTTGACTTTTTTGGATCTCTCATTGGAAGAGACGTTTAAACAAAACGTTAAAAAGTCAAACTTTTGTGCTGTCGTTCAAATGACATCCAATCTCGTTCGAACGAGATGGGATGTCTCTCGAACGAGTTCCTCAAGTCATTCAAACGACATGTTTTTTGAGGCGGCATTTAAATTATATTTAAATTGTGTTTTCATCATAATTTTGCGTGTGTGCATTCTGGAAACAGTATTCGACCAGAAAATTGTTTTGCACATGTTTTCTAAGGTTTAAAAAGTCTTAAACACATCCTTAAAGTTTGCAAAGATCCGAGTTATCAATATTATATGTTTAAGTGATCTTGTGGCATAAAAATTGTTTGTTCTACACATTGAACATCAAAGGGATTTGCGTTAAAGAAAAGAGAAGGACTTCTTGTTCGACATCATATACGAATCAAAGCCATTCGGTGGACACCGAGACATACGTGGACGCATGTGTTGTGAATAGGTATCGTGGAAGATGGAATTTTTGCGTGGGCACTATTGAAGAACGGTTGAAGATCAGAAGGAGCGTCAAGACCCGTGGGGATCAGGTCTTAGTGTAAGGCTAATCTGTCTTTGTAAAACCATTATTCATAGTGATTGTCTGGCTTGGGCCGTCCGAGGTTGTTTTCCCGTTTTGGGTTTTTTCCTCGTACATCTGCCGTTGTGAGTATTCTTTCCTTTAATTTACTTGCTTTAATCACTAGATGCATGTTTAGGATTAATAAAGATATAACTGGTTTAAAGTAAGAATTGGGTTTTCATAACTTGGTTTGGTGATTAATTAAAAGTTGGATAATTTTCGGAGAAAAATTGGTTTGAAAGAAAACATACACATATTGGGCACTCTTCAAATTGGTATCAGAGCTACAAAACATTTTTTTTTATTTATTTTGTGATCCCGTGTGTTTTCAAAGACGAATGCTGGATATAATGAATTTTCTCGAACTCCTATTTTTTATGGCACTAATTACACTTATTGGAAAATGAGAATGAGATGTGCTTTAAAATCTATTGACGATCATGTTTGGCCTGCAGTTGAGAAAGGTTGGACACCCCCTGTCACTATTGTAGGTGAGGTCATTAGTTTAAAGTCTGTTGATTCATTTATCAAAACTGAACAAAGACTTGCACAATATAATTCTAAGGGTCTGCACGTTATTTCTTCACATGCCACACAGGAAGCATATAATAGAATTATGACTTGTGAAACATCAAAAGAGGCTTGGGATATTTTGGAACTCACTCACGAGGGCACTAGCACGGTTAGGGAGTCAAAACTTCAAAATCTCACTACAGAGTTTGAGACCATTAGGATGTTATAGAGTGAGACCTTTGATGAGTTTTATGCTAGGTTGTTCAATATTGTGAACTCGTCGTTTAACCTAGGTGAGAAAATTCCCAACAATCGTTTCATTAAGAAAATCCTTAGGTCGTTGCCTAGTAGGTTTGATACGAAAGTGACCATTTTAAACTCCTAGGTTAGAGTCAACCAAACTAGAAGAGATTGTAGGTGACTTACAAACCTATGAAATCGACATGATTACCTCCAAGCAAGTGCCTAAGAAAGAAAAGGGTATTACTTTGAAAAGCCAGAAGGAGGAAGTTTCAGATTCTGATTCTGATTTCGATTTTGAGGATGTTGCTTTGTTGGCAAAGAAATTTAAAAAATTTATTAAGTTTCAAAAGCAATCGAAAGATGCCAAGAAATTTGAAAAATTCAAGAACAATAAAGTAGATCCCGCCTCTAAGGATAAGTTTGAGAAGCCTAAGAGAGATGAGTCGGATAAGTGTTTTGGGTGTGAGGGGTACGATAACAAAGCTAAGGAGTGTCCCACTAGACTTAAGAAAGAGGTCAAGCAACCCATTGTCTATAATGCTACCTTAAGTGATTATGATCTGGAAGAGGGAGAGAGTACCCCTATTGATCATAACTTTGTTGCGTTTATGGCATTTCATGTGAGTGACGACGATTGTCATGTGCATGACACTTCCGAGGAGGTTTTGAGTGTATCTCATGTTAGTGAGGGTGAAGACAGTGACGGGGAGGAGGTATATGTGAAAGATTTGCAAAATGCGTTTAATGAGTTGTATGCCGAAACGGTGAAGGTGAAAAAGGTTAACTCAAAATTGCAATCTAAGTTGAATGAGCGTGCCATAGAAAATAATGATAGTTTAATTGAGGATCTTAGGGAACGTGAGAAGAAGTTGAAGCAGAAACTAGAGTTTGTGGAGAAAGAGAGAGATAATCTCCGTGGTTTGATGAAGTCCTTGAAAAAGGAGATTTTAGAGTTTGAGGAGTCTAGGCGTTTGCTCGAGTCTAGGATTCATGAGTTGGAGGAGAGATTGAGAGACTCGTCTAGAGTCAAGTTTGTTTTGGAGGCTAGGTTGTAGAAGATAGATAAGATCCTAGGCACCGTCCAAATTAAGGGAGATAGGGGAGGTATAGGTTTTGATGAGAGAGTTATTCCTATTCCCCCTGCACGTGTGAGAAACACTAGGAAGGTTAGAAAAGGTCTACATAATGGTAATCATTCCCACCACCGTTACACTTGAACATTTTGTGGTAGGAAAGGTCACCTTAGGCGTTATTGTTACGACCTTAGACAAGCTCCTAGGAAGTTTAGGAATAAAGTTTCCCCGGTTCCCCTAACCCCCATGCGTCGTTTTACACCTACTTGGGTTAGGAAATCAGATTTAGTGGCTTTAGGAATTAAACTTCATGATTCTCGTTTGGGTGCACTTGATTCTTCCCATGCTAAATCTAAAGGATGATAGTGTTTCCATGTTTGTCATATGCTAGTTTTCTTGATGTTATATTCATTGCTAGTATAGTGACATAGCTATCATTTTGTATTATAGTTTTCATTTATTTGAGTCCTATTTGAAAAATACAAAAATATTTTGTTTTTTTAAGAAAACTTCTGAAAATCCAAAAAGATTTTTCTTTGCCTTGCTTTCTAGTCCATCTATGCTTCTACTTCATTAATTGGTATCTATCTTGGATTAGTTATGCTTTTGTTGCTCATATGCTTTAATGTCGTATCACTCTAAGCCTCAACGTGGTTAATTAATTTTATCCTTTGTCTATTCCTGAACAAAAAGGGGGAGAATGATAGGGGAGAAATGGTATCTAATCCTATTGTAATCGTATCTAAGTTTGGGACATTTAACTTAGGGGGAGTATTTATTTTCATTGCATTAAATACTTTGATATTCCCTATACGTTTGATAGTTTGCTTAAGTGTGCAGGAATTCTTCTAAAGTAGGAACCTTAAAGTGGCAAAGCATCTAATTCTAAAGTGGTATTCGAGTCAAGCATTGTACTCTTTATCTTGGGTGGGATGTTTTTGAGTCTAGTGAGCTTGACGGCGCTTTAGGATTTTTGTTTAGCTTTTGTCCCGGAATAGACAAAGGGGGAGATTTGTAAGGATACAAATTTCCAATTAAGTCCTTTGTAGTTTTGGCTCAATTCCGGAGAAAAACGTTTATGTCATAGGATAGTGTTCAAGTGTACCTATTCAAGCCTATGATGTGCTTAGTTGAGATTTAGCGGCAAAGAGTATAAAGCTTCATCAAATGCCATATTTAAGTTCCTCGTTTCTACATCATCAACAGTGGTTCCATGCTCCGAAGGTATGAATGCATTTTATATATACATATAGGATCTTGGAACAAGGTTATTGGGTTTTAGGTTTTAAAACTGTGTTTTGTTTTCAAAAAGTTTTCTATTAAAAACTTTTATATAAAGTATATAAAGTTTCTGGGCTAAAAATGATATTTTTGGAACTTTCGGTAACTTCGTTCGAAGTGTTGTTCGAATGAGATTGTCGTTCGAACCACAAGTCATTCGAATGAAGATGCCAACGAGCTTCCCCAAAAGGCCACTGGAATGTCGTTCGAAGTGTCGTTCGAACGAACATGCTGTTCGAACGAGCTTCCAACGAGATTTCTAATGAGTTCACACTGGAACTTCGTTAGTAGTCTCGTTCGAACGAAAATTTCGTTCGAACTAGATATCAGGCGGGAAATTTTTTGGCAGTTTTTAGCAGTTTTTACCCATGTTTCCCACTTCCTTACCCCACTAAATTTTGACAGATTATTATAGTGCGGGAACCAAAGTTTATAAGATGACTTTTTCATAATATTCTAACTCCTAGAGAGAGTTTTGAGAGTTGATTCTTCCAAGAAAAACTTCATGAGTTTGAGTGTTCATTTTATAAAGTAAAATTCTTTAAACACTTAGTTACACCGATTTTTGTTTCTTCCAAGTTCATATATACATATACTTTTCTTGGAGCCTTTTGGCACCGGTTTATCTCTACCGTTTGAAGAGAAGTTTGAATTTTCTTCTAAATTTCTCAAAGAAGAAGAATTGTTTAGCTGCGGCTTTCTCATATGGTGAAAGGCACCATGTATGGTTGGCGGTGTACCTATTATCTGATCGGTGGGTCCGAGATTGCGGTGGAGCTCCGTGGTTATCCGCTAGGCAGAGGTGGTTACAAGAAGACGCATCAAGGCTTGAGAGGGTTCGAGTTGAAAAGTAAGTCATCTGTCTTGTAAATATAAATTCCGTACTTAGTGGATTTTAGGCTAGGGTCGTCCGAGGTTGTTTCCCGTTGTCGGTTTTTCCTCGTACATCGCTACGTAGTATGATTGATTTACTTTTATCTTACATAATAAATTAGAACGTATGCTTAGGATAATTCAAGATAAAATTGGTTTTAATTGTCACACTTAATTTAATTTGGTGCTAATTAAATTTGGGTAATTTTTATTTAATTCAAGTCTATTATTAAAACTGGTTTGGCCTAATTTGGAAATATTGATAAATATGACTTAGGAAAATTCTAGGACTTGGATTAATTATGTTTAAGTGCAAATGTTTTAATGGATTAATCTTATTTCACTTGGTTTAATTTTAATTTGGAAAAAGTAAATTAAAATTTGTAATTTGTTTAATTGAACCGTCACCTAACGCTTCCGCATATATTTCACAAGGAAATTGATTTCAAAGTATAAAAAGATTTTTGAATTTTAAAATTGGGGGATTCCACACTTTCATACCTTTTTGCACTTATTGGATACACATCTCCGTTATGTGCCGTTATCCATTATTGTGCATTTGTGCAGTTCTCCGTTATTGTATAGCAATGGGTTACACATCTACGTGCTCATAGTTTTTGTGCAGACATTTGTGTTCATGTGTATATTGTTTGGTAGTGTCTTTCTCACCTGTTTGCCTTACACATCCGTCATTCACATATTGATATGTTATGTCATTTTTGAATTTATTTTTAACTACTGTTTTGAAGAAGGAAAGTCAATGATTGCTAAAGGTACAGACTGAAAATGTTATATTTTTGTATGATCTTTCTAATTTGAGACATTTTAGTCAGTTTGTGTAAAAGCCAATCGGGGAGAGATTAAAATATGAATAAATTATTAAGATTCACTAATCTGGATGTACCAAACTCAAATATTATTATATATGTGTTTTATGTAAACATGTGTATGTGGGAGTGAGAGAGAGAGATGAGGTACGAATGAAGAAATGGGAGCGTCAGGAATTGGAGAGAAGCAAACACGTGTCTCTGAAAAATGGTTGGAAGTGGAAGTGAACGAGCCAATCATGGAAGGAGCTTACTAAAAATGTTGTATGTTCCATATAAGAGGTCCCACTGTGAAATCATTGAAATGGAAAGTCTATAAATACCACGTAGACAAGACAATGTAAAATGGAGAAAGAGATAACATGTGATGAGTAGTCCCTGATAGGATAAAAAAAGGATGTGATCTGGAAAGGAAAGGAAGTTGTAACACGTTATTGGCAATTTGTTCTCTCTCTCTCTCACTCACTAAATAGTGATTAAGAGAATGATCCATGGCTAACATACCGGTATAATTTTTACTATCAAACTCATTGAAATCATAAGATGGGCTTGGTAATATGCAGGGACGAAGCCAGGATTTAATTTTTGGGGGGGCCGGGATTTAATTTTTAGGGGGGCTAAATAAAGATCTAAATAATATATATATATATATATCAACAAAAGGTATACATTTTGTGAAAAATAAATCAAATCTTTATTAAAAGAATATCAAAACTACATCAAAATTGCATTCGACGTGTTTTCAAATCACGAAATCCATCTATAATTTCATCCGTACTAAAATTTCTTGAGATTTCCCTCTCAATGTAGACCAAAAGAGAATTTGAAAGATATTCATTCTCCATTTTGTTCCGAAGTTCAGATTTGATGTGATTCATAGCCGAAAATGCACGTTCTGTAGTTGCAGTAGAAACTGGAAGAGTTATAACAAGTCTGATCAACCTGTCGATTAATGGATATATTTTTGACTTCCTTGTTTTCACCAACCACTTACATAAATCTGAAATAGTGGATAATTCTTGAAATTCGGGATGTTGAATGACATCAGACTCGTAATGTTGCAATTGTACCCTCAAATCGTCTCTCTCATGTTCCGTGAAGTCTGTTGGATAAAATACATCAGCAAGCTTGCATATATCATCAACACTAAAAGATGTATTCCTATTTTGAGGATCCAATGCAGAACTAAGAACCAAGAGCTCCACCGCATTGTCACTAAATCTGATATTTAGCTCCTGCAACTGAGAGTCTATAGTAGCAATAAAAATATTGATACGATAGTGGTCAATAATTGTAAACTGATCTTGTTGCTGTCGTGATTGGCCTCGTTTTTCCACATACAAAACATTCATATCTGGGACATCAACTGTATGCCTTTCACAAAAAGATTTTACCTTCATAATAAAAGTGTCAAATCCATCACCCCTTAATTTCTAGACAAGTTTTTTTGTGGTCTTCACCAAATGCATAGCGTTCAAAATGTCTTGAGACTTCCGTTGCAAAGCTTGAGAAAGCATATCAGTGATTTCCAAAATTTCTTTCATAAGATGCAAGATAAACACAAACTCAAAAGAAATCATATAATTATAAGCTGTATCCGCATCTCCACGTTGCTCCCAATTACCATCCTCGATGAGATTTAATAAAACTTGACAAGTTGCACTAAACATCTTTATCAAGCTAGATATAGATCTTAGGTGAGAACTCCATCGTGTATCTCCCGCTTTTTGTAAAGTACCAATTTGATTCCTTCCTGTACCAGTCTCAAGTTCTTCAATAGAAACCAAATAAGCAATATCAGAGGCATGAGCACTTTTCAGTTCATCATTACGTTTACAAGAAGAGCTCACAATATTTATGATAAAACTCAATTTAGAAAAAAACTGATGAACGGGGATAACTCTTCTAGATGTTGTAACTAGGGCTAACTGCAAGCGATGAGCAAAACAATGAATATAATAAGCATACGGACATTCATTAGAAATTAAGGCTTGTAACCCATTCCATTCGCCCCGCATATTACTTGCTCCATCATATCCTTGACCTCGAATATTCTGAATGTCAAGATCGTAACGAGAAAGGGTGGAAAAAATCTCATTCTTTAAAGTTAATGCCTTCGTGTCTGGAACATGTGCAATACTGAAAAAACGCTCTCGAATGAAACCATCTTTATCAACAAATCTTAAAACCATAGCCATTTGCTCCTTTTTTGACTGATCTCGAGCTTCATCAACAAGGATACAAAATTTGGCATCACCAATTTCCTCTCGAATCAGCTTTCTAATTTTCATTCCGTAAACAAGTAAAATCTCTTTTTGGACTTGGGATGATATATATTGGGCATTCTGAGGAGCCTTACCCAACACAACATTTGCAACATCTTTATTATAATCTCCCAAAACGTTTAGCATTTCAAGAAAATTACCACGATTACTAGATTCTTTTCTTTCATCACGACCTCGTAAAGCCACACCCTGCAGTGTGAGATACCGAACTGAATCAATTGAGGCTTTGAGACATAACCGATTGCTTGCAATTTGTTCAGAAGTTTGTCTTTCAAAAACATTCCCAATATGTTGTGATTGATTCATTAGATCCTCACATGATTTTTCAGCAATCCTATGTGATGAATTCGGATCTTTTCCCACATGATTTAAAAATGCACAGTTCTTACCATCCCTTACTTTCTTCCACATTGTAAATCCATCCTTGGAAAAAGCACTTTGTGAATGTTGCCCACCTTCATTGTTGAAAAGATAACAAGGTAGACAGAATGCAGTATCTTTTGAAGGAGAATACTCTAACCAAGATGGAAATATAGTAAACCAGGATGCTTGAAATCGACGAGGATGTTTTTGAGGTCCAGACAAAGGATACTCTGGAAGAATGCATTGATAAGGACCGTTATTAATGTAAGCTAGTCGTACCTCATTTTGTACATTAGGATGATATCTCCATATTTCAGGACGTTTTCCAGGATCACGTTCCAAATTATTAATGTCAAACTCCATAGCTTCAATTCTTTGTGATTTTGTTGTACGTTGTTCAACAACTTCGGGTACCGAAGTTTGAACATTAGGCTCGGAAGGAAGTGACGTATTGGCCTCCTCACTTTCGACATGCTTCCTCTTAAAAAATGAGTCGATCGTACATGACTTTCCCATATGGTTCTATAACACAAAATTAGAAACAAATTAAGTAATAATTTAAAAAAATTCAAATAAAAATTATTATATTTTTTTAATTAATTTATTTTGACAATATAATTAAACATGTTACTATAAATAGTTAAACAACAATCAATCAATATAATTGAACAATTAAGTAAATTATAAATAAAATCAGCAGTTACAATTAATTAGCAATCAATATTTGTATTAAATTAAAAATTAATTAGCAATTGAGTAAATTATACAAGTAGGTATGAAATTAAATTGAATTAATAGATTAATTCAAGGGATACCATTATTAATTTTTTTAATTTTACATATAACTATTAAAAAAATAGAAAACATTAATTATTTAAAGTAACCTATGTGAAAGAAGGGGGAAAAACTTACAGATTGCTGGTTTTTGAGGAGATGCTGGCCGGAGGAGGCAAGGCTAAAGCTTTTTTTTTTTTTTATGGATAGATCGTCTCTTCTATGTGGGTTAAAGAAGAATGAAAAGAAAAAATTATAATAGATAAAAAAATATGGAAACCGTTAGAGAAAAAGTTATACATCCACGTTTCTTATAATTTTAGAATGATAAGGTTTGTTCCTTATTTTTAGGCTTGATCTCCACTTGTGTAACTGATCTCGGTTGAAAAGTGAATGTGTGCTGTGCTGGCATGCTGCTATATACACCTAACTACAAAAAAAATTCTAAATCTGGGGGGGGCCATGGCCCCTGTTGGCCCCTTTTTAGTTTCGTCCCTGGTAATATGTTTGGTACGTCTCTCACTCTTAGATTCACTAAACTATGATTTAGATCATGTATACTCTGCGCTTTATTTTTGTTTTTGTGATTTCAATAATTAGTTTTTGATATTTAATTATGATTTTCTAAACATTGTGTTTTCTTTTTTATTTTTGAGTTTCGTAGAGTTTAATGTAGTTTAAAAATAATTTTAAGAATGGCTTTCTCTTATAAGTGGTTTCTTGAAATTATGGTCTTTAACAATTGGGATTTAGGGCTTTTTCATATGTTTTTGATACACTTGAAGTGTGTTTTATTTATTACTTTTGGTACTTATTTCATTATGCAATTAAGTTTTGGGTTTATGTTTTAGGAACTTGCAGAACCCAATCAAATTTGGAACGCCACTTAGGTTTACTCAATAGGTTACTATTTTGTTATTGGTTTTACTTTTGGTTATGAAATTCTTATGGTATTCATGATACTATCACCTCTAGTATTTTACGAATAGTGAATTTAATACTACCCTTAAATTTTGAATTTATCACTATTTCTCATCTGTTTTAATGTTCCTCTTAATCACGATGCTTACTTCTCATTCCATAATTCAGAATTTTGTGTTGTCTTGATTATGATCAATAATATTGAGATATTCTTGAGAATGTTGGCCCTTTTTGTGTATCGTAATATGTCACTTTATTTTTTATCGTCTACTTTCATTAGTAACTTCTTTCAATCAAATGCACGGAGATATCATGATTGTGTTATAAATTTTGTAACTTATCTTTATGAGTAGTCGTTCTTATTTTCATCATATTTTTCACTTCACATCTTATAAGCATTTATAAGTTGGGTATGACTTTGATATTGACAAGGAAATTTAACTTTGAGTTTTCCCTCAACTATTCTCCTGCTTCAATTAACAATTTGTAACTTGATGTCATTTTTAGGTACTTTCATTTTATGTTTTTTTTTTAATTTTTTAGGGTAGTATACCTCTTGATTATTTTCTTCAAATAACTATATTTGAAGAACAACAAACACTAAACAGTTTGTGTATCCCTTTTGTTTTTTGCTGCTATATATATGTCCCTTTCATAAACATAAATGCACTTATTACATTTGTGGATACATTTTGTTTTATTTCTTTTTCATATTAAATAAGAAGCATCAATTTCACGCTCACTGTTTTACACGTTTGATAAGTATATCTTACTTCATATTTTTTATGTAGATACATTCCTACAAAATCAAGGAGTAAAATATTGTACGTTCCGACAAGTTGGGGAATAAAAAAACTTCTCTAAACTTTTTAAATATTAGAATTATGTAATAGAATAAGCGCACATAATTTTTTTATCTCCATATTTATCGAGTATGTCGTGATTCTCCTATAAATAACAATAAGGTATGGCGTGCTACAATTAAAAAATGTTATGTTAGTATTTATTTTTACATGAACACAATGTGACTTTTATTTTCTTTGTTTGAACATATCAGAGTCATTATCACGCTACTCAATAGACGTGTTTATATCAATACATATGAATTTCAAAATGCGATGTTTTGATAATTTGGATTTTCAAAATACGAGTATGATGGAAATCCGTATTTGTCCTGGCTACAATACTTATCATTTTAATGCTTGCAATAAAGAGTTTCTTAGTGCTTGCAACTACTTCACAATGCTAATAATTATTAATCAATTTAATTACTTTTAGTTTAATTAAGTTTTTAGATTATGTATTGTAATATATGTTTTTGGATATTACATGATTTATAAAACTTTCAAGCATGTGTTTCGGCTATCATATTATTCACTCTCATTAGTATGAGTAAGATTAAGATCACACGTATTTAATTAGGGACCATAGTTTAAAATATATATATTAAACATTTATATATGAGTTATACTTTCCCGTGCATCGCACGGGTAACCACTAGTGTATATATGTATATAAGAACTTGTAAATATTTCTACTGTGTGAAACTGGTAGATATAGTGATAATAATAAAATGCTTTGCGCCAAGTGGTATTAACCTAAGGGTATAGGATTGATATTCATATATATAGGGGTGATGTGACTATATATATTTATGAAAATAATTGGGAACATTCTACCTTGTGAAATTAGTAGATTGTGTATAAATGAGAAATACAATAATCTTGGTGGGTAAAAGATTAACCATTCGAACGGTGAATAATGAAACTTTTAGTTATGTGAGATAAACTATTTCTATAACGTATTGTACGGGCGATACGGGTATACTACTAGAGATTGTAGATGATGATATATGATTTTAAACTAGTTAGGTCGGGTAGCTTAGCTATTGTGGGTTAGATGTACGTTAGGCGTGCACAATAGATGGGAGGCGAGAATCTTATGTGAGTGAGATATCTAACATGCACATAATACTTGCTTCATTGCAGTTTTAAATACTTGCTAAATATTTTAAAAACATCGGGCTCTGACCCATCTCTTGCATATATTCTCTCTTTTGCTATATATATGTATCATATCAGGTGCTCAGCCACAGGGATACCAGAACTAGAGAGTTGGATTGTTTTATGTGCAACAACTGTTGTGTAAGCTGTAGGTCTTTACAGTAGATGCCTCCATCATTTGCATTCAGTTATCTAGACATCTCAGTCGGGGCATGTGTCGCCCATTCCTAGTTTTTATCAGAGTTATCATTCTGTTTAGTTTGCAGCTATTTTAATTAGATGGATTTTACTACAAGTCTGTGAATTGGAATTTGGAACTGGGAGGTTTTACCCAGTCTTATTTCTTTCGGTGTTTGATTCATGTTCAGAGTTTAGTATATTCATGTGTATGATTAATGGTTTATATTTTTATAATTAAATAGAGAAATGGTTTTATTTGGTTATGTAAAGGAAAAAGGTTTTGACACCTACCTTAATTCTATATTAGGTGATTAATATGTTTGTAAGTTTTTCGACAGTGATGTTGAAAATGAGCCAACTGAACATTCTGTTTTAAATTTGGTAAAGGATTGATCACCCTATATTTTATTGGGCGGGGTGTCACAGATTGTTTTGTTGTTTAATTCATTTTTATATTTATTTTATTATGTTGTGTGAGTATTTGCCCCGAGTTTGGTTGTGTGTAAGTCCCAATATATCCAAAAAATGGTTTTTATTGAAAAAATTAATGCTTTTATTTATTTTTTGATATTTGAGATGCATACACCGATTTTCCTTTCGTATTTGTTTTACGCGTGTTTGGATTATTCATGTTGTTGATTATATATTATCTTGCTGTTGTTGTTGGTTGTGGATTCGGTTTATATTGGTGGTTCGGTTGGATGATTATACGAAGATAGGGTGTTAGAGCGTACTTGTTTGTTGGGCTAGGCTTAGCCTCTTCTCATATACACATTCCCTAATTTTGTACATATATCTATTTTGTACTTTTAATGGCTCATGGACAGTGCAGACGTTCCGTTCACGTTGGTCACATTGACGAGAAGCCAACCTCGACTAGAGCTTAGGTCACTCACTGTCCATGATATTTTGTTGATTATTGGGTGAGTCGATTTGAGTACGAGTAGTATTGTGTACTCGGTCTCCAAATTCATATGATAGATCGGGAGAGAGTGTTTACAATAGCTACCTTTGGATATTATCGTGTCCTAGACTGGCAGAAAGGGAGATCATGGGACCCTATATTTGAGATATATGATGTGATTTATCTTGATATCATCCGAGAGTTCTACTATAGATCCATTAGGACAGTTGTTGATCTTCAGACCTCGGTAAGAGGATTTATGGTCATAGTCACACCGGATCTCGTCTCGCAAATTCTTTAGATTCCTAGAGTCCCTGATGCCATCTTTCCAGGTCATGTCCCTAGTAGCCTTAATCCATACGGAATCATCCGTTACTATTTTAGAGAGCTACCTCCCCATTTTTCTATCATGTACCACAAGCACTTATCGTCTACTTTATCGGTTTGTTTTCTCATCAGTCTATCCTTAAACCAACCATACACAAAACTCCTATGATGTAATATACCTTATGTATGTTGTGAGACAGGGTTGGTCGATCGATCTTCCTACGATCCTTTAGCATGTTATGTCCTTTGTTCCACTGGTCAGACCTACTCCCATCCATACTACACTTCCATTTGGTGTGATAATGTCTTGCATATGTGAGGCGGCTCAAGTTCCTCTACTCCGAGAAGAGGTTGATTAGTTTAGGATTTTCCCGATCGCTGCAAACACCGTTCACCGTTCAAAAAGACACCTTGGTGAGGCAGCACGTCATGTACCCTCTGTCACCGCAGCGTCTTCAGGAGGTGGTTTCAAATCACACCCATCTAGTCCTACTCCCACTGAGCATCCTTTTACTAAGACTAGATATAGTAGAGATGTCGTAGAGCATAGATTTGAGGAGGAGAGACATAAGTCCATTCTTTTGTAGGCTGAGCTAGCTTAGCATAACTAGATGACAGAGTTTATGATGGAGAGATTTAAGGAAAAGGCACTACAGTGGTCCATCCACCAGTCCCAGATTTTCACTCTTTTGGATGAGATGAGATGCCGAGAGCAGAACTGAGGAGAAGGAACGTCTAGGTGACATAGAGATTATGGCACCGCACTTGACCATGATGATGATTCTTATGTATACTATTGATATTTATTCAGTTTTCATTGTATTCAAGGACACATTACTGTTGATGATGTATTTAGTTATTATGTATTTAAATATGATGTCCTTGATTACACATTCCTAGTGGTTTACCTTTGTTGGTTGTATATCAACTTATTTTATCTATTTGACATGGAGATTTATAGAATTTCATATTATGATGTTATATCATTCTATTGAGTCATGTGATTTATATTGGTGTATCTTATTTTTTTATCTTTATTCGTTATCTCACTAGACCAAATCCTACGAATGGTCACGCCCAGTTGGTCACGGACCAAGTTCGCGAACAGCTAGTCGCGAACTTGGCCTGTGACTAACTCAATTTTTAGCGTGACCATATTTATTACCACACTAAACCATGGATGCTCTGGACGTGGTCACGGACAAAATCCCTGACCACTGTGGGTCACAGACTTGGGCCGTGACCAGGGCGTGACTGGCTTGGTGCCAAATTCATGCCAAAATTCCCTCCAAAGCTGGTCATGGATGGGTCACCAACTTGGGCAGTGACCAAAGGCATGATAAAGAACAAAACATACACAAATGAAGTCACGACTGGGGGGCCATGACCATTTCTTGGTGTGGGACACGGCTATGGGTCGTGTCCAAACCTCATTCAAGCAGTAGGGTTGATGGGAAAGGGGTCACGCATGGTGGGTCACGGCTCTAGGCCGTGACCACATTCAGGACAGAAAGAAAACTCGTTGCTTGGTCATTTGCGGTTTGTAAGGGTTGTGTCTAAGGGCTAAGAGATTTCGTTCGATTTCGTGTGATTTCTAAGTGCTAAGCGATTTCAGTTGGATTTCATTGTGATTAACTCCTAGTATGTATAGATTTGTTGTCATTTCATTTGGATTTTGTGATTTCTATTTAAAGCCATAATTTTTGTGTATGTATGTGTAGATTTATGTTTGTATGTGTGTATGTGTGTGTATGCATTGATTTATGTTTATATGTGTGTGTATGCATAGATTTATGTGTATATGTATGTTTATGTGTGTAACTATGAACAAATAAATTGTTTTTGTCAATAAACCCTATATTGTATGTGTGTGTATTTACAGATTTATGACAAAAAAAATATTAGGGTTTAGAATACACGGTATAGTCATAATCTTGATTAATTAGTTATAATTTTATATTATTATAATTATTTAGTCACTTATAGTTTTTCATTTTTGTAGATAATGAGGAGAGGAAACAACCCATGGTACCAAGTGCCGAGGTGACACCACAACGAGGTTCACCATCTCGTGCAGAACCTGAATTCTCAACACCAATGGCTGATCAATTCACACCTCAACTAATGGTTCACTCCTCACCAAGTCCAACTCCAAGTGCTCCTACTCCCCAATCCAGCACTCTCGTTGCTTTAACGCCCCCATCCAACACTCCCGATGCCTCCCGCTTAAATGAAAAGAAGCCCATTAGGTTCTCCCTTCTCGGGAATAACCCGATGGGTGATAGGAATGATGTGTTGAACTTTAAAGCCCGGTGTTTGTCGCTGGGAAAAATGAACGTGTGAGTCAACGGACAAGACAATTGGAACCTTATTGATCAAGATGTCAAAGATGACATACATGACCAACTCTGCAAGCATTTCTGATTTCCTAATCGTTCCAAGAATAGGGTTCTATCTCGGGTTGCTGAAGGATTGAGGACATACAGGAGAAACCTTTGGGAAGAAACATTTCTCGAAAAAGGAAGTGAGCTCAGATATTTTGTCTTTGAAAGAGAGAGTGCCTCCCAATGTTGAAATTCCATTGGAGCAGTGGAATAATTTTTTAGAGAATGAGGCGAAGGAGAAAAATTTGGTCCAGTGGGATAAAAAAAAATAGGGCACAAAAAACTGATATCCATAGTCTGGGATCCAAATCATATGAGGATTTGAAGAATGAATGGGAGAGTGGGACAAAGGATTGTCCAGATGTCGGTGAAAACCCAAATCGATCCAACTTATTCCTTCATGCTCGATGGGATAAAGATAATAAATTCCCACCACACTTGGCTAAGACACTGGAATCGATAGAGGCGATCAGCAGTCAATCCGATTCGAGCCCTACTGATGACTTTGACCTTGAGAATGATGCCCTAACATAGACCTTTGGAAAGGACAAAAGGGGGAGGACGAGAGGTGTTGGCTCATATATGCCAAAAACAAAACTTCAACACACTGCACCTCTTGTGGAAAAGCTTTCTTCAGTCAAGAATTGTATCTCATCCCAAAAGGAGCACCAGTTGAAGACCGACGGGGATGTCCATGAGATTAAAAATACCCTGGGATTATTAACGAATCAAATTGGGAAACTTGTGAACTTTTTCGAAAGTAATAGGCCCCCAATGCCTCCTCAAGCTTACCCTTACCCTACTACTACTCAAGGTTTCACATATCCTTCCCCCTAACATTTCCCTCCCAAATGCCTCCTTCTCCAACATTCCTCTCTCAAATGCCTCTTCGTCCAACATTCCTCTCCCCTACACCTCCGCTAATCATGGGACTTGGATCATCGTCAACAACTCACGATGACTATGGAGAAGAGTTCTATATCAAGGACATGAGCAATTAAAGGTTTGTTGGCGTGAGTACACTCATCTCCATAGTTCCTGGAACTCCAGTACACGACCGACCTTTGAAGAAGGGTGAGGCTCAAATAATGGTTGACGAAATATAAAACGGCGGCAGAAATGTACCTATGTATGTTAATAGCGAGGAAGGGATGGAATTGAGGAATTATGCAAAATATTTTATTTCTTGGCCAGTTTATCAGTTGGCCAAGATGTAATAATATTTTCTTTCATTTCAGTTGTAATAATTTTTTTTAGTCGTAAGAATATTGGTTTTGCTTTAGTTGCAATGATATTTTTTTGTTTCAGTTGTAAGAATATTGGTTTTCTTTCGTTTGTACAGATATTTTTTGTTTCAGTCGTAAGAATATTCTTTTTGTTTCGGTTGCAATAATATTTTTTAACCTATTACCATAGGACTAGAATTTGAAGATTATTATCTGGATTTACCACAATACAAAGAGTGTATGGGAGAGACTAACCGGATATCAAATAATCATGTAAAGGGCACTTATGAATTTGTTAGATACGCTTCCAAAAATCTTAAAAGTGAGAAGATTCCGTGTCCGT
The DNA here is from genome assembly GCA_949130495.1 of Sambucus nigra. NCBI lineage: Eukaryota > Viridiplantae > Streptophyta > Magnoliopsida > Dipsacales > Adoxaceae > Sambucus > Sambucus nigra. Next base: position 311,991,710 of record OX422218.1, on the reverse strand, counting down.
GAACTCATTGTATTAATGGAAAATATAAGTCATTGGAAGATGTTGAGTTGCATTTACTAAAATGGGGAATCTGTCAAGACTATATAATATGGACATACCATGATGAAAAAGTTATACCTTATGTTCCAGAAGAATTATCGGCACCCGACCGTGTAACGCAACCCCAATGAGTAGAAGTGGTACATGATTCACCAACAGATCGTCCATCGATCGACTTAATTGATGATGCTTAAGGACTCCATAAATATAAAATCCACCAACCTATAGATACAAATACTGCGCATTATGACCAAGAAAATGAACAAATTGATGCTGAACTACTAGGAAATCAGGAATATATATGGTTAAAAGCCGATGCGGCTAGATCGTTGTATAAATATTGTGATGAAGATCACTCCGTATTATATGCAATGGTTGGTTTGCATAATTTGAAGAGTCAATTTGGTTTATCTGGGAATAACATAACCGAAATTCTTAAGTGGGTTAAGGAAATTCTCCCAAAAGAGAACAATTTGGCAGACAATTATCCAACCATGAAGAAGATTTTGAAGGGTTTAGGTTTGAAATACAAATATATTCATGCTTGTAAGTATGATTGCATATTGTACCGAAACGAGCACGAAGAGAAGGATGGATGTCCTTTATGCAGTGAGCCTAGATATGTGGTTTATGAGAATGGAAAGGACGAACATGCAAAAAATCGCAAGTGCTCGTAAGTCCCATAAAATTTTTTGAATTATTTTCCACTTGGGCCACGGTTAAAATGGTTTTTTACTGTACCATGGATAGCGGAGGCCATAACATGGCATGGTCGATGTGAGGTGGGTTGTAATTTGATGTGTTATCCAGTTGATTAACTCATCTAGAAAATTTTAAATGCACAACACCATGAATTTACAAAGGAACCGCGCAACATTCGTCTTGCAATCTCAATCGATAGGTTTAACCCTTTCGGTAAGTTAAGTACAAGTCAGAGTTATTGGCCAGTTCTCATGGCACCTTTAAGTCTCCCTCCGACATTATGCATGAGAAAGGAGTTCACATTGTTATCTTTGTTGATACTCGGGCCGAAGGCTCCCAGTGATGACATTGATAGATTCTTAGCACCATTAATCGAAGAACTTAAGGAATTGTCGGATAAAGGCGTGATGGCGTTCGATTCTCATATGGGTGATGAGTTCACACTTAAAGTAATGGTGATGTGGGCGATCCACGACCTTCTTGCTTATGGGACCTTGTTCGGTTGTAATGTTCATGGCTATTATAGATGTCCCATATATGGGGAGGAAACTGAAGTCTGTTGGTTAAAACATTGTGGTAGGGTGAGTTACATGGGTCATCATAGATTTCTGTCGACCAGTCACCCTTTTAGGAACGATAAGTCTAACTTTTTGCCTATCGGTCACGAGCACAAAATGACACCTTCTCAGCTTTCTGGTCGGCAAATTGAGGAGAAGGCGGCGGTTGCGACTGTAGGGAGTAAGTACATAGGCAAACACCCCTAGTTTATAAATATGAAGCGTAAAGCTAGGGGGATCCGAACGACCCTAGTAAAGTGAAGCCATGGTCCTGGCGATCAATATTTTTTTTATTTTCCGTGTTGGAAAGATCATCGTGTAAGGCATATAATTTATGTGATGCACACAGAGAATAATATTGTAGAACATTTAATAGGAACATATCTTAGTGGATCTCATTCCAAAGATGGAGAGAAGGTCCTTCGAGATCTACATGGTATGAAAATAAAGAAGAGACTGTGGTTAAAAAATGATCCTACGATAGGAAGAATTTCTATCCCCCCCGACTGCTTTCACTTTAACTACTAGTGAGAGGAAGATCCTCTTAGACATGTTGTTCAATTTGAATACTCCAACTGGTTATTCTTGTAATTTACGTAGGGTAGTAAGCTACCAAGAAAATGACTTGAAATAGTGCAAGTATCACGACTGGAACGTAATCATCCAATTAATCCCTCTGTTATTTCAGCATTGCTTCTTTGAATACAAAGATCTCCATGGGGAAATTATGAAAATTAGTTTTTGTTTTACCCTACTTTGTGCAAAAGTTGTAAACAGAACGCACATTAAAGCTACGAAATCAACTTTAACCGAGGCAGTTTGTGTATTAGAGTAATATTTTCCTCCGCTATTCTTCGATATCAACATCCACCTGCTTATGCATTTATGCAATGAAGCTTTATTATGTGGTCCCGTGAGCTATCGTTGGATGTATCCTTTTGAGCGCTTAATGAAAGCCTTCAAAGATTCTGTAAAGAATACATGGTATATTGGAGGTTCAATTGCTGAAGAATGCGTAACGGTGGAATCATCGCTATACGCAAGGGAACATATGCCAGAACAAGAGGTGAGGAGGTTTAATCCTCATGGAGAACGAGTAATAGAGGAACCTGACGAGTTTGAGGATGAATTATCGTTTGGGAACCCTAAAGGGGTGAAAATCACAAACCTACAATACGAGCAATCAACTCGTCATGTCTTCGAATCACAAGATGAAGTCGAAGACTGGAGATAGTGAGTATCTAATGAATTCTTCTTCTTTGATTATATGTATTTTTTATTTTATGATCTAAACTCTACAATTTTTCGGTAGGAAGTATGAGAAGGAAATTGTCCAAAATCAAAGGAGAAATTGGACAAAAACTGATTTTAGGGCATGGGTGTCAAAAGAGTTACTTTTCACATCTTATGTGTGCGGTTATTTATTCATGTGTGGTAAAAACATGCCCTAATACAAATTCATTAATAAATGCAGTTTTTAAAAAGAGGTGATATCTCTTCCAGACTTGCACGCCTAGCAAAAGGTCCTATTTTTCATGTGAAAGAATTTAAGAAATTCCGCACCAACGGTTTTGATTTAATTTCATATCCATATGAGGAAAAGCTTTTGACGTAAAATAGTGGAATATCGATTTCTTCCTTGACCACCTGTATCGCTAGCAAAAGTGATAAAAATCCAAACAATACGGTGCTAACTTATTATGGAATAATTCAACAAATCCTAGAACTTGATTACTTGGATTTCACAGAAACCGTATTCGATTGTGATTGGGTAAAGGTGGAGGATACAACGAATGCTTGCAAAGTTTATCCCGACTCCAATCTTAAGATGGTAGATTTATCAAAACTAAAGACTACAGATCGCATATTCGATGAGCCTTTTATTTGTGCCTTTCAGAACGTAAAGAAGGTATTCCACTCGAAGTGCATAAACGATGGCAATTGGTCTATTGTTGTGCATGCACCAGAGGGTATGACTACTGAAGTAAACGCATTAAAGGCTCCAAAAGAGTTCCAGTCAGCTCTTGATGACAACCCTAATTTGAAGGATCTTTTAGTTGATTTAGAGGAAGATTGAGTATCAAAATATTATTTTATCTCGTCAATCTTATTTATATCCTACTATGACATTGACATTGTATTAGCACTTTACTTTATTGTATGAATGTCATATACTTTTAAGTGTAATGTCATGCTATTTGTGCAAATGGTAGGTGATTTATCGATTCTTTTGTTTAGAATACATATGTTTTCATTTATTTATTTTACTATTACACTTGGTTTACTATTACTATTACACTATTGAACTATTGCAAATGGTAGATGATTTATTTATTTTACTATTACACTTGGATTACTAATTTCCACTGATGTTAGTAGTGAAGAAGCCAAGCAGATGTTTCTGCATATTAGAAGGAAACTCACTCCTAAAGGTAAGAGTTTTATATTTTCCAGTGAGGGTTAACATATTTTGTAATTTTGAAGTCATATATAGATGCGGACTAAACAATTAATTCAGCCATTCGCATCAATAAGCCAAGATAAGCAGGTAACTTTGAATATCTTAAATGCTTCTTTGAATATCTTAAATGCTTCTATCGTTTGGATTTAGAGTGAGAAAAACCTGAAACAACTCCCAAGTGGCCCCATGAGAGTCATCAACACCTCGCATGGGACCAATGTAACTCGTAGGAACTGATCGCGTGATCGCGGGACTTTCGGTTTGAGAATACGATGATAATTTGCGTATTTCTAGACTTAAGCTTAAAAAAATGGCTTTAGAAGGCAAAAACCCGACATAACATCCGTTAGGATCATCTTTGTTTACTACACCAGCAATAAGATCGTCTCGCCGAGTATGTAATGAATAGTAGCAGCCAACGGTATGAAAGCACCCGTTAACTAATAGGTATAGGTAGGTGTCATATGTTATAGCTAGCAGCTCCGGAGCTGTAGCAAAAGGCTTATTTCTTATCAAATAAAGTGATTGAACTATCTTACTTGGGCGGATGGGTAGAAAGAGGCGACTTATGACACCTCTATTAAGGGAGAAAATATCCTATACAGATGTTGCACATCATAAGAATTCGAGCGCTTGCTAGTAGTTTAATTGGCACGTTTTAGACATCAGAATAAGAAATATCGTGATTGATGATTAGTCTTTCTCTCGATAAAAGGCAATGCATATACTGCGTAACTAGTCAAGCATGAAAAATGCAATCGTTATAAAGTGGCTCTGAACGATTCAGATTGTGTTGACCGTAGAAGGAATAATAAAGTCAAGAAAGAAGACTAAGCTAGTCCACTTGTGTATGCTTTTGTGAGTCCCTTGTTCTATCATGAATCACTAACGAAGATCCGGAAGATCCACTATAACTGTTATATAATAGTTTATATAAGATGTTATATAATGTGTTATATAACAGTTATATACACACAATGTTTTTGCTAATTTCTTTTGGGGCTCCTCTTCTGATGACAATTTCAAGCACCATTGGCTTAGTTGGAAAGAACTTTTCCTTTCACTCAATCAATGGGGTCTGAACATTAGAATCTTAAATGGTGTCATTAAAGAAACTAGTTTGAAGATGTGTTGGTCTTTGCTATACTAAAAAAGTCTCTAGCTTTTTTATGCATCAAAAATATATAAATTCTCTTTTTTCAGGATGTTATGGATCCCATGTGATCAAAATAATCAGATCTATAGCTGACTTAGTTGATGACATTATTATATCATAGGGGGACTCTCAGGTATGGACCCTTACAATAGATGACCTATTCTCTTTTAAGTCTACTTATGAATTTTACAAATTTCATAGACCTACTTCCTTAATTTGGAAATGCCTATGGTCTAGCTCCCGGCCTTTAAAATTGTATAATTTATCCTAAAAGCTTTTGCATAACGCTATTCTTCTGCAATTTAAAATTAAGAAATTGAATATCTAATTGGCCTTTAGATGTAGATGTTGTTATGAACATGAGTAATCTCTCTCTCACACTTTCTAAATTGTTATATAAGCAGGTATATAACTGTTATATAACAGTTAATATAATTGTTATGTTATATTAACTGTTATATAACAGTTATTTAAACTGCTATATAACCGTTATCTAAACCGTTATATACCAGTTTATATAACTGTTATGCAACTTGTAATCCTTTATAATTTTTGTAGATGGTAATGTTACAACTGTAGGAAACCATTTTCTAAGTCAGATTATCTCAGTATTGTTGGATACGTGAGTTGCTCATTTTCTCAAACTATTAAGTATGTGTTCAATATAAAGTTATATTTCTACCCTCCTTTTACAAGATTATATGCAACTAAGCCAATTGGTTTAATTTTTCAGGTATGGAAGGGAATATGACATAAATGCCACTCGAAACATTACTGTTGATTTGTTGTGCGTTTAAGAATTCCATCGATAGACCCACCCTGTCAAATATTCCTACTGTATTTGGGAATGAACGCACAACACTAGTTTCACCTCAACTGCAGTGATGGAAGCCCGATTATGTTTAATTTAGACCAAATTTTTTTATAAGTACCATACTAGTCTCCGGTATTCCTTTTAGTAATCATGAGTAAGCATCATTGCTTTCACCATCATCCTAGATGATTGAAATTATTCCAAAATGTTTGCTATCTGAAAACGATTTCTTCCATAATTAATACTGTTACTATTTGACTTATCACCACTTAGTACAGGCAAACACCATTATGTATTGGGTCCAGACCTTTATGGGTTTAGAAATGAAAATACAAATGAAAATATGACGATAATTTGAAAATACGTATACTTAGGCTTAAAAACATGGCGTTAGAGGGAGAAAACTCGAAACAGCCCGGAACGACCCCGTGAGAGGCACCAACACCTCGCACGCCACCAATGTAACTAATAGGAATTGACCGCGTGATCACGAGACTCCCAGTTTGAGAATATGATGATAATTTGCATAATTCTAGACTTAGTCATAAAAACATGGCGTTAGTGGGTGAAAACCCGAAATAGCCCCCGAACGGCCCCGTGAGTGGCATCGAAATATCGCACGGGACCAATGTAACTCATAGGAACTTATCGCACGATCACGGGACTCTTAGTTTGAGAATAGGACAATAATTTGTATATTTCTATACTTAGGCATAAAAACATGGCGTTAGTGGGTGAAAACTCGAAACATCCCTCGAACGGGACCGTGAACGGCATAAACACCTCACACGGAACCAATGTAACTCATAGGAACTGATCGCGCGATTACGGGACTCCCGATTTAAGAATAAAATGATACTTCGCATATTTCTAGACTTAGGCATAAAAACATGGCGTTAGTGGGTGAAAACCCGAAACAGCCCCTGAACGGCCCTGTGAGGGGCACTAACATCTCGCACGGGACTAATATAACTCGTAGGAACTAACCACGCGATCATAGGACTCCCATTTTGAGAATAAAACGATAATTTAAAAATCTCAGAACTTAGGCAAAACATGGCGTTAGTGGATGAAAACCCGAAACAGCCCCCGAACGACCCCGTGAGTGGCACCAACACCTCGCACGGGACCAATGTAACTCGTAGGAACTTATCAAGTGATCACGTGACCGCCGGTTTGAGAATACGACAATAATTTGCATATTTTTATACTTAAGCATAAAAACATGGCGTTAATGGGTGAAACCTCGAAATAGCCCTTGAGTGACCTCGTGAGTAGTACCAATACCTCGTACGGGACCAATATAACTCGTAGGAACTGACCATGCAATCACGAAACTCCCGATTTGAGAGTAGGATGATGGTTTGCATATTTTTAGACTTAGCCATACAAACATGGTGTTAGTGGGTGAAAACATGAAACAACCCCCGAACGGTCTCGTGAGTGGCACCGACACCTCGCACAGGACTAATGTAACCCGTAGGAACTTATCGCGTGATCAAGGGACTCTAGGTTTGAGAATACGACGATAATTTGCATATTTCTGGGATTAGGCATAAAAACATGGCGTTAGTGGGAAAAACCCAAAACAACCCCTGAACGGCCCCCGGAACGGCACCGACACCTCGCACGAGACCAATGTAACTCGTAGGAACTTATCACCGCGATCACGGGACTCCCGGTTTGAGAATATGGTGATAATTTGCATATTTCTAGACTTAGGAATAAAAACATGGCGTTAGTGGGTGAAAACTCAAAATAGCCCCCGAACGGCCCGTGAGTGGCACCAACACCTCGCACGGGACCAATGTAACTCGTAAGAACCCACCGCGCGATCACAGGACTCTCGATTTGAGAATATGATGATAATTTGCATATTTCTAGACTTAAGCATAAAAATGTGGCGTTAGTGGGTGAAAACCCAAAATAGCCCCTGAACGGCCCCGTGAGTGGCACCAACACCTCGCACTGGACCAATGTGTGACACCCCGCCTAATTAAATACCGGGCGATCACTCCTTTATTAAATTAAATCAAGGTTAACAGTTGGTTCATTCTCAGCATCACTGTCGATAAAAATAATTTTTCCAATTTAACACCCTAAATAATTAAGCTAAGTGTCAAAAACATTTTTCATACAAACTTTCCAAATTTTAATTAGATAAAAAGATTTATTTATTAAAAACAACATTTCTACAATCAAGAATCACACTACGATAAACCAAATAGTATAATACATTCACCAATCGAATGTCCACATATGAAACTAGAATCACAAACCCATAAAGAATAAATCACAAAGAACAATACTGAAAATATCTGAAATATAAATGTCCCAACAACAAATGAAATAATGGAAAGGGCGACACGTGCCCAATAAATGAGAATTCTAGAATGGAGTCAATAAAGGAAGCCGTCTACGCAAGTGACCTTCAACTCCCACCTAAGCTGCAGCACGTTCCTCTCAAAGGATCCTAAGCAAGACGCCCCTATGGATGGGCACCTGAAATATATACATATATATACAAGAGAGAGAGAGAGAGAAAAAGAAACGGGTCAGAGCCCGAAAGTGTGTTTTATTTAAAATACGTTTAGCAAGTATTTAAATTGATACAGGCCAATGCAATAACATATTAGTGCGTCGCTCTCTTGAGAAATACTCACCTCTCTTCTATTGTGCACACCTATCGCACTAACCTTCCCATTGGTTTGTTCTTAACAATATATCGCACTTGACTTTCTAAAAGATTTACTTAAGTTAGGTTACTCGTAAGGTTTACAATTCTACGATTCAATTCTAAAAAGAGTATTCCAATTAGTAACCAAAGTTTTCCATTTTTAACTTTATAAAATCCATAAGTTTCCCAGTGACATATTATTTTTACTCAAAATAAGTATACCTAATTTAGTCCAGGATTATTCCTCACAAAATACGTTACAACAATAGTTTAAATTCCTCAATCCAGATATATATATAAATTACTCGTATAGTTTATATATATCTATCTACTGACAACACCAACATATAAACTATGGTGTAGGTATATTCTTCTTTCTCAAAACAAGTATTAATAATTTTCAGTAAACAACCATGTCCTACATATCAAATCACGGTAGGTAGTTCCAAATTTCAGAATTTCATATATATATTAACTACTCGCATAATATATAAAATAACAGCACCCCCAACTAGATTATGGTGCGGGCATACTCTACTATCCAAAGCCCCATATCACTCATATTAAGGGGAATACATTCGGAATCACTCTCGAAAATGTATTAACATACATACACAAACAATATTGAGGCAAAGAATAGATTCCAAGTCTCTAAGAGGGTAGCACATACCGGCGTCTCTTAGGACCGTCTGAACTATCACATCGATAGCCTGTACCAAGGACATCTATCTTCTAGGGTACAAGTCAATATCCCCCATAAAGGTCCCATCGAGATAAGACTTGTCCCAGCGCGGAAACCTCAGGGATAGTAAGTAGCGTGGGTATGATTTTCACATGCATATAATATATGTACACACAATCATATAAATATACCACTTTATCGAATTAATATAGGTTCTTCTCATCACCCGTAATTATACCATTTATCCTTAATTACACAGTTATGGAATTACGTATAAGGTTCTATTCCTAACCTTAACTCGAAGGGTTTTCTCACTTATTACCTAACACTCATGGATTACATCCTCACAAATCTAAAATTCAGTAAGTGACTTTATTAGATTCCCACGTAACTCTCTTACGTACCTCACCCTTTAAATTCATAAATCTACCAACCTAAAGTAAATATCCCAAAAATACCATTTTCGTTGAAGATTAAAGGTTCCAACATTTATCCATATACCCTACTGGTCCTCAATGCCTCCCAAATCATTTTATTTAGAATGCCCAAAGATAATTTCACGATAAACTTACGTTAACTATTAAACAAGGGAAATAGGAGTCTGCCAGGAGGGGTCGATCGATCGAAGCTTGGGGCTCGATCGATCGAACCTTCGATCGATCGATGCTCTATGCTCGATCGATCGATCAAGCAGGTCTGGGTAAAATTTTTGCAGAAATTGCAGTTACGGGATTCATCAAAATTCTTCATCAATATCCATATTTTCCAACACTAATCGACCCAAAGAGTCTACTACTAACATACTAACATAATTCCAGATGTTTTTAACGTTCAACATTCATGTATACATCATTAATCATGGTTAAACAATCTAAAATCTCATCTAACCATCAAGAACCCTAAAGTTTTCATAACTATGATTCAATTCAGTTTTTCTCCAGAATTTCTTCCTAATATAACATCAAAATCCGTGGGTAATACATCTATAACATCAAGAGTTTCCAGCATAAGGTTTTAGTCTTCTCTACATGCAATTTCCTATCAAAATTTGGGGTTTTCTTACATGGATTACATTCCTAATTAATCCTAAACTAATATGAACATTGCACTAACGAAATACGCAAGTAAAACACTTGCCTGGGATTTTTAGAAGTCTGATCTCCTGTTGATTTTCGTGTGGTTGTGTTCTCCTCCTCGCGATCTACGCGATGGTGGTGACGGTGGTGCAAACGGAGGTGTTTTGGACTTGAATCACCTTGAAAGGTCTCTCCTCTCTTCTCCAATGGCCGTCTTAGGGTTCTGAAAGTTCTAACCCTAAATGGCTAGCCTAACCAGCTGATAAAGGCTGCTAAAATTCGTGGGTTTAATTACCCTATTCTGGAAAAAGACCAAAATGCCCTCCCGGGTCACTAATTAGGCTTAAAAACGCCCCGAGACCCGAACTAAACTCCCGGGTACACTTTTCTGACTATCTCAACCCTTCCGGACGCGTTGGCGCACTCAAAATGACCATACGGACAACTTATAAAATATTCACTTTTTATTTAACACAATTAGCCCCGACGTGACACGGGCACGTCCCGACTTAAATTTCCGAAATAGTCATTTAATTCACTTATGACATTCAATATTACCAATATAATATATTACTATGGTCATTAGTAATATTCAACAAGTTTCCCATAATTACTAACTCTCGTCACGTTAATAATTATAACATATTTAAATTTCCGGATTTTTATTAAATAAATCGTCACATTAAATTTAATAAATCCCCAAATTAATATAGCATGAAAATACGGGGTATTACACAATGTAACTCGTACGAACTGGCCGCGCGATCACAAAACTCCCGAATTGAGAATACGACGATAATTTGCATATTTCAAGACTAAGGCATAAAAACATGGCGTTACTGGGTGAAAACCCAGAATAACGCCCGAACGGCCCCGTGAGTAGCATCGACACCTCGTACAGGACTAATGTAACTCGTAGGAACTTATCGAACGATCAAGGGACTCTCGGTTTGAGAATACGATGATAATTTGCATATTTCTATACTTAGGCATAAAAACATGGCATTAGTGGGTAAAAACCCAAAACAACTCCCAACAGCCCCATGAGTGGTACCGACACCTCGCATGGGACCAATGTAACTCGTAGGAACTTATAGCGTGATCAAGAGACTCCCTATTTGAGAATACGATGATAATTTGCATATTTCAAGACATAGGCATTAAAACATGGCGTTAGTGGGTTAAAACACCAAAACAACCCCTGAACGGCCCTGTGAGTGGCACCAACACCTCGCACAGGAGGAATGTAACTCGTAAGAACTGACCGCGCGATCACGGGACTCCCGATTTGAGAATACGATGATAATTTTCATATTCCTATACTTAGGTATAAAAATAAAGAATTTATGGATGAAAACCCGAAAAAACCCTTAACGGTTCCATGAGTGGCACCGACAACTCGTACGGGACTAATATAACTCGTAGGAACTTATCACCCGATCACGGGACTCTAAATTTGAGAATACGATGATAATTTGCATATTTCAGGACTGAGGCATAAAAATATGGTGTTAGTGGGTGAGAACTCGAAACAATCCCCAAACGGCCCCATGAGTAGCACCAACAGCTCGCAGGGGACCAATGTAACTCGTAGGAACTGATAGCGCGATCATGGGACTCCCAATTTTAGAATGCGATGATAATTTGCATATTTCTAGACTTAAGCATAAAAACATAGCGTTAGTAGGTGTAAACCCAAAATAGCCATCGAACGGCCCCATGAGTTGTACCAACACCTCGCACGACACCAATGTAACTCGTAGGAACTGACCACGCGATCACGAAACTCCCGGTTTGAGAATACTATGATAATTTGAATATCTCTATACTTTAGCATAAAAACATGGTGTTATTGGGTAAAAACCCAAAATAGCCCCCGAACGGTCCCATGAGTGGCACCGACACCTCGCACGGGACCAATGCAACTCATAAGAACTTATTGCACGATTAAGGGACTCTCGATTTGAGAATACGACAATAATTTGTATATTTCTAGACTTGGGCATAAAAACATGGTGTTAGTTAATGAAAACTTGAAACAACCCCCTAATGGCCCTGTGAGTGGCACCAACACCTCACACGGTACTAGTGTAACTCGTAGAAACAAACCGCGTGATCATGGGACTCTCGGTTTAAGAATATGAGGATAATTTGCACATTTCTACACTTAGGCATAAAAAATGGCATTAGTTAGTGAAAACTCGAAACATTCCCTGAACGGCCCCATGAGTGAACCAAAACCTCGCACTTAACTAATGTAACTCGTAGGAACTGATCGCGTGATCAAGGGACTCCCGGTTTGAGAATACGATGATAATTCGCATATTTCTAGACTTGGGCATAAAAACATGGAATTAGTGGGTGAAAACACGAAATATCCCCGGAACGACCATGTGAGTGGCACCGACACCTCGCACGGGACAAATGTAACTCTTACGAACTTATTCAGCGATCAAGGGACTCCCGGTGTGAGAATACGACGGTAATTTGCATATTTCCAGACTTAGGCATAAAAACATGGCGTTAGTGGGTGAAAACCATAAACAACCCCCGAATGGCCCTTTGAGTGGCACCAACACCTCGCACGGGACTAATGTAACTCGTAAGAACTGACCGCACGATCACAGGACTCCGGGTTTAAGAATACGATGGTAATTTGCATATTTCTACACTTAGGCACAAAAATATGGCGTTAGTGGGTGAAAACCCTAAACAACCCCCGAATGGCCCCGTGAGTGGCACGAACACCTCGCACGGGACCAATGTAACTTAGTGGAACTAACCATGTGATCACGGGACTCCCGTTTTGATTATACAATAAAAATTTTAAAATATCAGTACATAAGCAAAACATGGCGTTAGTGGGTGAAAACCAGAAAAAACCCTTGCGCGGCCCCGTGAGTGGCACCAACATCTCGCATGGGACTAAGACCTCGCATGGGACCAATGTAACTCGTAGGAACTAACCGCGCGATCACGAGACTCCCGGTTTTAGAAAACGGCAATAATTGGCATATATTTAGACTTAGGCATAAAAACATGGCTTTAGTTGGTGAAACCCCGAAACATCCCCCGAACGACCCCGTGAGTGTACCGACACCTCGCACGGGACAATGTAACTCGTAGGAATTGACAATACGATCACGGGACTCCAAATTTAAGAATACGAAGATAATTTAAAAATATTAGGACTTAATCAAAATAAGGCATTAGTGGGTGAAAACTCAAAACAATCCCTGAACGGCACCGCGAGTGGTACCGACAACTCGCACGCTATAATTGTAATGCGTAGGAACTGACCGCGTGATCACGTAACTCCCGATTTGAGGACATGGTCATAATTTTCATATTTCTAGACTTAGGCATAAAAACATGGCATTAGTGGGTGAAAACCCAAAACATCCCCCAAACGGCCCTGTGAGTGGTACCAACACCTCACACGGGATCATTGTAACTAATAGGAATTGACCGCGCGATCACGGAACTCCCAGTTTGAGAATACGATGATAATTTGCATATTTCTAGATTTAGGCATAAAAACATGGTGTTAGTGGGTGAAAACCCAAAACAACCCCGTACGACCCGATGAGTGGGATCGACACCTCGCAGGGGCCTGCTGTAACTCGTAGGTACTGATCGCGCGATCACGGGTCTCCCGATTTTAGAATATGACGATAATTTTCATATTTCCAGACTTAGGCATAAAAACATGGCGTTCGTGGGTGAAAACTCGAAAGAGTTCCTAAACGACCCCGTGAGTGGGCCTAACACCTCTCACGGGACCAATGTAACCCGTAGGAATTGATCGCATGATCACGGGCCTCCTCATTTGAGAATACGACGATAATTTTCATATTTCTAGACTTAGGCAAAAAAATCACGACGTTAGTGGATGAAAATCCAAAACAGCCCCCAACGGCCCCGTGGGTGGCACCGACACCTTGCACGTGACGAATGTAACTCGAAGGAACTTATCGCGCGACCAAGGAACTCCCGATTTCATAATATGATGATAATTGTCATATTTCTAGACTTAGGCATTAAAACTTGGTGTTAGTGGGTTAAACCTGAAATGGCCCCCGAACGGTCCCGTGAGTGGCACCAACACCTCACACGGGACCAATGTAAGTCGTCGGAACTGACCGCGTAATCACGGAACTCTCAGTTTGAAAATACGATAATAATTTGCATATTTATAAACTTAATCATAAAAACATGGCATTAGTGGGTGAAAACCCGAAACAGCCCCCGAACAGCCCCGTGACTGGCACCAACACCTCGTACGGGACCAATGTAACTCGTAGGAACTGACCGCGTGATCACGAAACTCCCGATTTGAGAAAATGATGATAATTTGCATATCTCTAGACTTGGGCATAAAAGCATGGCGTTACTGGGTGAAAACCCGAAACATCCCCATGTAGCCCCGTGAGTGGAACCAACACCTCGCACGGGAACGATGTAACTCGTAGGAACTGACCGGGCGATCACAGGACTCCCAGTTTAAGATACGACGATAATTTATAAATTTCTAGACTCTGGCATAAAAATATGGTGTAAGTGGGTGAAAACCCGAAATGGCTCCCGAACGACCCCGTGAGTGGCACCAACAACTCGTACGGGACCAATGTAACTCGCAGGAACTGACCGCGCGATCACGGGACTCCCCATTTGAGAATACGATGATAATTCATTTATTTCTTGACTTAATCATAAAAACATGGCGTTGGTGGGGAAAACCTGAAACCTCCCCCGAAGGCCCAGTGAGTGGCACCAACACCTCGCACGAAAATAATATAACTCGTAGGAAGTGACCGCGCGATCACGAAACCCTCGGTTTGAGAATACAATAATAATTTCGTATTTCTTGACTTAGGCATAAAAATATGGCGCTAGTGGGTGAAAACCCGAAACAACCTTGGAACGGCCCCGTGAGTGGCACCGACAGCTTGCACGGGACCAACGTAACTCGTAGGAACTTATCGCATGATCAAGGGAATCCCGGTTTGAGAATACAAAGATAATCTGCATATTTATAGACTTAGACATAAAAACATAGCGTTAGTGGGTGAAATCTCGAAACAGCCCCCGAACGCCCCTGTGTGTGGCACCAACACCTCGCACGGGACCAATGTAACTCGAAAGAACTAACCGTATGATCACGGGACTCCTGATTTGAGAATATTATAATAATTTGCATATTCTCAGACATAGGCATAAAAACATGGTATTAGTGGGTGAAAACCCTAAACAACCCCCGAACAGCCCCGTGAGTGGAACCAACACCTCGCGCGGGAACAATGCAACTCTTAAGAACTGATCGCACGATCACGGGACTCCCGGATTAAGAATACGACGATAATTTGCATATTTCTAAACTTAAGCAAAAAAACATAACGTTAGTGGGTGAAAACTCGACACAGCCCCCAAAAGGCTCCGTGAGTGGCACAAACACTTTGCGCGGGACCAATGTAACTCATAGGAACTGATCATGTGATCATGAAACTCCCAGTTTGACAATACGAAGATTATTTCCATATTTCCAGACTTAGGCATAAAAACATAGCCTTACTAGGTGAAAACCCAAAATAGCACCCGAACGGCCCCGTGAGTGGCACCAATACCTCGCACGGAACCAATGTAAGTCGGAGGAACTTATCGCGTGATCAAGGGAATCCTGGTTTGAGAATATGACGATAATCTCCATATTTCTAGACTTAGAAATAAAAATATGGCATTAGAGGGTGAAAACCTGAAACCGCCCCCGAGCAGCCCCATGAGTGTCACCGACACCTCGAACTTATCGCGCGATCAAGGGACTCCCAATTTGAGAATATGACAATAGTTTGCATATTTTTATACTTAGGCATAAAAGCATGGCGTTAGAGGGTGAAAACTCGAAACAGCCCCCGAATGGCCCTGTGAGTGGCACCAACTCCTCGCACGGGACTAATGTAACTCGTAGGAACTTATCACATGATCAAGGGACTCTAAATTTGAGAATACAACGATAATTTTCATATATCTAGTCATAGGGAAAAACATGGTGTTAGTAGGTTAAAACTCGAAATAGCCCCCCGAATGGCCCCGTGAGTGGCACTAACACCTCGCACGGGACCAATGTAACTCGTAAGAACTGACCGTGCAATCACGAGACTCCCGGTTTGAGAATATGATGATAATTTGCATATTTCTGGACTTAAGCATAAAATCATGATGTTAGTGGGTAAAAACCTGAAATAGCCCCCGAACGGCCCCGTGAGTGGCACCAACACCTCGTACGGGACCAATGTAACTCATAGGACTCACCACATGATCACAAAACTCCCAGTTTGAGAATACGACGATAATTTGTATATTTTTAGACTTAGGCATAAAAACATGGTGTTATTGGGTGAAAACTCGAAACAACACTCAAACAGCCCCGTGAGTGGCACCAACACCTCGCATGGGACTAATGCAACTCGTAGCAACTTATCCCGCGATCAAGGGCCTCCCGATTTGAGAATACGATGATAATTTGCATATTTCTAGACTTAGGTATAAAAACATGGCGTTAGTGGGTGAAAATCTGAAATAGCCCCCGGATGGCCCTGTAAGTGACACCAACACCTCGCACGGGACTAATGTAACTCATAGGAATTGACCGTGCAATCATGGGACTCCCGATTTGAGACTACGACGATAATTTTCATATTTCTATACTTAGGGATAAAAACATAGCATTAGTGGGTGAAAACCCGAAACAACCCCCGAATGGCCCAGTGAGTGGCATGAACCCCTCGCACAGGACTAATGTAACTCATTAGAACTGACCGCACGATCACGGTCTCCCGATTAGATAATACGAAGATAATTCCTATATTTCCCGACTTAAGAATAAAAACATAGCATTAGAGGGTGAAAACCCAAAATAGCACCCGAACAGCCCCGTGGGTGGCACTAACACGTTGCACGGGACCAATGTAACTCGTAGTAACTGATCGCGTGATCACGAAACTCCTAGTTTGAGAATACAACTATAGTTTGCATATTTCTAGACATAGGCATAAAAACATGGCGTTAGTGGGTGAAAACCTGAAACAACCCCCGAATGACCCCTTGAGTGGCACCGACTACTCGCACGGGACCAACGTAACTCGTAGGAACTTATCACGCGATCAAGGAAATCCTAATTTGAGAATATGTTGATAATTTGCATATATCTAGACTTAGGCCTAAAAACATAGCGTTAGTAGGTGAAAACCCGAAACAGCTCCTAAACGGCCCCGTGAGTGGCACCAACACCTCGTACGGGACAATTGTAACTCGTAAGAACTGACCGCGGGGGTCACGAGACTCTCAGTTTGAGAATACGACAATAATTTTCATATTTCTAGACTTAAGCATACAAACATGATGTTAGTGGGTGAAAACCCAAAACAGCCCCGAACGACCCCGTGAGTGGCACCAACACCTCGCACGGGACTAATGTAACTCGTAGGAACTGATCGCATGATTATAAAACTCCCGATTTGAGAATACGATGATAATTTTCATATTTCTAGACTTAGGCAAAAAATAGGGCGTTACTGGGTGAAAACCCAAAACAGCCCCTGAACGTCCCCGTGAGTGGTACCAACACCTCGCACGGAACCAATGTAACTCGTATGAACTTATCGCATGATCAAGGAAATCCTGGTTTGAGAATACGACTATAATTTGCATATTTCTAGATTTAGGCATAAAAATAAGGCGTTAGTGGGTGAAAACCTCAAACCTCCCCCAAATGGCCCTTTGAGTGGCACCAACACTCGCACGAGACTGATGTAACTTGTAGGACCTAACTGCGCAATCATGGGACTCCCGGTTTGAGAATATGACAATAATTCACTTATTACTCGACTTAAGCATAAAAACATGGCGTTTGTGGGTGAAAACCCAAAACAACCCCCGAACGGCCCCGTTAGTGGCACCAACACCTCGCAACTGAACACGCGATCACGAAACTCCCGATTTGAGAATACGATGATATTTTGTATATTTTTAGACTTGGGCATAAAAACATGGCATTAGTGGGTGAAAACTCGAAATAGCCCGGAACGGCCCCGTGAGTGGAATTGACACCTCGCACGGGACCAATGTAACCCGTAGGAACTTATTGAGCGATCAAGGCACTTCCAGTTTGAGAATATGACGATAATTTGCATATTTCTAGACTTAGGCATAAAAACATGGCATTCGTGGGTGAAAACCTAAAACATCCTCCGAATGGCCCTATAAGTGGCACTAACACCTCGCACGGGACTAATGTAACTTGTAAGAACTCACCGCGTGATCACGGGACTCCTGGTTTGAGAATACGATGATAATTTGCATATTTCTAGACTTAGGCACAAAAACATGGCGTTAGTAGGTGAAAACACTAAAAAAACCACCGAACGGGCCCGTGAGTGTCACCAGCATGTCACACGGGAGCAATGTAACTCGTAGGAACTAACCGCGCGATCACTAGACTCCCATTTAAAGAATACGATGATAATTTAAAAATATCAGTACATGAGAAGAACATGGCATTAGTGGGTGAAAACCAGAAACACCCCTTGAGCGGCCCCGTGAGTGGCACCAACACCTCACACGGGACTAAGACCTCGCACGGGACCAATGTAACTCATAGGAACTGACCGCGCGATCACGGGACTATCGGTTTTAGAATACAATGATAATTTGCATATTTTTAGACTTAGGCATAAAAACATGGCTTTAGTTGGTAAAACCCCAAAACAGCCCCTGAACGGCCCCATGAGTGGTACCGACACCTCGCACGGGACAATTTTACTCGTAGGGACAGACTTCCTAATCACGGAACTCCTAGTTTGAGAATACGATGATCATTGAAAAATATCAGGACTTAAGCAAAACAGGACGTTAGTGGGTGAAAACCCGAAATAACCCCCAAACGGCACCGTTAGTGGCACCGACAACTGGCATGGGACCAATGTAATGCGTAGGAACTGACCACGCGATCACGTGACTCCCGATTTGAGAATAAGACGATAATTTGCATATTTTTAGATTTAGGCATAAAAACATGGCGTTAGTGGGTGAAAACCCGAAAGAGCCCCCGAATCCCCCGGTGAGTGGAACCGACACCTCGCACGGGACCAATGTAACTCATAGGAACTGATCGCATGATCATGAGACTCCTAATTTGAGAATATGATGATAATTTACATATTTCAAGAATTAGGCATAAAACATGGCATTAGTGGGTGAAAACCCGAAACAAACCCCGAATGACCCCATGAGTGGCCCCAACACTTCGTACGGGACCAATGTAACTCGCAGGAACTGATTGCGCGATCACGGGACTCTCGGTTTGAGAATACGATGATAATTTGCATATTTCTAGACTTTGGCACAAAAATCATGGCGTTAGTGGTTGAAAACCCGAAACAGCCCCGTGAGTGGCACCGACACCTCGCACAGGACCAATGTAACTCGTAGGAACTTATCGCTCGATCAAGAGACTCCCAATTTGAGAATACGCAGATAATTTGCATATTTCTAGACTTAGGTATTAAAACATGGTTTTAGTGGGTGAAAACCTAAAAGATCCCACGAACGGCCCCGTGAGTGGCACCAACCCCTTGCACGGGACTAATGTAACTCGTTGGAACTGACTGCATTATCACGATCTCCCGGTTTGAGAATACGAAGATAATTTGCTTATTTCTTGACTTAAGCATAAAAACATAGCATTAGTGGGTGAAACCCCGAAACAACCCCTGAATGGCCCCGTGAGTGGCACTAACACGTCGCACGGGACCAATGTAACTCGTAGTAATTGATCGCGTGATCACGAAACTCCCGGTTTCAGAATACAACTATAATTTTCATATTTCTAGACTTAGGTATAAAAACATGGCATTAGTGGGTGAAAATCCGAAACATCCCCCGAACGACCCGTGAGTGGAACTGACTACTGCACGGGAACAATGTAACTCATAGGAATTGACCGCGTAATCACGGAACTCCTGGTTTGAGACTAGACGATAATTTTCATATTTATATACTTAGTTTTAAAAACATGGCATTAGTGCGTGAAAACCCAAAACAACCCCTGAATGGCCCCGTGAGTGGCACTAACACGTCGTACGGGACCAATGTAACTAGTAGTAACTGACCGCGTCAACACGAAACTCCCAGTTTGAGAACACAACTATAATTTGCATATTTATAGACTTAGGAATAAAAATATGGTGTTAGTGGGTGAAAACCCGAAACAGCCCCCGAACGGCCCCGTGAGTGGAACCAACCCCTCGCTCGGGACCAATGTAACTCGTTGGAACTAATCGCGCAATCACGGTCTCTCGGTTTTAGAATACGAAGATAATTTTCATATTTCTCGACTTAAGCATAAAAACATAGCATTATTGTGTGAAAACTCGAAATAGCCCCCGAATAGCCCCGTGAGTGGCACTAACACGTTGCACGGGACTAATGTAACTCGTAGTAACTGACCGCGCGATCATGAAACTCCCGGTTTGAGAATAAAACTATAATTTGCATATTTTTAGACAGGCATAAAAACGTGGCGTTAGTGGGTGAAAATAAAAAATAGCCCCCGAACGGACCCGTGAGTGGCACCAACACCTCGTACGGGACCAATGTAACTTGTAAGAACTGATCGCGTGAACACGAAACTCCCGATTTAAGAATATGATGATAATTTGCATATTTCTAAACTTAGGCATAAAAATATGGCGTTACTGGGTGAAAACCCAAAATATCCCCCGAAAGGCCCCGTGAGTGGCACCAACACCTCGTACAGAACCAATGTAACTCGTAGGAATTTATCGTGTGATCAATGGACTCCCGGTTTGAGAATATGATGATAATTTGCATATTTCTAAAAACATGGAGTTAGTGGGTGAAAGCGCAAAACCACCCGCGAATAACCCTTTGAGTGGCACCAATACCTCACACGGGACTAAGTTAACTTGTAGGAATTGACCGCACGATCACGGGTCACTAGGTTTGAGGAGATGATAATAATTCTCTTATTTCTCGACTTAAGCATAAACACGTGGTGTTTGTGGGTGAAAACCCAAAAAAGCCCCCGAACGGCCACGTTAGCGGCACCAACACCTCGGAAGGGACCAATGTAACTCATAGGAACTTACCACACGATCACAAAACTCCTGGTTTGAGAATACGATGATATTTTGTTTATTTTTATACTTGGGTATAAAAACAAGGCGGTAGTAGGTGAAAACCCGAACTATCCCTGAAATGGCCTTGTGAGTGGCACTGACACCTCGAACGGGACCAATGTAACTCGTAGGAACTTATCGAGCGATCAAGGGACTCCCAGTTTGAGAATATGATGATAATTTGAAAATTTCCAAACTTAGGCATAAAAACATGGTGTTAGTGGGTGAAAACCCAAACAGTCCCGGAACAGCCCCGTGAGTGGCACTGACACCTCGCACGGGGCCAATGTAACTCGTAGGAACTTATCGAGTGATCAAGGGACTCCCGATTTGAGAATAATATGATAATTTGAATATTGCTAGACTTAGGTATAAAAACCTGGCCTTCGTGGGCGAAAACCTAAAACAACCCCCAAATAGCCTTGTGAGTGGCACCAACACCTCGTACGGGACTAATGTAACTCGTAAGAACTGACAGTGTGATCACGGGACTCCTAGTTTGAGAATATGATGATAATTTACATATTTCTAGACTTAGGCATAAAAATATGGCGTTAGTGGTTGAAAACCCAAAACAACCTCGGATCGGCCCCGTTAGTGGCACTCACACCTCGCACGGGACTAGTGTAACTCGTAAAAACTTATCAAGTGATCAAGGGACTCCCTTTTTGAGAATAAAATGATAATTTTCATATTTCAAAACTTAGGCGTAAAGCATGGCATTCGTGGGCAAAAACCTAAAACAGCCCCCGAATGGCCCTATGAGTGGCACCAACACCTCGCACGGGACTAAAGTAACTCGTAAGAACTGACGACGTGATCATGGGACTCGCAGTTTGAGAATATGATGACAATTTGCATATTTCTAGACTTAGGCAGAAAAGCATGGCGTTAGTGGGTGAAAACCCAAAATAACCCCCGAACGCCCCATGAGTGGCACCAACACCTCGCACAGAACAATTGTAACTCGTAGGAACTTATCGCACAACCAAGGGACTCCCGATTCGAGAATATGACCATATTTTCATATATCTAGACTTAGGCATAAAAACATGGCGTTAGTATGTGAAAGCTCGAAACAGCCCCCGAACAGTCCTGTGAGTGGCACCAACACCTCGCATGGGACCAATGCAACTCGTAAGAACTGATTGCACGATCATAGGACTCCCATATTGAGAATAAAATGATAATTTGCATATTTCTACACTTGAGCATGAAAAACATGGTTTTAGTTGGTGAAAAGCGTCCCCGTGAGTGGCACCAACACCTCGCACGGGACCAATGTTACTCGTAGGAACTGATCACGTGATCATAAAACTCTCGATTCGAGAATATGATAATAATTTGTATATTTCTAGATTGAGGCATAAAAACATGGCGTTACTGGGTGAAATACAAAAATGGCCCCTTGAGTGGCACCAACACCTCGCACGAAACCAATGTAACTTGTAGGAACTTATCGTGTGAAAAGGGACTTTCGATTTGAGAATACGATGATAATTTGCATATTTCTAGACTTAGGCATAAAAACATGGCGTTAGTGAGTGAAAACCCGAAACCGCCCCCGAATGGCCCTTTGAGTGGCACCAACACCTCGCACGGGACTAATGTAACTTGTAGGAACTTTTTGCTCGGTCACAGGACTCCCGATTTGAGAATACGACAATAATTCACTTATTTCTCCACTTAAGTGTAAACACATTGCATTTGTGGGTGAAAACCTAAAACAGCCCCCGAACGACCCCGTTAGTGGGACCAACACCTCACAAGGGATGAACGTAACTCATAGGAACTGACCACACGATCACAAAAATCTCGGTTTGAGAATACGATGATATTTTGTATATTTTTAGATTTGGGCATAAAAATATGGCGTTAGTGGTTGAAAACCCGAAACAGCTCCGGAACCGCCCCGTGAGTGGCACTGACACCTCGCACGGACCAATGTAACTCGTAGGAACTTATCGAGCGATCAAGGGACTCCTGGTTTGAGAATGAGACGATAATTTGCATATTTTTAGACTTAGGCATAAAAACATGGCGTTCGTGGGCAAAATGTGAAATAGACCCCGAATGGCCTTATGACTGGCACCAACACCTCGCACGGGACTAATGGAACTCGTAAGAACTGATCGCATGATCACTGATATACCCGTTTATATCCTTGGTCTGGCTGAAGATTATCTCCAAAACGGACGACCCTGCAAGGGGCCGACCCTTCACCAGGCTCCAGCTGGCCTCCACCAGGCCCAGACGACCCTACGAGTGGCCGACCCTTCCCCAGGCTCCAGACGACCCTACGAGGGTACGACCCTCCACCAGGCTCCGGACGACACTACGAGGGGCCGACCCTCCACCAGGCTCCGGATGACACTACGAGGGTACGACAGTACGAGGCTAGAATTAAGCCAGGCTCACTACCGGAAGAAACTTTGCCCTCGGCCTCGGCTCATAGGCCGAGGGTGATATCATGACGGCGCGTGGTTTGGGAGACGCGTGGAACAGTGCGCGTCAGGCTCATATGACACTAGGCAGACCGTTATAACAGAATCACCCCCTCACGTGAGGGAATATTATGTCATCATTTGGCATCTACAGGTGTCAACAGGGGATTGGCTAGATCATTAGTCACATGCACCATGCTTACTTGGGGGGGGGGG
Source organism: Sambucus nigra (assembly GCA_949130495.1). Taxonomy (NCBI): domain Eukaryota; kingdom Viridiplantae; phylum Streptophyta; class Magnoliopsida; order Dipsacales; family Adoxaceae; genus Sambucus; species Sambucus nigra. Next base: position 311,967,691 of record OX422218.1, on the reverse strand, counting down.
TACACTACACCCCCCAAGACCTATATATACTTGTTATCTACAACCCTACAGGGGATCGATCCATGAACAGTAGCCCTAGCTAAAACTCTGCTTGTACACACACAGTAGAGAGAGAAAGGGTTATGTGCATTGTATCTAAGGCCATTAGTGCCCATACTTAGTGGATCACACACTCACAGTGGATGTAGGCCAAATTGGCTGAACCACTATACATCAGTCTTATTTCTTCTTATACTCATCCCCTTCTACACACTTACATACTTATATACTTGCATCTCTATGGCTGCCATAGCTACTACTGTTTGAGCTCACTATCACTTACCTGGTGGTGCTAAATCTCAGCATCATCAGATTGGCGCCGTCTGTGGGAACCGAGAAGGCATCTCTTCCTTTTCACAACATGACCTCACTGGGCACTCTGGTGGTGAACCAACCCTCCCCCTGAGAGGAGGTGTTTCACCATTGAAAGAGACCCACTAAGGTTCCCAAGCTCACCATTCTTCAGCTGTTCTAGCTCAAGGCAAATGGCACCTGAGATGCCACCACCACCTCTTCCCCTGCCGGATGAGGGGGTAAGACCCAGTTCCAGTCAGCCGTCGCCTCAGTCTGAGATGGCTGATGTGGCGGCAGCCCTAAAGTCTCTGGCAGCAAGCCAACGGATGATGCAGGAGTAGTTCACAGCTCTAAGCCAGAACATACTGAGACCACCCGGGGTCTCACCAGAGATGATTACTCCGGCAGCAGCTCCAGGACAGCATGAGGCCAGGGGACCACCCCAGGCACCACGCAAAGACCTGCCACCCCCTCAGCGGCGTAGGGATGTTGCTGACCCCCGGCGTCTGCGCCTGGGGAGGCAAGGAAACCCTTGCCCTGAGGACAGGTATGACGATCTGGAGGGAAAGGAGGCCCCAATTGAATGCTGGGAACCGTATGAGGTCTCCAACAACACTGTGCGACCCCTCCAGGATAGTAGAGGAAAGTGCGTAAGACCAAACCCTGACGATCGCCCGAGAGGCTATGCTTTTGATCGCTTGAGCAGGGGGTCGGCCTTTGAGAGGCTAGGCCCAGTAAATGACCTGTGAGACAAGTTGTCCAGGTCAAGAAGTGCGGCGAGGTCCAGGCAGGAGGCAGCAGATGGCCGACCCCAGGGGCGGGATGACGGCCAAAGGGAAGTGAACAGCCGACACAGGCCTGCTGCAGCAGAACCCTACGTCCACCTTCAAGAGGCGCCTGGGGATAACATCGGCCGTGCCAACCCTATGAGGCCCTGGAATGACTCAATCCAGCGGCTAGAGGATAATATAGGTGATATATTGAAGAGCCGAGATCCCCTTTAGAAGGGATATACCATAGGCTCACCCTTTGTGGCGAAGATAGTCGACTTCCCTACGCTATCAAGGTTCAAGCCACCTATGGTCACCCCAAGATACGATGGGAGCACCAACCCTGTCCACCATGTTGAGATGTATCAATCGGCAGCAGACATATACTCTATCTCAGATGAGATGAGATGTCATGCCTTCTCCGGAACCCTGACGGGGGCTGCACACGTTTGGTACACGTCTCTTCCAAAAAATTCCATCGAAAACTTTAAGAAGATGGCCGACCTGTTCATCCATAATTTCTGCTTTGGGGTGAGGCCATAGAAGAAGACCACCCACCTTCTCTATGTCAAGCAGGGGAAGAGTGAGAGTCTGAGGGACTATATAGCCAGATTCAATAAAGAGAAGCTGGAGGTAGGAGACTACGAGGAAAGCATAGCTATGACAGCCCTGATTGGAGGACTTCAAAAGGGGAAGATGTTATGGAAGCTTGCTGAAGACCCTTCGAGGACGATGGCCGAATTGCTGTCGACAGCAGGAAAGGTGATGAACGCCGAAGAGGCGATGGCCGCAAAATATGAAGACGAAAAGGGAGGTACTGGTGGGGGTAAGTACCCTAAGAAGAACAAAGAGGGGAAGAAGAGGTCCACGGACGACAAGTTCGCTGGTTACACCCCTCTGACGGTCAGCTGTGAGAAAATTCTCAATGAGATAAAGAGTGACCGATCCCTGAAGTGGCCTGAGAAGCTAAGGGCAGCACCTGGCAAGAGAAATAAGAACCTGTGGTGTGAATTTCATCAAGACCACGGTCACATGACAGACAAATGCTTTGCTCTGAAAGATGAGATTGAGAAGATGCTGAAAGAAGGGAAGCTCAAAAAATACGTCGACAGAGGCGCCTTCAAGAGGGGCCGAGGGGATGACCCCAGAAAGAAGCGAGTCGATGCATGTAGAGAGGGTCCTCAAAAAAGAGGGGACGACCCTTCTGATGATGAGGACGACCCTGACCTCCCGCCGAGAGACGATCAGGGCCCCGTCAAGAGGCTTAATATGATCTCGCTCGGAGTGGGAATGATCTCTGGGGGTCTGGCAGGAGGAGGATCGGAAGTCGCAGATAGGAAGGCCCACGTGGCAGAAGCCAGGGCAGTGACGAAGACTGTACATTCGACCTCTCTGGAGGCCAAGCCAGAAAAGAGGAAGAAGGTGGACATGGACACACTGATAGTAGGGTTCTCACGAATGGACTTCAAAGGCCTCTTAGCCCCGCATGATGACCCGCTCGTCATCACGACCAGGGTGCATGGGTGTGAGGTGCCGAGGATCCTGGTCGATGGGGGCTCATCTGCAGACGTAATGTTTTGGCCATGCTTCAAGGCCTTAGGTCTCAGCCATGATAGACTCGTCCCGTACCATCATCCGTTGATTGGATTCAGTGGGGAAAAAGTTCACCCCCTGGGAGTGTATGAGGCTGATGTTAGGATGGGGGACGAGTGGCCGAGATGGCTCACCAGGAAGGTCAGTTTCTTTGTGATGGATGAGCATGTGTTTTCAGCCTATAATATCATATTGGGGCGGGTGGCCCTCAAAGGGTTCGAGGCCGTGCCGTCTACGGTCCACCAGATGATTAAATTCCCTACCCCATACGGGGTGGGGGAGGTTCAGGGAGACCAGACGACAGCGCGAGAGTGCTACTACAACTCCGCCGAAGAAAGGGAGGCACACAAGAGGGCTACAGCCACTTACAATATTGATACCCTAGACCCCAGGGACGAGACGAAGCTCAAGAAAGGAGAGGCCGCTGAGGAGGTAGAACCCATCATCCTCGATGAGGATGACCCGGGAAAAACCGTCCAAGTTGGCAAGTCTCTGAGGCCCAACATCAAGGAAGACCTCATTAAGCTGTTGAGGATAAGACGAAGCGTGTTCGCGTGGAGTCATGTAGATATGCCGGGGATCGACCCTGAAATTATGTGCCACAAGCTCAATGTGGTAGAGGGAGTGAAGCCGGTAAAGCAGAAGAGGAGGATTTACTCTAGAGAGAAGTACGAGGTCATCAGGGATGAGGTCAAAAAGCTAGAGGACGCTGAATTTATCAGAGAGGTCATCTACCCTGAGTGGCTGTCCAACGTAGTCATTGTCCCAAAGGCCAACGGGAAGTGGCGGATGTGTGTGGACTTCACAGACCTCAATAAGCACTGCCCCAAAGACAGCTTCCCTCTCCCCCGCATTGACCAGATGGTAGACGCTACTGCAGGCCACGAGCTCATGAGTTTTATGGATGCCTACTCAGGGTACAACCAGATCTTCATGAACCCTGAAGACTCGGAGAGGACTGCCTTCATCACTGACAAGGGTACATACTGCTATAGGGTCATGCCCTTCGGTCTAAAAAACGCGGGGGCAACGTACCAGCGCCTCGTAAATAAAATATTCGAAGACCAAATCGGGAAGTCTATGGAGGTCTACGTGGATGACATGCTGACCAAGAGTTTGAAAGCAGAGGATCATGTGGCAGACCTGGAGAGGACCTTTAATACGATGGACAAGTACCAGATGAAGCTTAATCCGGCCAAGTGTGTCTTCGGGGTCAGAGCGGGGAAGTTCTTGGGGTTCATTGTCAATCAAAGAGGCATCGAGGCCAATCCAGAAAAGATAAAGGCCCTTATTGAGATGAAGACCCCCAAGTCCATTAAAGACGTTCAGAGGCTCACAGGGAGAGTGGCTGCCTTGAACAGATTTGTGTCGAGGGCTACAGACAGGTGTCTACCATTTTTCAAGATCCTCGGGAAGGCCTTTGAATGGAGTGAAGAGTGTGATGAGGCTTTCAAGGAGCTAAAATCATACTTAGGGTCTCCCTTGCTGTTGTCACGACCCGTGCAGGGTGAACGACTTTACGTGTACCTCGCCGTCTCAGAGTCTGCCATCAGCGCAGCCATTATGAGAGACGAGGATGGTATACAGAAGCCTGTATACTTTAACAGCAAGGCACTCCAAGGGGCAGAGAAAAGATACCCGAGGATGGAAAAGTTGGCCTACGCCTTGATCCATGCCTCAAGGAAGATGAAACCGTACTTCCAGTCCCATACTATGGTCATCCTTACTGACTCTCCTCTTAGGCAGGTCCTACACAAGCCTGAAAAATTAGGAAGGCTAATGACCTGGGCTATAGAGCTGGGGGAGTTCGATATTGTGTATCAGCCTAAGACGGCCATTAAGGGGCAGGCATTGGCAGATTTAGTGGCTGAATTTACTTGGGAGAGTGATGAGGCCGAGGGTGAGGGTCTAAGCCAGACAGATACCCAGCAAGGTAGGCTCACCGACCCTCCTGCAGATAAGGCTGAGACAAGCACCACTAGAAGAAAGGTGGCTGAAAATGAAGAGGGAAGATACCTTTTTAGACAAGGGTCACTCATCGAGGGAAATTTCTCGGAGGAACATGCTGTGTGGAGTCTCTTCGTCGATGGGTCCTCTTGCGAAAGCGGGAGCGGAGCTGGATTGATAGTATCAGCACCCGACGACACAGACATCGAGTACGCCCTGAGGTTCAATTTCAAAGCCTCCAACAATGAGGCTGAGTATGAGGCCTTGATAGCTGGCCTTTCCTTGGCCAAATCTCTTAGTGTCGACCAAATTTTGGTTCACAGTGATTCAAGGCTGGTGGTGAATCAGATACTAGGAGCCTATGAGGCCAAAGATGAGAGGATGGCTAGGTATCTTGAGAAGGTGAGGTCATTGCTGAAAAACTTTAAAGAAGTGAAATTCAAGAGGATACCTAGGCTCGACAATGGCCATGCTGACGCCCTTGCAAGGTTGGCCTCAGCTACTAGGACAGACATAAGGAGGACAGTCCTGGTAGAAATCTTGCTTCGACCAACTATCGAAGACATCGAGGGAACACTTGGAATTTGCATGAATGTTTCTCAAGAACCTTCATGGATGGATCCTCTGATCAGATACATTAAAGGGGGAGAGATGCCAGAAGCAAGCCAAGAGAGGAAGAAGCTGAGATACAGGGCTGCAAAGTTCACTGTCATCGGAGACACGCTGTACAAAAAGGGGTTTCTGCTCCCCTTACTCAGGTGTGTGCATCCCTCAGAAGTCCCTTCTATTTTGCAAGATGTGCATGAAGGGTCGTGCTCAAGCCACATTGGGGGTAGATCCTTGGCAAAGAGGGTGATCACCCAAGGCTACTGGTGGCCGACCTTGGGGAAAGATGCTGCCGCATATGTTAAAAAGTGTGATAAATGCTAAATATTTTCTACCATCCCTCACCAACCTCATCAGCCCCTTACCTCTATTACATCCCCATGGCCGTTTGTAGTGTGAGGGATTGACCTGGTAGGACCCTTACCGAGGGCAGTCAATAACTATCGGTTCCTCATCGTAGCAATTGACTACTTTTCAAAGTGGGTAGAGGCGGAACCAATGGTCACGATAACGGAGCAGAAGACCTTCCAGTTCATCTGGAAGAATGTGATATGCAGATATGGTCTACCCAACACCCTCATCTCGGATAACGGGACCCAGTTCAAGAATACCTCTCTGCAGAAGTACTGTGAGAGGGTAAGTATCAAACAATTTTTCTCCACCCCAGGCCGACCTCAGGCCAATGGGCAAACCGAAGTTACGAACAGGACAATCCTAGATGGGATTAGGAAGAGGCTTGAAGAGGCAAAAGGAAGATGGGTCGAGGAGTTATATGCAGTGTTGTGGGCGTACAGGACGACAGTAAGGACCTCTACTGGGGAGACCCCATTCATGTTAGCTTATGGATCAGAAGCAGTCATCCCTACCGAAGTCGAGTTTCCCACTCATAGGGTCCAAATGTACGACCCCCAGGGAAATACGGAAGAGAGGAGACTGGACCTGGACTTGATTGAGGAAAGAAGGGAGGATGCTGAGATAAGGCAGGCTTCCTACCAGCAGAGGACCGCAATGTTTTACAATCAGAGGGTGAAACAGAGACCTATCGCAGTAGGAGACTTGGTTCTCAAGAAGACTTGGCAAAAGCCCAACAAACTCCATCCTAATTGGCACGGCCCCTACAGGGTCATCGATGAAGTTGTCCCTGGGACATATAGACTAGAAAACCTAGAAGGGGAACCTTTTTCCAACCCCTGGAACGCAGATCATTTGAAGAAATACTACCAGTAGTATTGTAAGGTCTTGATAGACCATAGTTGTAATAGGAATTGCTCCAACAGGACTTTGGAAAATTAATGAGAAATATGATTCCCCTCACCCTATAGTTGTCAGTTCCAGTATGCGTGGAAACATCTATAAAAAACCATTAATTTGGATAGTTGAACCCTCGGCTATAATGAGGACCAATGGAGGGGACGACCCCTCCACTGTTCTCAAAAAAGACGAGGGTAGACTACATAAAAATCATTAGTTTGGTTTGTTGAACCCTCGGCTATAATGAGGACCAGTGGAGGGGACGACCCCTCCACTGTTCTCAAAAAAGACGAGGGTAGACTACATAAAAATCATTAGTTTGGTTTGTTGAACCCTCGGCTATAATGAGGACCAGTGGAGGGGGAGACCTCTCCACTGTTCTCAAAAAAGACGAGGGAAGACTACATAAAAATCATTAGTTTGGTTTGTTGAACCCTCGGCTATAATGAGGACCAGTGGAGGGGACGACCCCTCCACTGTTCTCAAAAAAGACGAGGGTAGACTACATAAAAATCATTAGTTTGGTTTGTTGAACCCTCGGCTATAATGAGGACCAGTGGAGGGGGCGACCCCTCCACTGTTATAAAAAAGACGAGGGAAGACTACATAAAAATCATTTTGGTTTGTTGAACCCTCGGCTATAATAAGGACCAGTGGAGGGGACGACCCCTCCACTGTTCTCAAAAAAGACGAGGGTAGACTACATAAAAATCATTAGTTTGGTTTGTTGAACCCTCGGCTATAATGAGGACTAGTGGAGGGGGCGACCCCTCCACTGTTCTCAAAAAAGACGAGGGAAGACTACATAAAAATCATTAGTTTAGTTTGTTGAACCCTCGGCTATAATGAGGACCAGTGGAGGGGACGACCCCTCCACTGTTCTCAAAAAAGACGAGGGTAGACTACATAAAAATCATTAGTTTGGTTTGTTGAACCCTCGGCTATAATGAGGACCAGTGGAGGGGACGACCCCTCCACTGTTCTCAAAAAAGACGAGGGTAGACTACATAAAAATCATTAGTTTGGTTTGTTGAACCCTCGGCTATAATGAGGACCAGTGGAGGGGACGACCCCTCCACTGTTCTAAAAAAAGACGAGGGAAGGGTTAGTAGCATCATCGTCAACAAGGAGCAAACTATAAAAGAAGGAAATAAGGAAGAGACGATGGTATTAATATAAGTGTTTTACAATATTTAGAACAAAAATACAAAAGTGAGGGTATGGGCCACAGACGGCCACCCTAAGGGGCGATATCAGAAGGCAGAGCCCCAACATCAACCAATGGGGTCTCTTCAGCAATCATGACTAGCCGATCCTCTGACGTGCCGACCCCCTCAACATGAACTTGGGACTCCACTTACGACAGGGCCTCAGCAATCAAGGGATCATCCAGCTGAACCACCTCAAGAGAAGGGCGGATGGATGATACTGTGTCGGCAAACTTTAGGACGACCCACCAACAGGCCGTCCTAATTCCCCTCTCAAGATATTCAAGGCCGAAGCCTTGGAATTCGTCAGAGACCTTGTAAGCCTCAACAGCATCAGCCTCGGCTTTCTGGACAGCTGCTTCAAGGTCAGTCTTGTGCTTGGCCTCCATATTGGTTAAGGCCTCATCCTTGTCCTTGAGAAACAAGTCCTTGTCCTTGATCAACAAGTCCTTAGCCTGCAGATCGGCATCATGCTGCCTCGTCAGCTCATCAAGGACTCTAGCGTGCTCAGTCCTTGTACTCTCCAGCTCGGCCCTCGCAGTGTCCAGCTCTGTCCGAAGGTCGGCCTCTTGTTGAATGGCCCTCTCAGCTTCGTGAAACTTTTGTTGATTCTCGGCCATCCACTTGGTGGCTGAGGTCAAGGCACAAACATACTGCAAGAAAAAATGAACAAACATCAAGATGGGCCGAGGTAACAGTTAGTAAGAATAAAATTAAAAGGTCAAGACCAATACCTGAGCAAGGGAGTGCAGACCATAGTCGTACACTTTGGAAGGGGGCATCTTCGCCAAGAACTCGAAGTCAGAGGCCGACGGTGCAGAGAACATCGAGTCCTTGGCTGCCCTCAAGTTTGTGATCAGCGACGAGGGGTCGGCCCTCAGATGGGCCAGATTTTGAGACCAGAAGGCCCCCATGCTCGATGAAGAGGTTGCCCCCTCAGAGGCCTCGACCCTGGCCCTTGTCTTAGGGTCAGGCCGATGCTCAACTGGAGCCTCAGGCTCCTTCCTTTTGTGACTGTCGGCTGTCGGCTCAACAACCGTCGGCCCTGAAGCCCTCGTCTTCTTTGGAGCTTGCTGAGGCTCATTCCCCTTCTTCTTTGACAAACCAGCGAGTAGGATTGGAGCAGTCATTTCCCAGAGGTAATCTGGCACACCTACAGGACGACCTGAAAAGGGTACCATGCATCAGAAAAATACAGAGATAAACAGGAAACACTTCAAAAAAGTAAAGAATGGAAAACGTGCTGTATAACTCACATAGTTCTGTCAGAGGGCCGACCCTCAGATCAGCTTCTTTGAGGTACCGAGGGGTTATCAAATCTTCGAACTTTGGGATCTCACCCCCTCTCCCTCGTCCCCTCAGATACTCAACAATATCCCTTTCCTCCAGGATAAGTCTGGGGTCTGACCTAGCTTTCATTGAGGGATTATACCATTTGTTAGGGACCCTCGGACCATCGGCAGAAGGGGACGCCTCGGTGGAGCACTCCCACGCCCCAGATATGAAGAAGAATCTCTTTTTCCAATCATGATTGGAAGTTTGAGCCACGTGGAGAAGTTTCTTCTCAGACCTTCTCGCCCCTAGATGATAGTATCCGGGGTGTTTAGATGAAGAGGTGATGTTGTAATAGGCCAGGAATACGTCGGACGAGGGCTCAACAGTGAAAGCGTTTTTCCACAAGGAAATGTAACCCAGGATCGTCCTCCAAGAGTTGGGTGGAAGTTGAGAGGGGGAGACGCCCAGAGCCGACAGAATATCTACAATGGCAGGGTGGAAGGGAAGTCTGACACCTACCTTGAACATTTGCTCATAAACTGCAACCTCTCCCTCTTGACAGTCAAAAACCCTCTCAGTATCAGAGGGAACCCTCATAGTTACCCCAGAGGGCACTCCGTAAATATGCCTCCATATCAGAAGGTCTTTATCCCTAACGGAGGAGATAAAGGACGAGGCGTGGGAGGTGTCAACCTCATCATCTGTATCATCGTCCTCGTCCTCATCTCTTTCTCCCTCATCACCGGCAGGAAGACCCTGGGGAAAAGCCACTTGGAAGGCATTAGGGGATAGGGTTGTCACAGGGACGGCCTCAGAGGGGATCATACCCTCGGCCTCTCGAGGAGGGCTAAGGTCAGACATGTCCCTTCTACCCGACGTTCCAGCACCAGTTGGCGAGGAGGCTCTCTCGTCCATTTCACTTGGTTTGGGAGTATCGATCGGACGAGATGACGACCCACAAGACTCAGAGGATTCAGATGGTCTTATGGTGGCAAGAGGAACGGGAAAGATGGGTCGTACCCAATTAGGGTCGGCCCCTCGTCTCCTCTCTTCCTCTTCCTCTATTCGTCTGATTTCGGTAAAGAGCTTCTCTCTCAAAGATGGGAATTCAGACACTATGTTGTAAAGCCTCCTAAGCATTAAAGGGAAGACCCTACACTTGGAGAAATTACACTAGACTTGGCTAATTCAACTACAAACACTTGGGGGATTGACCAGGTTTGACTTCTGGATTAAACCAAAGAACTAAAAAGTTTTTGTCAAGAACGTTCAAGAACTAACAACCGGAGAAGACACCGGAAAAGGCTATGGAGGAACTCTAAGAAAATGCCGACCTACAACCCTAAAAAATACACAGAAATGAAGACAAAGGAAGGCACGAGGAGAAAAAAGGTTACCTGATAAGGAGAGAACAAGAGCGCTGCGAGGCCTGAAGGATTGAAGGATGCAAATGGAGATTGGTTCTAGAGAGAGAGTAAACTTGGGCGCGAAGAAGAAGAAGCTGTGGAGAGAGAGTTTAAAAACTCTTAAATACCTTGGTAACAAATGGGCACATTTGCCAAGAAGGGTATAATCAGGGCACAGAGCCCCACGCGAGTGTGCAGCCGCCCTGCCTTGGGAACTTGAATGGCAATGAGTACCTGCCCATGTGTCACTCACCTAACTAATCATACACGCATCCCAATTTTAGCATTATCCCTCAGCCATCTCAATGACACCTATGGCTAAGGGCTGGGGGGTGATTGATATACCCATTTATATCCTTAGTCTGGCTGAAGATTATCTCCAAAACGGACGACCCTACGAGGGGCCGACCCTTCACCAGGCTCCAGCTGGCCTCCACCAGGCCCAGACGACCCTACGAGTGGCCGACCCTTCCCCAGGCTCCAGACGACCCTACGAGGGTACGACCCTCCACCAGGCTCCGGACGACACTACGAGGGGCCGACCCTCCACCAGGCTCCGGACGACACTACGAGGGTACGACAGTACGAGGCTAGAATTAAGCCAGGCTCACTACCGGAAGAAACTTTGCCCTCGGCCTCGGCTCATAGGCCGAGGGTGATATCATGACGGCGCGTGGTTTGGGAGACGCGTGGAACAGTGCGCGTCAGGCTCATATGACACGTGGCAGACCGTTATAACAGAATCACCCCCTCACGTGAGGGAATATTATGTCATCATTTGGCATCTACAGGTGTCAACAGGGGATTGGCTAGATCATTATTCACATGCACCATGCTTACTTGGGGGGGTACACTACACCCCCCAAGACCTATATATACTTGTTATCTACAAACCTACAGGGGATCGATCCATGAACAGTAGCCCTAGCTAAAACTCTGCTTGTACACACATAGTAGAGAGAGAAAGGGTTATGTGCATTGTATCTAAGGCCATTAGTGCCCATACTTAGTGGATCACACACTCACAGTGGATGTAGGCCAAATTGGCTGAACCACTATACATCAGTCTTATTTCTTCTTATACTCATCCCCTTCTACACACTTACATACTTATATACTTGCATCTCTATGGCTGCCATAGCTACTACTGTTTGAGCTCACTATCACTTACCTGGTGGTGCTAAATCTTAGCATCATCAATCACGGGACTCCCGATTTGAGAATACGACGATAATTTACATATTTCCATACTTAGGCATAAAAATATGGCGTTAGTGGGAGAAAACCCGAAACAGCTCCGGAATGGCCCCGTGAGTGGCACTGACATCTCGCACAAGACCAATCTAACTCGTAGGAAGTTATCAAGCGATCAAAGGACTACTGGTTTGATAATAAGACGATAACCAACACCTCACACCGTGTTTCTCGTTTCATAATAAGACGAGAAACACCCCCGTGAGTGGCACCAACACCTCACACGGGACCAAGACCTCGCACATGACCAATGTAATTCGAAGGAAGCGACCACGCGATCATGGGACAACCAATTTTAGAATACGGCAATAATTTGCATATTTTTAGACTTAGGCATAAAAACATGGTGTTAGTGGGTGAAAACCCGAAACAGTCCCCGAACGGCCCCGTGAGTGGCACTAACACCTCACATGGGACCAATGTAACTCGTAGGAACTTATAGAGCGATTAAGGGACTCCCGGTTTGAGAATATAATAATAATTTGCATATTTCTAGACTTACGCATAAAAACATGGTGTTAGTGGGTAAAAACAAGGAACATCCCCGGAACGGCCCCGTGAGTGGCACTAATACCTTGCACGGGACCAATGTAACTCATAGGAACTTATCGAGCAATCAAAGGACTATCGGTTTGAGAATAAGATGATAATTTGCATATTTTTAGACTTAGGCATAAAAACATGGCGTTCGTGGGCAAAAACCTGAAACAGCCCCTAAATGGCCATATGAGTGGCACTAACACCTCACACGGGACTAATGGAACTCGTAAGAACCGGTCGCATGATCACGGGACTCCCGATTTGAGAATACGATGATAATTTACATATTTCCACACTTAGGTATAAAAACATGGCGTTAGTGGATGAAACCCCGAAACAGCCCCTGAACGGCCCCGTGAGTGGCACCAACACCTCACACAGGATAATGTTAGTCGTAGGAACTGACCGCGCGAACACAGGACTGCCGGATTGAGAATACGATGATAATTGAAAAATATCAGGACTTAAGCAAAACAGGGCATTAGTGGGTGAAAACCCGATACAACCCACAAATGGCATCGTGAGTGGCACCGACAACTGGCAAGGGACCAATGAAATACGTAGGAAGTGACCGCGCGATCACATGACTCACGGTTTGAGGACATGACAATAATTTGAATATTTCTAGACTTAGGCATAAAAAAAGGTGTTAGTGGCTGAAAAACCCAAAACATCCCCCGAACGGCCCCGTGAGTGGCACCAACACCTCGCACGGGAACATTGTAACTCATAGGAACTGATCGCGCGATCACGAAACTCCCAGTTTGAGAATACGATGATAATTTTCATATTTCAAGACGTTTCCATAAAAAACATGGCGTTAGTGGGTGAAAACCAAAAAATATCCCCCGAACGACCCAGTGAGTGGAACCGACACCTCTCATGGGACCAATGTAACTCATAGGAACTTATCGAGCGATCAAGGGAGTCCCGGTTTGAGAATATGTTGATAATTTTCAAATTTCCAAACTTAGGCATAAAAACATGGCATTAGTGGTTGAAAACCCAAAACAGTCCCGGAACGACACCGTGAGTGGCACTAACACCTCACACGGGGCTAATGTAACTCGTAGGAACTAACCGCGCAATCACGAGACTCCCATTTTTAGAATACGATGATAATTTAAAAATATCAGTACATAAACAAAGAATCACATTAGTGGGTGAAAACGAGAAACACCCCCTAAGAGGCCCCGTGAGTGGCACTAACACCTCACACGGGACCAAGACCTCGCACGGGACCAATGTAATTTGTCGGTACCGACCATGCGATCATGGGACTGCCAGTTTTAGAATACGATAAGAATTTGCATATTTTTAGACTTGGGCATAAAAACATGGCGTTAGTGGGTAAAAACCCGAAACAGCCCCGGAACGACCATGTGAGTGGCACTGACACCTCGCACGGGACCAATGTAACTCGTAGGAACTTATCGAGCGATCAAGGGACTCCCGATTTGAGAATATGATGATAATTTGCATATTTCCAAACTTAGGAATAAAAACATGGCGTTAGTGGGTAAAAACCCGGAACAGCCCCGGAACGGCCCCGTGAGTGGCACTGATACCTCGAACGGGACCAATGAAACTCGTAGGAACTTATCGAGCAATCAAGGGACTCCCTTTTTGAGAATAAAATGATAATTTGCATATTTTAAGACTTAGGCATAAAACATGGCGTTCGTGGGCAAAAACCTAAAACAGCCCCCAAATGGCCCTATGAGTGGCACCAACACCTCGCACGAGACTAAAGTAACTCGTAAGAACTGACCACGTGATCATGGGACTCGCAGTTTGAGAATATGATTACAATTTGCATATTTCTATACTTAGGCAGAAAAATATGGCGTTAGTGGGTGAAAACCCAAAATAGCCCCCGAACGGCCCCATGAGTGGCACCAACACCTCGCACGGGACAAATGTAACTCGTGGGAACTAACCACGCGATCACAGGACTCCCGTTTTGAGAATATGATGATAATTTAAAAATATCAGTACATAAGAAAAATATGGCGTTAGTGGGTGAAAACTCGAAACAGCCCCTGAGCATCCCCGTGATCGGCACCAACACCTTGCACGGGACCAATGTAACTCGTAGGAACTTGTCTCGCGATCACAGGACTCCCCATTTAAGGACATGATGATAATTTGAATATTTTTAGACTTATGGATAAAAATATGGTGTTAGTGGGTAGAAACCCGAAACAGCCCCCGAACGGCCCCGTGAGAGGCACCAAAACCTCACACGGGACCCATGTAACTCGTAGGAACTTCTCGTGGGATCATGGGACTCCCAGCTTTAGAATATGATGATAATTTGCATATTTTTAGACTTAGGCATTAAAATATGGCGTTAGTGGGTGAAACCCCGAAAGAACCCCCGAACGGCCCTGTGAGTGGAACCGGCACCTCACACGGGACCTATGTAACTCGTAGGAATTGACCACGCGATCACGGGACTCTGGGTTTATGAATACAATGATAATTTGCATATTTCTAGACTTAGGCATGAAAATATGGCGTTAGTGGGTGAAAACCCAAAACAACCCCCGAAAGGCCCCTTTAGTGGCACGAACAGCTCACGCGGCACTAATGTAACTCGTAGGAACTGATCGTGCGATCACGGGACTCCCAGTTTAAGAATACGACGATAATTTAAAAATATCAGTACATAAGCAAAACATGACGTTAGTGGGTGAAAACATTAAACAACCCATGAGCGTCCCCGTGAGTGGCACCAACACCTCGCACGGGACCAATGTAACTTGTACGAAGTTATCGCGCGATCACAAGACTCCCAGTTTGGGTACTTGACGATAATTTGTATATTTCTAGATATAACCATAAAAACATGATGTTAGTGGGTGAAACCCCGAAACAGCCCCCGAACTGCCCCATTAGTGGTACCGACACCTCGCATGGGACTAAAGTAACTCGTAGGAACTGGACGCGCGATCAAGGGACTCTCGGTTTGTGAATACGATGATAATTTAAAAATATCAGGACTTAAGCAAAATGTGGCATTAGTGGGTGAAAACCTGAAACAACCACCGAACGGCACCGTGAGTGGCACCGACAAATCGCATGGGAGTAATGTAACTTGTAGGAACTGACTGTGCAATTACGGAACTCCCGTTTTGAGAATATGATGATAATTTAAAAATATTAGTATATAAGCAAAACATGGCATTAGTGGTTAAAAACCGGAATAACCCCTTGAGTGGCACCAACACCTCGTATGGGACCCATGTAACTCGTAGGAATTGATCGCATGATCACAAGACTTTAGATTTTAGAATACGATGATAATTTGCATATTTTTTTACTTAGGCATAAAAACATGGCATAAGTGGGTGAAACCCCGAAACAGTCCCCGAACTGCCCCATGAGTTGTACCGACACCTCGCATGGGATTAATGAAACTCGTAGGAACTGGATGCACGATCACGGGACTCCCGATTTGTGAATACGATGATAATTTAAAAATATCAGGACTTAAACAAAACATGGCGTTAGTGGTTGAAAACTCGAAATAACCCCCGAACGACACCGTGAGTAGCATCGACAACTCGCATGGGAGCAATGTGACCCGTAGGAACTGATCGCACGATCACTTGACACCCGTTTTGAGTACATGATGATAAATTTCATATTTCTAGACTTAGGCCTAAAAACATGGCGTTAGTGGGTGAAAACTTGAAACAACCCCCGAACGGTCCCGTGAGTGGCACCAACACCTCTCACGGGACCAATGTAACTCGTAGGAACTGATCGCGCGATCACGAAACTCCCGATTTGAGAATACAATGATAATTTTCATATTTTTAGACTTAGGCATAAAAACAAGTCGCTAGTGGGTGAAAACCCGAAAGAGCCCCGGAACGGCCCCGTGAGTGGCACCGACACCTCGCACGGGACTAATGTTACTCGTAGGAACTTATCACACGATCAAGGGACTCCCAATTTGAGAATATGATTATAATTTGAATATTTCTCGACTTAAGCATAAAAACATGGCGTTAGTGGGAGAAAACTCGAAATAGTTCCCGAACGAGCTGGTGAATGGCACTAACACCTCGCACGAGACCAATGTAACGCGTAGTAACTAATCGCATGATCAAGGGACTCCCATTTTGAGAATACGATGATAATTTAAAAATATTAGTACATAAGCAAAATATGGCGTTAATGGGTGAAAGCCTGAAACAGCCCTTGAGCGGCCCCGTTAATGGCCCTAACCCTTCGCACGGGACCTATGTAACTTGTAGGGACTGATCGCGCGATCATGGGACTCCCATTTAGAATACGAAGATAATTTGCATATTTTTAGACTTAGGCATAAAAATATGGCTTTAGTGAGTGAAACCCCGAAACAGCCCCCGAACGGCACCGTGAGTGGTACCGACACCTTACACAGGACAATGTAACTCGTAGGAGCTAACCGTGTGGTCACGCGACTCCTGGTTTGAGCATACGATGATAATTTAAAAATATCAGGACTTAAGCAAAAGAGGGCGTTAGTGGGTGAAAACTCGAAACTTCCCCCGAACGGCATCATGAGTGGCACTGACAACTCGCACGGGATAAATGTAATGCGTATGAACTGACCATGTGATCACGGAATTACCAGTTTGAGAATACGACGGTAAGTTTAGTATTTCTAGACTTAGGCACAAAAATCATGGCATTAGTGGGTAAAAACCCGAAACAGCCCCCAACAGCCCCGTGAGTGGCACCCACACCTCACACGGGACCAATGTAACTCGTAGGAACTAACCGCACGATCCCAGAACTCCCAGCTTGAGAATATGATGATAATTTGCATAATTATAGACATGGGCATAAAATCCTGGCGTTAGTAGGTGAAAACCCAAAACAGCCCCCGAACGGCCCGATAAGTGGAACCGACACCTCGCACCGGACCGATGTAACTCGTAGGAACTGGTCACGCGATCACGGGACTTTCGGTTTGAGAATACGACGATAATTTACATATTTCCACACATAAGCATAAAAACATGGAGTTAGTGGGTGACAACCCAAAACAGCTCCGGAACGGCCCCGTGAGTAGCACTAACACCTCGCATGGAACAAATGTAACTCGTAGGAACTTATCGCGCGATCAAGGGACTCCCGATTTGAGAATATGATGATAATTTTTATATTTCTAGTGTAGGACATAAAAACATGGCGCTAGTGGGTGAAAACCCGAAACAACCCTAGAACGGCCCCGTGAATGGCACCGACACCTTGCACGGGACCAATGTAACTCGTAGGAACTTATTGCATGATCAAGAGACTCCCGATTTGAGAATACAATGATAATTTTCATATTTCTAGAGTTAGACATAAAAATATGGCGTTAGTGGGTGAAAACCCGAAACATTCGCGGAACGGCCACGTGAGTGGCACCGACACATCGCGCAGGACCAATGTAACTCATAGGAAATTATTGCACGATCAAGAGACTAACAATTTGAGAATACAACAATAATTTGCATATTTCTAGAGTTAGACATAAAAACATGGCGTTACTAGGTGAATGCCCGAACGGCCTTATGAGCGGCACCAACACCTCACACGGGACCAACGTAACTCGTAGGAACTAATCGTACGATCATGGGACTCCCATTTTAAGAATACGACGATAATTTAAAAATATCAGTACATGAGCAAAACATGACGTTAGTGGGTGAAAACCAGAAATAACCCGAGAGCGTCCCCGTGAGTGGCACTAAGACCTCGCATGGGACCAATGTAACTCCTTGGAACTAACCGCGCGATCACGGGACTCCCGGTTTTAGAATACGCTGATAATTTTCATATTTTTAGACTTAGGCATAAAAACATGGCTTTAGTGGGCGAAACCCCGAAACAACCCCCGAACGGCCCCGTGAGTGGTATCGACACATAGCATGGGACCAATGCAATGCATAGGAACTGACCACGCTATCACGTGACTCCTGATTTGAGGACACGACGATAATTTGCATATTTCTAGACTTGGGCATAAAAACATGGCGTTAGTGCATGAAAACCCGAAACATCCCCCGAACGGCCCCGTGAGTGGCACTAACACCTATCACGGGACCATTATAACTCGTAGGAATTACCTGCGCGATCACAGAACTCCCAGTTTGAGTATACGACGATAATTTGCATATTTCTAGACTTTGGCATAAAAACATGGCGTTAGTGGGTGAAAATCCGAAACAACCCTTGAACGGCCTGGTGAGTGGAACCGACACCACGTAAGGGACCGATGTAAATTATAGTAATTGATCGCGCGGTAACGAGGCTCTCGGTTTGAGAATACGATGATAATTTTCATATTTCCATACATAGGAAGAAAAACATGGCGTAAGTGGGTGAAAACTCGAAATAGTGCCCGAACGACCCCGTGAGTGACCCCAACCCCTCGCACGGGACCAATGTAACTCATAGGAACTAATTGCGCGATCACGGGACTCCCGATTTGAGAATATGATGATAATTTGGATATTTATAGACTTAAGCTTAAAAACATGGCGTTAATGGGTGAAAATCGAAAACATCCCCCGAACGGCCTCGTGAGTGGCACCAGCACCTCGCACGGGACCAATGTAACTCGTAGGAACATACCGCATGATCATGAAACTCCCGGTTTGAGAATACAATGACAATGTGTATATTTCTAAAATTGGGCATAAAAACATGGCATTACTGAGTGAAAACCGAAAACATCCCCCGAACGGCCTCGTGAGTGGCACCGACACCTCGCGCGGAACCAATGTAACTCGTAGAAACTTATTGAGTAATCAAGGGACTCCCGGTTTGGGAATAAGATGATAATTTGCATATTTCTAGACTTAGTCATACTAACATGGCGTTAGTGTGTGAAAACCCAAAACCTCCCCCGAATGGCCCTATGTGTGGCACCAACATCTCACACAGGATTAATGTAACTCATAGGAACTGACCGCACGATCACGGGACTCCTGGTTTGAGAATATGGTGATAATTTATATATTTCTAGAGTTAGGCAAAAAAACATGGTGTTAGTGGGTGAAAACCCAAAATAGCCCCGGAATGGCCTCGTGAGAGGCACCGACACATTGTACGGGAAAAATGTAACTCGTAGGAACATATTGCGCGATAAAAGGACTCTGGGTTTATGAATACGATGATAATATGCATATTTCTAGACTTAGGCATGAAAACATGGCGTTAGTGGGTCAAAACCCAGAATAACCACCGAAAGGCTCCTTTAGTGGCACGAACAGCTCACACGGGACTAATGTAACTCGTAGGAACTGATCGTGCGATCACGGGACTCCCAGTTTAAGAATACGACGATAATTTAAAAATATTAGTACATAAGCAAAACATGACGTTAGTGGGTGAAAAAATGAAACAACCCCTAAGCGGCCCCGTGAGTGGCACCAACACCTCGCACGGGACCAATGTACCTCCTAGGAAGTTATCGCGCGATCACAATACTCACAATTTGGGTACATGACGATAATTTGTATATTTCTAGACATAACCATAAAAACATGATTTTAGTGGGTAAAACCTCGTAACAGCCCCCGAACTGCCCCATAAGTGGTACCGACACCGCGCACGGGACTAAAGTAACTCGTAGGAACTGGTCGCACGATCAAGGGACTCCCGATTTGTGAATACGATGATAATTTAAAAATATTAAGACTAAAGCAAAACGTGGCATTAGTGGGTGAAAACCTGAAACAACCACCGAACGGCACCGTGAGTGGCACCGACAAAGCGCACCGGAGCAATGTAACTTGTAGGAACTAACTGGGTGATCACGCGACTCCCGTTTTGAGAATATGACGATAATTTAAAAATATCAGTATATAAGTAAAACATGGCGTTAGTGGATAAAAACCCGAAACATCCCCCGAATAACCCCTTGAGTGGCACCAACACCTCGTATGGGACCCATATAACTCGTAGGAATTGATCGCATGATCACAAGACTTTCGATTTTAGAATACGACGATAATTTGCATATTTTTTTACTTAGGCATAAAAACATGGCGTTAGTGGGTGAAACCCCGAAACAGCCCCCGAACTGCCCCTTGAGTGGTACCGACACCTCGCACGGGATTAATGTAACTCGTAGGAACTGGCCACATGATCACGGGACTCCCGATTTTTGAATACGATGATAATTTAAAAATATCAGGACTTAAACAAAACATGGCGTTAGTGGGTGAAAACTCGAAACAACCCCTGAACGACACCGTGAGTAGCATCGACGACTCGCATGGGAGCAATGTGG
This sequence comes from Sambucus nigra, assembly GCA_949130495.1. Lineage (NCBI taxonomy): Eukaryota > Viridiplantae > Streptophyta > Magnoliopsida > Dipsacales > Adoxaceae > Sambucus > Sambucus nigra. Next base: position 311,947,224 of record OX422218.1, on the reverse strand, counting down.
CCCGTAGGAACTGATCGCACGATCACTTGACACCCGTTTTGAGTACATGATGATAAATTGCATATTTCTAGACTAAGCCTAAAAACATGGCGTTAGTGGGTGAAAACTTGAAACAACCCCCGAACGATCCCGTGAGTGGCACCAACACCTCTCACGGGACCAATGTAAGTCGTAGGAACTGATCGCGCGATCACGAAACTCCCGATTTGAGAATACAATGATAATTTTCATATTTCTAGACTTAGGCATAAAAACAAGTCGCTAGTGGGTGAAAACCCGAAAGAGCCCCGGAACGGCCCCGTGAGTGGCACCGACACCTCGCACGGGACTAATGTTACTCGTAGGAACTTATCACACGATCAAGGGACTCCCGATTTGAGAATACGATTATAATTTGAATATTTCTCGACTTAAGCATAAAAACATGGCGTTAGTGGGAGAAAACTCGAAATAGCCCCCGAACGACCTGGTGAGTGGCACTAACACCTCGCATGAGACCAATGTAACGCGTAGTAACTAATCGCGCGATCAAGGGACTCCCGTTTTGAGAATATGATAATTTAAAAATATTAGTACATAAGCAAAACATGGCGTTAATGGCCCTAACCCCTCGCACGGGACCTATGTAGCTCGTAGGAACTGACTGCGCGATCACGGGACTCCCGTTTTTAGAATACGATGATACTTTGCATATTTTTAGACTTAGGCATAAAAACATGGCTTTACTGGATGAAACCCCGAAACAACCCACGAACGGCATCGTGAGGGGTACCGACACCTCACACAGGACAATGTAACTCATAGGAGCTAACCGCGTGATCACGCGACTCATGGTTTGAGCACACGATGATAATTTAAAAATATTAGGACCTAAGCAAAAGAGGGCGTTAGTGGGTGAAAACTCGAAACATCTCCCGAATGGCATCGTGAGTGGCACTGATAACTCACACGGGATAAATGTAATGCGTATGAACTGACCATACGATCAAGAAATTACTAGTTTGAGTATACGACGATCATTTTCATATTTCTAGACTTAGAATCAAAAATCATGGGGTTAATGGGTAAAAACCCGAAACAGCCCCCAACAGCCCCGTGAGTGGTACCCACACCTCGCACGGGAACAATGTAACTCGTAGGAACTGACCGCACGATCCCAGAACTCCCAGCTTGATAATATGATAATAATTTGCACAATTCTAGACTTGGGCATAAAAACATGGCGTTAGTGGGTGAAAACCCAAAACATCCCCCAAAGGGCCAGGTAAGTGGAACCGACACCTCGCACAGGACCGATATAACTCATAGGAACTAGTCGCGCGATCATGGGACTCTCGGTTTGAGAATACGATGATAATTTACATACTTCCACACTTAAGCATAAAAACATGGCGTTAGTGGGTGAAAACCCAAAATAGCCCCCGAACGTCCCCGTGAGTGGCCATAACATCTCGCATGGGACCAATGTAACTCGTAGGAACTTATCGCACGATCATGGGACTCTCGGCTTGAGAATACAATGATAATTTGCATACTTCTAGACTTTGTCATAAAAAGATGGCGTTAGTAGGTGAAAACCCAAAACAGCCCCCAAAGACCCTGTGAGTGGCACCAACAACTTGCACGGGATCAATGTAACTCCTAGGAACTTATCGCGTGATCAAGGGACTCCTGATTTGAGAATACGATGATAAGTTGCATATTTCTAGACTTAGGCATGAAAATATGGCGTTAGTGGGTGAGAACTCGAAACAGCCCCCGAACGGCCCCTTGAGTGGCACCGACACCTCGCACGAAACTAATGTAACTCATAGGAACTTATCGTGCGATCAAGGGACTCCCGATTTGAGAATACGATGATAATTTGCATATTTATAGACTTAGGCATAAGAACATGGCGTTAGTGGGTGAAAAGTCGAAATCACCCCCGAATGGCCCTGTGAATGGAACTAACACCTCGCACGGGACTCATGTAACTCGTAGGAACTGATCGAGCGATCATGAGACTCCCGGTTTGAGAATATGATGACAGTTTGCCTATTTCTAGCCTTAGGCATAAAAACATGGCTTTAGTGGGTGAAAACCCGAAACAGCCCCTGAAAGGCCCCGTGAGTCACATCAACACCTTGCACGGGACTAATGTAACTCGTAGGAACTGACCGCGTGATCATGAAACTCCCGATTTGAGAATAATGATAATTTTCATATTTCTAGACTTAGGCATAAAAACATGGCACTAGAGGGTGAAAACTCGAAACAGCTCCGGAATGGCTCCGTGAGTGGCACTAAAAACTCACATGGGACCAATGTAACTCGTAGGAACTTATCGCGCGATCATGGGACTCCCCGTTTGAGAATACGATGATAATTTGTATATTTCTTATCTTGGACATAAAAATATGGCGTTAGTGGGTTAAAATCCGAAACAGCCCCCGAATGACCCTGTGACTGGCACCAACATCTCACACGGTACCAATGTAATTCGTAAGAACTGACCGCGCGATCACGGGACTACCGGTTTGAGAATATGATGATAATTTTCATATTTATAGACTTAGCCATAAAAACATGGCGTTAGTGGGTGAAAACCCAAAATTGCCTCTGAATGGCCCTAGGAGTGGCACTAACACCACGAACGAGACTCATGTAACTCGTATGAACTGACCGTGTGATCATGGGACTCCCGATTTGAGAATACGATAATAATTTACATATTTCCATACTTATGCATAAAAACATTGCATTAGCGGGTGAAAACCCGAAACAGCCTCCGAACGACCGCATGAGTGGTCCCAACACCTCGCACGGCACTAATGTAACTCATAGGAACTGATCACACGAACACGGAACTCCCGGTTTGTGAATACGATAATAAGTTGCATATTTCTAGAATTAGACATAAAAATAAGGCGTTATGGGTGAAAACCTTAAATAGCCCCCGAACAGCCCAGTGAGTGGCACCTATACCTCGCACGGTACTAATGTCACTCGCAATAATTGATCGCGTGGTCACGGAACTCCCGGTTTTAGAATACGACAATAATTTGCATATTTCTAGACTTAGGCATAAAAACATGGCATTAGTGGGTGAAAACCCGAAACAGCCCCTGATCGGCCCCTTGAGTGGCACTAACACCTCACACGGGACCAATGTAACTCGTAGGAACTGATCGCGTGATCACAAAACTCTCGATTTGAGAATATGATGATAATTTGCATATTTCTAGACTTAGGCATAAAAACATGGTGTTACGGGGAGAAAACCTGAAACAACCCCTGAATGGCCCTGTGAGTGGCAGCGATACCTCGCATGGAACTAATGTAACTCGTAGGAACTTATCGCATGACCAAGGGATTCCCGGTTTGAAAATACGATGATAATTTGCATATTTCTAAACATAGGCATAAAACCATGGCGTTAGGAGGTGAAAACCCGAAATCGCCCCCAATGGCCATGTGAGTGGTACCAACACCTGGCACGGGACCAATGTAATTCGTAACAACTGATCGCGCGATCACGGGACTCCCAATTTTAGAATACGAAGATAATTTGCATATTTCTAGAGTCAGGCTTAAAAACATGGCGTTAGTGCGTGAAAATCCTAAACAACCCCCAAACGGCCCCTTGAGTGGCACCAACACCTCGCACGGGACAAATGTAACTCGTAGGAAATAACCACGCGATCACGGGACTCCCGTTTTGAGAATATGATGATAATTTAAAAATATCAGTACATAAGAAAAACATGGCGTTAGTGGGTGAAAACTCGAAACAGCCCCTGAGCATCCGCGTGATCGGCACCAACACCTTGCACGGGACCAATGTAACTCGTAGGAACTTGTCTCGCGATCATGGGACTCCCCATTTAAGAACATGATGATAATTTGCATATTTTTAGACTTACGGATAAAAATATGGTGTTAGTGGGTAAAAACCCAAAACATCCCCCGAACGGCCCCGTGAGAGGCACCAAAACCTCACACGGGACCCATGTAACTCGTAGGAACTGCTCGTGCGATCATGGGACTCCCAGCTTTAGAATATGATGATAATTTGCATATTTTTAGACTTAGGCATTAAAATATGGCGTTAGTGGGTGAAACCCCGAAAGAACCCCCGAACGGCCCTGTGAGTGGAACCGACACCTCACACGGGACCTATGTAACTCGTAGGAACTGACCACGCGATCACGGGACTCTGAGTTTATGAATACAATGATGATTTGCATATTTCTAGACTTGGGCATGAAAATATGGCGTTAGTGGGTGAAAACCCGAAACAACCCCAGAAAGGCCCCTTTAGTGGCACGAACAGCTCACACGGGACTAATGTAACTCGTAGGAACTGATCGCGCGATCACTGGACTCCCAGTTTGAGAATACGACGATAATTCACTTACTTCTCGACATAAGCATAAAAATATGGTGTTAGTGGATGAAAACCCGAAACAGCCCCCGAATGGTCCCGTGAGTGGCACCAACACCTCACACGGGACCAATGTAACTCTTAGTAAATAATCGCTTGATCATGGGACTCCCATTTTAAGTATACAAAGATAATTTAAAAATATCAAAACATAAGCAAAACATGGCGTTAGTGGGTGAAAACCAGAAATAGCCCCTGGAAGGCCCCGTGAATGGCTCCAACACCTCGCACGGGACCAATGTAACTCATAGGAACTGACCACGTGATCACGGGACTCCCGGTTTTAGAATACGATGATAATTTTCATATTTTTAGACTTAGGCATAAAAACATGGTCTCAGTGGGTGAAACCCCGAAACAGCCCCCAAACGACACCGTGAGTGGTACCGACACCTCACACGAGAAATTTAAACTCGTAGGAACTGACCACGCGATCACGGGACCCTCAGTTTGAGAATACAATGAGAATTTAAAAATATTAGGAATTAAGCAAAATAGGGCATTAGTGGGTGAAAACCCGAAATATCCCCCGAACGAGATCGATAACTCGCATGGGAGCAATGTAATGCGTAGGAACTGATCGCGGGATCATGTGACTCTCGGTTTGAGGACACGATGATAAATTTCACATTTTTAGACTTAGGCATAAAAACATGGAGTTAGTGGGTGAAAATCGGAAACATCCCCCGAACGGCCCCGTGAGTACTACCAACACCTCGCACGGGACCATTGTAACTAGAAGGAACTCACCACGTGATCACGAAACTCCCAGTTTGAGAATACGATGATAATTTGCATAATTCTATACTTAGGCATAAAAACATAACGTTAGTGGGTGAAAACCCGAAACAACCCCCGAATGGCCCAGTGAGTGGAACCAACACCTCGCACGGGACCAATGTAACTCGTAGGAACTGACCGTGCGATCACGGGACTCTCGGTTTGAGAATACGATGATAATTTACATATTTCCAGACTTAAGAATAAAAACATGGTGTTAGTGGGTGAAAACCCGAAACAACCCCTGAACGACCCCGTGAGTGGTCGCAACACCTCGCATGAGACCAATATAACTCGTAGGAAGTGATCGCATAATCACGGGACTCCCGGTTGGATAATACAATGATAATTTTCATATTTCTAGACTTAAGCACAAAAACATGGCGTTAGTTGGTGAAAACCTGAAACAACCCTGAACGGCCCTGTGAGTGGCACCAACACCTCGTACGGGACTAATGTAACTCGTAGTAATTGACCGCGGGATCACGGAACTCCCAGTTTTATAATATGACGATAATTTGCATATTTCTAGACTTAGTCATAAAAAAATGGCGTTAGTAGGAGAAAACTCAAAACAGCCCCCGAACGGCCCCTTGAGTGACACCAACACCTCGCACGGGACCAATGTAACTCCTACGAACAGACTGCGTGGTCACAAAACTCTCAGTTTGAGAATACGATGATAATTTGCATATTTCTAGACTTAGGTATAAAAACGAGGCGTTACTGGTTAAAAACTCGAAATAGCCCCCGAACGGCCTCCTGAGTGGCACCGTCACCTCGCACGGGACCAATATAACTCGTAGAAAAATATTTGTTGATAATTATATCTCGTATATGCAATTTTTTAGCTTGAATAATTCTTTTGTAAATCTACTTGGTTACTGGAATCATTTTTTTTTGTATCCTATCATTTGTGGGATTTTTGCACGTGGAACAAATGAATGAGGTAATGGTTTACGACATGAATATTGTTTATATACTGTTGTGGACATTCAGGATTATGTTTTTTATGTGTTACAGTCGTGAGGGCTTTTATTGTTTAGTTTTAATGCTGCGCGGGCTTTTATAATTTGAGTATTAATTTTATGGCCGTCGTGCGGGATTTATAATAAGCAGGTTTTACATTTACAGGGTTTGAAATGTCGAGAAAATAGAAGAAACTCTACCCATATTTTTTTTGTTATGTGAATTATTAAGACGTGTAATATTTTTAAGTTTGTATATATATTAGTTTATTAACAACGTTCTCGATTCGCAATTTGTGATTTTTTTTATTGTTTTGCCAATAATAAATATTTGTAACACCTCGTACGCGTCCAACGTTACACGTAGCAACCGACCGTGCAGTCACAGGACCCCCAGTATTAGGATTGGACCAAAAAAAGACATTTAAAAAAATATATATAGTTAAATATGGTCATGTCCATGACCTTTTTTATTTTTTTCCATCACGCACAAAAATGGTCGTGGCCAAAGTTCGCGACCATTTTTTCACTTATTTTTCGTCGCGGTGTGGTTCATGTACTTTGGCCGCGATAAATTTTGGTCACGGACTTGGGCCGCGACCATTTTTTTCTTTTTTTTTTGCCGCAGCGTGGGTCACGGACTTTGGCTGTGACGAATTTTGTCATGGTTGTGGGTCACGGACTTGGGCCGCGACCTTTTTTTTCCTTTTTTTGTCCCAACTTTTGTCACGGACTTTAGCCACGACCAATTTTGTCACAGTTGTGGGTCACGGACGAAGGCCGCGACCATTTTTTTCTCGTCACGGTATGGGTCACGGCCCAAGTCCGCGACATCTTCCGTGACCCCCTGTGGGCCATTACCATTTTTTGCTCACGAACTTGGGTCGCGACCCAAGAAATTAGTTTCGCTCGAAATGGTCACGGCCCAAGTTCGCGACCCACGGTCTTGGCCAGGGATTTTGGCCATGACCGTTTGCCATTTTTGGTGTAGTGTCTGCTTCATATATCTGTTCGCTTCTACCTTGTTCTCCATTATCACATGATTACACTATTTGGTGCTATTGAGATTTGTATCTAGACATGATATTTACTACTTCATTATTTTGTTGCTAGATATGATTGTTTATGGTTTATCTGTCCCACTATTCGTCTATTCCAGGCATAAAGGGGGAGAGATATGTGATGCAGGGGGATTATACTAGCATTATTCATTTATATATTTTTATTTACCTCCATACTTCACTTGTGGTATATTCATTTATTTTGTATGTTGTGATTTTCATAGATTAGGACATATTGGCTACATCACATTGAGACATGATTATGCTTTGTCGGATGCTTTTTTGGATATTATATTTATCCCCGTGTGTCCTGTATTTTACCTTTTTGAGTTTATAGGATGGGTGTAGGTTTTCGTCTTAACGACCGAGCTTAGCATTTCACTATTTTTTTTCTTTTCTCCCGGGAAGCCAAAGGGGGGGATTTGTAAAGGCAAATTTCCATTTGAGTCAATTTATTGGTAATTGGCATAATTCTGGAAAAAACTGTTTGAGTCATAGGTTAGTCATGGAGTTGTGATCGCACAAAGTCTATAATGTGTAGTGTGGAAGATATTGCGGAAAAGCTTTGAATATGATATTTGTGCCGTGTTCAGTGGCTTCAGTTTTCTTCACACTTGGTACAATATAGATCACACAAGTATGAGGGCTAAATGAATTGTGAGATTTAGGATTTTAATTAAGGATACATTTTAAATTAAAAATGTTTGGGAATTTCAAAAAATATCATTGGAAACGTAATTTTATAAAATTTTCTGAGTTAATTTTGTTTAAAAGAATTTGTCGATTATTTTAAAATCAAAATCATTTTTCTTGTTGTTCAAACGAGTTTGAAATTCGTTCAAATGAGAGTGACTTCTCATTCGAATGAGACTTATTTGTCGTTCAAATGACAAGTCACCTAGAAATTTATGTTTTCATATTTAAGGAGTTGTTTCTCCCAGAAAACACAAGAACTTTTGTTGAAAAATGTTTCTTCACCTATTTACAAAGCTCCCAATAGTTTCCAGTCCTTATTAGTTTTCAAGATCCAAATATGATAATTCCATAGCTATTGTAATATTGAGCTTGGCACCAGATATTATTCTATCATCTTGAAAAATTGTTTTCGTGTGGTGGACTCCGTACATGCTGATTGTGAAGAAGAAGCAGTGGACTCCGCGTTCAAATTCGTAGACAGTTGCTAGGATGCATCGTTGGTTACCGAGGTTCATTTTGACTCGTGTACTGCAGACATTTGCATGGGTGGGCTCCTAAATGTCATTGTGGAGGAGTGATTGATGAGAAGAAGAGGTGTCAAGGCTTGTGGGTGATCGAGTCATTGAGTAAGACTATATCTTTTTTGGTAATTTTCCTTATCATAGTGATTGTTTGGCCTGTCTGTCTGAGGTTATTTCCCTTAGTGGTTTCCTCGTACATAAACATGTATTTTGGTGTGTTTGATTTATTTACTTTATCTTTTTAATCACCGCAGATGCATGATATAGGTTTAATATGATAATATTGGATAAATAAAATTATTTTCACAAGATAAGATTATGGGTACTAAGAACAAATTTGGAAAATTTTAAAATTATTGCATTTGCCTAAAGATTACTGCTTAAGGGACTTCTCAATAGAGAATTGATAATGTTGTAAATAGCACCACTAGATAAGGTGTTGATAAGATCAATCTAGGAACAACAATGGCAGCACAAAGAGTAGATATCTAGTAGAGGGAGGTGAGGAGAAGAGGAGGAACACTAGTATATAAGTTGTTCATCCAATCTGGACTACGTCCATTGTGAGTGTGTGAGTAATTTCACTATAATGATGGCACTAATGGCCTGTGATACAATCTCTCACTTTCTCTCTCTTTTGTGTATATACCAGAGTTTCTGCTAGGTTTGTAATTTTGGATCCCTTACAATGTAAGAGAAGACAAGTATATATAGTGCTTGGGTGGTGTAGTGTACCCCCCAAGCTTATAATGAACATGTATATGATAATTGAACCAGTGTCTTGTTGACACCTGGCTGATCTCAGGAAGATAATGATGACTAATTATTCCCTCACATGAGGGGAATAATTTAGTTATAACTATCTAACCCACGTGTTCCAAGTCTTTCATGTGTTTGTGTGTGCTCAGACTTGTGACATCATTTCCAATAACCTCGATATGGCCGAGTATGAGGTTAGGGAAGTCTGATATTGTTTCTTTGTTCAATCAATCATCAGTATGACCTTATCCTGGGAGACTGAACGAGGTTAGGCTGCAATGTTGATTAAAGCAGAGTACAATGTTGGCAATAGCTTGACCCCATAGGATGTTGTCGACCTCGGCTGCTGCCCAACCGAGGTTGGTCAATTAAGAGCCGACCTTTCAGGTGACGACCTTCCCAATGGCTATTATAGGCTTCTTGCCAACTCGACTGTTAGACAGGCCTAGGCTAGTGACCCTGAGTACGAGGGTACACTTTGGGCATATCAAGAATCATCAATATTGTAAGAAGAATTTATTTCGATTTGATTACATTGAAGGTATGTCGATGTTTCAGCATCTTGATGAGTTTAATAACATTATCACTAATTTATGAAGCATAGATGTTGATATTGACGATGAGGATAAATCTTTGTTACTTTTGAATTAACTGCTAGATTCATATAAGAACTAGATTACTATATTGCTATATGGGAAGGATGAAGTGAATTTTAATGATGTCTCTTTGGCATCATTAGGAAATGAGAAGTGGAAGTATGAGAATAGTAATTCCCAGTCAATGCGGTAATTACAAAGAGTGGGATCGAGGAAAGAGGACAAGGTGGAAGAGGAATCTGAAGGTCCAAGTCTAAGAATAATGACTTATCTAAGGCTTTTTGTTACATGCGCAAGAATATGGGTCATTACAAGAAGTATTTCCTTAAGCAATAGGCCATAGACAATAAGAAACCAGTAGAGGACCCCATTAATTACATTGCATCAGATGAAGATTGAATTTTGGAGTACGTTGATATTTTTTTCAGGATAAAACTCTTTAAACGAGTGGATTGTTGACTCATGGTGATCTTACCACATGTGTCAGAATAGAACTTTATTTCATATGTTTAAAGAGGTAAAGTCTTTATGGGTAAATGACCGTTTCTAAGTGTAAGGGTATTGGGACAATCAAATTGAATATGCATAATAGAGTGACTCTAGCACTCAAGAATGGTTTGTATGTTCTGGAGCTCAGGAGTGTATGGCTAGAGTTAATAAAAAAATGCGGGAGGGAACATGATAGTGAAACTAGATATGTCAAAAGCCTATGACAGAGTTAATTGGTGGTTCTTTATTAAAGTTATGAGGAAGATGGGATTTTGTGACAACGGTTAGATCTAGTATGGAGACTAATTTTGATTAACTGGATAACTATAATGGTCAATGGGGAGAATTTGGGGTTTTTTCATGCCTCTAGAGGATTAAGGCGAAGGGATCCTTTGTCCCCAGGAATTTTCGTTATAATGGATGATGTTCTATCTAGTAGCCTAAAATTTCTTGTTCAAAATCAAAGGTATGCTGGTTTCAAAATACCAATCTGTTGCCCCAAGTTTAATCATTTCTCTATTGCTAACGACTTGATCATTTTTAGCTCTGGGACGAAGAGGGAAGTTAAGAAGCTAATGGAAGTGTTGAAAACTTATGAAAATGCCTCTGGGCAGTTGGTAAATACAAAAAAAAGTTACATAACTATTTCAAATAAGATTAATCCCAAAGCTCTATCAAACTTGAAGCAGATCACTTATATGCAAATCAAGAAAGGTCGAATGACTTACCTTGGATGCCCTCTATTCATTGGGATAAAGAGGATATGCTACTTTGAAGATATGGTAAATAAAGTGAAACATACTGTATCCGGATGGAAGTCCAAGTGCTTATCAAGAGGAGGGAAACTAGTGCTTATTAAATCAGTTCTAATCTCTAAAAATCTATACCTCCTTTCTGCCTTATCTCCCCCAAAGGCTACTATAAAAAGATTTCATGCTATTATGGCCAATTTATTTTGGGGTTCCAGCTTTGGAGAAGAAAGACACCACTAGTGTAAATGGAATTTGATTTCAAGACCAGTCAAAGAATGAGGTTTAGGGATTAGAGATCTTCAAGACATTGATGATGCTTTAAATATGAAATTATGGTGGCAATTTAGGTCAAATGACTCTATTTGGTCTCAATATGTGAAAGAAGCCTACTATCGAAAATATCATCCTACAACAGCTCCTACAAGAAGTGGTGCCCAGACATGGAATACAATGTGCTCTGTGAGAGAGTTAGCAGAAGAGATTATGAAGTGGCATAATGGGAAAGGGGAGATTAGTATTTTTAAAGACAATTGGGGCATCGAAGAATGTAAGAAGAGTAAGTCGGTAGCAGACATCCAAATTAGGAAGTTTTGGAATATTAATCAAAATTGGGACAAAACCAAGTTAGAGCGTAATTTTTCTTCAGATGTAGAAACTAAAATTAGTGGTTTTGAGGAGATTTGGCTAGATTCTTCAGATAGACTGGTTTGGATGCCCAACCCAACATGTCTTTTCTCTATATCTTTGGCTTGGGAGATATGTAGGCACAAATATTCATCCTGATTAGTTCAAATTATATATGGCATAAGAAAATCCCAGAAAAAATCTCTGTATTTTTGTGGAAAATGCTTAATAATTTTTTTTGCACGGATGATAAGATAAGAACCATTGGAATAAGAGGTCCATTTAAGTGTAATTTTTGTGTTTCTCCATATGAGTAATCTATTGATCATATTTTTGGGAAGGGTGAAATAGCAGCTAAAGTCTGGAACCAGCTATCTAAATAGCAAGGTGTTAAAGGAACTTGAGGTGGAGTTTGAAATCATCTTTTTTAATGGTGGACTCATGGTAAAAAATCTGACCCAATAATCAATCTCCCTCTTCCCACGCTGATCTGTTGGTGTTTATGGCTTCATAGGAACAAATGAAGGTATGATAATGTAACACCCCGTATTTTTGGTGCATTTAATACTTAATTTATTCGGGAATTCTAAATTACTAGTGTGTTGTAATTTTAAATGAATTAGCAAAATATATTTAAATATTAATCGGGGAGTAAGTGGTTAATATTTAGGGGGATTTAATTACTAAGCGAATAGTAATAATTTATTTACGTCAATTCGAGTTAATGACGGGGTATGCACTTATCTCAACCGGGAGTCGGTATAGACTAAAAGGGGTGGGGAATAAGTATTTTTATAAATTAATTCGGATGCCAAATCTGAGTGTACAGTTGAGTCCGAATGGGCCAAGATAGTCGAAAAAGTGTACCCGGGGGTAGTAAACGGGTCACGGGGCATTTTTAGACATAGCCGAGCCCACACGGGGGCATTTGGGTCACTTGGGCTTGGCCTATTAGGCAAAAAACGGGATTTAGGTTAATTGTTAAATTAGAGGAAATAAGTAAATGGCTGAGGTGAGTTTAGAAAAAGGCTAAGTGAGTTAAGGAACCCTGATAGCAGTTAAAGGCAGATTTGGGATCGCTAGAGAGCCAACAAGAGTCATCTTCAACCTTGGAATTCATCTCCAAATCAGACACTGTGAAACCTAAGGCAAGTGGATAACTTGCAATAGTATTGAATCTGTTTTTCAATTCATATTTATGTGATGTGATTGATTAAAAATTCTTTTTAGGTGTTCATGGCATAAACATGGGATTTTGAATACATTAATCTGATTTACGAATTTGAGTAAGGATTCATATAAAACCTGATATTTATACGTTGATACATATCTGGTAGGATGATATCTGGACAATTAGAAACGAATTTGATGAAGGAATTTGGAGTGTAAATGGGTTAAGGGTTAAAGATGAATTTTGTTCCAAATTCAGAAATCGTAGTTAATGGACAAATTAATAATGTTAATGGACATTCTGGAGATCCCTAATAAGGTTTATAACATGTATTAATGCTAAGAGGGCTTGAGGTTACTGGTAAAAGAAACTAGGGTTTGAGAAATTTCGTCCATGGTTGATTCTGTCTTCGCGAAGAAGATGAAGACCTTCTCGATCGATCGATCGAAGGTTGGCAAAATTTGGCAGATTCGCCCAGTTATGTATATAAAAGGGAATTTATATAATAATCTTTATGTAATTAATTATTGAGAAATTAATACATAAGTTTAAATCTAATTAATCTTGAGTAAAGTTAATTAGGATTTGAGGGAGTTTTTGGGTGACACATCATGATTAAAAATTTGGGAGTCAGGAATTTAGACTCGGGTGAGGTTATTTTGGGCTATGAGAGTAAGTCCAATTTTATGGTGGGGGCGACACCAAAGGTGACTTAATTAATTGATATGCGAATTAAATAATAATTAGGATTGGACCATAAACTCTTAATAATTTAATAGGCTTGTGTTACGGATTTAGTACATGGTGTAGCCGGGACAATTTATATATATATATATATATATATATATATATATATATATATATATATATATATATATATATATATATATATATATATATATATATATATATATATACGGTGTGTGATAGTATATATATAGTGTGTGCATTAATATCAGTGATTGAATATTATTATTAAATACTCTAGTGCTATAGGGGGAGATTGCGCGTAGTGGATGAATCCCCTAGCTTGAGGAGTAGGGCGAGTATATTCCCAGGTCCTAGCATCCGTTATATGGGGTGAGGGGCATCTCACTTTCAGGGAAGGAATATGACCGCCTCCAATCGTATGTTAAACCAAGTTAGTGAGCGATTCTGATTTGGATAACTAGGTTATGTGAATATACCTAGTGGGATAGCACTTTAGAGAAATTATATTTTGTGAGTATTTTCACTCGGTTGGATATTAGTATTAAATGTTGTTTCAAGTATGTTTGTGAATACTTCAATATGATTTAAATATATAATTAGTTAAATAATTATATATGGGATAATTAATACATAGTGAAAAATGTATTATGTGCATAACAGATCTGAGTGTTATATGAAATTAAAAAGGGTAATGATTTAATTAAGTTGATGTTTATAATAACTTAAAAATCATGATTTAACGTATACTCGGTTAGAGTAGGTTAAATGCAAGGGGAACATAAATGTTGGGTCAGGAGAGTAGGGCCTAGGTAAATTAAATGAATGCGTTAGTAGTGCACATTAGAGGAGGGGTAAGGAAGTCCTCAAGAGAGTGCAACACTGACTAAAATATGAAGAGCATGCATATTTATTTATTACTACAAGTTAATCATTTGTTAAATGCTTTCAAATGTTTTTGGGTACTAACCGTTGTTATAAAAAAATTTAAAAACCTTTTAGGTGTCCAGCCACAGGGACGCCAGGCTTGACTCTATTCCAGGTATCCGTTGATGCAGCACATGTGGATGTTGCGGTGTTTTTGATAGACGACTCATTCTTTCATTCTTGTAGAGGCCCTTTTAGTAGTTATCTAAGCATGTCGCTCACATTTCATTTATTAGTGTTAGACTTGTTGAAATTGTCTTCTTGTCTTTACTTGTATTGGATATTTGGACCGATGGTTTATTCGGTTAGGTATTTTATTTGTGGATGGTTATTTCAGTTTATTGTGATTGTGTATTATTTTATGTTCCGCATGAGTTTTATTTAATTAATTGAAAGATAAAAATTGGCCCCGGTCTACTTTTCTCACTTAGGTGGTCAGTAATTAAAAAGACGACAGTTGTGCTAAGAATGATCCAACTGAGAAACCTGTTCTAACTTGATTTAGGACTGATCACCCAGGATTAATTAGGCGGGGTGTCACAGATGGTATCAGAGCATCAGGTTCTAGTGTCCTTAGGATCTGTGCAGCTTTCTACGTTTCAGTGTAGAGCCCTATTATTAGGACTGTTGATTCATTTTCCGCTTGTGAGATATCGTATTTCTGTTGTGAATGTTTTTGTGCAAATTGTGTACTTATACGATTCAATCTATTTCAGATGCCACTGAGGAGGCTGAGAGCGGAAAGGGCTGAGGGTAGGGATGAGGTTAGGGAGGCTCACCAGGAGCCACAGGTACCGCCACCACCACCCCCACCCGAGTTGATTTCCACTACTCAGGGGGCAGTGATAGTGGCACAAGCGGTCGAGACAGCAATGCGAGCTATGACAGCTCATTTTCCACAGCTCCAGGCACCGCCTCCAGTGGTACCAGCAGTTCAGGCTCCAGTGGGTCCACCATCATGGCAGAGAGTTAGGGAGATCGTTCAGAAGGGTCACCCACCTGAGTTTCGGGGTAGCACAAATCTAGTAGAGGCTTGTGACTGGAAGAAGAACATTCAGCGCCATCTGCGCATGCTGGAGTCTACTGAGGTATAGAAACAGATGCTTGCTACCTTTTGTCTGTCGGGGGCAGCCTTACAATGGTGGGAGTCAGTTACCACCGCCGAGGAGCGAGACTTGATGCCGATAGCAGAGTTTTGGGTGCAGTTCGATCGCAAATAATTTCCACGAGCAATAGAGGCTGAGATGAGGAAAAAATTCAGTGATTTAGTATAGGGTGATCGATCAGTGGCAGACTATGAGGAAGAGTTCACCCATTTGGCAAACTTTGTGCCAAATGAGGTGGGCGATGAGGAGCGGAAGAAATCGAGGTTTATGGACGGTTTAGCTTGGCGGATCAGGAAACATTTGATTGGGAATCTGGCGTTAGTGATGTATACAAATGTCGTTAATGCCACACTTGTACACTGCCAGGATCATCGCTTCCATGCGAAGGGGAGCAAGAGAACAGGGGAGCCGAGCCAACAGGGCAAGGCAGTTACTAGTGGTGACACAAGTGGTACTCAGCAGTAGACGGGCAGTCAGCAGGGGAATCAGGCTAAGAAGTTTAAGCCTGGTGGGTTCTGACCAGGAGGACAGGGGTTCAGGCAGGGGAAGCGGGCCCGAATCAATAGCAGAAGGTTCCTCAGGGACGTCAGGGCCAAGGAAACAATGGGGGAGGCCAGCAGGGCCAGGGCCAGCCGCATCAGGGCCAACAGGGCCAACGACAGGGGGATGGTTAAAGGCGTTGTTTTGTCTCTGGTCAGCCAGGACATTTCAAGAGGGAGTGACCATAGAGGGGCAGAGGTCAACAACATGAGGCCCAACAGGGGCAACGGGGGCAAATACCGCCAGCAACACCATCCCCACCCGCCCCACCACAGTAGGGGCAGATGCACTACAGGCGTGTGTATAACGTCTGGGATGTTCCCAATCCCCCAGTGCAGCAAGCACCGCCAGCAGTTGAGGGTATGTTTCTCATTCATGGTTATGAGGGTAGTATTCTTTTTGATACGGGAGCATCACATTCATTCATTAAATTAAATTTTGCTAAATGGGCCGGACTACTAGAGACCGCGGGTAGTCTTCGGATGTGTGCAGAGTCGCCAGTAGGTAGCGGGGCTACGATTCACTCGATTTGTCGGGGTGTGGACATTTTGATTGAGAGACTTATTTTATCAATGGACCTCTTAGTGTTAGATATGGAGGGGTACGATGTCATCTTGGGTATGGATTGGTTGGCAGGTTATCGGGCGACAGTGGATTGCTACGAGAGGACCATCGTGTTCTCCATTCCAGGGCAGGAGATGTTCTTGATAGCAATGCCGCTACCTGAGGGAGGGTCACACACACACTTGTATTAAATTGAGGAGGAGACCTCACAGGAGGTGGCTATTCCATTGGAATCAATCCCAGTGGTGAGAGACTTTAAGGATGTGTTTCAGGAGATACCAGGGTTGCCACCTAGCAGGGAAATCGAATTTGTGATCTATTTAGCATCGGGGACGAGCCCGATTGCTCGGGCCCCATACCGTATGGTCCCTTCAGAGATGCGTGAGTTGAGAGAGAAGATTCAGCAACTTCGGGGTCAAGGTTTCATTCGATGGAGTACATCGCCGTGGGGTGCACCAGTGTTGTTTGTGAAGAAGCGAGATGGCTCACTACGGTTATGCGTGGACTATAGAGAGATGAATAAGTCCACGATACGGAATAAGTATCCGTTGCCTAGGATTGATGATCTATTTGACCAGTTGAGAGGGGCGTCTTACTTCTCTAAGGTCGACTTGAGGTTAGGGTATCATCAACTACGTATCTGAGAGGAGGATGTTCCTAAGACCGCTTTCCTGTCACGGTATGGATCTTATGAGTTCAGGGTGATGACATTCGGGCTCACCAATGCACTAGCAGTGTTCATGGACCTCATGAACAGGGTTTTCAGGGAGTTTCTTGATCAGTTTGTCATAGTGTTCATTGATGACATCCTGATCTACTCGCGTACCGAGGAGGAGCACGCAGAGCATTTGCGTATAGTTTTACAGACATTGCGGGATCACCAGCTCTATGTCAAATTCAGTATGTATGGATTTTGGCTACGGGAGGCTCAGTTTCTTGGCCACGTGGTGTCAGACCGGGTATTGCGCTGGATTCGAGTAAAGTATCGGTGGTGAGGGAGTGGGAAGAGCCCACAACAACGACTGAAGTGCGTAGTTTTCTGGGATTGGCCGGTTATTACAGGCGGTTCATCAAAGGATTATCAAAGATTATAGTCCCTTTGACGAATATGACCCGAGAAGGGGTACCTTTCACTTGGAATGATCATTGTCAATTAGCTTTTGACGAGTTAAAGGAGAAGTTGACATCTGCACCCGTGCTTGCATTGCCAAAAGGAGGATTAGAGTATCGGGTTTACACTGATGCATCCTTACAGGGACTTGGGGGTGTGCTTCAGCAGGAGGAAAGGGCTATAGCTTATGCATCTAGGAAGCTAAAGCCCCACGAGAAGAATTACCCCACTCACGACCTGGAGTTAGTAGCGATCATTTTTGCTTTGAGGATATGGAGACATTATCTTCTGGGGGAGCAGTTCACGTTATTCACGGATCATAAATCAATTCGGTATCTCTTCACTCAGAAGGATCTGAATATGAGGCAGAGGCGATGGCTAGAATTCGTGAAAGACTACCAGTTTCATATTCAGTATCATCTTGGTAAGGCTAATGTGGTAGCGGATGCATTAAGTCAGAGACCGGCTGGGAAAATATCAGAAGTCTGGAAAGCGAAGTGGAAAGAACTTCAATATGAGGACGATGTAGCCAGGGCTTGTATGTCAGTATTGTCCATCACACCTGAGATTATTATGCGGGTTGTGAGGGCTCAGGCAGAGGATTATACCTGCGTGGATAGGGTGAGCCAGTTGCTAGTTGAGGGAGCATAGGGTTACTCGATCAGCTCGTAGGGAGGCTTACGCCTTAATGGGA
The DNA here is from genome assembly GCA_949130495.1 of Sambucus nigra. Lineage (NCBI taxonomy): Eukaryota > Viridiplantae > Streptophyta > Magnoliopsida > Dipsacales > Adoxaceae > Sambucus > Sambucus nigra. The sequence continues at coordinate 311,928,731 of OX422218.1, read as the reverse complement.
GGTTGATAGTGCCAGAGGATGAGGAGTTGAGGCATGCTGTTATGACGGAGTCTCATGGGTCGAGATTCTTGGTACATATCAATGGGGATAAGATGTATCAGGATATGAGGAGGCAGTATTGGTGGGCAGGAATGAAACGGGACATAGCAGAGTTTGTTTCGAAATGTGCCACGTGTCAGCTCGTGAAAGTTGACCATCAAAGACCATCATGGATTCTACAGCCACTTGAAATTCTCGTGTGGAAGTGGGAGAGCATCTCCATGGACTTCATTATAACGTTACCGACATCGCAGAAGGGCCATGATTCCATATGGGACATTGTGGATCGGTTGACCAAAGTGGCCCACTTCCTGCCGGTTCGCACAGACTTTGAGACGATGCGTTATGCGCAGCTGTTCATAGCAGAGATTGTTAAGCTTCACGGGGTACCGATAAATATTGTGTAGGATAGGGACAAGATCTTTGTGGCCCACTTTTGACAAAGTTTTCAGGAGGCTATGGGCATGGAGTTACGTTTGAGTAAAGCCTATCACCCAAAGACTAACGGACAGACTGAGAGAGTAGACTTTGGGGGAGGTTGGGAGAAATATCTTCCTCTGGTAGAGTTTGCATATAATAACTCTTATCAATTCAAGATCAGCATGGCACCCTTCGAGGCACTATACGGGAGACCTTGTCGTTCACCCGCTTATTGGTTAGAAGTGGGGGATAACAAACTATTGGGGTCGGAGATTTTTCAGGAGACATCTGCCAAGATAGAGTTGATCCGAGGGAGGATTCAGATAGCTCAGGATAGGCAGAAAAGTTACGCTGATGCTTCATGGAGACATGTGGAGTTAGAGGTTGGGGATCAGGTATTGGTCCTGGTGTCCCCTATGAAAGGGGTGATGAGGTTCGGCAAGAAGGGTAAGTTAGCACCGAGGTACGTGGGACATTTCCCTATTATCGAGAGTGTGGGGCCTATAGCCTACAGGCTGGGATTGCCGGAGAACCTTCAGCGGATACACGACGTGTTCCATGTAGCATCGTTGAAGAAATATCGCAGGAGAGAGAGGGCTTTCTGGCACATTCCACTTGAGGAAATTAATTTACAGCCAGACATCTCATATGAGGAAAGACCGGTGGCTATTCTGGACCGTAGTGAACGGAAATTATGCCCAGTTATGTATATAAAAGGGAATTTATATAATAATCTTTATGTAATTAATTATTGAGAAATTAATACATGAGTTTAAATCTAATTAATCGTGAGTAAAGTTAATTAGGATTTGAGGGAGTTTTTGGGTGACACATCATGATTAAAAATTTGGGAGTCGGGAATTTAGACTCGAGTGAGGTTATTTCGAGCTACGGGAGTAAGTCCAATTTTATGGTGAGGGAGACACCAAAGGTGACTTAATTAATTGATGTGCGAATTAATTAATAATTAGGGTTGGACCATAAACTCTTAATAATTTAAATAGGCTTGTGTTATGGATTTAGTACATGGTGTAGCCGGGACATTTTATATATATATATATATATATATATACGATGTGTGATAGTATATATATAGTGTGTGCATTAATATCAGTGATTGAATATTATTATTATATACTCTAGTGCTATAGGGGGGGTTGCGCGTAGTGGATGAATCCCCTAGCTTAAGGAGTAGGGCGAGTATATTCCCAGGTCATAGCGTACGTTATATGGGGTGAGGGGCATCTCACTTTCAGGGAAGGAATATGACCGCCTCCAATCGTATGTTAAACCAAGTTAGTGAGCGATTTTGATTTGGGTAACTAGGTTATGTGAATATACCTAGTGGGATAGCACTTTAGAGAAATTATATTTTGTGAGTATTTTCACTTGGTTGGATATTAGTATTAAATGTTGTTTCAAGTATGTTTGTGAATACTGCAATATGATTTAAATATATAATTAGGTAAATAATTATATATGGGATAATTAATACATAGTGAAAAATGTATTATGTGCATAACAGGTGTGAGTGTTATATGGAATTAAAAAGGGTAATGATTTAATTAAGTTAATGTTTATAATAACTTAAAAATCATGATTTAAGGTATACTCGGTTAGAGTAGGTTAAATGCAAGGGGTAACATAAGTGTTGGGTCAGGAGAATAGGGCCTAGGTAAATTAAATGAATGCGTTAGTAGTGCACATTAGAGGAGGGGTAAGGAAGTCCTCAAGAGAGTGCGGCACTAACTAAAATATGAAGAGCATGCATATTTATTTATTACTGCAAGTTAATCATTTGTTAAAGGTTTTCAAATGTTTTTGGGTACTAACCGTTGCTATAAAAAAATTAAAAAACCTTTTAGGTGTCCAGCCACAGGGACGCTAGGCTTGACTCTATTCCAGGTATCCGTTGCTGCAGCACATGTGGATGTTGCGGGATTTTTGATAGACGCCTCATTCTTTCATTCTTGTAGAGACCCTTAATTAGTTATCTGAGCATTTCGCTCACATTTCATTTATTAGTGTTAGACTTGTTGATATTGTCTTCTTGTCTTTACTTATATTGGATATTTGGACCGATGGTTTATTCGGTTAGGTATTTTATTTGTGGATGGTTATTTCAGTTTACTGTGATTGTGTATTATTTTATGTTCCGCGTGAGTTTTATTTAATTAATTGAAAGATAACAATTAGCACCAGTCTACTTTTCTCACTCAGGTGGTTAGTAATTAAAAAGACGATAGTGATGCTAAGAATGATCCAACTGAGAAACCTATTCTAACATGATTTAGGACTGATCACTTGGGATTAAATAGGCGGGATGTCACAGATAATGGAACTCCAATTTTTTTATGTATCTTGAACCAAGTAAGACAGTTACAAAATCTTCACATCCCTATAAAGATCCCTAAACAATTCAAATCCAGACTGCAAATGAAATGGATGAATCCTCCTACTGGTATTCTAAAACTTAATATAGATGGAAGCACATTAGGGAATCCAGGAAGTGGAGGAGCTTGTGGCATTTTAAGAAACCAAGATGGCGACATGGTTTGGGATTTTAGTGCTCCTATTGGGGAAGTTACTAACATTGAAACATAGGCAACAACTCTAAAAATGGGATTGGAGTTTTTCATGGTATTAAAGTCCTATGACATTATTATAGAGAGTGATTCAAAAGTCCTCATTGATATTATTCAAGGGAAGGCTAAAATTCCTTAGAAAGTTTCTTAGACTATCCACCAAATCTCTATCCTATTAAAGAGCACAAATTTTATCTTAATCATGTTCATAGGTAAGGAAACCATGTTGTATATTGCTTAGCCAAAAGGGGAAGTATTCAAGCAGAAGAAGCTTTCTCTCATAACTTAGGGGATTTTCCAAACCCCCTTAAGGGAATAATTAAAGTAGATTCATGGGGCCTCCCAAACTTCAAAAATGTCTAAGTGTAAGTGGGGTTTAGCTCTTACCACCGCTAGTTTTAAGTTAGCTTTAATTTTTTCATTTTTCTCGTTTATTCTTGTAAGGGCTTTCCCCTATAAAGAGCCTCATTTACGTTTAAGTTTTTTTAGATTTCTAGAGGAATCTAGTCATGTAAGCTATTTAGAAGAGACAAGTTCTTCTAATAAGCCCCTCGAGAGGCTATTTCTCTATTGATCAATAAAACTTGTGAGGTTACCATCCCTCTTCTTAAAAAATAAAAAAATAATAAAAAGTTCTAGAGATGAACAATAATTTAATTTCATTTGTTGCTTCAAATTCAAATGGGTGCAAGATTGTACTTGAGGACAGAATGCTATGGTGTTATCTTGTGTGCATCAGTGGTGATCAGAGGAAAGAAATATGGATACTTCTATTTTCTTCAAGGGAACATGATAGCATGTTATGCCTCTATCATTGATTAAAAAGAAGAGGAAAATTCATATCAAACTAGGCTTTAGCATAAACATTCGGGACATGCCGGGGTGAAGTCCATGAAGGTGTTGCATAAATAAGGGTTGCTAAAGGGTGCAAAGATTAAAAGTTAGGATATTATGAGAATTGCATATTTGGAAAGCAAACATGGGTCAAGTTTGGCATGACCATTCACTGTGCAAAGAGAATATTTTATTACAATCACATGTACGTGTGGGCTTCTTAGAAAACACCATCTTTGGGAGGTAGTCACTACTTTGTGACGTTCATTGATGACTAATCTCGACGGACTTGGGCCTAAACCATGAAACACCAGGAGTAGGTATTTGAGTTTTTGTTAAATGGAAGAAGATGGTGGATAATCAAACTGGCAGGAAGATCAAGGTGCTTAGGTCGAATAACTATGGTGAGTACCGGTACGATCAGTACTTAAAGAATTTTAAGGACAAGGGTATAATTTTGTATTTTTGTATAAAAAACACCGCTTAAAAATAGAGTAGCAGAGAGGATGAATTTAAATTTTCTTGAAAATGTGATCTATATAGTGTCTAATACGGTCCTGCCGAATCGTTTTTGAGTAGATGCTTTATCCTATGCCTCCTTCATTGTCAAATGTTTTCCATCTACCAAAATTTACTATAAGACTCCTATGGAGGATTGATCAGGTTCCCATCCTACTTATAAGATGGTGTGAGGGAAAAAATTATTCGAGAGCTTGAAAATCAATCTTCATAGGATTAAGTAATGGGATCAAAGGATAAAAATTATGGTTCCTTGAAGATAAGAAGATAGTGTCGAGTATGGATATGTCTTTTGATAATATGTTTATGCACAAATGCCAAAGATATGTAAAAAAGATTCTTCGATGGAGAATGACAGTGAAAGGGTGCAAGTGGCGATGCTACTCTGAATGACTTCAATTGAAAAGGTGGAGTTTTCGGAATAAGGACCTAATTAATAACGGGGAGAAAAAACATTTTTGTCTATCGAAAAAACCTATGGTTAGAAAACCTACGAGGAGATATCTATTCGATCATGACACAGATACATATTCATTTATGGTTTATGACGATTGGTCGTCCATGTAGCGAGAGGCGAGTAGTGACACTCATTGTAACGAGTGGAAGGTTTTTGTGAGTGGGGATATTAATTATCTTCATAAGAACTAAATTTGGAAGCTGGTGAAGTTGCCTAAAGGGAATAAGTCAATCAATTGTCAGTTAGTTTATGTAATACCCAATAAATTAAAAAGAATTTAATTAATTAAAATAATAAGTCAATTTGGATTTCAGGAAACTTTTAATATTTTTGAAAAGAATTTAAATAATTATTTAAAGTTAAAAGTGAATCATTATAATAAATTTTTATAAGAAACTTTGACATTTATTTGGAGTTAATCGAAATTTAGGTGTTCATTGGAATTTGGGTTTTATGTGAGAGAATATTGAAATTTAAAATATTTTATTGCGATTTAAATTAAATAAATAGTTTTTAAATTATTATTTAAAAAGTAAGAAAAGTAATTAGTTCAATAGATGAGGTTGATGAGGTAATTGAAACATACTTGAAGGGAAATCTAGGGTTAAGGACAAAAAAGTAACAATATAAGAATGAGAGAATTAATATGAAAACGTAAATGAATTCATAATATTTCCTAAAACCAATATCTAACTTTCAAAACTTTACACAAAATATCTACTTCCAATCCATAAAATTTTCCCCTTTTATTCTAACCTAAAATCCTACAATTCTATACTTGGTTTTGGGAAGACATCTACAAAATTACAAAAAAAATATTTTTGGGAACATCTTCGAAAAAAATTAACCTCTTTTCTCAAGGGAGTTATTTTTTACATCATTGGGAGCTACTTTACACAAATTGGGAATTTATGAGGAGCAATTGCAAGGGATTTTCAAAAGCGGTATCTCTTATATTTATTTTGGCAATTTTTATTCATCGTTTTAAGGAAAGATAAATTTACTCTCTTCTCTTAGGATGTAAATAATGATTTTTAGCTAAATCAGATTTTTATATATTATAAAAATTGTGTAGAAATAATTAGGCTTATTTGATGTATTAAACAATGATGATGTCTTCACATAAATGGATGAACCCAACTTTTGAAGTCTTATGGTTAGTTAAATTAGTTTAATTGAAATTCGATTAGATAATTATATGTTCTAATTAGATATTCCTATTTATATAGAATTATGTGCTAGACTACTCATTTACATGTATTTGTATATTGTGGCCATCATGAGAGATCTTCCCCCTCCCCGAGATGCTTTCGGATGGAAAGAGGGAGAGATAAAGGTATCGTGCCCCTCGCTACATTGTGGGGTGCTTCGGCCGTCGTCGATTTTAGGGTGATGTAAATAGATAGATCCTCTAGCCAATTTTTCACAAAACAGGCAAAAGAACATCTCGCCGCCTAAAGAGAGCGGCGTCAAAGATAAACTGATGCTTGCGAAACTAATAGTTCAGAGGTTTGGGGGATAAGTTATGGAATGGGAAGGTCTTAGGCACCCATACCTCCCTTTCGGTCTCTCATGGGATTATGTTACTAATTTCCTTTATTTCCTTGTGAAGTGTGTACGTGTGTATATATAAACGGAGATCCAAATTGCTCGGCTCGCATCATGGAAAAAATGGAGTGAGGTCATATAAAGGAATGTTCCTAAAATAATAATTTGAAAGTGTGATGTGTGCGCTTATCGAGATATTGATCGTTATAATGAAACAATAATATGTGTTAGATAAAAGGAAAGTATGAATAACAAGTATGATAATTGTGATTAAATTATGGATAAAATAGAAAAAGATAAAATTAGGGAAATAGGAAAATAGAACTCAAGTTTTAGCCCGAGACGCCTACGTAGCCTATAAAGGCATCAAAGTCCAATTAGTTAGCATACGACAGAAGGGTGGGGTTTACCCCAGAGATTCAAATGGGAGTTTATTATATGCGTGTATGTACAAAAGATATTTTTAGTTTGAAGAAAATATGATGAAGAATCCCCTTTTTTTCTTTGGTTTGTTTTTTATTTGAAAATAAATTATGTGCAATATAGATAATAATGGATGAGGTATTAATGTGTATGATCTAAAGTAAAAGATAAATTGAGAATTTATATAACTAATGTGAAAATAAAGAAATTTAAATAGAGGAGGATGTTTGAACCTTATTTGGAGATTTGAAGCTTAACCTTGATTCTTGATGAGATTCCTTACAAGTTGGGATGAATGTTGGATGAGAGAGAAAGAAATGTTTGCTAAATTGGGTATGAGAATGATGGGAATGAAAGGTGGAAAATTTCACACAAAGAAACTTTGCTGATTGCAGAAGAATATTGTTGAGATCATTAAAATTGATGGATCTGAGGTGCCTATTGAAGTGACCTCATGCTCTAATTATATAGGGTAGGGGTAATGCAATTTGGCATAGTCCTTGCCCTGCCTATCGTTAGGGAACTTAAGACACACTAACGATAAGCAAGGAAATGGAGCTGCCAATTGGAAATCTCGTGTCGATTTTTTGAAAAAATGGTCATAAAATGTAATTTATAATTTTAAATTGTGCACGGGGCATACCATTAGAAAGGTAATTCAGAGACCTTAAATAATCTTTTAGGACGCTCTTCAGTCCAGGTGTTGACTTTTGATTAAACAGGGCTCCAAAGAGCCTATCGATCCTTTGGATAGGAGATCGTCGAACGATGATGGATAGTTCGTCCAAACCGTAAGTCCGAATCGCGAACACGGAGGACCATTGGAAATTTTTACGAGTTACTTCGATGTTCCAAAGTGCTTCGCTCGGTTTAGAGAGTTGACTTTGGTCAAACGGGGTCTGGAAGGACCAAGTGATCTTTCGGAGTAAAATAGATCATTCATCTGTACCGTAAGGCTGATTCATGAATGGGGAAGACTGTTAGAAAGGTTATTCAGTTCCCTTCAAAGATTCATTCAGTCTCATTCAATATGACGAGTTACTTTTGTTTAAACAGAGGTCGAGAGTTCCCAGTGGCCTCCGAATTTTTTTTTAAGGGAAAATGAATTATTAGTTTGAACCGTTATGCCATTTTGTGCATGGGGGGGACCATTACAAAGAAAATTTAGATCCCTTAGAGGATACATTGAGCTTTTCTTTGAAGATGGAGTTGATCAGGGTCAAATCGGATCTTAGGAGAACTCGGTGGCCTCCAATTTAATTTTTGATAGTAAAATGATTAGTTTATTCGAACTATTATGTCGTTTTGTGCATGGGGTGGACCATTGGAAAGAGGATTCAGAGCCCTTTGAAGATTCATTGAGCTTTCACTCGGACGATGAAGTTAACCGGAGTGAAACGGAGTCTGGGAGTTCTCGATGGCACCTAGATCAGTTCTCAGAGTATGACCTAGGGTTTATAGTGAATGGAGAGGTGCTAGGGACCTAAGGAGAGACATAAGGGGTCCTAGAATGTTGTGTCTACATATATATGCATTCAAATTCTAATGTAGTAATTGGAAAGGAATTATATCTTGAATTTCATAACATAATATAGGAAATTGGGGTTTTGAGTAAGGATGAACTTTAATAACTATCCTAGACCATATTGAGAGGTATTGGGGCATAAAACTTCATTTTAAGACAATATTGGTGATTGTGAGTTTTGGACTCTTGTAAGAGGATGCTCGTTGAAGAAAAGTTTATTTTAGGGAAATTTTAGTTCTGTGTACCATGTAAACACTATGGTTTTATCGTGTGATGACTGTGTTTTTAACCGTGCGAATGTGTGCATGGCTAAGATTTTGTATCGTGCGCACAGATCCAGTGGAGTTTATAATTTAGGCAAATTTTAAGGATAGGTGTGATATTTAATAAGTCAATCTGTACTCAGTAAATTCTACTTATATGATAAACGTTGGTTGATTGACACACGGGAGCCTAACATCATGCGATTATACTAATCATTATTATCCAATCCCGTTGATAATGTCAAAATATAAACTTTAACTACACCCTTACACAAGTATAGAGAATAGTCTTGGTATCGAATCCACGGGGAATGAGTTCTAGACGTTAAATTATTTGTTACTTCTGAATAAAAGTGTAAAATATAATTGCTTTAATTGTAATTACTACTAGGTATGTATTTAAACTACGTTAACAAATAAGAATAAAAACTATAGATTGAGAATAATATCCTTCAACCTGGGTTAATTAGCGCAATGGTTACATGGAAGGAAAAGCATTTCAAGATTAAATCTCATTTCATTAATTAATTAAACCTAGATTTGTCACCCCCTAAATTCTCATAAAATCCTAATATGATTTTGGCATAAACAAATATCGAGAAGATTACACGTGTAAACTCGTAAATATGGCGCACACATAATATACACCGTTAAATCTCCTAGGCATAAAATCAAGAACAACCTAACCCATTAAAACTAGCGTAATCCATCACCAAAGCTAAGCGACGAACTAATTCAAGGTGAGTTCAATCATCTCAAGCTAAACTAAATCATCTACAAAGTATTGTAAATGATATGTATTTAAAGCAAATCAAGTAAATAAACAATAAATATTGAAATCAACTAAGTTAACAAAGTAAGAAAATAACAATGGGAGATTAAATTAATGGAGGAAGACAATTAATAGCACACTTATAACCCAAATGAGATGGAACCCTAGGAAAGAGAAAGATGATCTCCTCAAACCAAAACCAATCAAACCTAAAACTAATCAAATCTGAATATTTTAAACAAATGAGGGTAAAAAATAAATATACAAAACTAAGAACGGAAAACTTGTAAAACAAAGAAGTCAGTTATATAAGAGCTGAGAAGAGACCAAATCAATTCGGTGCAAGGGAAATACGACACTACGAGGATGCGAATCAATTCGAAAAATGATCGAATCATTTTGGAACCTACAGGTCTGAATCTTTTGTTTCTTTGTCTTGTTTCTTCACTTGTTCATCATACGAAAAAGCCATATCTTCTTCATTATAGATCAGAATGATACGCGATCAGAGTCTAAGCGAAGCTACATCAGAGGGATACACTACCTAAAGTGTTCGGGATAGAAATACAAATGCTAAAATGACTAAATTACCCCCAAATGTGTGTTGTAAGGAGAAACTTTCCCGAAATGCAACCAAACTTCACGCTTAGCACCTTAGTACCTACAAAACCTCAATTGTACCTTGCAAAGTGTGCACGCACACACACATACACACACACACACACACACATATATATATATACCCCCACCACCACACACACATAGAAGGCGTTGTCTTGCTAACAAGCATAAATATAGAAATTAAGGTGCCCGATGAGGCTAAAATGCATAAGTATAAAGGGTAAATAAATGCAATATTCAGGACGAAGCATTGGTGGTTAAAATATAGTTATTTAAAATACTTAACTCAAAGGATTCAGAACCATTAATGGTGAGGTATAATTATTCATCCAATAACTGCAGATCTTATTATTTATACTCATAATTGATAGTTTAACTACTCGAGTGCGTAGCTATTATCCTGTTACAGTCGACCCGTCGCCTTGTTAGAAGTGCTCCAGGGCACCAGACTTATCCTTATTTGTGGTTTACTCAGTCGTTACGTTCAATCACTACCAATTCAGATTCTATCATTTCTATTTTTATTTCTATATTTTATGCCGAGAGATAGGAGGTTTATCTTAATATTGTACTCATTTTAGGAACATAATTATGCTTAGTAGTTTGGCATGTATAGTTATGTTAGGTAGTACTCAGTGGGGGTAAATGATTCTATTTATATTATCAATTGAGCTTTTGTTATATCTTTATTACTTTTGTTTATCATCATTCATTGATCCCGACTTCATTCTAAGGATGTCATCTATATTATTTTGACAAAGTGTAATAATTAATAAATAGATTTGATAAACCTAGTTATAAAAAATTATGGGGTGTCACAGTTGGTATCAGAACATGGTCCTAGACAATGTAGGTTCCATAGGTCCATTCGATTTTTTTATGTAGTGTTCTTTGATACGTTATTATCTTTATACTCTTATCAAAAGATGCAAAATGTTAATAAATGTTTCATGTCATATTTCAAATGGCACCGAAGAAGAAGACATGTTCTACCACACGAGTTGTCCAACCAAAGACCGTAGCACCAGTGCTACCCTTACCACATATGCCATCCATCCCCGCTCCTAATGCCTAAGGACAGTTTATCTTTGGAGCTCAGTAGCTTTTTGAGCTGATCTCCTAGGCGGTACCGGGAGGATTAGCCGTGAGAAAGCATGACATACCTATTGATGCACCATATTTAGTGATATGGGATCTTACAGTAGAGTGGGAGTAGATTTGTTTTTTGTTCATGAAGAATAATTGACGCGACTAAATAAATGTGTCTCTAACGCATGTTTACAGCTCAAGTGCAAGCTGGTCGCTCAAGTAATAATCCAATAAATCGGGTGCCGAACTCAGGTACTAAGACGTGGAATGTAATGACTACTAAGTAAGGTGTCTAAAACCTAATGATCGACTCACAAAAAAGAAAAGAAAAGGTGACGATTTTATGAGAAAGTATAAATAACTAATGTGACCTAATTAATAAATGCAAATTAACAAAGTATGCAAGGATGAAATTTTTTTGATTAAAACTATATGCAAAAAAAGGGATTGAAGTACACTCCCCCAAACCGTTAGTAATTATGTCGAATAAAAAACTTTTAAGAATCACTTATATAATTGAGAGAAGAATTTAAATTGATCTGCCCACTATGTATAAGAGAATTTTACTCCGCACAATACATAATCAAAAATAAATCTAAAGCGAATGACAAAATTATAGACATGCGTATCGAACCCTTAAACACTTTGATTACCTAGGGAAAATGAAGTTAAAAGGCTTACAATACTCGTACAAACACAATATCAAGACTTTAATTATTTAATTAATTCAGTCATGTTTTATATATATCCATAATACCTAGGTTGGGTTCATGTATCCCAACCCGCTAAAAACCTAGCCACACATGGTAAATCTAAATTTAAGCATGGATTTTACTTTGCACGAATTCATGTTGACGTACGGAATGCAAATAAACATGTATTTAATCACTATGGTAGGAGAAATCATAACTATAACTTGGAAAGCATGGATCTTGAAAGCAATTAAAGGAAGAAATACTTATATTGAAGAATATAGTACAAAATAATGGTAAAACAATAATCTTTGATGATCTTCTTGCCTCCTATGTTCTTTGCCTCCAAAAGCTCTCAAAACTAAGTTAAAGCCAAGTTAGATATCACTAATTATGCTTTTAAACTCAATCAACCGGTTTTTACAAAACCATATATCTCTTGGACAAAAAATAGAGAAAAAATGAAAATTCTTGTTCTGGTAATTTGTCACGTTCTTGGGGCGTGGCTAATGGCGAACCACTCCAGGTGTGCAAGATAATTATAGTTTTTCCCCTTGATTCTTCTCAAATAAAAACTCGCATAACTTCTTCACCGTAGCTCTGATTGAGGTGACATTTTTTTTCCAATATTCTTGTGACCTCAAGCTCTTAAACTTTCTAGTTGGACCCACCTCCGGACTAAGGCTGCAAAATTATGAAAATTCCCTTCAACTTCCTCTTCTTCATTTCTTTCATTGTTTTGATTTCTCTCCCGAATTTACTTTCATGAAATACCTGTAAAACACATGAGAAAAATACAAAACAAGAAACACTCACCAAAAAAGTGTTAGTAGCACAAATATGAGATAAATTTAGATTAATTACAATGTATGAGACCATAAAATAACCAAAATTGAGGGGATAAATATGAAATATTTATGCCTAATCAATAGTCCACCCATGTTTTTAGGGTCGATATATCCTCTAGTAATTAGTTAGCGGTGTCAGGACATCGAGTGCCATCTTCGTCTCTTAACTTCTACGAATGTTCAAAAGTAGATTCTAGTCGCTTTTCAACTGACTGATGATGATATTCAGTGGTGGTAGTATGTGAATACTCCCAAAGAGAGGAATCAGCTGACTTATGTTTCATTCATTTAGAAGTTTAATTAAAACGATTCCCCAAAGTTCGTTCTCACAAAGAAGAGGATATAATTTTTTGTGCTTTAGTAAGGAGCTAGTACGATTGTTGAGTACGAGAAAGAGTTCACGAATTCATCATTATTTATTTTGGAGGAGGTTAATAAAGGGAAGAATAAGATTGGTTATTTTGTTTAGGGTCTCATATACCCTATTCGTCAAATTCTGGTGGCAAATCCTGCTTATGCCATGTATACCCAAATAGTTGACATGACACTCACCCTTTGTAGGGATCAATCTGAGCACTAAAAAAATTTAAAGAAAATTGGACCCAAGACTAAGGTAGGATCTGACAGTGATTGGAAGGGAGGTCAATGCAAAGAGCCTTAGAAGATGTTCTAATCTAATCAACAAAGGCCCTAACATGGTGGGAAAGGTCAACAATAGCAAGGGAGGCAGAGTGATACCGCCCAAGAGAAGTATTCACTAGTTTATTTCAGGTGTAAAGGATTTCGTCATAGACAGAAAGGTTGACCAATTGAAGCCAATCCACATAAGAAAAGTCGGTATGGAAGAGGCGAACATTGCCAGTTTTTTTAGACCCAATTGGGCCAGCATAGTCATGGATAGCCAGGCCACTGGCAGCTAGGCTTTTATCCTAATTATCAGTAACAATAGTGGAAACATATGTAGTAGAAGGGTTCAGTTCTTTCATTTCCCAAGAAATAGGCGCCATCAACACTTCTTGCACCAATCGAGTACATTATACCCAGTTACAATATGGTTAGGTTTATTATGTGGGACCCATGGATGATTATGTGCCTATTCAGACAATCAAAGGTATGCTCTTTATTCATGGCACTTTAGCTAAAGTTTTATTTGATATGGGTGCCACACACTCTTTTGCAGCATAACATTTCATGGGTTTATCAGAGATGGTTTCGTTCCCTTTCACTAGAAGATTATCTATATCTTCTCAATTAGGTGTATCTATTATTATTACTGAGTCTTATGATTGAGTAGACATTTATATTGTTAGGAAATGGCTTGTATCGAATTTATTAGGTTTAGTTACCCATGTATGTTATGTGATTTTGAGGATGGATTAGTTGTACATGTACCGGTATCAGATTGACTGTATAGGTGGAGAAAATTGTATTTGCTATTGTAAGGACACAAATTTCCAATTGAGTCCATATATAGTTTTGGCTCAATTCCGGACAAAAACATTTATTCATAGGATAGTATTTATTGTAATATTCACAAGCCTATGAAGTGTATGTTGAAGACGTAGCGGCAAAGAACTTAAAGCTTCATCAAAATGCCGGTTTGTGTGCCTCGTTTCTACGTCATCAACTAAGGTTCCATGCTCCCAAGGTATGAATGTAATTATATGTATATAGGAGCTTGGAACAATATGTATTGGGTGTTAGGTTAATAAAAACTGCATTTTATTTTTCAGAAAGAATCAATTAGAAACTTAAAAATAAGTATATAAAAGTTTATAAAAGTTTCTGGGCCAAAATCGAATTTTACAAACTTTCTGGACGTTCGTTAGAAATGTCGTTCGAACGAGTTTTTTTTTCGTTCGAACCAGATTTCGTTCGAACGAGTTTTGTCGTTCGAACCAGGTTCGTTCGAACGAGTTTGCCAACCCCTAATCTGGTCAGTCGTTCGATATGTCGTTCGATATGTCGTTCGAACGAGTTTTCATTCTAACGAGATATCTAACGAGATTCTAACGAGCCCAGGCTGGTCGCTCGTTAGAAGTCTCGTTCGAACGAGAGTCAAGTTCGTTCGAACGAGACGTCAGGCGGGAACGGTTTTGAGCAGTTTTTTCCCCACTTCTCCACTTGGTTTTCAACCAACTTTTTCATACTTTATTATGTGCGGGAAACACATTTTCCAAGATAACTTTTCCATCCTAATACATCTCCTAGAGAGAGTTTGAGAGATCATTCCAAAAGGGAAAATGTTCATGTTTTAAGTGTTCTTCAACTTAAAGAAAAAATCTTTAAACACTTAGTTTACACCCATTGTTGTTTATTCCAAGTTCCATATATAGATATCAATTGCTTGGAGATTGTTTTGGCACCGGTTTTTCTCTACACCGAATTGAAGAGAAGTTCGTTTCATTTCTACCCATTTGGAGAAAGGCTCCATGTTGGGGTGACGGTGTGCCTAATTGCCCGATCGGTGGGAGTCCGAGACCGCGGTGGAGCTCCGTTGGTTATCCGCTAATTTGAGGTCGATACAAGAAGAAGCATCACGGCTTGAGAGGGTTCGAGTTTAGGAAGTAAGTCTTTTGTCTTGTATTTTGTAATACCGTTTTTAGTGGATTTGAGGCTAGGGCCATCCCGAGGTTTTTTCCCGTTAGTGGGTTTTTCCTCGTATATCGCGGTGTAGTGTGACTGTTGATTTTATCTTGCTCTATATCACTTAGAACGCATGCTAGATTATTTTCAAGATAAAATTTGGTTTACAATCACACTAATTTAAATTGGGACTTTAATTTAATATTGGATAAAATTTGGTTTATTCAAGTCACTTGCATTAATATGGTGTCGCCTAACTTTGAATAATTGTTAATGATGACTTAGGCAAATTCTAGGACTTGAATTATGTTTTAATTCCTTTCTTAAGATATTAAAACCCAGCCTTGTCGTTTTGTTGAACCATCTCTTATTATACGCTTCCGCATTTATTTGAAAAGGAAATTAAATATTTTAATTGGGACAATTACTGTGGTCCTTCAAATTGGTATCAGAGCCAAAAACGATAAATTATTTCGTTAAGATCCTTTAATTTTTGGCTAAATATGGATTTTTCCCCATTTTCAAAATTTCCTATTTTTGATGGTTCAAACTACGCGTATTGGAAAGCGCGAATGAAATCGGCACTTAAATCTATCGATGAACGTGTTTGGATGTCTGTTTTTAACGGTTGGACCCCACCAACACATTTAATTGAAAATGTACATGTTCCCAAACCCGTTGATAGATGGACTGAAAATGAGTTTAAGCTAGCAAACTTTAATTCCCGTGGTTTAAATGCCTTATTTAGCGCTGTCGCACCGGATGAATTCCGACGCATTATGACATGTGAAACAGCTAAAGAAGCTTGGGATATTTTACAATTAACTCATGAAGGAACGAGTGTCGTTAAAGCTTCTAAACTCCAAAACCTCACCACTCAATTTGAAACTATCAAAATGGATGAAAAAGAAACTTTTGATAAATTTTATGCTAGACTTTCTGATATTGTCAATTCATCCTTTAACTTGGGAGAGAAAATACCTGACGACCGTGTAGTAAAGAAAATTTTAAGGTCCCTACCCGATAGATTTATTCCAAAGGTGACCGTTTTAAATTCTTTACCCACTTTAGCCTCTACGAAATTAGAAGAGCTTGTAGGTGATTTACAAACCTATGAACTAGATATGTTTCCCTCTAAAACTGAAAAGAAAATTGAAAAGGGTGTTGCTTTAAAAGCCCGAAAAGAGGTCAAACAAGTAGTAGAGAGCGATAGTGATAGTGACTCGGAAGACATGGCTTTGTGTGCTCGTAAATTTAGAAAATTTCTTAAATTTAACAAAGATAAAGTTAAAAATCATTTTAAGAAATTTGAATCTTCTAAACATGATAAAAATGAGAAGATTTCTAAAGCCGATAAGATCCCTAAACCTAGTAATGAAAATATTGATAGGGACGAGTCTAATAAATGTTTTGGTTGTGAAGGTTATGGCCATAGGGCTTTTGAGTGCCCCACTAAACTAAGGAAAGAGGGTAAACGACCCGTTTCATATAATGCGACCCTTAGTGATAGTGATAAGGAAGAGAAGCCTGATTCCCCCACTAAGAAAAATTTTGTGGCTTTTATGGCACATGTGAGTGATAATGAGAACTCATCTGATGATGAAATTATAGCACATGCCACTTCCAAGGTCATTGTACATGATTCTCTTATTTTTGATGATAGTGAGAGTGAAGAAGAAGAAGAGAGTGAAAATGAAGAAGAGGTTGATATGAGTGAACTTCAAAATGCTTTTCATGAATTATATAAAGAATCTATTAAATTGAAAAGAGCTAATTTGAAGTTAGAAGCGAGTTTAAAAGAGAGAGTGTCAAGGTCATTGATGAAAGTGCCTTAATAGAAGACCTTAGGACACATGAGAGGACTCTTCAAGAGAAGCTTAACTATGTAGAAGGCGAGAGAGATAGCCTTAGGGGTTTAATGGAATCCTTGAAAAAGGAGCTTCTTGCTTTTGAAGAACGAAATGTTTTACTAGAATCTAAAATTTTAGAATTGGAAAATAAATTAAAAGATTCTAGTAATGTCAAATTTGATTTGGAGTGTCGTTCGGAAAAACTAGATAAAATGTTAGGAATGGTCCAAATTAAAAATGACACTTTTGGTTTAGGCTTCAATTCTTGTAATGACTTTAACCCTAAAGTTAAAACCAATGTTTTAGGAGAATCTTCTAGGAATACATTTAATGATCCCTCCTTAGATAAATCTTTTCGACATGTTCTTACTTGTACACATTGTGGTCGAAAAGGTCATCTTAGGCAATTTTGTTTAAATCTTAAACGAATTCCTAGAAAATCCCATAGTAAAGTAACCACGATAGCTAACGTTCCTACACCCCAAGATAGTAATTCTTCATTAATTTGGGTTAGGAAATCCGACTTGGTTGCCTTACAAAATAGGGATTTTGATTCTCATTTACTTTCACATGCTTCCTCCCTTGCTAAATCTAATGGATGAATGTGTTAGTGTTTGCATACTTTAGCGTTTGTACTTCATGTTGTATTCATATGCTAAATGTATGCTTGTTTAGTCATTTTCTAGTCATTGCCTATTTTCATATCTCATGCTAGAAATCATGACTTGTTTATCTTTTTGTATTATATTTTGTGTTTGATTTAACTGAAAAATATAAAAAGATTTTTGTTTATCATTTGTGTTTTATTTATTTCATTTAAGCTTAATGAAAAATACAAATGATTTGTGTTTAGTCTTTTGAGTATATATCTTTATTTTTTGATTAAAATGTTAAAAACTCAAAAAGATTTTGTTTTGTGTGTATTTTTGTTTGACACACTTTATGTGGCATATATTTGTGTTTGAATCCTATCTTTTACGCTTCCATGTGGCTAGAACTTTTGGTTTAGATTTTCAATCCTTAAAATGTTCTTTACCATGTTTTATATGGAGTAGTTGGATTTTGTATTGTTTAAATGGATTCTATTTCTATATGCCTCTATTCACACATGCACGAGCTCTTTTGAAATCTTAAATGTCACATGTTATATTTGAGCTTTTTGAGGTGTTCTCCTATCAATCTAGTCATCTACATATCTATGACCTAGGAGGACTAGTGCATGTCAAAATCCGTTGCATGTGAGATTTATGTGAAAAATGAAAACATGATAAATAAATATATGCACGGGGAAGGGCTCCGAAAGGATGAATAAAATCCTTTGCGATAGTAAGCCACCGTTGATTGGATCTAAAAGAAATACGTGATCCAAAGGCCTAAAAACAGAATATTTGGCATTTAAAAGAAAGCAATTGCCAAGGCCTATGTTTGTTTGATATATTCATTCAAAAACAAAAGAATATATATGCTCATTGAGGGAGAATTGGATGGTATATCAACGGTTTGCACAATGTCCATTTATCCTAGTTGTCTTTAATGTCATGACTCTATTTGGTTTGTAGAATCATCATCATGCTAGGCTTGTATGCATTGTGTATGTTTGTTCATTGAGTTCAATCTTTATATTGTCACATGAGGTTATATTTAACTGTGATGAAGTTTTCATTCAAATGAGAACTCCGTGAACGTTTCTTAAGTGTTTGGGTCTAAATTTAATTGTTGCTAGTTCACACCCCTACACTTCCGTTTCCATATGACACATTTTTGCCATACAAGTGTGCAAAATTATTGTATTTTGTGTCATGTGTGTGTTTATATCTACATATATATATGCAAGTGCTCTATTGGTATATATATATATATATATATATATATATATATATATATATATATATATATATATATATATATATATGATATTTGTTTGTCTTTGCCTTGCTTTTATTGCCCATATGCTGTCATGTCTTTTCTTTAAGCTTTCACATGCTGTTTATTAGTTCCTTATCCTTTGCCTATTCCTGAACAAAAAGGGGGAGAATGAATGATGATAGGGGGAGATTATGTGCCTATTCAGACAATCAAAGGTATGCTCTTTATTCATGGCACTTTAGCTAAAGTTTTATTTGATATGGGTGCCACACACTCTTTTGCAGCATAACATTTCATGAGTTTATCAGAGATGGTTTCGTTCCCTTTCACTAGAAGATTATCTATATCTTCTCAATCAGGTGTATCTATTATTATTACTGAGTCTTATGATTGAGTAGACATTTATATTGTTAGGAAATGGCTTGTATCGAATTTATTAGGTTTAGTTACCCATGTATGTTATGTGATTTTGAGGATGGATTAGTTGTACATGTACCAGTATCAGATTGACTGTATAGGTGGAGAAAATTGTATTTGCTATTGTAAGGACACAAATTTCCAATTGAGTCCATATATAGTTTTGGCTCAATTCCGGACAAAAACATTTATTCATAGGATAGTATTTATTGTAATATTCACAAGCCTGTGAAGTGTATGTTGAAGACGTAGCGGCAAAGAACTTAAAGCTTCATCAAAATGCCGGTTTGTGTGCCTCGTTTCTACGTCATCAACTAAGGTTCCATGCTCCCAAGGTATGAATGTAATTATATGTATATAGGAGCTTGGAACAATATGTATTGGGTGTTAGGTTAATAAAAACTGCATTTTATTTTTCAGAAAGAATCAATTAGAAACTTAAAAATAAGAATATAAAAGTTTATAAAAGTTTCTGGGCCAAAATCGAATTTTACAAACTTTCTGGACGTTCGTTAGAAATGTCGTTTGAACGAGTTTTTTTTTCGTTCGAACCAGATTTCGTTCGAACGAGTTTTGTCGTTCGAACCAGGTTCGTTCGAACGAGTTTGCCAACGACCCTAATCTGGTCAGTCGTTCGATATGTCGTTCGATATGTCGTTCGAACGAGTTTTTGTTCTAACGAGATATCTAACGAGATTCTAACGAGCCCAGGCTGGTCGCTCGTTAGAAGTCTCGTTCGAACGAGAGTCAAGTTCGTTTGAACGAGACGTCAGGCGGGAACGGTTTTGAGCAGTTTTTGGCAGTTTTTTCCCCACTTCTCCACTTGGTTTTCAACCAACGTTTTCATACTTTATTATGTGCGGGAAACACATTTTCCAAGATAACTTTTCCATCCTAATACATCTCCTAGAGACAGTTTGAGAGATCATTCCAAAAGGGAAAATGTTCATGTTTTAAGTGTTCTTCAACTTAAAGAAAAAATCTTTAAACACTTAGTTTACACCCATTGTTGTTTATTCCAAGTTCCATATATAGATATCAATTGCTTGGAGATTGTTTTGGCACCGGTTTTTCTCTACACCGAATTGAAGAGAAGTTCGTTTCATTTCTACCCATTTGGAGAAAGGCTCCATGTTGGGGTGACGGTGTGCCTAATTGCCCGATCGGTGGGAGTCCGAGACCGCGGTGGAGCTCCGTTGGTTATCTGCTAATTTGAGGTCGATACAAGAAGAAGCATCACGGCTTGAGAGGGTTCGAGTTTAGGAAGTAAGTCTTTTGTCTTGTATTTTGTAATACCGTTTTTAGTGGATTTGAGGCTAGGGCCGTCCCGAGGTTTTTTCCCGTTAGTGGGTTTTTCCTCGTATATCGCGGTGTAGTGTGACTGTTGATTTTATCTTGCTCTATATCACTTAGAACGCATGCTAGATTATTTTCAAGATAAAATTTGGTTTACAATCACACTAATTTAAATTGGGACTTTAATTTAATATTGGATAAAATTTGGTTTATTCAAGTCACTTGCATTAATATGGTGTCGCCTAACTTTGAATAATTGTTAATGATGACTTAGGCAAATTCTAGGACTTGAATTATGTTTTAATTCGTTTCTTAAGATATTAAAACCCGGCCTTGTTGTTTTGTTGAACCATCTCTTATTATACGCTTCCGCATTTATTTGAAAAGGAAATTAAATATTTTAATTGGGACAATTACTGTGGTCCTTCAGCTATACCGAAAGAGGAGATTTATTTGGCGATTATGTCTAGATGTGATGGCGGGGCTACTACCTAATTTTATTTTATTGATGATAAGACTCATTAGGAGGCCATAGTGTCCCTACCTATTCTTCACCTAGTTCAGGAGTTCCTCAACATATTCAATAAGATTTTGGGTTTACACCGATTAAAGATATTTATTTCATCATAGATTTGGAAAAATGGACTAAGCCGATAACTGGAGCGTCGTATCATATGTCCCCTATGGAGATGAAAGAACTCATGGATCAGATTAAGCAACTACTAGAGCAAGGGTTTATCGTCCATGGTAGTCCACCTTGGGGTGCACCTGTGTTGTTTATGAAGAAGAAAGATGGATCATTAAGACTGTGCATCGATTATCGTGAGTTGAATAAAGGAACAGTGAAGAACAAGTATCCACTACTAAGGATTGACGATCTTTTTTAATAGTTGGTGGGATCTTTTTTATTTTTGAAGATTGATTTGCGATCCAATTATCACTAGTTAAGGATGCAGGAGGAGGATATGGCCAAGACATCCTTATTGGCTCATTATGGATCTTATGAGTTTCAAGTGATGCCATTTGCTTTAAAAATATTCCCCAACTGCATTCATGAACTTAATGAATTGGGTGTTCTGGTCGTATTTGGACCAGTTCATCATCGTCTCTATTGATATATTTTGATATATTCACGGATTGAGAATGTGTATGACAGATATTTACATATTGCATTGTAGATGTTGCAGGAGCATAAATTTTTTGATGAGTTCTCCAAATGTGAATTTCGAAAATGGAAAGTGAAGTTTTGGGACATGTTGTTTTAGAAAAAGGTCATTCAGGGGATCTGAGTAAAGTGTCAGTCATGTTATAATGGGTACAACCAACAACACCTATTAAAGTTCGTAGATTTTTAGGTTTGGATCTTTATTACTGGATATCCATCCGAGGATTCTCAGATAAACTGGTGACAATAAATGATTTCACCAAGAAGGGTGTAGTATTTTGTTAAAGTGAGAGGTGTTAGCAGGCGTTCGAAAATCTCAATGAGAAGTTGAATTTTGTGCCAGTTCTTGCCTTATCGAGGAGTGAAGTTATATTTTTCGTATATACCTATGCTTCTCTATAGGGACTGGGTGTGGTATTAAAGAAGGATGATAGTCCGATTTCTTAAGATTCTCTTAAGTTGAACCTGCATAAGGTTCATTACCCAACTCGTGACTAGGAGTTAGCCGATATCATATTTGTATAGCATGCATAGAGGAATTATCTATGGGGTGAGAAGTTTAGTCTCTTCAATGATCATAGGAGTCTACAGTATATGTTCACATAGAAAGAATTCAATATGAGACAATAAATATGTTTTGAGTTCATCAAAGGTTAATCATTTCACAATCCAGTACTACACAGGGAAGACTAACATGGTAGAAAATGCATTGAGTTGACAACCAAGTGGTAGTCTTTCAACATTTTAGGCAGCCCAGTGCGCCTTGATAAAGATGATTGGTGAGTTAACCAGATCATTCATGAGTATGCTCATGGTGACTTTAGATATCATTGTATGAGTGATTGGGGATAGTCAGAGGATGAGATGAGTAATGGGAAGGTGACAGAACTTTTATCTACTGGTATACCATTCTTTTCAATGGGATTCGATGGCGGGTTACGTTATAAGGGTTGGTTGGTGGTACCCATGTATGAGGAATTGAGACGGGTCATTATGAAGGAGATGAATGGTTCGCCTTTTTTGGTACACCTAAGAGGGGATTATATGTACAAAGATATGAAGAAATAATATTAGTGGGATAGTATGAAGAAGTACGTGGTTGAGTTTTTATTGAGATGCACCACTTATCAGAGGTAGACCATCAGAAGCCTTTCAATATATTTAAATTTCTATATAAGGACAAATTTCCAATCGAGTCATTTGTTATATTGGCTTTATTCCGTTGGACAAAACACTTTTGGATCATACTGCATCAAGGATCATTCAACGCAAAGATTCAAGCATCACATTCAAAGTTCATGCGTTATCAATATTCATGCCATGCTATCTATCCTACAAAGGTATATGACAAAAATACAATTTTATCTATTGGAGTATTTTGACTAATCAAGAATTTTTCATATAAGAAAATGTTCATAAATAAACAATATTAATATTGAAAAATCCTTGAAATAAATTTGAAAAAGTTTGGGCAAAACTTATAATCTCGTTCGAAGTTTATTCCAGGTCTTTCGAACGACCTGGATCTAACGACTTTAGTCAGCCTATACTGGAGCTTCGTTAGAAGTTTGTTAGAAAGGTCGTTCGAACGACCTCGTTCGAACGAGGTTTCTAACGACCTCTATTATACTATACTGGCACGCCGTTAGATATCTCGTTCGAATGAGAAGTCGTTCGAACGAACTCGTTCGAACGAGATTTTGCCAGGTCTGATTTTTTAAACTTATTTTTGAGCAGTTTTTTCCTATAACTGTTTTTTCCCACTACTTTTTCCGTTATTTTCACATGAACAAAAATCAGTTTTATATGTCAAGGAAGTTTATTTTTGAAAGAGAACCTTTTCCACAACTTCCCTCTTTTTGATAAAAAATCAACTCCAACATTTTTATCATCTTTTCAAACAAAACCCCTTCATTCAAATTCACATTCAACAAGCAAGTTTGCGGTGGATCTATGCATTCAAGCTTTGAGGAGACGGTGGTTTTGGGCTTCGGTGGATACCGCAACACGAGGAGTGTTGAGCAACGCGTTGGAGCTTCACGGACTACAACTTCAGAGGTCGAGGACGGCATAAGCGAGTCATGAGTGACTCAATGTCTGTAAGTCTTTTGAGTCTCTTGTAAAACCTATTGTTGTAGTGGATTTTGTCTAGGCCCAGCCGTCCGAGGTTTTTCCCATTTGGGTTTTCCTCGTACATCGACGTGTTGTGGTTGGGATTTTCGCATTTCATTTTATTAAATCACCTAGATGCATGTTTAGGATAAAATGAATATAATTGGAATTTGTTCTTGCAAACTTGTGAAACTGTATTTAAATTGAGATTGGAAAATACCGCTTTATATCTAATATTAAAATTGGATTGCGTGTGTGTGTTTTCTACGAATTAAACTAAGATCATATAACCTTGCAACTTCAAATTGGTATCAGAGCTTGTTTCTAAAAGTTATTTAGATGAATCCTGGAGGTTATATGGATAGTTTTTCATCGAATAGACTACCTTTGTTTGATGGAACAAATTATACCTATTGGAAAGCACGTATGAAATCCTCTCTTAAATCTATTAATGAACGTGTTTGGGTCACTGTTGAAAGAGGATGGTCCCCTCCTACTATGGTTGTTAATGATGAACATATTTTGACTCCTGTTGAACAATGGAGTGAGGAAGATTTAAAATGGTGCAACTTTAACTCTAAAGGATTAAATGCCTTATTTGGTGCCGTGTCTCCCGATGAATTTCGTCATATAATGACGTGTGAAACGTCAAAGGAAGCTTGGAACATTCTCTAAGTTACTCATGAGGGAACTAGTGTTGTTAAAGCATCAAAACTTCAAAATTTATCTACACAATTTGAAACTATCACCATGAAAGAAACTGAAACTTTTGGTGAGTTTTATGCTCGTTTATCTGACATAGTTAACTCTTTCTTTAACTTAGGTGAAGAAATACCTGAAAATCGTGTTGTTAAGAAAATACTTAGATGTCTTCCTAAGCGATTCATTCCTAAAGTCACTGTTCTTAATTCTTTAGGAAACCTAAATACTTTAAAACTTGAAGAACTTGTTGGTGATTTGCAAACATATGAACTAGATATGTTTCCTAAAGATAACAAAGGAAAAGATAAAGGAGTTGCTTTAAAAGTTAAGAAAGTTGATGTGTCTGATTCTGATGAGTCTGACTTTGATTCTGATGATATAGCCTTATTTGCTAAAAAATTTAAAAAATTTCTCAAGTTTAAAAAACAAAACTCTAAATTTGAAAAACCTAAATTTGAGAATAAAAACAAAGGAGGAAATAAAAAAATTCACTAATCAGGATTCAAAGAAGTTCAATAAAGACAACTTTAAGAAGGATGATTCGGAGAGATGCTTTGAATGTGAGGGACGTGGTCATAGAGCTTTCGAGTGCCCCACAAAACTTAAAAGACAAGGCAAAGAAAAAGCCGTTTACAATGCTACTCTAAGTGACAGTGATAATGAGTCTGAAGACTCTGATGACTCTAACCCGTCTAGAAATAACTTCACTGCCTTTATGGCGAGCCTTGCTAGTAATTCGTGTGAGTCATACCTTAATGTTGACAATTCTGAACAAAATCTAGAGGTTGTTTCTACTCATTCTACCAGTAGTGATGAAAAAGAGAGTGATAGTGATATAGATGAGAGTGAACTACAAACTGCTTATTCCGAACTCTACAATGAATCTCTTCGCATTCAAAAAGTCAACAAAAGATTAACCTTGAAAGTCTTAACTTTAGAAAAAGAGTTGAAAGGCCTGAAGGAGAAGGAGGCTTTAGTTAGTCAACTCGAGGCAATTAAAATATCTCTTTCTGAAAAGCTTATCATGATTGGTAAAGAAAAATGTGACTTGATTATCTCCTTAGAAAGTGTTAACAAAAATCTTAATGAGTCTCTAGAAATTAGAACATATCTAGAAGCTAAAATATCCCAACTTGAAAAAGATCTCGAGTCCTCTCGTGAAGTTAAAGTCACACTCGAGGACAATTCAGGAAGAATGGGAAAACTATTTCTAGGTCCTGTTTTAGGATATAAGGAGAAAGGGTATCAAGAGAGAAAGGGTATAGGATATGAAGAAGCAAATTCTTCAAAAGTCAAATCTGAACCTGTTGCTAAGTTTGTTACAAAATCTAAAGTTCCTAAAGTAAATCCCACTAAGCAACCTTTAAAAGTCGGCCCAAAGAAACCCTATGTATGCTCATATTGTCACAAATGGGGTCATCTTAAAGATTTTTGCTACAAACTTGGAAAGAACCCTCAATTCACAAATTCAAAACAACCTTATAGCTCCTTAGCTAATCTTAAGAGTCAAGTTGAGTATGTAGTCAATACTTCTAAAAATCTAATGGAAGAGTTTCTTAGGTTTTCTAAAGTCCAAGGAAATAACTCTAATTATAAGACTAGAGCCAATCAAGGAAAGAAAACTACTCAAGCTTGGGTTAAGAAAATTCAAATCAAGAAAGCTTTTGTCGCTCACGTTGCACTAAAGGCACAAAATACCTCTCAATGGTACTTTGATAGTGGTTGTTCTAGACATATGACTGGCGATAAATCCCTATTTACCACTCTCGAAAATCATAAAGATGGTAAAGTAACTTTTGGGGATGGTAGCAAGTCGCAAATCATTGGTAGAGGTTCTATTGAAATCTCAGGATTCCCTAAACTCGAAAATGTCCTTTATGTTGATGGTCTAAAAGCTAATTTGATAAGTATTATCCAACTATGTGATGATAATCTTGATGTGAAATTTAGTCAATCGGAGTGCATCGTTTATGATCAGTCAGGTGAATCGATTTTACATGGTGTTAGAACTAGTGACAATTGCTATGGAATCATTCCAAAATCTTCCTTAGTCTGCAATAATGTAAAAAACTCTTCTACCGAACTTTGGCATCAAAGATTAGGTCATGTTAACTTTAGAGTTCTTGACAGACTTGTGAGAAAAGAGCTTGTTCGAGGCTTACCGCCTCTAGGAAAGCCAACGTCCACCATTTGCGGACCGTGTTACTTTGGAAAACAAATTAAAAGTCCTCATAAAAAGTTAAACTCGATAACAACATCTCGTGTCTTAGAATTGATACACATGGACCTTATGGGTCCAACTCATACCGAGAGCATAGGAGGAAAAAGATACATCTTGGTTATGGTGGATGATTTCTCTAGATACTCTATTGTAGGTTTTTTACGAGAAAAATCTGAAACAGTTGACTTTCATACTGTTAAATGTAGAGCTCTCCAAAATCATCACGGTGTTACCATAAAGCGCTTTAGGAGTGATAATGGAACCGAATTCAAGGAATCCGGTGTGAATGCCTTCTGTGATGAAATAGGAATAAAACATGAATTCTCGATCGTTCGAACACATCAACAAAATGGTATAGTTGAACGAAAAAATCGAACGATCCAAGAAATGGCAAGATCTATGCTCCTTGGAAGAAATGTGCCCTGTAGGTTTTCGGCCGAAGCGGTTAACACTGCATGTCACAGAGTAAATAGAGTTTATTTGCTTCCTAACACTAACAAAACTCCATATGAATTGTGGACGGGTAAGAAACCAAATTTGTCCTATTTTAGAGTGTTTGGAAGTCCATGCTATATTCTTAGAGATAGAGAACTTCTAGGGAAATTTGACTTGAGGAGTGATGAGGGAATTTTCCTAGGATATTCTCAAAATAGTAGAGCATTTAGAGTTTTCAACTTGAGCAACTCTAAAGTAATGGAATCCATAAATGTTGTCATAAAAGATGATGCTCCGGCACACAAATTAATAATGAGGAAGATTTGTCATGTGAGTGTGATGTTGTGTCAATTTTTGAAAGTATTGATTCTCTAAATGATTTGGTTGTCCCAACTACCGAGAAAAAGGACGTTACTCCTTGGGTCAGAAAAAATCATGACACTTCCCAAATTATAGGAGATCCCGAGGTAGGTGTCAAGACTAGGGCGCAATTAGAAAATGAAGTTACCTATCTATGCTATACTTCTACAATTGAACCCAAAAACTATAAAGAAGCATTAAAAGATGAACATTGGATTAATGCTATGCAAGAAGAACTGTTTTAATTTAAGAAAAATGATGTTTGGGAATTAGTCCCTAGGCCTTCTAATACCAATGTCATTGGCACTAAATGGATTTTTAAAAATAAAATGGATGAAAATGGTGTCATTGTTCGAAATAAAGCTAGATTAGTTGCTCAAGGATATACCCAAATAGAAGGTGTTGACTTGGAAGAAACTTTTACTCCTGTTTCTAGGTTAGAATTGGTTCGTCTTTTACTCGCCATAGCATGTCACCTTCAATTTAAATTATATCAAATGGATATCAAAAGTGCCTTTTTAAATGGTATTATTCAAGAGGAAGTATACGTTGAACAACCAAAAGGGTTTGAGGACCCAAAACATCCTACTCATGTCTTCTTTCTAAAGAAAGCTTTATATGGCTTAAAATAAGCTCCCCGTGCTTGGTATGAAAGACTCACCTCTTATCTCCTTTCTCGTGGCTTTTTGAGAGGGGGAGTAGATATGACACTTTTCGTTCGGCGTGACGAAAAAGATATCCTTGTTGCTCAAGTTTATGTAGACGACATAGTGTTTGGGTCTACGTGTGATAAACATACTCAAATTTTTTCAAAAGAAATGCACAATGAATTTGAGATGAGTATGGTAGGTGAACTTACTTTCTTTCTAGGTCTTCAAGTTCGTCAACTCAAAAGTGGGATATTTTTGTCCCAAACTAAGTATGCTAAAGACCTCGTTAAGAAATTTAAACTCGAATCCGCTAAACATGCTCGTACTCCTATGAGCTCCTCTATTAAACTTAGTAAAGATACCGACGGACAGGATGTAGAGCATACTCTTTTTAGAAGTATGATATGTAATTTACTTTACCTAACTGCGAGTCGTCCAGATATTTCTTTTAGCGTAGGAGTTTGTGCTCGTTATCAAGCCGCACCAAAAGAGTCTCATTTACTTGCTATTAAACGTATCATCAAATATGTTAGTGGGACCCTGTCTTTTGGCATTTGGTACTCTTTTGACACCAATGATTGTCTATCGGCATATTTAGACGTCGATTGGGCAGGATATGTTGATGGATGTAAAAGTACATCTGGCGGTTGTTTCTATTTTGGAAGTGCACTTGTCTCATGGATGAGCAAGAAACAAAATTCTATTTCCTTGTCCACGGCAGAGGCCGAATACATTGCCGCCGGGAGTTGTTGCACTCAACTCATTTGGATGAAACAAATGTTGGAAGATTATGGTATTTCCCAAGGCACTATGACCATATATTGTGATAATACTAGTGCAATTCATATTTCCTGTAATCCCGTTCAACATTCTAGAACCAAGCATATTAAGATCCGTGAACATTTCATTCGTGACTTGGTTGAAGAGAAAATTGTTTCTCTAAGCTTTGTTCCTACAGATCAACAATTGGCCGATATCTTTACTAAACCTCTAGATGCCCTTAGGTTTGAAAACCTTAGGAAATCAATTGGGGTTTTCTCCATTGATTGAAATCGAAGTCATTTATCTAGTTTAGGTTGCTACTCTTGTATATTTTTATGCCTATGAACTAGATTTACTTTGTATATATTTTATTCAAAATCTCAAACCTATTTTTTCTTTATTTTCAAGGAAAACGGGAATGGTTAGAACAGCTATCAAATTTTTGTCCATATGGCTTTATGGTCGGTGTATTCAAATCCCTATCTTTATCCATGTTCACGTGGCTTTCGATGAATAGTTAATCCATACATTGTTTATCTTGTGCACAATAATGCTCTTTTATGATATATAATTTTGTGATTTCCTCACATCTTTGCCTTTTGCACACATCGTACACGGAATATTACGAATATCTTGTTCACATTGTTCTTGCAAAGTGAGATTTGGTGTTGTCTTATCAATCCTGTCACATCCCTTATAAGCAATCGAAATTGTGCATGATCATCCGTTGCCCGGATTGAAACAAAATGATAATATTCTTCCGGTTGTTTTCCGTTTCAAGCAATGGAATCGGGCTGCGAAAAACATAAAAGTTTTTGCGTGAAAAGCCCCCATTTGCATTCTCAGTTGTGTGGCTAAAATAGAGGCATTGAAAATGATATATATATATATATATATATATATATATATAATGCCAAAGCCAAAATAATAGGCTTGATTGAGTCTTCAAAAAGATACGTCTCAATCTATTGTTACTCATGGGAGATATAAGCTGAAGATCAACGGGCCTGCACATTTCATCAATTTATTGCTTTCTCTTTGTGACATTATTGGCGAGAGAATCATCTATTTTGTATGCTTGTTACATTCGTGGTTAAGTGTTCAACAATATTTCATTTTGTTACACAAGGCTAATCTGAGTGAATATTGCACGTATATATTGTTTGGCATTACGCACTTGTACAATGTTGTGGCTAAAAACTTTCACTCGTATTGTTCACACCCCTACATTCTCGCACCCACTTTTTGGATATGTTGCCTCAAGCTAGGATTAATAAAATGACATTTTGGCATTATTCTGGCCATCCCAATTCCTGATATTATGGTATTTTTCACTATATTTTATGATATTTTTATTTTAAAATTTTTAATTTTTGTTAGAAATTCTCGTTCGAACGAGATTTCTAACGACATCCATAAACCCCATTCTGTCTCCTCGTTCTAAATATCGTTCGAACGACAAATTTCGTTCAAACCAACTTCTAATGAGTTATGTCTCGAGTCGAAACTGTCTCGTCGTTCGAAATATCATTCGAACGACAATGTTCGTTCAAACGACCTTCTAATGAGTTATCTCACAAGGTGAAACTGTCTTGTTGTTCGAAATCCTCGTTCGAACAACATCACTCGTTCGAACGACCTGGAGTTAAAACGGTCAGATTCTCTTCCCCATAACTGCAACCCACGTTTCCCAATACCCTTTCCATTTTCCCAGACCTCTCTTCCATTTTCCCCTATCTTCCATTTTTCCCTCTCCTTTTCTTTCTCTCTCCCACGTTTCATCCCTCTTCCCACTCTCTTTCTTTTTCCCTATTTCATATTTCCCCAAACCTTCATCCATTCCCTCATCTACGTTTTGTGTTGCTATTCATCTCTCAAGGTATTTTTCTTTCTTTTTCCTTTTGCTCTCTTCCGATATATATATACTAGTGTATGCCCGTGCCTGAAGGCACAGCGAAAATTTCCAAAGTACGTAATCGCAAAACGATGAAAATTTCCAAAAGTACGTAGTTGCCAAACGAAAATAATTTCGTTCCCCAACAAAACAAAATGTAACTTTAAAAAAATTGGTCATAATTCCCAAAGTTGTGCGCGTCATGACTTCAACTCGCATGCCTACAACACTTCTTGCATCGTGCATAATGCAATTAATAAATGTTTTACATATTATAAGTGTAAACAATTTATAAAATGTATGCAGTTTTGTCCCAATAATAGGCCATGATATAAAACTTGAAGTATCAAAATAATAAAATTATAATAATAAATTTGGTATCTTTCAAAATAAACCCCATTAGAGAAAGACAATAGATAGATTATATGCAATTCATCTAGCAAGTGAAATTCATTAACATGTGTGAACTAACATAAAGGAAATATATCGGATCGACATAATTAAAGCAAATGTAAAAGAAATGAAATAAAACAATATAATCCACATATGAAAATTGCATTACAAATAATATAAGTCGAAAGGTTTTTTGCATTGAAAATAATTTTAAACAATTTCAAAAATTTGGGCAGAACTTCCTCTATTTATAGGACTATCCACCATGTTTAAGAAATTAAAAATACACCAATAACAATAATACTCACAATCTGTCCCGAACCTCGTATAAACCACGTAAACAATTTAATAATATTCATAAATGGATCCCTAATGTAGACAATACTCATAACAAAAACCTTGGGAGTGAGCTGACGGGCAGTGCATTGCAGCTGCATACAGTAGCAGTGTAAGCAGTGAGCAGAAGCGATGCACCCTCGCAAGGGCTGAGGTGAGGGGTGTGTAGCCGTGGGCTGAAGCGCTGATTGGCGATGAGATGAAGCGCTGTGTGGCAGTGAGCTAAAATGCTGCGTGGCAGTGAGCTGAACCCACTGCGTGGCATGTAACTTCATTTTTTGAAGTTGGCAGCCTGAAAGCAAATTTATCTAGTAGTTAATGTTCAAGAGTTACTATATCACGGGAAAAAGTAAACTAACTACAAATGAAACCAAACAATATCATATGATACATAGAACATAAATAGTACACGACAAATATGAAAACACATAGGGGGCAGTAGCACCCGATTCGTGGGGGCAGTAACACACGATTCAGCAGAGGCAATAGCACACGATTCAGCAGCTATTTGATCCTTATCGGTAGCAGCCTCCTAAGCGGATAAAGATTGAACTGAACCCATTGGAGATGGAATTTCCTTTTTATTTCTGGAGGAACTGTTTTGATCTTTATTCCTCCACTGCTCAAAACAGGTCATGTACACCATGTCAAATTGCTAGCTCTAGAGAGAAAACTACCCAAATGAATGCCATGCAAATTTGTTGCAAACTTTAAATTGAAAAAAAAACATTGAGGATTAATATATCATAAAGAAAATTAAAATTTTCATTACGAACGTCGAAATAAAACATCCATAGAATTTAGAAAGACTAGGTACTTAGTGATCACCTCTTTTTTATACATCAGCTGCTCAATAGCATTTGTGTTGCCCAATTGAGTGACCCTCTATCTTCACTATAATAGTAACAAATGCTCAATAACTCAGACCAAATGGGCAACTCAAATAAGCCTCCGACAGAGTATTATTTCCTCACAAATTCGAGCCCATTTCAGCTCTTCTCCTGCCTGCAACTCCTCGTCTATATTTATGAAATCCCCGCATCTATCACCAATGGCTTGTGACACATTCTCATCCCAGAGATGAAGGGGGAGACCCATCCCTCAGACCCACCATAGACAACCCATTTATTCAACTTGAACACCCTCTCTGCTTCACTGACTAGTGAAAATACAAAGCAAAATGCAGTGGGATTCAAGCAACGAACCTCCACCTCGCCTACCAATCGCCAATGCCCATCAACCAATTCTCATTCCAAAACCTGCAAAACATAAGAACAATATTAGATTTGTAACCACATATCAGGTCTTAAATTCCATCCTTAGTTTCATATATATAGTGAAATAGAACAAAAAATAAAAAAAAAATAAAACTAAAATAGATAAAGAGAGGCAGAGAATCAGGTAAAGAAAATAGGGCATACCTGAAGGTTCTGGGTGCCCCATTGCAGCTCGAACAGATCCTTATTTCGAATCAGAGGCACCTTTATACAAATTGACATCTTTATGCTTAAAGTGGCCAAAATTCTGGATAAAAACCAATGCATTAAAATCCTAGTTGTAAATCTGCAATCACATAAGAGAAGAAAATCTATGTAAATCTGCAATCTGTAAGCAATGCATTAACATAATTGAACAACAATACAATGATCTCTATAGACATGATCTCACCTTGAACATTAGGGACTACAAAAGTGTAAACTTCTTCGTCTGTCAAATACTAAACCGAAAAAACTCTTCGAAGTGTCACTACAATGTTGGTTCTTTATTGGTTGGGATGCTTT
This sequence comes from Sambucus nigra, assembly GCA_949130495.1. Classification (NCBI taxonomy): domain Eukaryota; kingdom Viridiplantae; phylum Streptophyta; class Magnoliopsida; order Dipsacales; family Adoxaceae; genus Sambucus; species Sambucus nigra. The sequence goes on along the minus strand of OX422218.1, from coordinate 311,895,270 downwards.
GTCTTTATCTGTTTGAGAGATTTAGTTCGAATACAGTTAAATAAAGAAATAAAGGGAAAAACGAATCTACATGAAAATAAAGAAAGGGAAAAAAGTCCAAATCAAATTATAGTCTAATGTCTAATCTAATCTTGAAATAAAGAAAGGGAAAAAAACTCCTAAAAAAATAGCAGGAAAAAATGAAAAAAAATTTAGATCTTCATACCTGAGAAACGTCAAACGGAGGTAGGCTCCCCGCGGGCGGATGGCTGGATAATAGGATGGCTGTTGCTGCTGCTGGGCAGATGACACCCGAGACGTTACCCATCAAACTCTGAAATTTTCGTCTTCAATGTAATAGGCCTTGAATTCCATTAACACCAAAATCTGACTGGAAACAAAACAGTTGAAGTTACCCAAGGAGATTCACCTCCTTATTAGCAGCTGAAGTTGCGACACTCATGCTCAGTGGAAAACAATCATTATTTCGTACACCGAGCTGAAGATCAAAGCCAAAAGAACACAAAAATCATGCCAAAAATAATCAATAAAAGCATAGAATGAAACATATGATTAAAAAAATAGTACCTCATATGATATGTGAAACTATGACTTAGTTAAAAAAATATTACACAATAATTAAAGATATAGAGAGAAGTACAACGACTCTAGTCATTGAATGGATTGTAGCATCACTTCATAGTGGTATAGTCTCGAAATAGAGGGAAATGGCATCTAAATATAAATGTTTCAAAAAACATTTATTATTGAGATACTCAATTCAACACAACATAACAATATAGTAAGAAAATATATGGTGTGTTTTGAATAAATAATCGCAAGGTCATATAACTCATGTATATTACACAATAATATACATTTCCACTTGAAGAAAAAACATATGAAGAATAGGATTAAAAGATGATAAGAGAGAATAAGATTAAAAGATGAAGAAAAAACATTTTTTATCAGGGAAACAGTAGAGTGGAGGAGGCTACTGAGCACCTCCAAATCATCCAAATAAAGATTGATACTAATGGTCATAATGACTCCTTGGATGATAGTGAAGTTCATGCTCATGATGAATTATTTAGAGCTCTGAGATTGAATTTCATGCATATTATTTTTAGGCAAATGAGCTATTCACAAAAGGCAAATGAGATTGAACTTCAACCCCTCTTTTCCATACCTGGGAGTTAATTTTCAAAGGAAGCCTTCTGATGGCAGCCTTTCTGATGCTCACTCTCAGCCTCTTATGAATAAGGCCAGAATCAAGTTAGAAATATGGAAAGGGCACCTCATATCCATTACTGGTATAGCCCATCTTATCAAATTGGTCATCCTCCATATACTTCAACGTCCTAAAATTCATTCATACATCAACATAGGTAACTAAAACGATTATCATAATAAAATACAAATATCCAAATAGAGATAAAATAATAGAATATTTGGCCATGTCTTCTTCATTAGGTCTATTTACTATAAAAAAATGTTATACACTAAATTGCAATGCGTCCCAGTGTAGATATAAATAGAATCATAATAAAAAATCAAATGACTACCACTAAAAACCTCCACCAACATTTCTTAAAATATTGGTGTAAAATAGTTGTAAAAAAGTCATAATGAAAAGCTAAGAAATCTTCAATTAGTAACTATGCATGTGCATTTCCTAAAAATTTCAACAAATCAATCAAAATAAACAAATACGAAAACTCTTAGAGGGATGGCTTCAAATTAACTAAAGAGGTTCAATAGATTTCATACCCAAACAATATTAATGAAACTAAAAATCTCTTAATTACCCTATTTTAAATTTTTATAAAAAAACTAATTTTGATTACAACACAAATCAACCACACAAATTAACCAAGTTCACCTGATTACAACACCCTAAAACTAACATTTAACACCATTTGCTTTAAGAACATACTAAAGAGAAATTTCAACACAGAAATGAATACCTCAACGGCTAATCACCTCTTCATTTCAGGTCCTGTTGCTAAAAAACTTTAGTATTTGTCAGAAGATTAATGGGAATCAATAAAATGTCTTCATGTTAATGACAACAATGAGAATCACACAAAATAAACCAAATAGTTCCACATCTTCAAATACTTGCAAGTAAAATTCCATTGTAATGATTTAAAGGGTTCAAAACATAGTAAAATTAAGGAATGATTACAGTTCATAAAACCCACATTTGAGTTATGTAAACCCTAGATCTGAATGTAAAAAACACATACCTTTGCTTGTAAAAGTTGTGGCTCATGTTCCCACTTCCAAATCACAAATCGACTTTATAATACAAAAAAACATTAGATCTGCAAATAAAATATCATAAATGTGAAAAAACTATGGTCCCGGATCTGTGTGCGTGTGTATGTATGAGTATGTGCATGTGTGTGGGTCTGTGTGGGTGTGTAAGAGGGTGAGAGAGAGAGACACCTGAAGTTGGCATTGTTGGAGGTATAGGGCAGCGGTGAAGGATGGAGGCGGGTAGGGTTATTGGTGGGAGGGTTGAAAGGGTGAGATAGACGAAATGAGTGAGGGGGAGTGAATGAGAGAGTCAGGGTGGGGTTTGGATTTGAAGTGGGCATTCCTTCATTTGCCATGTCATAATCCTCTTCATTTGACATGGCACAATGTGAGACCCTTAGATCACACCAGGAGAATAAATGACACCCGTTGGATCATTTTACTATTCAAACAGCCCTCTCCCATATATATATATATATATATATATATATATATATATTTGTTTATATATATCTGTTGTTGGGAATATTTTCAAAAATCAATTTTCAACTTTTTTTTTCCCAACATTTCTATATATGCATGTGTGTATATCCCTCATAATTTTTTGGGGGGCTATCTTCTTTTGTGTATTTATATGTTGCCCCTGATTAAAATATATCCCATGAATATTTTTTTTCCACATGAAAATTCTATTACTATTCATGGAATTTATTTTAATCAAATTTCTTTTTACTTTTCCTTTATTTTTTTTATTTCTAACGGAGAATGGGAATTATGCTGATTGGTTGTTGGTTTCTTGGTGTAATCGGTGGTTTGGTTGGACGTTGTTCGGGTAGGTTATAGTTTCTATCATTTTTCATGGCCCGTAACCGTCGCCAACGGCGCATAAGCGATTCCCCCGAGGAACGTACCTCGTCCTCTAATGAGGAATCCCGTGCCATTCCCGACCTTAAACTGCGTTGGCGGACCCTTGCCAAACATACCCTATATCACACTCAAGGGTTCGTTACCCGTTCCATTCTTAGGGAGAAAGTTATTAATCTCCACTCTCTCCACAGCACAACTGTGCATTCGTGGATTTCCGATTTAGGGTGGGACCCTCTCTTCTCCCTCACGGATGTCATTTTTCCCGACCTTGTTCGGGAATTTTATTTTGGCCTGATCAACAGGGATACTCACCTTTACTCTAGGGTGCGTGGTCGGGAGATTATAGTCTCTCCCGACTCAATAGCTCAACTCCTTCCCCTCCCTCGGGTCACTAATCCCTCTTTCCCTTGGACATCCGATACATGTCCCGATCCCTCTCTTGTCTTTAGTACTATTTTTAGGTTTCTCCCTCCCGGCACAGTCACTCTTTTCCATAAACATTTACATCCTGACTTTATGGTCCTTAATTGGATCGTTTGTGCCTGCCTTCTTCCCCGTGCCAACACCACTCAAATCACAAAACAGCACGTGGACCTCATGTTTGCTTTCAGCATTCGGGCTCACATTGACCTCCCCTCCTATCTTTTTAGTGTGATTCGGTCTGTTAGGATCCTTCCCTCCAGCCCCACTCGACAGGCCCTCCCTTTTGCGGCCATTATCACTCGTTTTTGTTTTACCGCCGGTTGCACCTGTGTCTCCACCGATATCCCCACCACTAAATACCAAACCGTTGACATGACCTCCGTTAGTCGCTCTCGTGGTCATTTTCCACCGGATACACCTCCCCTCACCCCCTCCACCTCTTCCCACTCCGCCGCTTCCTCTCACCCAGCCCCTAGTCGTCCCGCCCCCTCCCGCTCTATCCATTGCCCCTCACCTTCCCATATGTCCGCACCTGTCGCGTCGAAGGATTTTATGTTTATCCGTTCACAGGTTGAATAATTTCAGGAGGATCGCCGTCAGGACCGGGCCCTTATGCAGGAGCTTATATTGTCTATGCAGCAGGAGCGCGAGGCCCAAGACCGTCGAGATGCCGCTCGGGACGAAGCACAAGCGCGTCGAGATGAAGCCCAGGCTCGTCGAGACTCACTCCTTTTAGAGCATCTTGATGCCATCCATCGCCTGGAGATGCGCCGCGGGGCAGGCTCTTCCGGCACCAGCTCTCTTCCCGATGACACTCCACCAGATGCTCCTGCCTCTTGATGTGCTTGGCTCATTTCATGTTTAATTTTTGTGAGGATGAGTGATTTATTACTCTCGTGTATTGGATTCATTATTTCATTGTATGCACCTTCACTATTTCCCCTTTCCCCCTTACTTAATGCATTCTCAGTATGTTCATTGTTATTCTTCATTATTTCTATTTCCTGCTTTGTTGTCTATTCTCTTTTCTATTCCCGGCCCCTAATCCCTTTGTCTTTTCCGGGCAAAAAGGGGGAGAAACTTTCATTTTATAAGAATTCATATTTAGGGGAAGTTGGATAAATTTGGGTAATTTAATTGAATATTAATATTCATTGAATTTAATAATAATTGAAGGTAATTGTCATTGAATTTCCTAATTGATTTTAACGTTAACCCAATGCATAATTTAGGGGGAGTTAAACTCTTAACATTGAATATTGAGACGTTCATGTACCATTCACAAAATATGCTATCACATTGTCTTATATAATTACTCTCTATTTCCCCATGCGTTTATGAATTTGTTGTTTCATGTGTGTAGGATACATCTCCTACTCCTTTGCAGCTCGTCAATCTTGTCTTTGTGTCTGTCTTTTTTTGGGTTTTTGGGACGGGCCTTAGAAACGGCTTGACGACTGGCTTAGCAAATTCTGTCTTTTATTTATTTTTTATTATTCTGTTTTGTCCCGGAATAGCCAAAGCGGGAGATTTGTTAGGACAAATTTCCAATCGAGTCATTTGTTATATTGGCTTTATTCCGTTGGACAAAACACTTTTGGATCATACTGCATCAAGGATCATTCAACGCAAAGATTCAAGCATTGCATCCAAAGTTCATGCGTTATCAATATTCATGCCATGCTATCTATCCTACAAAGGTATATGACCAAAACACAATTTTATCTGTTGGAGTATTTTGACTAATCAAGAATTTTTCATATAAGAAAATGTTCGTAAATAAGCAATATTAATATTGAAAAATCCTTGAAATAAATTTGAACAAGTTTGGGCAAAACTTATAATCTCGTTTGAAGTTTATTCCAGGTCGTTCGAACGACCTGGATCTAACGACTTTAGTCAGCCTATACTGGAGCTTCGTTAGAAGTTCGTTAGAAAGGTCATTCGAACGACCTCGTTCGAACGAGGTTTCTAACGACCTCTATTATACTATACTGGCACGCCGTTAGATATCTCGTTCGAATGAGAAGTCATTCGAACGAACTCGTTCGAACGAGATTTTGCCAGGTCTGATTTTTTAAACTTATTTTTGAGCAGTTTTTTCCTATAACTGTTTTTGCCCACTACTTTTTCAGTTATTTTCACATGGACGAAAATCAGTTTTATATGTCAAGGAAGTTTATTTTTGAAAGAGAACCTTTTCCACAACTTCCCTCTTTTTGATAAAAAATCAACTCCAACATTTTTATCTTCTTTTCAAACAAAACCCCTTCATTCAAATTCACATTCAACAAGCAAGTTTTCGGTGGATCTCTGCATTCAAGCTTTGAGGAGATGGTGGTTTTGGGCTTCGGTGGATACCGCAACACGAGGAGTGTTGAGCAACGCGTTGGAGCTTCGCGGACTACAACTTCAGAGGTCGAGGATGGCATAAGCGAGTCATGAGTGAGTCAATGTCTGTAAGTCTTTTGAGTCTCTTGTAAAACCTATTGTTGTAGTGGATTTTGTCTAGGCCCAGCCGTCCGAGGTTTTTCCCATTTGGGTTTTCCTCGTACATCGGCGTGCTGTGGTTGGGATTTTCGCATTTCATTTTATTAAATCACCTAGATGCATGTTTAGGATAAAATGAATATAATTGGAATTTGTTCTTGCAAACTTGTGAAACTGCATTTAAATTGAGATTGGAAAATACCGCTTTATATCTAATATTAAAATTAGATTGCGTGTGTGTGTATTCTACGAATTAAACTAAGATCATATAACCTTGCAACTTCCCTCTACCCATTCTCGAGTGAAAAATATTGTAGCGTCTCGATAGATTTCATTATGGGGATACTCATGATGCCTTGATCGCTTGATTATATATGGGTGATTGTTGACCACCTTATAAAGGCGGCACACTTTTTTGGCCGTACACACCAATTATTCGACCGAACATCTTGCACATTTCTATGTAGTTGTGATTGTTTGTTTACATGATGTTCCATTATCTATCATATAATATCGGGTCCCTACATTCATGAAACATTTTTGGGAGAGTTTCCAACAGGCCATAGGGAGTAAGTTGCATTTTAGCATGACATACCACTATCCACAAATGGATGGACAAACCAAAAGGGTCAATCAGGTGTTACAGGTTTTGTTGCGATTATGCATAATGGACTTCAAGTGAAGTTTGGAGGCCCATTTTATTTTAGTAGAGTTTATGTATAACTACAGTTATCAAAAGTCCATTTACATGGCTCCTTACGAGGCACTTTATAGGAGACCGTGTCGATCATCAGTATGTTGGTTGGACTTAAAAGATGGCAGACATTTGGGACTGAAGTATGCCCAATATACGACTGAGTCTATTAACTTGATTAGAGAGTGAATCAATATCTTTCAAGATAAATGAAAGAGCTATGCTGATAAGAATCAAAGGACAATGGAGTTTCAGGTGGGAAAAAGGGTTTATCGTGGGTTGTCTCCATGACAGGGGTGATGAGGTTAAAAAATAGAGGGAAGTTATACGCTTATTATATTGGTACAATCACGATTACGGAGAAGGTAGGGAAGGTTTCATACTGATTCGACATCATTGCTTTATAGTTATTCCTTAAATTTCAGCATTTTTACGGTCCCGAACATTGCGTTTATTTTGAACATAACTAGTATTAATTAAAACTAATTTTTTGGCAAGTGTTTCTTATTGATTGCAAATTTCGTATGTTTTATAGGTAATTCATGCAAGTGAATGGGAGAAAATAGTGCAACACGAGGAATACAAATCAAGAAAGAATGGTTAAGGGCAAATCGATAATTTTATAGCAGGAAATCGGAAAAGGCGACAAAATAAAAATTGTAGACCTCGAACATGAACATAGGAAGAATTGACACCTCATTCCAAGTCCTAGAGAAGAAGCTACATCAATTTGAAGATTTGAATAAAGTTTTCGGGTCAAAATGCAAAAATAAAAAAGCTTTAAGAACATTTCAAGTGACAAAACAGTACTGAAAACGGAACCGGTTCAGTTTTTGAGCGAACCAATTGCTCTGACCAAGAGGTTCGATCTATGTGTTCGGTTTGATCAAGGAGTTTGGTTTGCGGTGAATTTTTCTCTCTTTTCCTAGTTTATAGCTTAGTGGGTTAGTAGGTTGACCTAGCCCTTTGGCCCTTTTGGGGACTTAAAATATATCTTTTAGGAACATTTTTATACATACTTCATATTATTTTGGTCTTTGAATTAATCCTTGATTGTTGTAATTACTAAAACTTAGTAATTTCAACATTTCCAATTCAATAAAAAGAAGGATTTCATTGAAATTTATGTATGTCTTGCTTCGTTGGAATTTCATTGTTCATGCATTTTAGATTCATCTCATATGGTATTTATAGTTCAATTCTTCCTTTTTTCATATTTAAATTATGTATTCCTACATGCTTCGTGTAACTTGTTTGCAAGTAATCCTCATCTCTAGCTAATTTTTTTCTAAGTTGGGGAACATGAACTTAACCTATCGTTTCAAGATAAATGTAAAATTAGTTAAAATTAAATAATTAATTCATCGTTGTTGCTACATTAATCGGGATTAATCGTTTAGATCCCTTAACTTGGTTTGTCAAAAGTAACCCGAGTATTTGAGGATGCATTATACGGGTCGATTAAGGTATCAATCGGGCGATTCAATTTGTTGGCCAATTATTGCTCGGGTTAGCGCCCAAACATATTTTGTGCTTTGAATCGACTTAACGCTTTTCCTTTAATTAAATAGTTAGTTCAAAGGATTTTACATTTATTGTAGAAACACTAGGATACGGTGGATTAAATCCCAGCCTCTTTTCCAAACTTATTTCAAAACCTAAGTTAATCTCCGCATAATTTAGTTTATTTTTTATTTAATTAGCATAAATTGTTCCCGTAGTCATAATTCACTTCGCACAATATTTTATCACCTTTTGTATACTTTGGGGAGTTAAAGCCTAGAATTTAGAGACTCCCTATTTTTGTGTTCGTTGTCGAGTATTAGATAATAGGATAGGTTGAATTAGTTTTAAATTGACTTAAAATACTCAAAAAGACAAAAGATAATCATAAATCCTAAAAATAAAAAATAAAAAATATTTTTTTAACTCAAGTCCTTAGATGCAAAACTTGCATTAAAGCCCAACTTACGAGCCAATAGATAACCCAACATCACCTAGTAATATCATTCCTAATTTATGGGTACCACCTCCTACCCTGAGCAGCGATACCTGAGTAGAACGTACAAAAACTCTAGTTAAGATAGTGATTCATTGAGTGTGAGATCGATGTTGGCGAATACGAGTATTAGTGTGAGAGATAGCGAGATTATGTTCTGCCCAATAAGAGACTTCTTATATTCGGAGAAAACCGTCGCTCCGAGGTGCATCATAATCTCATATAATGCAGGGAAATTTCACTTTTGAAATGTAATGATTCAAATCCTTCCAACACTTCATGGCATGGAGTCGAAGAAGCCATATCTCCACATTCGTGAGTTAGATAAAGCTTGTGAGACATTTAATGGCCAACCTTGCATAAAGAATGTCATATGTATAAAGCTTTTTCCATTCTCTCTTAATGACAAGGTCAATACTTGGCTTTAGTCTTTAGCGCCGAACTCCAATGGTACGTGGAGTTATATACAAGCAAGATTTATCAAAAAGTTCTTTCCATCCCATATGACCAACGCTATAAAAACTCAAAAGCAAACCTTTAAACAAAACGATAATGAGCCCTTTTATAGGTGTTGGGAGAGTTTCAATGAGTTGATTAACATATGCCCACATCACGATTTTGAGAAGTGGAGACTCATCTCCTTGTTCAATCATGAGCTTACGCTAAACTCTAAACAACTCGTAGAAATAATGTGCCCGGGAGTGTTCTTTGTGATAGATGTGGAAGATGCGGAGGCTCATTTTTAGTACATCGCTGAGACTACTATTTAGCGCCCCGACTTGTGTTTGGGTAATTGTTGGGTCAACCCAAATCGAGCTAAGGAGTTAATAAGGGAGGGGTAGAGTTTACCCATTTTATTTAAGAAAATCCTTAATTTATCTCATAATGTAATAGTTCAATTTTCTATTTTAGTTTGAGAAAAGGGCGACCACTTTATGTGACGAGTCAACTGACAATGTTCTTTATAAAACTCGAATTAATCGACATTACTAATTGACTAAAAAAATGTAACACCCCACTAAATTAAATATCGGGTGATCAGTTTCACACCCAATTAAAATAGAATTTATAGTTGGTTCATTCTTAGCATCACTATCGAAACATTAATCACCTAATATCCAACTAAGCTGGGGTTAAACTTTTCAAATTTTAATTTAATAAAATTCCATATTTTTTACCATTACGAACAATTTCATAATAATCCAATCCACAACAAATAAATGAATCACAATAGAATTTAAATGCAACGGGAATAATACTTTCCAGCAAAATATCTCAATACATAAATCCCAATAATAACAAATGTATCATAACGAAATGAATATAAAATCTTGACTCCAAATAGAAGGGAAATACTACAATCCTATTGGGTGGCATGCCCTAAATAAAAATCAACTACAGAGTAGGAATCAACAAATATGAAGGCATCTAAAACAAAGCTCCAAACTCCATAGCGTCCATAACTCGTCAGCATCATAATCCTCTAAGGCTGGGATCCCTATGGCTGGACACCTAATATAGGAGACACAAGGGAGATAAGAGAATATGCAAGGAAACAGATCAGAGCCCGATGTAAAATAGTTTTTAAAACAGCAAGTGAATAATTGAAATATTTATCACTTATAATATACATGTTAGATAATCGGACTCTCTCATGAGATTATCACCTCTCATCTAGAGTTCACACCTAACGTATCTCTAAGACATCCTAGTTACAGTTTCCATGTTAACTAGTTTAAAGCAATGTATCCACTAATCATAGACCAATTCATTCCCACGTATAAATCTCATAATACATGTAGTAACGATATCAATGTATGTATCCATTTAGCTTCAACATGGATAAGCCCCTTTATTAATTCAATTCTATTAAGTGTTCTCATACTTAATTTATTCTAGATATCATTATCATTCGATTCTACTTTAGTGACACAGTAGATGTCATCATATATATATATATATATATATATATATATATATGATATACTATACTACACGCTGAGATACAGCTGTGGTGTTGCATTACTCTGCTATTATGTCCCAATACATCTCGTCACTGTAAAGGGGACAATATGTTCCTTAAAGATCCCTTGAACCACAAGTATTAAAACACAAATAATGGAGGTGAATATAGTCCTAAGTCTTTCGGCTACGCACATACCTACGCACCCAAATGACCGTTCTATACCATTATCCTCACTAATGGTAATCAACCTAAGTCTTATGTTCTCGAGTGACAAGTCAAAAATCCCATAGATTCATTAGGATATGATTTCCCTCACATGTAAACCTCCCATTTATAGCAATTAAGCTAGGTATGTCATACATATAAATTATCAATCAATAGGCATTACCATCGACCTATATTAAATTATGTATTCATTCCACCTAATGTATAATACTAGTACTTTATCATATCCCTAAGCACTCATTGTATTTATCAATACGAACCGTACATGTTAATTATAATTATTTTCTTTGTCACATTATTATTATGTACTTATCACTCACATAATTTCCTTCTCACTTTAATAAAGTTTTCCAACATTAACCCAAGTCTTTCGCTCCTCGTTAATGTACCAAAATTATCTAATCTTAATTCATCGAATGTTATTACATAATATTATCCTCGATTAAATATAATTATCTAACATTCACCCAAGTCCCTCCCCTTTTGTAACCTACAAATTTATTCGAATATTATTTTACCAAAATTTATGTAATTAATTCCTCCTTTAATCATTCCCCGATTCCACCCCACACAAAATACATTTTTTAGGTCTCAAGTATATCCTATTGTCCTCCCTTAAGTTTCATTATATTCCAATAATCATCAATAAATATTTCTCACAATTTGGGATTCAATCAAACTTTAAAAGAAAAATATTTCACATTTCTGGGGGAGTCGATCGATCAATCGATCAGATATCGACCCTGTTTCTGCATATTACAACCTACGGGTTTAACACTTCTTTCTCATCAAAACCAACATAAATCCATCCAAAACATCTACTATTTAATATCAATTAACATAGTAAGGTATATGATCAAATTCTAACAATCAAACAGCCTAAATTCATCAATTAGTTTAGATTAAATCATATCATTCGCTAAATTCCCATATCTTAATATTTCTCCCAGAAAATTATATGAGCCTAGATTTCTTCCATCAATTGAAACCAAATTTTGTGGATTAAAACCTTTCTACAGGAAGAGATTCATTCTATCTAATTCTCATATCCAGAACTAAACTAAAACTCTATAGTTTATCATTGAAACATGCAGATTCTGAGATCCTAATTATCCTATCTAGCATGGATATTTTAGGCATCAAAATAGAGCAAGAATTTCACTTGGCTCGGTTATGTAGGTCTGAACCTTTAGCGATGATGGTGTAGGATTTCTTCCTCATTTTTTGACGACTTTTCGGTGGTAGTGCTGGTGGCAGAAGGAGGTTAATCCCCTTTTGTTTGGCCCAAAAGACTCTTCCTTTTTCTAAGCAACATCTTCTTCTCCTAAGAAACCTTTCGCTCTCTCTCACACTAAGACCTCTCAAATATTTTGTGATGAAATGTAATGAACCTATGTTCCTTTAACCCAACACCTTTAAAATAAGACAGAACCCGAAATTTCTATTCATCTCCCAAGTAAAATGACTAAAATTCCCCTTCGGGGTGTCATTTCATCTCCCGCTTGGCCCGAGAGCCAAATCCAACACCCGGATAAACTTTTTTGACTATTTCGACCCTTCTGGATACAATGATGCACTCAAAATGACCATAAGTTTGATATAAAATAATGTTTCCTTTTTAGTAAATTAAATTGGTTCCGACACTTCCCATACCGCGTCCTGAATTAATTTCCATTTTTACCAAATTAGTAGCTCATGGCAATATAAATAAATCATATTCATATATTACTTATATATCACCAAGTAATATTCAGAATCATACATTACTATAATCTATTGTAATATTAAATTCGGATTAATCCCAATTAATTATTTCCTAATTAATTCCAATTAATCCCCATTAACTTTAATTCATCGCATAATAAAAGATAGTAAAAATTACAGGGTATTACAAAAAATAAGTCACAACCATCATGTATTATTATAAATTATGGCCAAAGCCCCGAAAAAAGTCGAAGTACCAAAAGTGAAATTACCAAATGTCCATTGTTTGAAAATAAGTACAGAGCATTCTAATGACATTGATCGCCCCCTGGGCTTTACTCGGGTCCTATCCGACGTTCCTACTCAAAATACCTGGGTTAGGGTGGGGGTTTTAACATAAAAATTATGGGTGAGCAAACGCTCAGTAGGGTGGGTAATACTAAGCTATACGTTTTCTACAAAATTATATACAAATAAAGTGTATTTTAATCAATTAAGTAAATGTTAACTATTTAGCTAGTATTAATGCAACTACATGCAATACACCCGAGCGATGAGATCATACACACACTTAACCAATTTTACCACCCTTCAGTGGGTCTAGAGATTAATTATTCATGTTTTTTCTTAAGCCTCATTTATCATATTTTTGTTATGGTTGCTTTATTAAATTACAAGTACAACCAACTTAATTCTTTTTTTATTATCTTTCTCGAAATATTCCAAATACCTCATACTTAAACGGGCTCCACACTACCCATGACGCCACCATATTTTCTGGCCAATGATTTTCACCCCAGGGTTCCAAGCCCTCCTTAATCTTCCCGGTGTCCTTCGTGTCCAAATTTTTATGTATTTCAACATTTTATCTAATGTCCACATTGTCAACTCCTTTTTACCATTCTCACCATACCATGGTTTTGAACCATTTTTCACATTGTCAACATGCAAAAACTTGCTTTAACCATTTTTCACCCAAAAATAAACCTGTAGGATCTCGAGAGGGGACTTAACCTTTAGGATCCTCAAGTTTGTCAAAATCCCCTATTTGTCACCATTTTGAGAAAAACATTATTTTTTAATTTAGTTTGGCACAAAGAGTAAATTATTTCTTCCAACATTATTTTCATTATTTTGTGATCAATACCATACGTAATTATTTTAAGTTTCATCACATAAAATGTTGTTCATCCTTTAAGGACAATTAATCAAAATCCATAGTCTTGCCTCATGATCACATGTAAACCCACACATTAGTTTATCTTCATCATAGAAACATTTAGCATATTTTTGGGGCTATTTTTCCACACTTGTTCATCTTCTTACAAAACCCATTTTAACATGTTTATTCAAGTCTACTATATTACCCTTTAACATACTACATGTTCCTACATGTTCAAGAGAGGATTTCAACCTAGAAATACCTCAAATATACATTAAAGTTAGACTAATCATGGGTTTTATGAAGTTTACATGCTTTCTTCCAAATATTAAGGTAAAATGCCATTTTTATAAAAAGAACCACATAGGGATTGTCTTGAAGATAATTCCATTTTTTGCAAGACTAATTATTTTGTAAATGTAACCACATTTTTTGGCATTGAAATCCATCTAGCAACATCCTACATAACTTCATAGCTAGAAGAACCTTGAAAACATGGAAGGAAAACCCTACCTTAGATTTTCAAGAGGAGAAACAATAATGAATGACTTGAAAGCTCCTAAACTCCTAAGCTCTAAGATTTTTTGTAGCTCCAGAAACCCCTTGCTTCTTAAAAAGCTTCCACAAAACCTCTCTACAATGTTTCCCCACCACTTTCTTCTTGGAAGAGATCTTGAAAGTTGATAGAAATGTGTAGAAATGGGTTATTTTATGGTGTAAGAATGGTTGGGCTTACTCAAAATGGAGAAATAATTCTTGAGGAACGTAATGGGTGTATGAACTCTTGATAGAGAAGAAGAAATCTAAAAATGGTGGTGGGATTTTCTCTCCCTGTAATAACCCGTATTGTTTTGCATTTACTACTTAATTAATTCGGGAAAATTTTAAATTACTTGTGTGTCATAATTTAATTGAATTAGTTATGTTAATATTTATTTAAATTTTAATCGGAGAGAAGATGGTTAATATTTACGAAAATTAAATTAACAAGTGAATATAAATAATTTATTTACGTCATAACGTGTATAAGTGGCGTGGCATTTATTTATCTCAGCGAGAAGTCGGATATAGACTAAGTTGGGTGTGAGATAGGGACTTTTTATAAATCAATTCGAATGTCAATTCTGAGTGCACTGTTGAATCCGGATGGCTGAGATAGTCGAAAAAGTGTACTTGGAGGTGGTAAATCAGTCACGAGAAATTTTTGGGCATAATCGACCCCACTCGGGGGTATTTGGGCCATTTTAATTAGGCCCGTATGATTAAAAACGGGATTTAGAGATAAAAAAAACTAAGTTTTGGAGTTGTGGGCAACCATAACTCATTTGGAGAAAATTTGAGAACATAATGGACAAAGAGGGAGGACTCTTGTGAGCCAAAGAGGAAGAACAAGGAAGGTGTTCTTCATCACACAACGATCTCTACATCAAAGGATAATCAGACACTACGAATTTATAAGGCAAGTTGTTAAATTGCTTCAATGTAAATTGGTGATATTCAATTCATATCATAGTAGGTATTATACAAATGATTTTTGGATTGGGTTAATACAAATTGGGTTTTGATTTGGGGAAGTTACAAATCAAGTTATTGGGACTGGTTTTTATTCGAAAGGATTTTAGTGGATAATTCTGGGTCAAAAGCTTCACACAAGCTGTTGACGGCGATTATGTTCGCGTAATCCCTAGAAAATGGTGTTTTCTAACTTTCGTTCTCTAATACGCCTTTTGCAAAACGGCCCCATAATGCCCCAAAACGACATTTTAAAAATCTGGGCAGATTGAGTAATTTGAAAACTTCATATTAATAATTGTGCAAACTTTATTGAGGAGAATTTTGAATAATTAATTGGAGATATTGTAATATGTACCAAGGGGGTGTCCGGATATTTTGGTTGAGTGATGCCATGAGAATAGACTAATTAATGGGGGATTAATTAATTAAAGCTTATACCTGGAATAATTTATTATAGAATGATATAATAAATTGTTAAATATTATTTAATTAGGATCGTTCTCTTTATAATGGAATTTTGAGGAGTACGTTCTAAGCGATGAAAATTCGGGTCAGGTGAGCGAGTCGGGGTACATTGGTTGTGTGACATCAGGGAGATATTAAATTAATTAATGACTATATTAATTAAATTAGAATGGGACCATAGACTAGGGAGATAATAAGTTAATTAATGAGTATATTAATTAAATTAGAGTCAGACCATAGATTCGGGAAGATATTAAGTTAATTAATGGGAATATTAATTAAATTAGAGTCGAATGATAGACTCGGGGAGATATTAACTTAATTAATGGGTAAATTAATTAATTAGAGTCGGACCATAGACTCGGGAATATGTTGGCTAGTGTTACGGACTTTGTACACGGTAAAGCTGGGATTAAATTATATATATATATATATATATGGTAGTGTGATGGTATATATATTGTGTGCTCATAAATACCGGTGGCCAGGTATTTATTTAGAATTATATGCTCTAGTGCTATCGGGAGAGGTTGCGCGATGTCGATGAATCCCCTCGCTTGAGCAACAGGGCGAGTATATCCCCAGGTCATAGCGTCCAAATAGAGGTGGGCATTAAGATTATTGCCTTCACACTCGGGGGAATATGACCGCCGCTAGTACGTTTATATTTCTATGTTCTGATTCGGTGGTGGCTAGCTGTCTCAGAAATCTAGGTGGGACTGAGTAGACCTGAGAAGATAGAACTTTAAAGAATGCATCTGATGAGGTATTACTCATAAGGATGGTTTTAATTATATTTAGCATATGTGTGATTGTGGAATATAGTTCTATGAATATAAAGGAGTATATAATTATATATGGGTAATTAAATACATGAAGAGAATTTGTATTACTTATATAAGTAGTGAATGTTATATGGATATTAAGAGCGATTTTATTTATATTCAACATATGTATAATTGTTGAATATAGTTTTACGTATATAATGGAGTAGATAATTATATGCGGGTAATTAAATACATGAAGATAATTTGTATTACTTATATAACTAGTGAATGTTATATGACTTTTAAGAAGTGATTAATTATGTTAATGCGATAAATAACTTACGAAGTAAAGATACAAATTACTCGGGTCAGAGTAGAGTTCAAGGAGTTTCATGACAGGTCTAGTTAGACGGGGTGGAGTAACTAGGAGGGTCAGGAAGAAAGCGTTAGGTGTGCACTTTAGAGGAGGGGTGAGATGTATCTCAAGGGAGTGCGACACTAACTTTGTAAGGACACAAATTTCCAATTGAGTCCATATATAGTTTTGGCTCAATTCCGGAAAAAAACATTTATTCATAGGATAGTATTAAATGTAATATTCACAAGCCTATGAAGTGTTTGTTGAAGACGTCGCGGCAAAGAGTATAAAGCTTCATCAAATATGCCGGTTTGCGTGCCTCGTTTCTACGTCATCAATCAGAGTTCCATGCTCCAAAGGTATGAATGCAATTATATATATATAGGAGCTTGGAACACGTTTATTGGGTGTTAGGTTTTATAAAAACTGCGTTTTGTTTTAAGAAAGAAATTATATAAAACTTTAAAATAAGTTCATAAAGTTTTCTGGGCCAAAATCGAATTTTTCAATCTTTCTAGTCGTTCGTTAGATATGTCGTTCGAATGAGTTTTTTCGTTCGAATCAGATGTCGTTCGAACGAACCTGCCAACGAGTTCCCATAAAGGCATACTGGTCTGTCGTTAGAAATGTCGTTCGAACGAGATTGTCGTTCTAACGATATTTCCAACGAGCTTCTAACGAGTCCATACTGGAGCGTCGTTAGAAGTCTCGTTCGAACGAGACTTCGTTCGAACGAAATGTCGTCCGAACGAGCTGTCAGGCGGGAACAGTTTTTGGCAGTTTTTGGCAGTTTTTCACCCACTTCCCCACTTGGTTTTTAACCAACTTTTTCAGACTTTATCTTGTGCGGGAATCACATTTTCCAAACCAACATTTCCATAACTTTTCCAACTTAGTTTATCTCTTAGAGAGAGTTTGAGAGCAAAAATGGTTTAGGAAAATGTTCATGTTTTGAGTGAGATTTTTAGAGAAAAATATTTTCATCACTCTAGTGTTTACACCCAATTGAGTTTATCCAAGTTCATATATACATATCAAATTGCTTGGAGTTTGGCACCGGTTTATCTCTACCGAATTCAAGAAGAGAAGTTTTGGTTTGCTTCTACATCCATCAAAGAAGAAGACTTTTTATTGCGATTCTACCCACTTGGAGAAAGGCTCCATGTACGGGTGACGGTGACCATAGAAAGCCCCATTGGTGGATTCTGAGATCGCGGTGGTGTTCTGAGGTTATCCGCTAGGAAGAGGTGTCTACAAGAAGAAGCGTCGAGGCTTGAGAGGGATCGAGTCAGTCGTTGTAAATCTATCTGTCTTGTAATTGTAATTCCATATCTAGTGGATTTATGGCTAGGGCCGTCCGAGGTTGTTTCCCGTCTTGGGTTTTTCCTCGTACATCGCGGCGTAGTGTGATTGGTTTATTTTATCTTGCATAAATAATTTAGAACGCATGCTTAGAATAATTCAAGATAAAATTCGGTTTAAATCATCACACTCATTTAATTTGGGACTAAATTGAATATTGGGTAAAGTTTGTTTATTTCAAGTCATTTGCTAAGATTTGGTTTCGCCTAACTTGCTAATATTGATAAATATGACTTAGGCAAATTCTAGGACTTGATTAATTTTTGTTGGACCATCACTTTACGCTTCCGCATCGTTTTACATAAAAGGAAATTAACTTCGATTTTAATCGAGAAAATCACCATCCGGGGATCCAGCTTTTTCAAATTGGTATCAGAGCCAAAGCGATAAATTATTTCGTTAACGATCTTTTAAATAATTTTTGGCTAAAATGGATTTTTCCCCATTTTCAAAATTTCCTATTTTTGATGGTTCCAACTACGCGTATTGGAAAGCGCGTATGAGATCGACACTAAAGTCTATCGACGAAAGAGTTTGGATGTCTGTTGTTGACGGGTGGTCCCCACCAACTTGTTTAGTTGAAAATGAACGTGTTCCCAAACCCGCCGATAGATGGACTGAAAATGAGTTTAAACTTGCTAATTTCAATTCCCGTGGTTTAAATGCTTTGTTTAGCGCTGTCACACCGGATGAATTCCGACGTATTATGACGTGTGAAACCGCTAAAGAAGCTTGGGATATTTTACAATTAACTCATGAAGGAACTAGTGTCGTTAAAGCTTCAAAACTCCAAAACCTCGCCACTCAATTTGAAACTATCAAAATGAATGAAAAAGAAACTTTTGATGAATTCTATGCTAGAATTTCTGATATTGTTAATTCATCTTTTAACTTGGGAGAGAAAATACCTGACGACCGTGTTGTAAAGAAAATTTTAAGGTCCCTACCTGATAGATTTATTCCAAGGGTGACCGTTTTAAATTCTTTACCCACTTTAGCCTCTACGAAATTAGAAGAGCTTGTAGGTGATTTACAAACCTATGAACTGGATATGTTTCCCTCTAAAACTGAAAAGAAAATTGAAAAGGGCGTTGCTTTAAAAGCCCGAAAAGAGGTCAAACAAGTAGTAGAGAGCGAGAGTGATAGTGACTCGGAAGACATGGCTTTATTTGCTCGTAAATTTAGAAAATTTCTTAAATTTAACAAAGATAAATTTAAAAATGATTTTAAGAAATTTGATACTTCTAAACATGATAAAAGCGAGAAGTTTTCTAAAGCCGAGAAGATCCCTAAACCTAGCAATGACAATTTAGATAGGGACGAGTCTGATAAGTGTTTTGGTTGTGAAGGTTATGGCCATAGGGCTTATGAGTGCCCCACTAAACTAAGGAAAGATGGTGAGCGACCCATTTCATATAATGCAACCCTTAGTGATAGTGATAAGGAAGAGAAGCCCGATTCCCCCACTAAGAAAAATTTTGTGGCTTTTATGGCTAGTCATGTGAGTGATAGTGAGAACTCATCGATTGATGAAACAATAGCACATGCCACTTCCAAGGTCATTATACATGATTCTCTAGTTTTTGATGATAGTGAGAGTGAAGAATAAAGTGAGAGTGAAAATGAAGAAGAGGTTAATGTGAGTGAACTTCAAAATGCTTTTCAAGAACTTTATAAAGAATCTATTAAATTGAAAAGAGCAAATTTGAAGTTAGAAGCTAGTTTAAGAGAGAGTGTCAAGGTCATTGATGAAAATGTTTTAATAGAAGACCTTAGGACCCATGTGAAGACTATTCATGAGAAGCTTGATTATGTAGAAGGCGAAAGAGATAGCCTTAGGGGTTTAATGGAATCCTTGAAAAAGGAGCTTCTTGCTTTTGAAGAGCGAAATGTTTTACTAGAATCTAACATTTTAGAATTGGAAATTAAATTAAAAGATTCTAGTAATGTCAAATTTGATTTGGAATGTCGTTCGGAAAAACTAGATAAAATGTTAGGAACGGTCCAAATTAAAAATGACACTTGTGGTTTAGGCTTCAATACTTGTAATGAATTTACTCATAATGCCCAAACCAATATTTTAGGAGAATCTACTAGGAATACATTTAAAGATCACTCCTTAAGTAAATCCTTTCGACATATTCTCATTGTGGTTGAAAAGGTCATCTTAGGAAATTTTGTTTTGATCTTAAAAGAATTCCTAGAAAATCCCAACGCAATGCATCAAATTTTTTTAATATTCCTATACCCCAAGATAATCATTCTTCATTAATTTGGGTTAGGAAATCCGACTTGGTTGCCTTGCAAAATAGGGTTGTTGATTCTCATTTACTTTCACATGCTTCCTCCCTGGCTAAATCTAAAGGATGAATGTGTTAGTGTTTGCATACTTTAGCGTTTGTACTTCATGCTATATTCACATGCTAAATGTATGCTTGTTTAGTCATTTTCTAGTCATTGCCTTATTTCATATCACATGCTAGAAATTAAGACTTGTTTATCTTTTTGTATTATACTTGTGTTTGAATTAATTGAAAATTATAAAAAGATTTTTGTTTCTCATTTGTGTTTTTTTTTATTTCATTTAAGCTTAATGAACAATACAAATGATTTTTGTTTATTCTTTTGAGTATATATATTTACTTTTGGTGAAAAATGTTAAAAACTCAAAAAGATTTTTTATGTGTGTATTTTAGTTTGACACACTTTAAGTGGCATATATTTGTGTTTGAATCCCATCTTTTACGCTCCCACGTGGCTAGAACTCTTGGTTTAGATTGTCAATCCTTAAAATGTTCTTTATCATATTTTATGGAGTAGTTGGATTTTGTATTGATTAAATGGATTCTATTTTTATATGCCTCTATTCACACATGCACGAGCTCTTTTGAAATCTTAATGTCACATGTTATATTTGAGCTTTTTGAGGTGTTCTCCTACCAATCTAGTCATCTACATATCTTTGACATGGGAGGACTAGTGCATGTCAAAATCCGTTGCATGTGAGATTTGTGTGAAAATGAAAAACATGATAAATAAAATTGTGCACGGGGAAGGGCTCCGAAAGGATGAATTAAACCCTTTGCGATAGTAAGCCACCGTTTATTGGATCTAAAAGAAATACGTGATCCAAAGGCCTAAAAACAGAATATTTGGCATTCAAAAGAAAAACAATTGCCAAGGCCTATGTTTGTTTGATATATTCATTCAAAAACAAAAAAAAAATATATATGCTTATTGAGGGAGAATTGGATGGTATATCAACGGTTTGCACAATGTCCGTTTATCCTAGTTGTCTTTAATGTCATGACTCTATTTGGTTTGTAGAATCATCATCATGCTAGGCTTGTATGCATTGTGTATGTTTATTCATTGAGTTCAATCTTCATATTGTCACATGAGGTTATATTTAAATGTGATAAAGTTTGCAATCAAATGAGAACTCCGTGAATGTTTATTAAGTGTTTGGGTCTAAATTTAATTGTTGCTAGTTCACACCCCAACACTTACGTTTCCATATGACACATTTTTGCCATACGAGTGTGCAAACTTATTATATTTTGTGTCATGTGTGTGTTTATATCTATATATATATATATATGCAAGTGCTTCATTGATATATTTCTAGTTTATATATATATGATATTTGTTTTGTCTTTGCCTAAGCTTTTATTGCCCATATGCTTTCATGTCTTAACACTTTAAGCTTCAACATGCTTTTATGTTTATGAGTTCTTTATCCTTTGCCTATTCCTGAACAAAAAGGGGGAGAAGGGGAGAAATGGTATCTAATCCTATTATTATCGTATCTTAGTTTGGGGGAGATTTATCTTAGGGGGAGACGTCTTTCTAAGTAGGTCATGTGTTTGATAAAGGGGAGAATTAATTTAGGGGGAGTAATTAATTAATTGCATTTAATACTTTGATATTCCCTATGCATTTGATGAGTTTGCTTAAGTGTGCAGGAATTCTTCTAAAGCGGCATCTTTCAATGGCAAAGCGTTTGATCCTTGGGTTGAGTCAAGTTTGGGTGGGTTATGTTTTGAGTCTAGTGAGCTTGACGGCCCTTTAGGATTTTGTTTTAGTTTTTGTCCCGGAATAGCCAAAGGGGGAGATTTGTAAGGACACAAATTTCCAATTGAGTCTATATATAGTTTTGGCTCAATTCCGGACAAAAACATTTATTCATAGGATAGTATTAAATGTAATATTCACAAGCCTATGAAGTGTTTGTTGAAGACGTAGCGGCAAAGAGTATAAAGCTTCATCAAATATGCCGGTTTGCGTGCCTCGTTTCTACGTCATCAATCAGAGTTCCATGCTCCAAAGGTATGAATGCAATTATATATATATAGGAGCTTGGAACAAGTTTATTGGGTGTTAGGTTTTATAAAAACTGCATTTTGTTTTAAGAAAGAAATTATATAAAACTTTAAAATAAGTTCATAAAGTTTTCTGGGCCAAAATCGAATTTTTCAATCTTTCTGGTCGTTCGTTAGATATGTCGTTCGAACGAGTTTTTTCGTTCGAACCAGATGTCATTCAAACGAACCTGCCAACGAGTTCCCACAAAGGCATACTGGTCTGTCGTTAGAAATGTCGTTCGAACGAGATTGTCGTTCTAACGAGATTTCCAACGAACTTCTAACGAGTCCATACTGAAGCGTCGTTAGAAGTCTCGTTCGAACGAGACTTCGTTCGAACGAAATGTCGTTCGAACGAGCTGTCAGGCGGGAACAGTTTTTGGCAGTTTTTCACCCACTTCCCCACTTGGTTTTTAACCAACTTTTTCAGACTTTATCTTGTGCGGGAATCACATTTTCCAAACCAACATTTCCATAACTTTTCCAACTTAGTTTATCTCTTAGAGAGAGTTTGAGAGCAAAAATGGTTTAGGAAAATGTTCATGTTTTGAGTGAGATTTTTAGAGAAAAATATTTTCATCACTCTAGTGTTTACACCCAATTGAGTTTATCCAAGTTCATATATACATATCAAATTGCTTGGAGTTTGGCACCAGTTTATCTCTACCGAATTCAAGAAGAGAAGTTTTGGTTTTCTTCTACATCCATCAAAGAAGAAGACTTTTTGTTGCGATTCTACCCACTTGGAGAAAGGCTCCATGTACGGGTGACGGTGACCATAGAAAGCCCCATCGGTGGATTCCGAGATTGCGGTGGTGTTCCGAGGTTATCCGCTAGGAAGAGATGTCTACAAGAAGAAGCGTCGAGGCTTGAGAGGGATCGAGTCAGTCGTTGTAAGTCTATCTGTCTTGTAATTGTAATTCCGTATCTAGTGGATTTGTGGCTAGGGCCGTCCGAGGTTGTTTCCCGTCTTGGGTTTTTCCTCGTACATCGCGGTGTAGTGTGATTGGTTTATTTTATCTTGCATAAATAATTTAGAACGCATGCTTAGAATAATTCAAGATAAAATTCGGTTTAAATCATCACACTCATTTAATTTGGGACTAAATTGAATATTGGGTAAAGTTTGTTTATTTCAAGTCATTTGCTAAGATTTGGTTTCGCCTAACTTGCTAATATTGATAAATATGACTTAGGCAAATTCTAGGACTTGATTAATTTTTGTTGGACCATCACTTTACGCTTCGGCATCGTTTTACATAAAAGGAAATTAACTTTGATTTTAATCGAGAAAATCACCATCCGGGGATCCAGCTTTTTCAAACTTATATATGAAGACCATTCATATATTTTAATTGTTACATTTTAATTCACTTGCAAAATATTTTCAAAACCTTTTAGGTATCCAACCACAGGGATGCCAAACTTGAAGTTTTGTTCGAGGGATGTGTAGCTGCAATAGGTGTGGATGTTGTAGGATTTGGACATAGACGCTTGAGTCATTTCATTCCTATAGTAGGATACAACTTGGTATTTCTTTCGGTCATGTTGCCCCAGCTATTTTCATTTCATTCGGACTTTTTACGGGATACTATTCTTTATTGGATTATATTAGTGGATGTTGGTTTTATGCCGATGGTTTATTCGGCCGATCATTTGTTAATTTATTCCGTATTGCTTTAGATTCATGGTTTGTGTGAATGGTTCGTACTGTTATTTATTTGGTTGTTGTTATTAAATAAAAAGATTAAAATTTTGACATCAACTTTTGAATATTAGGTGGTTAGTAAGTTTTAAAAAGTTTTCGACAGTGATGCTAAGATTGAACCAGATGAGATTCATGTTTTAATTTGATATATGACTGATGACCCGGTATTTTATTGAGCGGGGTGTCACAGATGGTATCAGAGCATCATTTTCTAGTGTCCTTAGGATTTTTGTGGCTTTTCACATTTCAGCTTATCATTCTTTGATGTAGAGACTTATGATAGGATTGTTGTATTCCTCTACGTATGCGAGTTACGTTCTCCTGCTATCAAGTATAGTGAGGTGATTCATACATGAGTTCGGTTGGGTTTTGTATACCGAACATTCTTTGGGACGACCAATGAGGGCCATTGGATAATTGCAGGAGGAGAGGCTCAACAGAAGACATAGAGTATTTTGGAAATGGTGATCATGATAGGATTCACCTCGGTTGTTGTTCAGGTCGGTGGGTATAAAATAATCACTCGATAGCGATAGTCTCCCAAAGCACTATTGTAGATAACGGTGGTACAATTTCAGCCTCACCCAGCGTAGTCAGCAAAGGGTGGGGAAAGTGTGGAAGGACCCTTTTGAAAGGTCTATCTATAAGGATTCGAGTAGCAGAGTAGCGCGATAAGTCAATGAGAGGAAATAACCCAAAGACAATTGTGTAGGGTGGTGTGCGGTGGCACTTAGGACTAAATTTTAAATGAAATGTTTGACCCAGTGGGGCGGTGTTGTAGTGGTAGGAGTCAATCACCACAACCATGGAAAAATATCATAAATAATAAGAAATTTAGGGTGCGGTTTGATTGAAAATCTTCGCATCATCCGTTTGAACCGCTAGGCAAAGGAGATTTCTGTACTTACTTCAGAAGGGACGGACAGTGGCCGGACATAAAGGAAAGTTGAATTATGCAACAAACATTGTACCCAAAGAGGTGGATGCGGAGGTCAAAAAGGGGTCCATGAGTTAATAATGGACTCGTGGGTAATATACAAGCATAGATGGATAACTCCATCTAGGATGACTTGGTCTATAGTCATGAAGGTAGTATGTTTTCGATTTTATATCAATACTTGTGTGAGAAGGAAGCTAAGGGAGGTGGAATATCTGACCAAAAGGCAAGATCATATTTAGATGTTCTAGTGAGGCACCACAAGGGGATACTGTAATGACCCCATTTTCTTATGCCAATATATAATTGTCTTCTTTCAATTTCGTCACACTTACTATCTAATAATGATATATTATTACATATATGATATTCCGAGTTCTTAATATGATAAAGCCCATTTTTAAATTCGAAGAATCAACGGTAAAATGGGTCAAACTCAGATTTAATGACACATCCTAAGCTAAGTGATAAGTTTTGGGGTAGAAAATGTAATTTTATGAAACTTTAGGGACTTGGTTTTAATAAAAAAAGTTTTAGGGATCAAAATGAAAAATAAAAGGGGCCATTTTGTAAATAAAATATTTTCAGGGACCTAAACGAAATATTGAAAATATATGGTGTAAAATTACTAAAATACCCTCAGGTATAAAATGACCCTTATACCCCTAAAAACTTTCCACCTCGTGTTTTCCATCTCGTGCTTTCTTTTGAACATATCCACTGCACACGTGTCACCTCTATAAGAAAGGATAAAACTCATGTAAATCCTCTAGAAAAAGGCAAAACACGTGTCGTCGTTTGGTAAACCAAGACTTCAAGGCTGATCCGTTGCACGACACATGAACAACGACTCACCAAAGTCAAACCTTATCACCCAGACACGTGTCAACACCTAAATATCTTGGAAAACTATAAATAGGGCCTTTGGGGGATCATTTGAAACTCACACCAATTCTTTGAGAATTATAGAAAGAAATAGTGAGAGAAAGTGTGAGAAAGTTTAAGAAGAAGTTCTTAGGGATATTCATCTTAAGGTAATCTTAATGTTATAATGCATCTTTATAGTTTTAATTTATTGTTTTATAGCTTTACTTAGTAGTTATGCTGGTAAAATACAATAAAGAATTCACTAATCAAAACTTAAAATTTAGAACAAATCCAAGTTAATTTTATAAATTTGTTTGAAATTATACGCTTTTAAAAATGATTCTTTTTAAAGAAATTGCTCGTTATTATGGAATCCGATTTAAGTAATTCCAAAGTCAGGCCCGGTGAAGTTCTGTCTAGATGAGATGCTATTTAAGTGGTGCCCCTGTGACCCTCCATCTCTACTGGGAACCGACTGATGAGGAAAGACAATGAATTGAATTCTTCAATTATGATCAATGAGTTTTAAAACTTGAAAAGTGGGGATTCATTAATCCTTTAAAAGAGGAAGTTATTATTAAAGTATAGTATAAACTGGACCTTAGAACGTGTACTTAAATCTTTATCAGATTAACGTGTGATCGAAGACTCAATACTAGTAAATTTGACCTCCATTTTGGGTGAGTACTCTGACATTCCTTGTGTATTTTGATTATATGATATTATGCAAACTATATATATTTTATGAACTGCTTTTATTCTCAAAATTCATGTGATACCGATGATTGATTCAATTGTGATATGTTTATATTTGTCCATATAAACATACCGATTAAAATGATTATTGAAAAGGATATTGAATATTGAAAATCTAATTCAGCCTAAGGGACCTCTTTACTGACTGACCTTCCCAGCTGGGTTATCGCTGGTGTGCCCTGAATAAGGCGTTGTGACGAACTAGTTCGATTGACCCTCAACTACCGGTGTATAATACGGTAGAAGAATACAGTATTAGAGTGTACTTGGCCATTAAAATGATATGATTGAAAGAAAAAGATATCACATTTGATTTGTTGCATTCTTCTTATTCTGAGCTATCCAATTGTGATATATATAATTTCATTTCAAAATTATATCTATTTACTGCAAGTTCCTCTCCATATATGTATATGCCTTCTCTTTTGACTTGAATAGGTATCTATTTTCTGAAAACCCTGGAATGTTTGGAGATTGAACCTCATTCGGCTTTTAGCTGATGTTGTATAAATAACCATTTTTCAGGAAACGTTTAGGCTCACGGACGGAATGAAAATGGACTATATTGAAGATTTAGCTTTTAGAGCTCTTTTTGTAAAATGTTTATTTAGAGCATGTCTAGCTCTCTTGTAATAAGGTTTAAATTTTCTCTTAAGTTGTAACCCGTTGTTACTTTTAATATATATGAAGTTTCCTTTAGAAAGCTCTGATGACGTAATTCCTTTACTTTCAGTATTTTACGATTCATAACCATGTGATAATATATCCGTTGCATTTATTTAAGGAAACAATTAAATCGGAATATTTGTTTCCTTGGTGGCATGTCAAGACACTCGTTCCCTAATACTATTTTGGGTCGGGGTCGTGATAGATACCATGTAAAGGAACCCATATATATGATTTAGATGAGTGAAATTACTATCGAGTGACGGTGGATTCAATTAGGGTCATCGAGGCCAACAACAAGTCACATGGGGCCAGCGAAGCCAAAGGGACAATGGTGGTAGCAATCAGGGTAAATTCTACCAAGTACGCGAGAAGTACAACCCCCATATGGCCAGTGGGGCCAGAGACAGGGGATTGACACAGGGAAGTGTCTTATGTGTGGAAAGTGGGACCACAACAATTGATTATGTCCACAGTGAATCAGGGGATAGGAGTGGGATGCCTCGTAGGGACAACAATTATGAAGTTTTGGTTCGATTGGATGAGAATATTATGTCCAGGAACCATTTGGGCCACTAGTGTATAGGCGAGTGGAAGTATGAATTTTATCCTCGGATAGATGGGACGATATTTGTGACACTAGTGGTCACCGTATTCTTCTTAACACTATATTCGCAAGGGAGACGAGTTTAGTGGGTGTATCATAGTGTTACTATTAAGTATAAGTTTACCACGGGGTAATGGGGCTTTATTTTGTTTTACCTGCAGAGGAGAAGGTGTGAACACTGAGAGGGTACATTTTATAAGGTTAACTCATTTTGAGAAGTGCTATGCGAGCATGATTTTATCCTGGGTACAGATTGGTGAGCAACGGGTAAGCGATAGTGGGCGGTTATAGCAAGACTATCATGTTCGCTATTCTAGGGCAGGATGTGTATTCTTTGCAATGTTCCACCCGAAAGAAGGTTGGGCTCTCGAAAATATTTTATAAAATAAACTTTAGAGGGTAGGGTTGTTTAGTATATTATATCCCAGTGCGTAAGGATTTTTACTGATGTGATTCGGGGCATGGCAGATTAACCATGGAGCAAAGGGATTTAGGTCGTTAGTGACTTAGCGTTGAGGACTTAGTGATAGTGTGAGCGCGGCATTATATAGCTGCTTTAGAGACGCGAGAGTCGATAACTAGACCTTTGAGTATAGGGACAGAGTTTTGGGTGTCCCGGTTATATGCTTGGGTCTAAAAAAATTAATGAACGACAATGCTAGTGTTTAATGCATTGGGGAAAGTTTTTTTGGGCTTTGTTGTGAAATGTTATGCGCATAAGCCCTAATAAACTTCAGTAGTGGAAAGACGTTATATGATGCTAGGACACCAGTTTAAAGGGTGATTTTTGAACATGTGGAGTTACACTTTGAGGTGAAAGCTATTACTCTATAAGTCCAGAATAGCCAGGTAGTGCTGCGAAAGAAGCACTGAGAAAACTTTTGCACCGCAAGTTAATGGGCGGGGCAACATCGAGAAGATTAAATTTCAATTTGGGGGAATATCGAATGTAATCATATGATATAATGTGATATGTGGGATAACCTTGAAAGAAAAATATTACGTATGTGATGTCTGTGATTTTGTGCAAATATGCATGGGATTTTGGGTGTATGGGCACCCTGGTTAGTGTGATTTCAGAGTCGTCTTCAATAAAGGGATGTGTGAATAAACATATTGAATGTATGAATATAGGGCAATCAGAAAATAAGTGGGAAAGTGTAGTGAACTAAAATATGTTTGAAAGAGGAAGCAATCCGACTATATGCGTATCAAGGTGAACTATCTACACCGTAAGGAGTGTAAAGACGGTGGAGTCGCATGTAACAAAATATCTTAAGGAAAGAAAGAAGTCATGTTTCTAGGAAAATAGAAAAGAGTGTCACTTAGTTATATGCTAAGAGTGGTCTTACGCATATACAAGGTGTAGATTCCTATCTGATGAAAACTGCACAAGGAATATAGTTCTTCAGTATGGGAATTGGTGTTGAGTGAGAAATAGTGAATTTGTCTCTGGATAGACCATTTATGAATGGGAAAAAGGTTGATTTGAAGGTATCAACCAAGAAGTTTTTGAAATTTTATGGTCTAGAGATGGAATTAATGATCAGGTTTGTAAAAATCGTGGAGGGGTCAAGTTTTCATCGGGTTGTTGAATAGATTGACCTGAACACGAATTGTTGTCTAGAAATGGGTTATACTATCGAGTAGTATGCCTAAATTTACTATTAATGGAAAGGAGTAAAACAGAACAAGGCGGCGTTCAATATTATTGGGAATTTGGGTGAGACCTTTCAGTCCCACCTCCGATAAAAAGTGTCAGGAGGTGATACGGACATAGTTACATATTGGGTTGAACATGTCACCCATAAGTTGATGGGTAGACGGGAAGCGAGGATTATGCATTCCATATTTTTGGGTAATTCGGGAGTAGTAATTACCACAGGTAGAGTTACATGTGATGCCACGTAACAGTTTAGTATCTGCGTGACACCTTGGGAGACTTTATGGGAAATATTTCATTATCCACCTTTAGTTAATAAAAGGTGGGGAAATAACAAGCTGCTAGGACCCGAAAAGGGTTATGATACAATAGAAGGAATTGAGTAAGTTGTATCCTTTCATATAGTTCAGGGACGTAAGGAGGGGGATTTCCTATCATAGAGATAGTGGAGTCGGTGGAGTATAGGATCATCTCTTGGGACACTATGTTGTCAGGGGCCATCGAGTTAAAGATTTGTTACCAAGTATTGGTTCAGGTGTCTCCTATGAAAGGAGTGGTGAAGTTAGACAAGAAAGGGAATCTAGCATCGAGGTATGTGGGTCATTTCCCTATCTTTGAGAGGGTGGGACTGGTGGCTTCTCGATTGGGCTTTCCAGAACATCTTCAGTGGATACGTGATGTGTCCCACGTGGCATAGCTGGAGAGATACAGGAGGAACCATAGGGCTTTTTAGGCACATTCCACTCGAGGAGAATGACTTGTAATAAGACACCTCATATGAGGAGAGACTAGTAGTTATGTGAGCGCAAGCTTCAGTCTAAGGTAGTACTACCAGTTAGAGTGTCGTGGAGTGGGGTCATCACAATATTGATGAGTATACGTGGGAGCGGGAGTAGGATATGTGAGAGCAGTATCAAGAGTTATTCACTGCAATTATGACCAAATTTTGGGGACGAAATTCCTTTGTAAGGGGGGGAGTATGTAACAACCCGTATTTCTATGAATTTAATATTTAATTAATTCGAAAAAAATTTAAATTACTTGTGTGTCGTAATTTAATTGAATTACTTATGTTAATATTGATTTAAATATTAATCTTAGAGATATGGTTAATACTTATGGAAATTAAATTACTAAGTGAATAGTAATAATTTATTTACATCATAAACGTGTATAAGTGACGTGGCATTTATTTATCTCAGCCGGAAGCTGGATATAGACTAAGTTGGGTGTGAAATAGGGACTTTTTATAAATTAATTCGGATGTCAATTCTAAGTGCACGGGTCGGTCCGAATGGGCTGAGATAATCGGAAAAGTGTACCCAGGGGTGGTAAAGGGGTCACGAGATATTTTTTGGCATAACCGAGCCCACTCGGGGGTATTTGGGCCATTTAAATTAGGCCCATATGATTAAAAATGGGATTTGGAGATAAAAACCTAAGTTTTGGTGTTATGGGCAGCCATAACTCATTTAGGGGAAATTTGAGAACATAAGGGGTAAAGAGGGAGGACTCTTGAGAGCCAAAGACGAAGAACACACACAACGATCTCTACACCAAAGGATAATTAGATACTACGAATTTATAAGGCAACTGGTTAAATTGCTTCAATTTAAATTGGTGATATTCAATTCATATCATAGTAGGTGTTATACAAATGATTTTTGGATTGGGTTAATACAAATTGGGTTTTGATTTGGGGAAGTTACAAATCAAGTTATTGGGATTGGTTTTGATTCGAAAGGAGTTTAGTGGATAATTCTGGGTAAAAAGCTTCACACAAACTGTTAATGGCGATTATGTTCGTAATGTCCTCTAGAAAATGACATTTACTAACTTTCGTTCTATAATACGCTTTTTCCAAAACGGCCCCAAAATGCCCCCAAAACGGCATTTCAAAAATCTGGACAGATTGAGTAAATTGAAAACCTGAGATGAATAATTGTGCAAACTTTATTGAGGAGAATTTTGAATAATTAATTGGGGATATTGTATTATGGATCAAGGGGGTGTCCGGATATTTTGGTTGAGTGATGCCATGATAATAGATTAATTAATGGGGGATTAATTAATTAAAGCCTTTAGCTGGAATAATTTATTATAGGATGATATAATAAATTGTTACATATTATTTAATTAGGATCGTTCTCTTTATAATGGAATTTTGAGGAGTACGTTCTAATTGATGAAAATTCGGGCTAGGTGAGCGGGTCTGGGTACATTGGTTGTGTGACGCCAGGGAGATATTAAATTAATTAATGAGTATATTAATTAAATTAGAGTCGGACCATAGAGTCGGGGAGATAATAAGTTAATTAATGAGTATATTAATTAAATTAGAGTTGGACCATAGATTCGGGAAGATATTAAGTTAATTAATGGGCATATTAATTAAATTAGAGTCAAAGTATAGACTCGGGGATATATTAACTTAATTAATGGTTAAATTAATTAAATTAGTGTCGAACCATAGACTCGAGAATATGTTGGCTAGGGTTACGGAGTTTGTACACGATAAAGCCGGGATTAAATTATATATATATGTATACGGTAGTGTGATAGTATATATATACATATATATATTGTGTGCTCATAAATATCGGTGGCTAGGTATTTATTTAGAATTATATGCTCTAGTTCTATCAAGGGAGATTGCGCGATGTGGGTGAATCCCCTAGCTTGAGGAGTAGGGCAATTATATCCCCAGGTCATAGCGTCCAAATAGAGTTGAGCATTAAGATCATTGTCTTCACACTCGGGGGAATATGACTGCCTCCAATACGTGTATATTTCTATGTTCTGATTTGGCGGTGGCTAGCTGTCTTAGAAATCCAGGTGGGACTGAGTAGACCTGGGAAGATAGCACTTGAGAGAATGCATCTGATGACGTATTACTTGGAAGGATTGTTTTAATTATATTCATCATATGTGTGATTGTGGAATATAGTTCTACGTATATAATGGAGTAGATAATTATACACTGAGAATTAAATACATGAAGAGAATTTGTATTACTTATATAACTAGTGAATGTTCTATGGCTTTTAAGAGAGCTTTTATTTTATATTCAACATATGTATAATTATGGAATATAGTTCTACGTATATAATGGAGTAGATAATTATATATGGGTAATTAAATACATGAAGATAATTTGTATTACTTATATAACTAGTGAATGTTATATGCCTTTTAAGAAATGATTAATTAAGTTAATGCGATAAATAACTTACGAAGTAAAGATACAAATTACTCGGGTTAGAGTAGAGTTCAAGGAGTTTCATGACAAGGCTTGTTAGACGGGGTGGATAACTAGGATGGTGAGGAATAAATAGTTAGGTGTGCACTTTAGAGTAGGGGTGAGATGTATGTCAAGGTAGTGCGACACTAACTTAAATATGAAGAGCATTCATATATTTTAATTGTTGAATTTTAATTCACCTGCAAAATATTTTCGAAAGGACTTTGGGCTCTGACCCATACTTGCAAAATATTTTCAAAACCTTTTAGGTATCCAACCAGAGGGATGCCAAACTTGAAGATCTGTTCCAGGGATGCGTAGCTGCAACAAGTGCGGATGTTGCAGGATTTGGACATAGACGCTTCGGTCATTTCATTCATATAGTAGGATGCAACTTGATATTTCTTTCGGGCATGTTGCCCCAGCTATTTTCATTTCATTTGAACTTTATACTGGTTACTATTCTTTGTTGGTATATATTAATGGATGTTGGTTTTCTAGCGATGGTTTATTTGGTCGATCATTTATTGATTTATTCAGTATTGCTTTAGATTCATGGTTTATGTGAATGGTTCGTACTGATATTTACATGGTTGTTGTTGTTAAATAAAAAGATTAAAATTTTGACATCAGCTTTTGAATACTAGTTGGTTAGTAAGTTTTAAAAAGTTTTCGACAGTGATGCTAAGAATGAACCAGTTGAGATTTTTGTTTCAATTTGACATAGGACTGATCACGCGGTATTTTATTGGGCGGGGTGTCACACTCCCACATATCTTTATTGTAGCCCATGCAAATACCCCTACAAACATTTCAAAAATACTTTAAAAGCCATCAGATTCATCAAGATCAACGAAGTTGACACATTACCTAAATCTAGGGTTGAAATGGTGACAGCACAACTGCCATAATTTGATCCCGAAAAATCTGTTCAAATTTGAACGAGGTTAGCTTCTTATTCGATACTTTCCTTCAAACATACTTGGAACGAGGGTTTAGAGTAAGGCGGTGAGGGGTCACTCCATGCTCGTTTGATGGTATCATTCGAACAATATAGAGATCTCATTCAAACAACCACAGGTTCATTCGAACCACCCAACTTTCAAATCTTTAAATTTTAGCTTGATAACTTCTTTAAATCATAAGATATGCACCAAACTATATGGGATGAAGGGATAAGAACTCATTAAATAATAATCCTCTTTCATTAACTTCAAATTACTACGAATTACACGAAATGAGATAAAATATTAGTTTGGGGTATTACAATCTCCTCTCCTTAGGGGATTTCGTCCCTGAAATAAGGATAAGCAGCTAAGGGAAGAGTTATGGTTGCTTCTCCTGCCTCCCTGACTCATGTTACCTAGTATCACCATCGATACCTTGAAATTCCTGAAGTACTTTCACCAACGAAATAAACTTATTGTGTAGTACTCTCTCTTAGTGATCTAGGATGGATATTGGTCATGTAAGAAATGTGATATCTTCCTCCAACTAAATCAGATTCCAATCAATTACATGATGGGGGCCGTGAAGAAAAAATTTCAATATGGACACGCAAAACACGTTGTACACTTGGGACAACTTTAGGGGCAGAGTTAAGGGATAAGTCATATCCTCGATTTGTTTCCTGATCTCAAAGGGACCGATGTGACATGGGTCCATCTTTCCCTTCTACCCAAATCGTTGGTTGCTAGTTCTTGCCCTTAATTTCAACATCACATGGTCACCCACCCATAATTGCAATTGCATTGAGCGATTATTGGCATAATTATTTTATCGACTACGCATCATCATGATTCTCTGGTGAATTACCCATACATTATCAACCATTTCCTGGATTATATCTGAATTAGTGAGGTGATTCTCCCCCACCTCAGCCCAAAAAATTGGCAAACGACGTGGTCTCCCGTAATAAGCCTTAACGGGGGGACATCTCAATTCTTGCTTGGTAACTGTTGTTGTATGGGAACTATGACAGATGCAGGTTCTCCGCCCAACTTCCCTAAAAGTCAAGAGCACAAGCCATTATCATATCATCCAGTATTTCTATTGTCCACTCTGACTACCCGTAGGTCTCAGGATGATATGAAGTGCTCATGTTCAATTCAGTTCCCAATTATTACTGGAACTTCTTTTAGAATTGAGAAACAAATCGATAATACCTATCTGATACGATTAAGAGAGAGACATCATGGAGCTTGACTATCACCCTAATATATAACCTTTCCAATTTAGCTATAATGTTCGTAACCTTAATTGACAAAAACTGTGCAGACTTGGTAAGACAATTCACTATCACATACCGCATCATGACCATGATTAGACATCGTAAGGCGTGACAAAATTCTTCGTTATCTGCTTCCACTTCCACTCTACCACAGATAATGGTTGTAACACTCCTACTAGCTTCTTTTGTTCGACTTTTACCTTCTGGCAGGTGTAGCACTTTTCTATATATGTCGCTATATCTCTTTTTATAACGGACCACCCAAAATCCCTACAAAGATCCTTATACATCTTGGTGGAACCAGGATCTATACTAGAATGTGAGTGATGGTATTTTTCCATTATCTTATCCTGAAGCACCTCAATGATCGAAATGGTCAATTGACCCTTGTGCCGTACCCCACCATACGTATCTACTATAAAGGTTTCAAACTCTTCCCCATTTACAAATATGATCGCGATAATAAATGAACCCGGGGTCACATGATTGATAATTTATAACTTTCCACTGGATGAGGGGTTTAACCACCAAACCTCCAAGGTTTGCTCTGTCATAGCCTCACTACATGTGCAGATTGAAATTCTATAGTTCCCCAAACGTCTTTAACTTATGGCATTTCATTATCGCAAGTGTGAAATTGGATTTCCTACTGAGACCATCGGCCACCACATTGGCCTTTTTAAGATGGTATTCCAGTGAGAAATCATAGTCTTCCATTAATTTCACCAACCTCCTCTGCCTAAGATTAAGATCTCGCTACGTAAATATATACTAGAGACTCTTGTGATTGAAAAACACCTAAAATAATTCCCTATACAAATAGTACCTCTAATTTTTCAGTGTATATACTATGGTAGATAACTCCAAATTATGAGTGGGGTAATTCCTCTCATTCACCTTTAATCGAAAATATGCATAGGCTACCACCTGATTGTACTGCATAAATGTCACTCTGAGTCCTGAACCAAACGTGTCACGGTACATCGTGTAACCCTTTCCTTATTCCTAAAAGGACAAGAATGGGAGTGAAGATCAACTTGACCTTGAATTACCTGAAGGCTAGCTCATAATTCTCAAAACATTTGAAATGTACATCCTTCCTAGTAATCCTGGTGAAGGGAATCACTACCCTTGATATATCATGTACAAATCTATGGTCATAGTCGTTCAGACCTAAAAAACTGCGCACCTCGATGACAGTCCTTGGATGACTCCAACTTAACACTACTTCAACCTTGGACGGATCGATGGAGATACCCTCACCAGACACCACATGGCTAAGGAATATCACCTCATCCATCCATAATTACCATTTATTATACATTACATAAAACCGATTCTCTCGGAACACCTGTAGTGTCGCTCATAGATGCTCCTCATTATCTATGCCTGATGCCGAGTACACCAGGATGTCATCCATAAAAATCATAATGAACCAATCTAAATAGGGATGATAGATGCGGTTCATCAGGTATATGAATGTTACCGGTACATTTTTCAACCCAATGGGCATTACCAAAAACTCATAGTCCTCGTATCATGTTCAAAATGTAGTCTCAGGAATATCCTCCTCTCTGACATGCAGTTGATGATACCCGAACCAAAGGTCGATTTTTGAGAACATGCCTTCCCCACGCAACTGGTCGAACAGATCATCAGTACGGGGCATAGAATACTTATTCCTCATGGCCACCCTATTCAACTGCTGGTAATCAATGCAAAGTCATAGAGAATTATCCATTTTCATTATGAATATGAATGATGCACCCCACGGGGACATGCTGGGGTGGATGAATCACTTGCTGGTTAATTATTCCAACTGAACTCACAATTCCTGTAATTCTCCTAGGGCTATTCTATGAGGTGGTATAGAGATGAGCGATACACCCTGATCCACCTCTATTACAAAGTTCACCAATTGTCATGGTGTCAACTCGGGGAGATCATCCAAAAACACATCGGGAAACTCCCATACCATAGGATAATCTAGAATCATACTCTCTTTCTCATATTAAGCCACCACTCTACTCAACCAATCGAAATACTTTTTATGCTCTCGCACTATGGAGAAATTTCAAGGTAACTTAATACCTTGCTCACTGTAAAAATAATGGAAAGACTAGTTCGAAAGTGACACTAGGATATTGTGCAAATGGCATTGGATGGTGGCGTTAAAACTCGATAGACAATCCATACCCAGGATAACATCGAACCCATCCAGGTCCATTAGGATCAAGCCATATTATAAGAAAAATTCTCCAGCTATGGTCACGCATCTACAGCAAACCCTGTTAAGCTCTATGCTGCCACCCACTGGAAGCCCAATAAAGATAGGTGGATAAAATCGGTTTACCACTAAACCCAGACTAAAGGCTAATGATCTAGATATTAAGGAATGTGTTGTGCGAGAATCAAACAATTCCTTTACCCATGTACTATGCAGGAGAATCATACCTTCGATCACTGAGGAAACATTGGAAGGTGTAGTCTATTGGGAAGAGTTGTAAGCTCACCCAAGATTAAACCTGTTGGTCTGACTGCTGGACACCTGACCCTACCCATAACCACCCTGTCCCTGGCTTGGACGTGAACTATCCATAGTGTGCCTTGTCAACTGCTAGTACCCTGAAGGAAAATGCCACTACTGCTGGGTGAGGACGGTATAAGTGGAACTTCTGCTCAATATGAAGTTGATGGTCTGTTGGCTGCCCTGGTAACTGCCTAAAACTGCAGGGGTCACTCCCTCGTCATGTGACCTGGGAGCTCGCAACTAAAATAAGACCTCTTCGTTGGGGCGATGGGGCTCTGATTTCCAGTGCACTGTGCTTAGGAAGAGCCAACCCTTATAGCTACATTAAGATTTGTGAAGATGCCTTATATCCCGCTTCAGGACTTCTGTAAGGACAAAATTTCCAATTGAGTCCATTGTATAGTTTTTACTTATTCCCGAAACAAAACACGTTTGAGTCACAGGGAGATTTTTATTGTCACGATCCCAGAAAGACTATGACGTGTTGAATTTTACTGAAGACATTGTGGCAAAGCTTCAAGGAATTATTTACGCCGAAGTTTTATTTAGTGCAAGTTTATTTGCCTTCAAGTTCAATTGCATTTCGAGATTACTCAGGTATGAATGCGTAATTTTAATGGGACTCAAAAATTATTTTAAAATATTTAACGATGTTATTTTATTAAGAAAAAGTTTGTAAAATGTTTTTATAGTGTTTGAATTGGTTTACACATCATTTTATTCTGATAAGGATGGAT
Organism: Sambucus nigra; assembly: GCA_949130495.1. Lineage (NCBI taxonomy): Eukaryota > Viridiplantae > Streptophyta > Magnoliopsida > Dipsacales > Adoxaceae > Sambucus > Sambucus nigra. Next base: position 311,856,726 of record OX422218.1, on the reverse strand, counting down.
TAAAGTTGGATTTAAGGTAAGCTCTTTTTTCAGAGTTGGTTTAAATTTAAACTTATCGCGCGCATCGCTCAAACGACCAGACACGTCATTCGAGCAAGATGGCATTGTCGTTAAAACGACATGCACATCTCGTTCGAGTGACATGTCATTTCTCTTGAACAAGCAGTCTCCTTAAGAAAAGTATTTAAAAACATATTTCCTTCAGATTTCGATGGTGTGAATTTTGGAAAAATTGTTTGTGAACCAGTACATTTATGCACTTAGTTCTTTAAGGTTTTCCAAAGCTAAACACATCCTTAAAGTTTATAAGATCTGTGTTTTCACTAGTATATGCAATAGTGATCTTATTTGCACCAAGAAGAAGGTTTTCTCTCAAGAACTTTGTTGGGTTTTACGGTGAAGAAGCAGAAGAGTCGTGTTCAACATCATAGATGTTACAAGACATATCGATGGACACCGAGACATACGTGACCATGTGTGTTGTGGACAGGTATCGTGGAAGAAAGAATTTCTACCTGAGCACTATGAGAGGAGGAGTGGTTGAAGATCAGAAGAGCATCAAGTCTCACGGGGATCGAGTCATTGAGTAAGACTTGTGGTTGTTCTTTGTAAATTCACATTCATAGTGATTGTCTAGCTTGGGTCGTCTGAGGTTTTTTTTCGTTGTGGTTTCCTTGTACATTCAGCGTTATGATTTTTCTTTTCTTTACTTTATTTTAGTTGATTTAATCACTGTATGGATGTTTAGGATTAATCAAGATAAAATTTGGTTAAGTTAAAATTATTTCACAACTTGGTGTGAATTAAAAATTGGAAAAACATTTTTCATAAAAAGAGAAATTGTTTTTGTCATCCTTAAAACACTTTCCACATAAGAAACAAAAAGGGACCCACAAATTGGTATCAGAGCTTGAAACATATTTCTATTGTGTTCGATCTGTGTGTTTTTTAGAATGATTTTTGGTGGTTTTGAAAGTTTTCATGCTCCTATCTTTGATGGCACTGATTATGCTTATTGGAAAATGCGAATGAGAAGTTCTTTAAAAGCCACTGATGAGTATATGTGGTTAGCGATTGAAAAGGGTTGGACATCACCAGTCACACGAGAGGGAGAGGTCACTAGTTTGAAACATGTTGAGTCATGGACTAAGGCTGAACATAGGCTTGCACTATACAACTCTAAATAAATACACGTTATTTCCTCACATGTCACACCTGAAGAGTTTAATAGAATCATGATTTGTGAAACTTCAAAAGAGGCTTGGGATACACTTGCACTTACTCACGAGGGAACTAGCACGGTTAGGGTGCCTAAGTTACAAAACCTCACAACACATTTTCAGATGATTAAGATGTAAGATAGTGAGTTGTTTGATGAGTTTTACTCTAGGTTGACTAATATTATGAACTCGTCATTTAACTTAGGAGAAAATATTCCCAACAATCGTGTGATAAAGAAATTTTTGATATCTTTGCCGAGTTGGTTTGATGCAAAAATCACCATTTTAAACTCCTTAGGTATGATTTATTCGATGAAACTTGAATAGATTGTAGGTGACTTACAAACTTATGAACTCGATATGTTTACCTCCAAGCATGTGCCAAAGAAAGAAAAGGGCATTGCTTTGAAAGCTGGGAAGGAGGAGACTAAAGTTTCGGATGACGATTTCAATTCCGATATTATAGATGTCACCTTGCTGGCAAAGAAGTTCAAACAATTTCTTAAATTTCAAACGCAATTAGAAGATTACAAAAAGTTTGAGAAATTCAAGAACAATAAGGTTGGTTCCACCCCTAAAGATAAAAGTGGGAAATTTAATAGGGTCGAGTTGGACAGGTGTTTTGGGTGTGAGGGGTATGGTCACAATGTTGAAAAGTGTACCACTAGACTTAAGAAGGAGGAAAAGAAACCGATAGCATATAACGCCACCTTAAGTGATAGTGAACCGGCAGAGGGAGAGAGTTCACCCATTGAGTGTAACTTTGTAGCGTTCATGGACTGTCATGTAAGAGACGACAATAAATCTTCGCATGATGATTCTCATGCATGACACTTCAGAGGCTGTTGAGTGTGAATTCCAAGTGAGTGAGGGTGAAGATAGGGAGGATGAGGAGATTGATGTTCGAGAGTTGGAAGTTTCCTTTAGTAAGTTGTATACGAAAGAGATAAAGGTAAAAAAGGATAACTTGAAATTGCAAGCTAAGTTGAATGAGCGTGTTATAAAAAATAATAATGCTTTGATTAGGGATCTTATGTCACGGGAGAAAACTTCTAGGGAGAAACTAGAATATGTGGAGAAAGAGAGAGATATAGTCTTCGTGGTTTGATGGAGGCCTTAAAGAAGGAGACTCTAGAGTTTGAGGAGTTTAGGCGTTTGCTTGAGTCTAGAACTAATGAGTTGGAGGATAAATTAAAATACTCGAGTAACGTGAAGTTTGATTTGGAGTCTAGATCGAAGAAGTTGGATAGGATGTTAGGCACCATCCAAATCAATGGAGATAGGTTTGGTATAGGCTATGATGATAGAGTGTTCCCATTCCCAAATCCAATACCAATCGTTTGAGAGAGCCCACTAGGAACGTAAAGAGAGGTCGACATTTTGGTAATCATTCCCGCCGTGTTTTTCAGTTGTTCCCATTGCGATAGGAAAGGTCACTTAGAGGCTTTTTCTATGACCTTAGGAATGCTCCTAAGAATTTGAGGAATAAAGTCGTGTCATTCCCCAACACCCCCACCCATTATGTTACACCTACTTGGGTTAAGAAATCAGACCTAGAGGCTTTAGGACTAAAACTTCATGGTTCTCATTTCGTTGCACTTGATTATTCCCATGCTAGATATAAAGGATGATTGTGTTACCACGTTTCTCATACACTAATCTTTGCATCTTGATTTATACCTTTCTAGTGTTATGACATGTGTATCATTTTGTACTATATTTTTCAAATATTCCGTCTTATTTAAAAAAATACAAAAAAAAATTGGTTTAAAATATTTTTGATAAAAAGACAAAAAGATTTTGATTTTATTTGAGTCAAATATTTTTTGGAAAAACAAAAAAAGATTTTTTTTTCATGAGTTTACAGGTTTGATGTGGCATATTGGTGTGTTTGGACCCCCATCCTTTCATTATCCATGTGGCTAGAACATTTGGTCATAATTATTAATGCTCAGAATGATATTAACCATTCTATTATGGGGTTGTTTTGAAGTTGATATGCATTTTGATTCGACTTTGTATATATGTCATCTTTGCACACATGCACGAGTTTATATGAATGTTTGACATCTCTTGCATATTTGAGTTTGGTGAGATGTTCTCATATCAATTTTGTCATTTATGTGTAAGTAGACATAAGGAGGAGGTGTGCATGTAAGAACCGTTTTTCATGAGTGTTGATGCAAAAAAACTGGACTGAATCCCATTTTTATGATCACAGATAAATAGATGAAAGCAATCCAATCAACCAAATGAGAGACAAAGATTTTTAAAGTGGTTCGGCTATAAGAAAAAGCCTATGTCCACTGTTATTTTATTCCCTGGGGTTTACAATAGCACAATGTGGTGTAGAGAGAGAAAAAGGTGTGGATCTTGTATGGTGTCTCTCGATTCTCCCGGATCCCCTGGATCTCTTCCCTTTTGGCTAAGGGAATACATGTATTTATAGTGATGGGAGATAAAGAGATTCATTGTATGTAGACATTTATACATTATGTCTACATTCAACGAATCTAATTGTTGAATTTCTTGGTATGCTATGTGTTGTCATCTACAGTATAAATGTACATTAATGCTCATTAAATGCGTAGTTATCCTTTGATCTTCCCGGTTGGTATGCCGACCAACTCTCCTCGGTTGCCAACTTACTCTCCTCGGGTGTCGACTAACTCTCCTTGGGTACCGACCAACTCTCCTTGGGTGCCGACTAACACTCCTCGGGTGCCGACCAACTCTCCTCGGGTGTCGAATATTGCCACGTAGGATGACATGTGTCCTTTTCTTATTGGTCCTCGTAGATGGAGAATTTTTGCGCTAACAGAAGCCCCCAATTCTCCATGCTTGATGGTTTACTTGAAAGGATGGAGTATTTATTCTGCAGTGTTGCTCGGTGCTCGTGAAATTCTTGATCTACCTTCTTGATTTGTTCAACATAAAGTGAATTATCTCCTGGATGGCATATGATGCAGGCTGATCGATCGTTGCTAATCTTTCTTTAAAGGAACTCCGTGTGCTATGTATCACCCCTGGGAATTTGGATGCAACCATGCCATAGTATGCAGCTTGTAGCTTGTCATAATCTTCAAGTATGTTGATTGGTTTACTAGCCGACCAACTGCCTCCTGTGCCGAGCAACTGAGTGCTAACTTCACGTGCTTGATTCTTCTGATTTATGCTCCTCTGAATACTTTGTCGAGTAACATACTAGCTTTTGAACCCAACTCTTCAATCTGATTAGTACCAAGCTAGTGATGGACTTCGAAACATTTTCATACAACTTCTTCTTCAATGTTGGTCGGGACAGTAGTAGTAAAGATCTCAATGTTGTAGATGCTAAATTTGAATTCTGAACTTCAATAGCATGTGCATAATAACTCCTGAATATGCCTCCTGAACTTCTGAATGCACCTCTTGAACTTCTGAATACCTCCTGAACTTCAATAGCCTCCTGAACTTCAATATCAAAACTAATTCTCGAGCAAGAAAAATAACTTCTGAATGATAATTAGTCGGGGCCTCGACTATGTATGTTTATGGAGTTGAACTTGATGCTCGACTGCATGATGTTATAAGAATGTGCCGCCAAATGAACAAATATATCTGTAATAGAAGCCCGCAAGTGTGGAATGTGAACTTTGAATGCTTTTTACTTGGTCGCTTTCACATACTCATACTTTGTTTCCGACCAACTGTAGTTGATCCGACCAACCTGAGTTGGTGGATTTTTTCTTAACGAGAAACTTTGACACTTTCTGGAATAATTTTACCTCCCGAGGAATACATAGTTTTACTTCCCATAGGAATACATAGTTTTACTTCCCGTAGGAAACCATAGTTTTACTTCCCGTAGGAATACAAGTAGCTTTACTTCCCGGAGGAATACAAGTTTTACTTCCCGGAGGAATACAAGTAGCTTTACTTCCCAGAGGAATACAAGTTTTACTTCCCAGAGGAATACAAGTAGCTTTACTTCCCGGAGGAATACAAGTTTTACTTCCCGGAGGAATACAAGTAGCTTTACTTCCCGGAGGAATACAAGTTTTACTTCCCGGAGGAATACAAGTTTTACTTCCCAGAGGAATACATGTTTTACTTCCTGGAGGAATACAAGTTTTACTTCCCGGAGGAATACAAGTTTTACTTCTCGGAGTAATACAAGTAGCTTTACTTCCCGGAGGAATACAAGTTTTACTTCCCGGAGGAATACAAGTTTGATAATAAATGATAGAGACTTCCTCGGAGCTAACCAACGGATTGTTGGGAATAGAATAAGATATAATAAATGCTGGAGACCTCCTCGGCACTAACCAACAGATTGTTGGGAATAAAATAAGATATAATAAATGCTGGAAACCTCCTCGGCGCTGACCAACAGATTGTTGGGAATAAAATATAATAAATGCTGGAGACCTCCTTGCTGAAATAAGAATAGAATATGCATCCAAATAGATATAAAGAATAATTAAAAATAATAAAGTGCCTCGTTGATCTGTCGAGGTAGAATTATATAATGCCGAACAAGAATAAGATCTTTCAGAACATAAGAATATGGCCGAGAACGTTGTCAGGCCTGAATATAAATAAGAATTATCCGACCAACTATCCGTTGGGGGTGAAATACAACGAATGTTGTAATTCTCCTCAAAGCTGAATAAGTATCTTGTCGAGGCACAATTGCATAATGCCGAATAAGAATAATATTTTCCAGAACATAAGAATATGGCCGAGAACTTTGTTGGGCCTGCATATAAATAAGAATTACCCCGACCAACTATCCGTTGGGGGTGACATATAATAAATGTTATAGTGCTCCTCGGAGCTGAATATAATAATAAGTATCTCGCCGAGTTCCATGTTGAGATGAATATAGAATATGAATCCCAAGGGATAAATAGAATAATTTGTGCTTGAGCCGATATATGGGCCTGAATATAAATAAGAATTTCCCCGACCAACTATCCGTTGGAGTGAAATATAATAACTGTTCTAGCTTTTCCTCGAAGCTGAATATATAATGAGTATCTCGCCGAGCTCCATGTTGAGATGAATATAGAATATGAATCCCAATGGATATATAGAATCATTTGTGCTGGAGCCGATATCTCTAAGTAATAATAAAATATATAATGCCTCGCTGAGGTGAAATAATAATATTTTCCAGATTGTTTCCGAGCATTCGTCGGCGTTGAGTCTTGTACCTGTAAAAATTAATATCTTGCTCTACCATTTGTGTAGGCTGAATTGATCAGTTATCATGAGAATAATTTACTCATCCAATCAATATATAATATGTATATGCTTGAGAAATAAAAATATTAATTTCAAAAAATGAAATAATATATGTTGGCTGATATGTCGAGGCAAAATTGCCTGATGTCGAGCGATAATAGTTTCCAGAGGTTTAAGATTGTGGCTGAGCTTTCGTCGGGATTTAATATCGTCCCTATGAAATCTTAATAAGCTGTCCGAGCACCTGTCGAGACTAGATCATATATTATTGTCATGAGAATAATTATTCAGCCAAACAATATATGATGTGTATCAGCATAAGGCAATAAAAATTTCAAAATATGAAATAATATGTTTTATGCCAAATGTGTGTGAGATAGACAAATTATTATTAGATATGCGCCATAAATAAGACGTAGAGTTTTTTTGTAAAGTTATTTAATCTCCAACAACTAATCAGGTATAAGTTGCTATTTGAAAATTATTTATCACTTGGATTTAAAAATATTTTTGGGGTGATCACAAGTTAAAAAAAACTTAAGCCCCCTTTTTGTCCCCGAGCTGAACTCGTGTTTAAAGAAATATCTGGGGTGCTTCGCATTTTTAATACCCCAAGATTCTACTGCTGCCGACAAACGGCATGGATGTTGCCGACCAACATTTAAGGATATCTCAAGTTATAGAATATACGGTGCCGTCCAAGAAGCAAATGGTCCCGACCAGCTGAGCAATTTCGCCGATCAACAAAAATGGTGCATTGACAGCACCGAACAACATTAGATGTCACCGACCAAAAAGTGGATGGTTGGATAGTTGCCGACCTGTAAATTGAACCCCCTTAACAAGACTGAGATGTCGCCGATCAAGAAGTAGATGATCGTCGACCTGCAATTGGTTCCACTGAGCTACAATATGGGGCTCCGACCAATAATAAGATACCTCGTAGTTGGATAAAATTATTTCAACGTTGCTGATGGATCTTCACATCTTATCTCCGACAAACAAAAATGGTATGGTTAAGCTTCTCTTTAATAAAATATGGCCCAAGATGATGCAGACCAACAATATGTATGACTGACCAGAATATCTCGAATCCTTAGATCAAAAAAATAACATTCGATGTAAAATTTAAGCATTAAGAATGTTAATTAAATGAATAATTATCTAATCCACTATATCGTGTGATTCTGATAAAGAAACCATGTGATGTGATGAACAAGGGGCCAACATATCAAATTTGTGCTAAAGCGTCTTGATATGGTCATGATTTGTTTTACTGATCCTCTTTTACAAGAGGTGGGTAATGATTTTTCAGGTGAGAGAAAATTATTTTTTATATTGATCCTTTCCTATTCCCTATTTGGAGAGATAAAAATATGTTGAATGATCGAAGTTATTACCAAATTTATATCAAAAATCAGTCAATGAGACTTTATTGACATAGACGGAAGATGAACCAAATTAAGTATATAGTTCATAAAAATGAATGCAAAGAGACTCAAACTTGAAGAGAGAGAAAATAGATCTGGGTCATGATTTCCATGAGAAAACTTTTTATTGTCTTTAACCTTTTCCCATTCTCTGATTAAAAATGTAATGGGAATTATAATAGACATCAAAGATCTTACAAAATTTATAATGAAAATTATCCAATCTTACCACCGTCATATATATTGGTATATGTAATCATTTAAAATATTTATTCCATGATATAAAATTGAAACTTGAGAATCAAGCAAAAAGTTATGATTTATGAAATCCATTATTTTTCAGATTTCTAAATAAGAATTAATCTAACAGTTATGATTTTAAAATCATAATATGCAATATTTTGCAGATAAAAATTGGACAATTAATTTATGTATATAAACATAAAAATCATGATTGAATCAAAAGATGTATGTATAATTGATTATACATAGAGAAAATAAAAACTTAGCTTTTGATGGAGAACAATGCTTGTAACACGTTCCCACAGACGGCGCCAATCTGTTGATGCAAAAAAACTGGACCGAATCCCATTTTTATGATCACAGATAAATAGATGAAAGCAATCCAATGAAGCACATGAGAGACAAAGATTTTTAAAGTGGTTCGGCTATAAGAAAAAGCCTACGTCCACTGTTATTTTATTCCCAGGGGTTTACAATAGCACAATGTGGTGTAGAGAGAGAAAAAAGTGTGGATCTTATGTATGGTGTCTCTCGATTCTCCCGGATTCCCTGGATCTCTTCCCTTTTGGATAAGGGAATACATGTATTTATAGTGATGGGAGATAAAGAGATTCATTGTATGTAGACATTTATACATTATGTCTACATTCAACGAATCTAATTGTTGAATTTCTTGGTATGCTATGTGTTGTCATCTACAGTATAAATGTACATTAATGCCCATTAAATGCGTAGTTATCCTTTGATCCTCCCGGTTGGTATGCCGGCCAACTCTCCTCGGGTGCCGACTAACTCTCCTCGGGTGTCGACTAACTCTCCTCGGGTACCAACCAACTCTCCTCGGGTGCCGACTGACACTCCCCGGGTGCCGACCAACTCTCCTCGGGTGTCGAATATTGCCACGTAGGATGACATGTGTCCTTTTTTGATTGGTCTTCGTAGACGGAGAATTTTTGCGTTAACAATGAGGATAATAATTGAAAAAATTATGAGTGTTCAAAGGAAAGGGCTACAAGAGTGTAAAATTGACTTTTCATGAAAGCCCCCATTTAAAATATCCCAAAAAATTAAAAGGTAATAAAAAGAATAATATGATAAAATATGGGCCATTTAGTTCATTTTCATTCAAATGAAAATATATGATATAATTGAGGGAGTTTGGATGGATAACTTAGACGGGTTTGCACCACGAATCCTAAAGTTGAAAAATCGTATCACGACACTATTGTTTGTAGAATCGTCAAAATTTTGGATTTGTGTGCATGTTTGATTGTTTAGTTCATTTAACTCACACTTTAATTGTCACATATGGCTACAATAAAGTTTGATGATTTATAGCTATCAATTAGAGCTTCTTGATCGTTTCGATGAGTTGGAATTGTGATTCATTAGTTGTAGTTCATGCCCATACATTCCATGTTCATGTTTGAGAACATAGGTACTATGTTAGCATGTAAATCATATTCTGTTTGTTTATTTTTCTCAGTTTAGCTTCTGTTTTGGTACGTTTTTTTCAGTTTTGAGTCCCTATTAGTTGGTTTTTTGTCGAATTTTTTTCACTAGGCAAAACTGTATGTTTTTCTAGTTTGAAATTGGGAGTTTCACTTTCTCGTTCTAGCAAGATCCTTCTATTGCGCGAATTTTTTCTCGCGATAAGCATCTGTCGTTCGAGTGATAGGGCTTACTCATTAGAGAGACCAGTCTGGAATGTGTTTTCACTTTGTTTCAGTACCCTGCTGCTTATGGTTATACATTTTGATACTATTTGTTGCTTCTGGACAACTTGTTTGTATGCAGTTTCATATTGCTTGCATCTTTTACTGCATAGGATTGCTTTTAGTCACACATGCTTAGATTTATGATTCTCTTTATGTGATTACCTGTTTGCTAGATACAGATTTGATATTGTTGATCATTATTAGCTATCTATTTCATGTATGTCTAAATATATTTAATTGATTTATCTCATTTTAGATATGATTATCTTTTCACCGGATTGTCTATTCATGACAAAAAAGGGGAGATATGTATGTGATGTAGGCGGGATTTTGTGTAATGAGCTTGGTATCATGATTTAGTTGTTGTCTACATATTGATATCATGCTTTGCTCACATAATAAATGATTTGGATTTGTAATTTTTCATATGGGTTTATATCATTTCTTCCTCCATACTTCACTAGGTATTTGTCTGTTTCATGTGTGTAGGTATGCTTAAAGAGATTTGAGATTTCAAGACTACATCACATTTAGACATTCAGAGACAGTTCATGCTTTTTGGACCATCTTTCACTAGTCTTGTCCTTTAATTTTTTATTTTGGGTTTATGGGATGGGATTTAGGTGTCATACGACTTGACGACCCGGCTTAGGAATTTCACTGTTGGTTTTGTCCCGAAATAGTCACAGGGGGAGATTTTTAAGGACGAAATTTCCAATTGATTCAATTGTATAGTTTTGATTTATTCCTGGAACAAAACAAGTTTGAGTCATAGGGAGATTTTTATTGTCACGATCCCACATAGACTATGGCATCTTGAAGTTTACTGAAGACGTTGCGGCAAATATTCAAGGAATTATTTATCCCGAAGGTTTATTTGGTGCAAGTTTATTCGTCTTCAAGTTCAATTGCATTCCTATATCACTCAGGTATGAATGTGTAATTTTAATGGGACTCAAAATTTATTTTAAAATGTATAAGGATGTTATTTTATTAAGAAACTGTTTTAAAAATATTTTTATAGTGTTTGAATTGGTTTACACTTCGTTTTAATCTAATGAGGACGGATTAGAGTTGGATTTAAGTTAACCTATTTTTTCAGAGTTGGTTTAACTTTAAACTTTATCACGCGCGTCGCTCAAATGACCTGACATGTTGTTCGAGCGAGATGACATTGTCGTTCAAATGACATGCACATCTCGTTCGAGCGACATGTCATTACTCTTGAACGAGCAGCCACCTTAAGAAAAGTATTTAATGGTGTGCTTCATTCAGATTTTGATGGTGTACATTTTAGAAAAACTGTTTACGAACCAGTACATTTATGCACTTAGTTTTCCAAGGTTTTCCAAATCTAAACACATCCTTAGAGTTTACAACATCTGAGTTGTCATTAGTATATGCAATAGTGATCTTATTTTAACCAAGAAGAAGGTTTGGTCTGAAAAACATTGTTGGGTTTTGCAGTGAAGAATAGGAAGAGCCATGTTTAACATCCTGGACGTTCAAGCCATATTGGTGGACACCGAGACATACGTGGATGCGTGTGTTGTGGACAGGTATCGTGGAAGAAGGAGTTTCTACATGGGCACTATGAGAGGAGTGATTGAATATTATAAGAGTGTCAAATCTCATGGGGATAGAGTCATTGAGTAAGACTTATGTCTGTTCATTGTAAATCCACATTCATAGTGATTGTGTGGCTTGGGCCATCCGAGGTTTTTTCTCGTTGTGGTTTCCTCGTACATCTAGTATTGTGAGTTTTCTTTTCATTACTTTACTTTATTTGCTTTAATCAATAGATGGATGTTTAGGATTAATCAAGATAAAATTTGGTTAAGTTAAAACTAGTTCACAACTTGGTACGAATTAAAAAATGGAAAAAGATTTTTTATAAAAAGAGAAATAGTTTTTGTCATCCTTAAAGCACTTTTCGCATAAGAAATAAAAAGGGACCCACAACTTCTTGTTCCCTCCTGACTGAGACCCATTGGGATCCCTCTTCTTCTCCCTTATAGACTTTCTATCATCCATGTCAGGCTCCAACTGTATGTCCTTGTTCACGGTAATTCTGAAATTTAGTAGATCCAAACTTGCTAAGATCAGTTGGATACCCAAGTTAAGGCCCTTGACGAATAGCCATGTTTTATCCATTTTATACATATGTACAACATCAACATACTTACAAAAACTCTCAAACTTCACCATATACTCATTTACCCAGGTCCTTCCCTAAATCAGCACAACAAACTCATCCTTGAATGCCTGTAAATAGTATATGTCGAGGAAGGTCACCCAAAAGTTTCTCCAATCAATAGCTACACTGGTTCTGGAAGAATAGGCGCTCCACCATCATTTTGCTTATTCTGTCATCTATAATGTTACAATCTTAACCTATTTCAATGTCAGAACATCTAGGATCTCCATTATTCTAGGGACTTCGTCGATCCACTCCTCGAATGCTTTGGGGACAGCTGCCCTGTTGAAGGTGGGTGGATGTAGCCTAGTAAATTCCTAGAGGATTGAATTGGAGGTGGAACTTTTGATGGTCACACTATGATTTTCCCATTGCTATGGAGAGAGAGTGAGAGAATCAGCAAGTTGTCGCATGACCTGCTCCATACGCTGGAGCTCACTAGAGATGGACCCGATGGCTACATCGCGACATGAAGGCATCTGCACAATAATGGAGAGTTAAATACAAAGTGATACGTATGAAAATCATAGAGAAAGTGTTCTAATAAATAGTACTAAGCATTAGCTATTCATAGATGTACGAGAAAATGCGCTAAGGAAAAGTAAACACTCTATCACACCGGAGGATCTTATTGCTCTGATACCATTTGTAATGCCCCGACCCGGGTTTGGGTCACTGTTGAGTCAAACTGCTCCAAGCTAAGGAGTTAATACGAGAGGGGGAAAGTTTATCCTTTTTATTTAAGAAAATCCTTAATTTACCCCATAATTTAATAGTTAAAATTGTTATTTTAGTTTAAGAAAACTGTGACCACTTTATGTGATTAGTCAATTAATGAGATTTATTTATAAAAACTCGAATTGATCAATAATACTAATTGACTAAAAAATAAGTGACATCCAACCTGTATTATTACATATTATGACCAAAGGTCCGAATAAAGTCCAAGTACCAAAAATGCAAATACCAAGTGTCCATTATATGAAAACAAGTACAGGGCATTCTAATGATGTTAATCGCCTTCTAGGGCTTTGCTCAAGTCCTGTCCGACGTTCCTACTTGAAGTACTTAGGTTGGGGGGGGGGGGGGGGGGGGTTAACATAAAAATCAAGGGCGAGCGAACGCTCAGACGATTGGGTAATACTAAGCTATATGTTTTCTACAAAATACTATACATATAATGTGTATTTTAATCAATTAAGAAAGCGTTAACAATTTAGGTAGTATTAATGCAACTACATGCAATGCACTCGAACGATGAGCTCATAGTCACACTGAACCAATTTTACCACCCTTCACTAGGTATCGACACTAATTATTCACATTTTATCTTTAGCCTCACTTATCGTATTTTCGTTAGGGTTGCTTTTTTAAATTACAAGCACGGCCAACTTAATTCCCTTTTCATTATCTTTCTCAAAATCTTCCAAATATCGCGTAATTTAATGGGCTCCACACAGCCGATGATGCCACCATATGTTCTGGCTAGTGATTTGGGGTCTTTCATCCTAGGGCTCTGGGCCCTCCTTAATTTTACTGATGTCATTCGAGTCCAACTTTTTATGTGTGTTAACATTTTATCTAATATCCACATTGTCATCCCACTTTTACCATTCTCGTCATACCATGGTTTTGGAATCATTTTTCACATTCTCAATGTTCCAAAACTCGCTTTGAATGTCTTTCACCCAAAAATAGACTGATAGGGTCTCGAGAAGGAACGTAACCTTTAGGATGGTCAAAATCCCACTTTTGTCACCATTTTGTGAAAAACACTTTTTTTTAATTTAGTTTGGCACAGAGAGTAAATCATTTCTTCCAACATTATTTTCATTATTTCATGTTCAAAACCGTACTTATTTATTTAATATTTCGTCACATAAAATGTTGTTCATCATTTATGGCCTTTTAGTCCAAATGCATATTCTTGCCTCATGATCACATGTAAAACCCCACATTAGTTTATCTTCATCATAGTAACATTTAGCATATTTTGGGGGTAGTTTTTCCACACTTTTTCATCTTAGTACAAAACCCATTTTAACATGTTTATTCAAGTCTATTATATTATCCTTTAACATACTACATTTTCTTATATGTTCAAGAGCGGATTTCAACCTCGAAATACCTCAAATATGCATTCAAATCAAGACTAATCGTAGGTTTTATGAAGTTTACATGCTTTCTTCCAAATATCAAGGTAAAATCCATTTTTTATAAAAAGAACCACTGAGGTTTTGTCTTGAAAAAAATTCCATTTTTGCAAACCAATTATTTTGTTAACGTAACCAGATTTGTAGGCATTAAAATCCATATAGCAACATCCTACATAACTTTATAGATTGAAGAACCTTGAAAACATGGTAGGAAAACCCTGCCTTAGATTTTTAAGAAGAGAAATAACAATGGATGAATTAAAATCTCCTAAACTCCTAAGATCGAAAACTTCTAGCTCTAAAAACCCCTTGCTTCTTCAAAAGCTTCCACAAAACCTCTCTACAATGTTACTTCACCACTTTATTCTTGGAAGAGATCTTGAAAGATGGTAAAAATGTATATAAATGGGTTATGTTTTGGAGTAGGAATAGTTGGTCTTACTCAAAATGGAGGAATAATGGCTTAAGGAGGGAGATGGGCGTATGAACTCTTGAGAGAGAAGAAGAAATCAAAAAATAGTGGTGGGATTTTCTCTCCCACTTCCTAATCTTATAACCCATGAAAAGCCCCCTAAAAATATTTAAAAATTCCTTTAAAAGACGTAAGATTCGTCAAGCTCCATGAAATTGACATGTTATCTAGATCTAGGACTGAACTGGTGACAGCACAATTGTTGTAATTTGATCCCGATAGAGTAGTTCGAATGAGTTCGATATCATTCGAATGAGGTCAGCTTCTTATTCGAGACTTTCCTTCAAACGACCTTCAAATGAGAGTTCAGAGTAAGGAAGGGATGGTTCGTTTGATGCTCTTTTGATGGGATCGTTCGAACAATATAGAGATGTCATTCGAACGACAACAGGTTCGTTCGAACCACCCAAGTTTTAAATCTTTAAATTTTATCCTGATAACTTCTTTAAATTATAAGAGAGGCCCCAAATTATATTGGATGAAGGGATAAGATCTCATTAAATAATAATCCTCTTACATTAACATCACATTACTACAAATCAATCTTGGGATACATCGGATCTGAATACCCAATCCACATCGAGAAACACATTAGTAGCCCCTTCCTCTTCCGTACTTTACAAATTAGACAAGGAAGCCTAGTTACATCTTTAAATAAACCAACTATCCATGTTTTAGATGACACAATGGAAGATATACGATATTTATGAGGCGGGACATCGAACAAAATAATGTCCAACCATTCTTACCTACAAAGTTATGATTCAAGAGCAAGTTGAACCAGTGGGAGCATATAAGAGGAATTTTAATGGCCCTCGTGGGAATTTAAATAATCCTTCTTGGAAGAACTATCTCGGATTCAATTATAGGCAACCAAATGCATCATGAAATCTTAACCAACATGTTTCTTAACAACCTCCACCACCCCCACAATTAGGACAAGCACCGTAAATGCAAGCACTTGCTCTCGTGCCTTATTTGATCCCTCAATAAGAGAGTATCGATGACGCTCTCACATAATTTATGCTAACTCAATCAGAGATTAATGCCCAAATGCTCAAAATATGCCAACATGAAGGCATCATTGTCCAAGTTACAATTATCTTTGAGTGTCCAAGAGAATAGGAAATTCCCCATTCAAGCCTAATGAACTTCCTAAGGTCAAAACCGTGTAAGATCAAACCCCGAAGAAATTCAAGAGGAATGTACATTTGTAACAACTTTACGTAGTAGGAAAGTTGTTGATTCATCCCCTTCTCTAAAAAGTGTTCAAAACGACAAGGAGGTTTTGACTGGGACACAAGAGGTCGAAGATGACTCCTTGAGAAAGAGTGAGAAAAAAGACATAATTGGGCCTAGAGTGGTTAAGAAAGTTAAGTTGAACCTACCTTTCTTTGAAGCCATAAAAAAATTCCCGCGTGTGCTAAGTTATTAAAGGACTTGATTATGGTGAGACGCAAGTAAAAGGTTAAGAAAAAGTTGTTTCTTGCACAAAATATTAGCTCGGTACTTTTGAATGACCTCCCACTAAAGTAGAAAGATTCGGGAGCCCCCACTATTTCATGTATCATTGTAGAGAGTAAGATAGAGAGAGATTCACTAGACATAAGGGCGAGTGTTAACAATATACCTTACTCAATTTATAAAAATCTCCGTTTGGTAGACCTTAAGACCTCTAAAATACTCTTCAACTTGTGAATCGTTCCATGAAGGTTCCTTGTGGAGTAGTTGAGGACGTTGTTATCCAACTTGACATGTTCTACTTTTCGATAGACTTTGTCATTTGGGACATGGATCCCTCCTCCCCGTTAAGCAACCATGTCCCATCATTCTTAGTAGCCCTTTCCTAGCTACGCCTAACGCGTTGATCAACATGCATAATGGGTAATGCAATTAATTTTGGGAATATTATGCTTGAGAATAATATTTTTAACATCACTAAGAAAATGGATGATGAAGACAATTTACACGATGCAAATCATATAGAGGAGGTAGTACAAGAGCACTTTGAGGGTACTAGTTATGAGAATCTATTAGAGGAATGTTTGGTGATAAATTTTAAGGAGGAGATTGAGTATTCGGAGTACGATCACGAAATGAGTGTGGTGAGGGAGATGTTTGGTGAGAGTGAAGTCAAGGATAATGTGAGACTCGGGTCTCATGATTTGAAGAGTTTCCACCAAGGGAATATTACGAGGTTCCCATCTGATGTCAAATTTCTAAAATTCAAGTTGAAGAAACTACTTTAGATGTGAAATATGATTATTTTGGTGAGGATGAGACGTATCCCGTTGTTGTCTACTCTAACCTAGATATATAGAAAGAATGGAACATTCTGGAAATATTGATGAAGCATAAGGTTGCTTTTACTTTTCGATAGCGGATTTGAAAGGTATAAGTCCCATGAGTTTCACCCATAAAATCCACCTAGAGGAGGACATGAAGCCCTCTAAGGAAATGCAAAGAAGGTTGAACCTAGTAATGAAAGATGTGGTTAGAACAAGTATAATTAAGTTATTGGATGCGGGCGGGCATAAACTATCACATCTCAGATAGTAGGTGGGTTAGTCCAATCCAGGTAGTTCTCAAGAAATCGGGAATGACTGTGATAAAGAACGCTAAAGGGGAGCTTATTCTAAAATGTACTACCACTAGTGGCGTGTTTGCATTGATTATCAAAAATTTAATGATGGAACAAAAAACGATCACTTCCTTGCACTATTCATGGATCAAATTCTTGAGAGAGTGTCGGGCTAGTCATTTTACTTTTTTCTATATAGTTATTATTGTTATAACTAAATATACATGGATGTACTTGATCAAGAGAAGACAACCTTTACCTTCCCTTTTGGTAATTTTTCCTACAAAAGAATTTCATTTGGCATATGTAATGTACTAGCGACCTTTCAAAGGTGCATGTTGAGTCTTTTTAGCATTATGGTTGAGAGAGGCCTTGAGGTGTTTATGGACAATTTCAGCACTTTCGGCCCTCTTTTGATCAATTCCATTCTAATCTTGAGAAAGTACTTGCTCATCATGTGGAAAAGAACCTAGTGCTTAACTGGGAGAAATGACATTTCACGATAACCAATGGAGTGGTTCTAGGGCACATAGTTTCATCCAAGAGAATTGAAGTATATAGGTAAAAAATTAACATCATTACCGAACTTCCCCCCAACCAAGTCACTCAAATACGTTCGTCCAGTTATGGGAATGTGGGATTTTACCGTAGTTTTATTAAGGAGTTTATCTTCATAACTAGACCCTTAAGTAACTTACTTGCTAAGGATGTCTCATTCAAGTGGAGCGAGGCTTACCAAGAGGCATTTGAGAAGTTAAGGACTATGCTCATTTTTGCTCCTATAATGCAAGCTCTGAATTTGAGTCTTCCATTCGAGCTAATGTGTGATGCGAGTGACTATGAGGTAGGGGTTATTTTGGGGTAAGATAAAGATAATAAGACGCATATCATTTACTACGCTAGCCAAACTTTAGTTGGACCACAATTAAACCACTCCCCCATGGAGAAAGAGTTGCTAGTGGTGGTTTTTTCCCTTCACATCGGGTCATCCATCATTTTCTTTACCGACTACGCGGCAATAAAATACCTCATTTTCCAGTAGGATTCCAAGACGCTCCTCATTAGGTGGATCTTGCTACTCCAAGAGTTTGTCATTTCAATTAAAGATAAGAAAGTAGCAGAATACGTCATAGCCTACCAATTATCTAGGATTTCGTCTGATGTACCTTTAGATCCCATACCCATAGATGAATTTTTTCCAGATGAACAACTTTTTACCACTTCCTCTTTACCTTGGTTTGTAAAAATCATGAAATGTCTAGTAACGGGATCCGTTCCCACACAATGGACGCCAGAAGTGAATAGGAAGTTTTTTACAAGGCCGCTCATGTTCTTTTATGACGATACATAATTATTCAAATATTTCACAAATCAAATTATCCGAAAGTGTGTACCGAATGACAAAATCCAAAACGTCATCCGTTTTTGTCATTTGGAAGCATCTGGAGGCCACTTTTCCACTAAGAATACGGTTGTAAAGTTTCTTCAATGTGTTATCTATTGTCCCCTATCAATTGTCCCACTATTTTTGGTATGTGAAAAAGTTTTGTCATTTTTCTAAGAGACGCCGAAAATGGGCGTCATTTCTAGGTGAGACATGGTCCCTTTGACCCCTATCTTTGCTATTGATATGTTTGACTACTAGGGTATCAACTTCATGGGGGCATTCCCCCTCCTCTAGTATTCACTACATCCTTATTTTTGTAGATTATGTTTCTAAATGGGTAGAGACGTAGCTACATGCATGAATGACAGAAAGGTGGTGGTAAAATCCATTCATGAGTACATACTTTCTCATTTTAGTGCTCCTAAAGCCATCAGTAGAGACAATGGTTTGCATTTTTACAACAAGACATTTAAAAAATTGATAATAAAGTATGGCCACAAACAAATGGACAAGTCAAATTCACCAATTGAGAGATTGATAACATACTTGAAAATACCGTCAATCCCACTCATCAAGATTGGTTTCTTTGATTACTATCTCATCAAGATTGGTTTCTTTGATTACTATATGCACTATGGGCTTACCGAACTGCATATAATAACACCCTTGGAATGTCACCATTTAATTTTCTATATGGAAGGACCTACTATCATCTCGTAGAGTTAGAACACAAGGAGTTTTGGGCGATCAAGAGGTTGAACTTTTATGTATACAAAGTTTATGAAACATGAATGCTTCAACTAAATGAGTTGGAAGAGATATGTAATAATGCATATAAGGGCTCATAAATAGTAAAAGAACAAATGAAACTTGCACATGATCGGAACATTGCCCGTAAAGAGTTCAACCCGGGACAAAAGGTGCTTTACTTTAACATGCAGAACGGTGTTACCCATGAAGTATGGTTCTTCCATCTGAATAAGGCAGGACATTTTCCTATACTTCTTACTCCACCCGACCAAGAAAATTAATCTAACTCATATCTATTTTGATGAAAACAAACGTGCGGATTTTGACCAAACAGAGTCGGCGCCCTTACCTTACACGTGATTTATCACGGTACTATGTTTGGAAGTAGGTGAAGAACCCTGGTCCAAGGAGGCACGGGATCCTAAATTGATTAATGAAACACCGGTCGATAGAAATGTTAGGGAGGAAAGAAATCCACCTCCCCCCGGGCCTATTTTTTAAGATGATGAGATGGGTGATGGCGGTGACGCTGGATATGAGAGCAAGGATGAGGAGGATGTTTGTGGGGATGCCGCAGCCAATGAGGATGAGGAAAATGATTCAGAGGACTCGAATTTCGAGGGAGAGTTCAATGAATGGGAATATGAGATGGAGGTGATTAAGAGCCATATAGATCACTTCAAGTCTTGGATTGGCAACTTCTTAGCAAATTATCATCAAGGCCGGGACATGTTTTTAGCCGATTACCCTCGTGATACGTCCACGATGATGCGGCTCCAAGATGACTTACTTCGACTTAGCATGGGCTCGAGAGCTGAGCTTTCTTCATATTTTATGGATCCCTAGGCACGTGATCCAAATGCACCCACCCCTTGTGTTGACTTTTTGGGTTATGTATCTTTGTTTATGGAGTTTCTGCATTATATATGTTTAGGCTATGTAAAACTCCATCTTGCTTATAAATAAATTATTTATATTATTTATATTGTCTCAATTTCCATTTTAATTATTACTAGTTTTAAAATTTCACACTCATTTTTCCTTATTTAGATTTTTGTCCTTCATATTGAGGACAATGTGAGGTCTAAGTTGGGGAGGTACAAGTTCATCTTTAAAAGCTTCACAATCTTAAAATTCCCAATAAAAAATTCAAAATTTTCAAAAATTCAAAAATATGTTTTTCAAAATATGTCAAAATTATAATTTGAAGTCCTTAAAAATACCATAAATTTTTTGTTTTGAATACCAATTTGAAAAAATGTCATTCACTATGTAGAAATTGATCTAAAACGGAAGTGATGACTTATACTAAATAAGTGTAGCGATTTAAACCTGGTGAGGTATCAAGACAATCGTTCTAATTTTGAGAGTTAATAACAATAATTCGAGTTTTCTAAACTCAACTTTATTTTGGTATGATTCTTTATAGATGTCAAATCCCTTGTTTTGATCAGTTACAAAAAACAAGTGAAGATTTAATTTTGAAAATGCACCTAAAAATGTTTCGAAAAAAATTAAAATTATTGTCAAAACACATATGGTGATTAAATTAATGCACATGAAGTTAATCCATCGCTTGTTATAGATATTTCAAGCCTACATCACATTCAAACAGCTTATATTTACCCAACCAACATTTACTAGTCTTGTCCTATAATTTTTTATTTTGGATTTTATGGGATAGGATTTAGGCGCCATACAACTTGACAGTCGGGCATAGGCATTTCACTGTTTTGGTTTTGTTCCGGAATATTCAAAGGGGGAGATTTGTAAGGACAAAATTTCCAATTGATTCCATTGTAAGTATTTGATTTATTCTTTGAACAAAACATTATTTTTGAGTCATAGATAGATTTTTTATTGTCACAATACCACAAAGTCTATGACAAAGTTTATTGAAGATGTTGCGACCAAGTTCAAAGATTTATCATGCCGAGATTAATTTGGTGAATGTTTTACGTCTTTATTACATTCCAATCTCTCAGGTATGAATGCGTAATGCTTATGGGACTCAAATTTTTTTTTGATGTTATTTTTATTTAAAAAATGTTTTTAAAAGAGTTTAACTTTGTTTATTCTGAGATAATGAGGTTGAGAGTCTTATAGAACCTTCCCATTTGTTTAGATGGTTCAAACGATATGTAGAGTTCGTCCAAACGACATGGCTTTGTCACTCAAACGACATTGCTATCTCGTTCGAACGATAACCTCATCTCTTTTCAACGATGCGCTAACTCAAGTTTATTATTTAATGTGTGTTTCACTCAGAATTTTGAAAGTTGCTGAACCAGAATTTTTTTTTACATATAGTATGTTTTCTGCACAATTTTTCTAAGGTTTCTAAAGACTAAAAATGCCCTTAGAGTTTAAAGATCCGAACTTTCATTCATATATGTTGTAGTGATCCTTGTTTGCACCAATTGGAGTTTGTTCTACACTTTGAACGCTGGGTTTTGCGGTGAAGAAGTGAAGCAGTTCGTGTTCAGAATTCGTAGACATTGCCAAGCTATGTTGGTGAACACCAAGGCCTTCGTGGACTCGTGTGATGTGGACAAGTATCGCGGAAGGAGATCTGCATGGGCACTGTGGAGGAATGGTTGAAGGATCAGATGAGCATCAAGACCTGTGGGGGATTGAGTCGTTGTGTAAGTCTATCATCTGTACATTGTAATACCATATCATAGTGATTGTTTTGCTTGGGCCGTCCGAGGGTTTTTTCCTTAGTGGTTTCCTCTTACATCCGGCGTCGCCTTTGTGAACTTATTTATTTTACTTTTTTTAATCACGTAGATGCGTGTTTAGGATTAAACGAGATAAAATTGGGATTAACTGAAATTGGTTCACATTCTTGGTGCGTATAAAATTTGGAAAAAGGTTTTCAAAAAGAAAGTTGTTTTTGACATCGTTAAAGAACATTCGAAAGAAAAAGGGACCTACCAATTGTTATTAGAGCTAGAAACAAATTTTTTATTGTGTTAATCCCTTATCTTTTAAAGGATGAATTTCAAAAACTATGAAAGTTTTAGAGCTCCTATTTTTTATGCTATTAACTTCAATTATTGAAAAATGCAAATGAGAAGTGCTTTAAAATCAATTGATGAGCGTGTGTGGCTAGCGGTCGAAAAGGGTTGAACACCACCGGTCACACGAGAGGGTGAGGCTACTAATTTAAAACAAGTTTAGTCATGGACCAAAGCCGAACGTAGACTTGCACTTTATAACTCTAAAGGTCTTCACGTTATTTCCACACATGTTACACAAGAAGAGTATAATAATTTCATGACCTGTGAAACTTTGAAAGAAGCTTGGGATATTCTTGCACTTACTCGTGAGGGCACTAGCACGGTTAGGGTATCTAAATTTTAAAATCTCACTACACAGTTTGAGACGATTAAGATGCTAAAGAGTGAGTCATTTGATGCGTTATACGCTAGATTTTTAAATATTGTCAACTCGTCGTTTAACTTAGGAGAGAAAATACCCGACAATCGAGTCATAAAGAAAATCTTAAGGTTGTTGCCTAGTAGATTTGATTCAAAAGTGACCATTTTTAACTCCTTGGGTATTCTTGATTCGATGAAACTTAAAGAGATTATAGGTGACTTACAAACCTATGAACTCGATATGTTTACCTCCAAACAAGTGTCAAAGAAAGAAAATGGTAATGCTTTGAAAGCCCAAAAGGAGGAAAATAAAGTTTCAAATTATGATTCTGATTTTGATTTTGAGGACGTAGCCTTGTTGGAAAAGAATTTCAAAAAATTTCGTAAGTTCCAAAAGTAATCGAAAGATGCCAAAAGACTTGAGAAATTCAAGAACAACAAGGTCGATCCCTCCCCTAAGGATAAGAGTGAGAATGTCAAGAGGGTTGAGTCAAATAGGTGTTTTAGGTGTGAAGGTTATGGACACAAGGTTGTCAAGTGTACCACTAGACTTAAGAAGGAGGAAAAGAAACCGATAGCATATAACGCCACCTTAAGTGATAGTGAACCGAAAGAGGGAGAGAGTTCCCCCATTGAGCGTAACTTTGTAGCATTCATGGAATGTCATGTAAGAGGCAAAGATAAATCTTCCCATGACGATTCTCATGTGCATGACACTTCCGAGGCTATTAAGTGTTAATCCCAAGTGAGTGAGGGTGAAGCTAGTGAGGATGAGTAGATTGATGTTGGAGAGTTGGAAGTTGACTTTAGTAAGTTGTATACGAAAGAGATAAAGGTGAAAAAGGATAACTTGAAATTTCAAGCGAAGTTGAATGAGCGTGTTATAGAAAATAATAATTCTTTGATTAAGGATCTTAGGTTACGGGAGAAGACTTTTAGGGAGAAACTATAATATGTGGAAAAGGAGAGATATAGTCTTCGTGGTCTAATGGAGGCCTTAAAGAAGGAGACTCTAGAGTTTGAGGACTCTAGGCGTTTGCTTGAGTCTAGGATTAATGATTTAGAAGAGAAATTAAAAGACTCGAGTAACGTGAAGTTTGATTTGGAGTCTAGATCGAACAAGTTGGATATGATGTTAGGCACCGTCCAAATTAAGGGAGATAGGTTTGGTATAGGCTATGATGATAGAGTGTTACCATTCCCAAATCCAATACCGATCGTGTGAGAGAACCCACTAGGAACGTTAAGAGAGGTCGACATTTTGGTAATCATTCCCACTGTGTTAACACTTGCACTCATTGTGACAGGAAATGTCACCTTCAAATTTTAGATATGGCCTTAGGAATGATCCTTCCAAACTAAGCAATAAAGTCGTTTCGGTTCCCAAAACCCCCATGCATCATTTCACAACTACTTGGGTTAGGAAATCAGACTTAGAGGCTTTAGGAATTAAACTTCACGGTTCTTGTATGCTTGCACTTGATTTTTCCTATACTAAATCTAACGGATGATTGTGTTGCCATGTTTTTCATACGCAAGTCTTTGCATCATGATTAATATCTTTCTAGTTTTGTGACATGTGTATCTTTTTGTATTATGTTTGATATGCCCCAAGTGTGACCTCGGCTCGGAGACACCAACCTCGGCCGAGATCATGGCCGACACTGGACAAGCCTTGGGCATACGGCATTATCCCTCGACCATAGCATGGTCGACCCAGGCCGACACTACCACCAGCCTCTCGAAGGGACATCGCACGCATCACAAGGATCAGCAGCACTCTCGTATACCTGGGAATGGTAACCTCGGCCAGATGTAGTCCGAGCTCGCAAGAAGCCTTTTTACCAATGTCATCATCAAGATATCAGTTAATGCTCCAAACACACAAGCTCAACCTCGGATCAGGCCGACATTGTCCATTGTCTCGGCTAGGATTAAGTCGAGGCCCCTATGCTCATTTCGGATTGAATGAGCAACTAGACTTGTTAACCTCGGCCTCTCCCTGGCCGAGGTCATGCACCAAGCACGGTAGCCGAGCATCTGTTGACATTTGGATAAGGTCACGTGGACACATATCAGTTATAACAAGATTATTCCCCACATGTGGGGAGAATATTTCATCATCATTCCCTACATGTGACATTGACAGATGGCTTTCCCATATTGGTGAGGAAAACACACACATGCACATTACATTCATGGGGGGTACATTACACCCCCTAGGTACTATATATAGAGGTCATCCTCTATCTTACAAAGGATCGATCGATAATTGTAACCCTAGCAAAAACTCTGCTTATACACACAGTAGAGAGAGAAAGTGCGCTTATGTGTATTGTATCCAAGGCCATTAGTGCCCATATTTAGTGGATCACACACTCATAGTGGATGTAGGCCTAATTGGTTGAACCACTATACATCATTGTCTTATTCCTCTTATACTCACCTCCTTCTATACACTTACACACTTATACACTTACATCTCAATGGCTGCCATGGTTACTACTGTTTGAGCTCATCATCACTTATCTGGTGGTGCTAAATCTCAGCATCATCAGTTTGGCACCGTCTATGGGAATGAGAGAAGCTATATCTTCCTCTTCTTTAGCTTAACCTCATGGGAGACTCTGGTGGTGAACCAGGCACCACCCTTGCGTGGAGTTGCTTCACCATTGAAAGAGGTCCTTTGAGGTACTAAGCTCATCTGCTACTCAAGCTCTATAGTGTTAACATATGGCACCAGAATTACCACCGCCTCTTCCGCCACCTGGAGGTGGAGGGCCTAGTTCCAGTCAGGCGCCGCCCCAGTCCGAAATGGCGGAGGTAGCTGCAGCCTTGAGGTCTTTAGCTGTAACACAACAAGCTATGCAGGAACAATTTGCACAGCTCAGCCAAACTATGATGAGGCCACCTGGAGTCTCACCGGATATGATCACTCCGACGGCTGTTGAGCCTCATCCTGACGCCAGGGGACCACCCCAGGCACTAATGAAGGACTAGCCTGCACCCTAGCGGAGAAGGGACGTTACTGACCCTAGGCGCTTACGCCTGGGGAGGCATGGAAACCCTTGCCCAGAGGACAGGTATGACGATTTAGAGGTGGAAGAGGCCCCGAAAGACTGTTGGGAGCCGTATGAGGTGTCGAATAACACTGTACGACCTCTTCAGCAAAGTCAAGGTTGTGTCGGCCGAAGAGGTGAAGAGGCTCAACAAAGAGGGTCAGCCTTTGATAGGTTGAGCAGAGGGTCAGCCTTTGAGAGATTGGGCCCAGTGAATGACCTAAGACAGAGATTGTCGAGATCGAGGAGCGCAGCAGGCTCTCAGAGAGGAAATATGAAGGGTCGACCAGACCAAGGCCGACACTGTGAAAGAAGAGGCAGGGAACAGGAAGAGGTCAACAATCGACGTGCCGCGGCAGGGGAACCCTTGGTCCATCCCATGGAGGTGGCTGGGGACAACCTCGACCAGGTCGATGGCAGAAGACCGTGGAATGACTCTATCCAGCGCCTTGAGGAGAAGATAGGAGACCTCATTAAAAGTAGGGACCCATTACAAAGGGGTTACTCAGAGGGTTCTCCATTTGTGGGTAGGATAGTGGGCTTCCCAACCCCAGCTAAGTTCAAGCCTCATATGGTGTCTCCCAAGTATGATGGCAGCACTAACCCTGTACATCACATCGAGATGTACCAGTCTGCAGCAGACATCTACTCGATACCCGATGAGATGAAGTGTAGGGCCTTCTCTGGAACCTTAACAGGGGCATCACACAGCTGGTTTACCTCCCTTCCGAAGAACTTAATTGAGAACTTCAAAGGCTTAGCTGAAAGATTCATCCACAACTTCTGCTTTGGGGTGAGACCTCAAAAGAAGACTACTCACTTGTTGTATGTCAAGCAGGGAAAGAACGAGAGCCTAAGAGACTACATAGCCAGGTTCAACAAAAAGAAGTTGGAGGTCAAAGATTATGAAGAGAACATAGCCATGACCGCCCTCGTAGGGGGTCTACAGAAAGGGAAGATGTTGTGGAAACTTACGGAAG
This sequence comes from Sambucus nigra, assembly GCA_949130495.1. Taxonomy (NCBI): domain Eukaryota; kingdom Viridiplantae; phylum Streptophyta; class Magnoliopsida; order Dipsacales; family Adoxaceae; genus Sambucus; species Sambucus nigra. The sequence continues at coordinate 311,829,921 of OX422218.1, read as the reverse complement.
ACCCCCTAGGTCTATGGCGGAGCTCCTGGAAACCGCAGGGAAAGTAATGAATGCGGAAGACATAATGGCCGCAAAGTTTGAGGATGAGAACCGCGATGGCAGTGGAAAGTCCCAAAATAAGAAAGATGGGAAGAAGAGGTCGGGTGATGATAAGTTCGCTCACTATACTCCTCTGACTGTAATCTGAGAGCACATCCTCAACGAGATTAAGAATGACAGGACTTTGAGATGGCTAGAGAAACTGAAAGCCCCACCACATAAGAGGAATAAAAACCTATGGTGCGAGTTCCACCAGGATCATGGCCATGTCACGGACAGATGCTTCGCCTTGAAGGATGAGATTAAAAAGATGCTAAAATCTGGAAAGTTAAGGAAGTATGTGGACGGTAAGGCTCCTAAGGGTGGAAGAGATGACCCTAAGAAAAGGAGAAATGACAGATGCCGTGACAATGTCCCGGCCAGAAGAGACGATGATTCAGAAGGTGATGATGAAGACGATTCGAATCTTCCGCCGAAAGATGACAACACCCCGGTGAAGAGGGTTGGTATGATCTCATTTGGTGTTGACACCATATGCGGAGGATTTGTAGGATGTGGCTCTAAAGTAGCCGATAGGAAGGCTCACGTAGCAGAGGCCAGGTCAGTGTCCAAGCTTGAAGTTGTGAATCTAACGTCTTCCGATATAGTGCAGAAGAGGAAGAAAGTAAACATGGACACCCTTGTAGTTGGGTTCTCCAGACTTGACTTCAAGGGTATTTTAGCCCCCCATGATGACCCTCTGGTCATAACAACAAGGGTGTATGGGTGCGAGGTACAGAGGATCCTCGTAGATGGGGGGAGCTCGGTGGACGTGATGTTTTGGCCTTGCTTCAAGAGCCTAGGTCTTAGCAGAGCAAGGCTGGTACCCTATCATCACCCATTGATAGGCTTCAGTGGCGAAAAGGTCCACCCCTTGGGCATGTATGATATGGATGTACGGATGGGTGATGAGTGGCCTAAGAGACTGACCAAGAAGATAAATTTTTTCGTCATGGATGAAAATGTATTTTCGGCCTATAACCTCATCATAGGAAGAGTGGCCCTTAAAGAGTTTGAAGTTGTGCCGTCGACGGTCCATCAGATGCTAAAATTCCTGACTCCCTATGGGGTAGGGGAAGTGCAAGGTGACCAGACCACAGCGCGAGAATGTTACTTCAACTCGGCTGAAGAGATAGAGGCCCATAAGAGGGAAACCACCACTTATAGCATTGATACGCTTGACCCAAGAGATGATATAAAATTAAATAAGGGAGAGGCCTCGGAAGAGGTAGAATCCATCGTCCTCAATGAGGATGAGCCGAAAAAAATCGTCCAGGTCGGTAAATCCCTAAAGGCAGAAATCAAGGAAGAGCTGATAAACTTCCTCAGGAGGAGACAGAGTGTCTTCGAATGGAGTCACGCAGACATTCCCGGCATCGACCCTGAAGTTATGAGTCACAAGCTCAACATGACCAAAGATGCCAGGCCAATCAAACAGAGACGAAGAGTCTATTCTAGGGAGAAGTATGACGTCATCCGAGAAGAGGTCAAAAAATTGGAAGAGGCTGAGTTTATAAGAGAAGTCACATATCCGGAATGGTTATCAAATGTAGTCATCGTGCCCAAGGCCAATGGGAAGTGGAGAATGTGTGTTGATTTCACTGACCTGAACAGATCTTGTCCAAAAGATAGCTATCCCTTACCTCGGATAGATCAGATGGTGGATGCTACGGAGGGACATGAGCTCATGAGTTTCATGGACGCGTATTCAGGCTATAACTAGATCTGTATGGATGCAGAAGACTCGGAGAATACGGCCTTCATTACCGACAAAGGGACGTACTACTACAAAGTGATGCCCTTCGGGCTGAAAAATGCAGGGGCAACATACCAACGTCTTGTTAATAAGATGTTCGAAGAGAAAATAGGTAAGACTATGGAGGTGTATGTAGATGATATGCTAACAAAGAGCTTGAAATCTTGCACTCATGTAACGGAACTCGAGAAGACCTTCGACATTATGAACTCATACAGAATGAAACTCAACCCCGCGAAGTGTGTCTTCGGAGTAGGATCTAGGAAGTTCCTAGGATTTATCGTCAACCAGAGAGGGATTGAAGCGAACCCTAAAAAAATCAAGGCTTTTCTTGACATGAAGACACCAAGGAGTATCAAAGATGTTCAAAGACTTACGGGGAGAGTGGCTGCCCTTAACGGGTTTGTTTCTAGGGCAATAGACAAGTGCCTTCCATTATTTAAGGTGCTAAGAAAGGCATTCCAGTGGGACGAAGAGTGCGAAAAAGCCTTCAACCAGCTCAAGTCTTACTTGGGGTCTCCATTATTGTTGTCTCGGCCTGTAGCAGGGGAGAAATTGTACGTATATCTGGCAGTCTCCGAATCAGCCATCAGTGCAGCCATAATACGGGAAGACACTGGAATCTAAAGGCCTGTATATTTCAACAGTAAGGCCCTTAAAGGGGCCGAACAAAATTATCCTCGCATGGAAAAGCTAGCTTACGCCCTGATACATGCTTCGAGGACGATGAAGCCTTACTTCCAGGCCCACTCCATGGTTGTCCTCACTAACTCCCCACTAAGACAGGTCCTACATAAACCTGAGAAGTCTGAGCACTTGATGACATGGGCCATTGAGTTTGGGGAGTACGATCTTACCTACCAACCTAGGATGGCCATCAAAGGGCAAGCCCTCGCAGACTTTGTCGCTGAGTTCACATGGGAAGAGGCCGAGGCAGAGAATGGCCTAGAGGGTGTTGAAAATCGTGGTGTCTTCCGAAATTCGGAATAGACGACACCAAACATCTTCCAAGATCAGGAAAATATCGCATCCAACGGGGCCAGGAACCGAGTTGCGAAGAACGAGGAAGATCGGTACCTCTTCAAAAAAGGAGTCATGACAGAAGGGGTCTTCTCATCGGGTACAAATATTTGGAGCCTCTTCATTGATGGCTTTTTCTGCGATAATGGAGCGGTGCAGGGTTGATACTCTCAGCTCCAAATGGTGCCAACATTGAATACGCTTTGAGATTCAACTTCTGAGCTTCTAACAATGAGTCCGAGTATGAGGCCATGATAGCAGGTCTCTCATTGGCAAAGACTCTTCGCGTAAAGCGACTCCTATTCCACAGCGACTCAAGGTTAGTTGTCAATTAAGTACTGGGAATTTATGAGTCCAGAGATGAAAGGGTGGACAAATATCTTAAAAGGGTGAGAAAGATGTTAGAACATTTTGAAGAGGCAATACTGAAGAGAGTGCCTCGACAAAGTAACAGCCACGCAGATGCATTGGCGAGGTTGGCCTCGGCAACGAAGACAGATGTAAGAAGGACCATTTTGATCGAGGTCTTGGGAAAGGCAACCATTGAGCAAGAAGAGGTATGTAACCCTTGTCACAATTTCAACTTAGGAAACTCATGGATGGACCCCCTCTTTAGATTTATGAGAGAGGGAGAGCTACCTGAATCCAAGTTAGAGAGGCGGAAATTGAGATATAAGGCTGCCAAGTTCTCGGTAGTAGGAGACGTCCTGCACAAGAAAGGATTCCTACTACCTCTCCTCAGATGTGTGCACCCCACGGAAGATCCCCGGATCTTACAGGAAATTCATGAGGGCTCTTGCTCTAGCCACATAGGGGGAAGACCCTTGGCCAAAAGAATCATCACACAGGGGTACTGGTGGCCAACCTTGTTCAAGGACGATGCGGCCTATGTGAGGAAATGTGATAAATGTCAAAGATTTGCCGCTATCCCTCATCAACCTCATCAGCCTATGACGTCAATCACTTCTCCATGGCCATTTGCAGTATGGGGAACTGACTTAGTAGGACCCCTGCAAAAGCTACCAAAAATTATAGATTCTTGATAGTTGCCATCGACTACTTTTCAAAGTGGATGGAGGCAGAGCCGATGATAACGATCACAGAGAAGAAGACCTTCCAATTTATTTAGAGGAATATCATATGCAGATACGGCCTCCCAAACACTCTCATCTCGGACAATGGGACCCAGTTCAAAAACTCCTCTTTAGAAAAGTATTGCCTAAGAGTGGGAATAAAGAAGTTCTTCTCATCTCCTGGCCGACCTCAGGCAAACGGTCAGACCGAGGTCACAAACAGAAAAATTCTCGATGGAGTCAAGAAGAGGTTAGAAGATGCGAAGGGAAGATGGACTGAAGAGGTCTACGTTGTGTTATGGGCCTACAGAACCACGGCAAGGACACCGATAGGAGAAACCCCGTTCATGTTGGCACATGGCTCAGAGGCCGTCATACCAACGGAAGTAGGGCTCCCACATCATAGGATTCAGACCTATGACCCTGATAATAATGGGGAAGATAGGAGGCTAGACCTAGATCTTATCAAAGAAAGAAGAGAGGACGCGGAGGTCAGACAAGCAGCCTACCAACAGAGGGCAGCGAAATTCTACAACCAGAGGGTGAAATCAAGACCCATTGCAGTGGGAGACCTAGTGCTAAAGAAGACCTTATAGAAAGCAAACAAACTCCACCCAAACTGGCACAGTCCCTACAAAGTGATAAAAGAGGTTGTGCCTGGAACTTACAGGCTAGAAAATCTAGAAGGAGAACCTTTCGCTAATCTATGGAATGCTGATCACCTAAAGAAGTATTACATATGATGTTGCATAAAGTTGTGTATATGTACCATCTTGTCATGAAGAGGTTATTAATAAAAGATCAGTTCCTATGGTGGTCCTTGCTTCATTTTGCACTTATGTCAGAAATTTATGAGGATAACATCTTAGGTGATTACCTCAGACCTTCATAACACCATTCAGTGGTGACGAGGTCTGAGCTCAGACACCATAATGGGATGACCTCAGACCCTTAACATCATTAATTTTGTGAGATTAATTATGGGGATAACACCTTGGGTGATGACCTCCGACCTTCATAACACCATTCATTGGTGATGAGGTCTGAGCGCAAACACCATAATGGGATGACCTCAGACCCTTAACATCATTAATTTGGTGAGATTAATTATGAGGATAACACTTTGGGTGATGACCTCAGACCTTCATAACACCATTCAATGGTGACGAGGTCTGAGCTCAGATACCATAATGGGATGACCTCAGACCCTTAACATCATTAATTTGGTGAGATAAATTATGGGGATAACACCTTGGGTGATGACCTCAGACCTTCATAACACCATTTAGTGGTGACGAGGTCTGAGCGCAAACACTATAATGGGATGACCTCAGACCCTTAACATCATTAATTTGGTGAGATTAATTATGGGGATAACATCTTAGGTGATGACCACAGACCTTCATAACATCACTTAGTGGTGACGAGGTCTGAGGTCAGACACCATAATGAGATGACCTCAGACCCTTAACATCATTAATTTGGTGAGATTAATTGTGAGCATAATATCTTAGGTGATTACCTCAGACCCTTATAACATCACTCAGTGGTGACAAGGCCTGAGGTCACACACCATAATGAGATGACATCAGACCCTTAACATCATTTATTTGGTGAGATTAATTGTGAGGATAACATCTTAGGTGATTACCTCAGACCCTTATAACATCAATCAGTGGTGATAAGTCCTGAGGTCAGACACCATAATGAGATGACCTCAGACCCTTAACATCATTTATTTGGTGAGATTAATTATTAGGATAACATCTTAGGTGATTACCTCAGACCCTTATAACATCATTCAGTGGTGACGAGGTCTGAGGTCAGACTACTAATTTGGTTTAAAAAAATACCATTGCATAAGCTTCAGAGCAAAAACATCACGACATACATTCAACAAAAGAAGATAATCCTCTTCAGAGAATAACACATTCAGAGATTATAAATATTCATAGGTTACAAAGAATGGAAAAATAAGAACCATGCTCATTCGGAAATTATAAATGTTCAGGGATTACAAACAAGCTTCACAATTTCAGGGGTTACAAATAATATTCAGAGATTCTCTCTTTAATTGTTTGAGGGGGGAATGATGGTGTCTTCGGTTTGGTTAAGCTAGACTATGTTGGTCACCTCGACAACGTCATCATGGTGGTCTGCCCCTCCAACCTCTGTGCCATCCAACGTGGCAGTCTCGGCAGGCGCGGCAGCCTCCTCCTCAACCTCCTGAAGGGCCTGGGCAAGCTGGGGATTAGTAAATCCAAGGCCTATGAAGTCAGAGGCTTTCAAAGTGCCAGCCTCATTCTCCTTGACAGCCGGACACTTGGTAGTAGCTTTGATACCTCTCTCGAGGTATTCAAAGCCAAAGCCCATAAACTCATCAGAACTTTTGTACTCGACTATTATCCCCTCAGAGGCATCATCGAGGGCTGCCTTCATGGACGAGATGACCTTCTGCTGCAGACTGTCATCATTGGCCTTCAGAGCCGCAACATGATCCTTCTTAAGCTGAGAGACCTCCTTCTCCATCCCCTTCACCTTCTTGTCAGACTCACCCAACTTAGACTTCATGCGGTCAATTTCTGCGTTCAAAGTACTTTGGACCTTCTTGGCCTCTTGACCCTTCTGGATGAGGGGAAACTTCCTCAGAGTCCAATTGGAGAGGTGGTGCATAGCTGCCAGGCCCTGCAGATTTTATGATCATGAATGAGTCAAAGACAAATCAGAGGTTACACTTAGAAATTACAAAGAAATATGAGGTCATACCTGAATGGATCTGTGGATGCCGAACTCAACCAACAAGGGAGTATCAAGTGACCGAAAGAAACGCTTATCGGCCTCGGTCATTGTAGAGCCAAATGCATCTAGGACCTGCAGACTATGGCCGACGATGCTGTAAGTAATCTTCAACTGCTCTAGACGAGCCGACAAGGCGTCTACTGAAGAGATGGGGATGGCAGTATCAGCACTCTTTTTCTTCTACCTCTGATCCTCAGGGGCATGTTCAGTTGAAGCCCTCTTCTTTGTGTCTTGGGGCTTCGAGGCAGAGGGAGCTGGGGGAGGAGCATTAAGGCCTGCTTTCATTGGAAGTCTCGTCAAACTCGGTGCAGCCATTTCCCAGAGTTCGTCTGAGATATCCTTTGGGCGCTCTGCAAAAATTAATAGATCTCAGTTGGAAGATCAGACATAAATAAACTCAGAGGTTTAACTTCAAATAGAAAGCGCTTACCAAGCTCGAAAAGATGACTTCCACCTAGACCTGTCTCAGAGAGGTAGTGGGGGGTCATCAAGTGTTGAACTTAACAAACAGACCATTTATCCCCTAATCTTGAAGGGCTTTCACCTTTTGAAGTTTTTGCGAGCTCAGGCCAGGGTCGGCCCTCGCAGACATTGTGACCTTACCCCACCTCAGGGGCATCCTCGGCTCTAAAATGGACGAGGGAGCACATGGGCCAAATTCCCATGGTCCAGAAGCAAAAAAGTATCGAGGCTTCCAGTTATGGTTGGAAGTCTGAGTTATTTGAAGCATCTTTTTTTTAGGCTTTCGAGCTACAAAATGATAGTAGCTCGGATGATTTTTGGCTGAGGAAGGGACATAGCAACCTACAAAAACCTGAACTGGGAGGTCTGAGTGGTGGGCAGCCTTCCATAAGACTATGGCCCCTATTATGACCCTCCAGGCATTAGGGGATAGTTAAGAGGGGGCCAAATTGATATAGGAAAGGATAGATTTGATAATGGGATGGATGGGCAGATGAAACCCTAACTTGAACATCTACTCGTATAAGCAGATCTCGTCGTCTCGGCCATGATAATGCCTCTCTTCCCTCAGAGGTCTTCTTAGCTTTATGGAGGGACTAATAGAGTACAGATATCTGAAGCAAAGGAGGTCTACCTCAGTTACAGTACTCTCGATCTCGGCCACCTCAGAGACGTCGACATCACTTTCAACGTCATCATCATCTGGCTCAACGTCGGCCGGAGCAGATGTTGATGGGTTACCCGAGAACCTCTGAGCGAACTTGGCACCGGTGAAGGCCGACAGAGGAATGGCGTCAAGTGGTGGTGGAATGGACACACTCGGCTCAACGATCTCAACCTCTGAGGAAGAGGCTGAGGTGCTTGAGTTATTATGGGACGAGGCCCGGCTAGAGACCTCGGCCTGATCAGGGGCTTGATCTTCCCGATTTGATAAGTCCATGGCCTCCTGGAAGGAATCCACAGACATGGGGTATGAGGTGGAAGACTCAGACTCAGACATCGGTATTGGATCGGCAGGAACCTCTGCCTGATTGAAAGACTCCGAGGGATCAGGATATACCACCTTCAGGGGTCGTGGAAAGATGGGTCTAATAGGGAATTCTTGTGACCTTTGAGCCTCCTCCTGTGCTCTTTCTATTTGTCTGATTTTTTCTAAAGTCTTCTCTCTAAGGGAAGGGAACTCCTCAAGAAGTTGGTAGAGGGGTCTGAGCATCAGAGGCATACACTACACTTGGGGAGACTTCCTAAACTACAAATAAGATTGGCTAATGAAGCATGGCAATTTAAAGATCAAACCAAGAAACTTAAGGCAAATATAGTTTGCCTGGAAGTATGAAGTTCTCACCTGAAAATCCCTAAGCTCGCCGAAAAACACAAAAAATAGGGAAAACAGGAAAAAATAAAGGGAAAAAGATGGCAGAGAATACCTGAGGAAGAAGTAGTAGAAGGAAATGAAGAAAACTCGAGTAAATCACCACCAAGGACCTCTGCAGTGGAATCGCGAAGAGAATGCCTTTAGAGAGAGAAACTGTTGGAATGCTATCGCGCAGGAGAGAGAATTGAGGAAGTATGGAAAATGAGGGTTCAAAACCCTTAAATATACAGACGTGATTCCCAAGGCCTATCATTACCTTGGGAGCCCCAAAGGCGACTGACAACACACGCTAGCCAAGCAAGCCATACTTCAACACTAGATAAGTGTCAAACAAATATTGGATCATATTAGAAAGGACTTGGAGATGTGTAAATCCCACAGTCACCTGCTCTCACATGTAACTAAGGGCTGGGGGGTGATTGATATGCCCCAAGTGTGACCTAGGCTCAGAGACACCAACCTCAGCCGAGATCATGGCCGACACTGGACAAGCCTTGGGCATGCGGCATCATCCCTCAGCCATAGCAAGGTCGGCCCAGGCCAACACTACCACCAGCCTCTCGAAGGGACATCGCACGCATCACAAGGATCAGCAGCACTCTCGTATACCTGGGAATGGTAACCTCGGCCAGATGTAGGCCGAGCTCGCAAGAAGCCTTTTTACCAATGTCATCATCAAGATATCAGTTAATTCTCTAAACACACCAGCTCAACCTCGGCTCAGTCCGACCTTGTCCATTGTCTCAGCTAGGATTAAGCCGAAGCCCCTATGGCTCATCTCGGATTGAACGAGCAACTAGACTTGTTAACATCGGTCTCTCCCTGGCCGAGGTCATGCACCAAGCACGGTAGTCGAGCATCTGTTGACATTTGGATAAGGGCACGTGGACACATATCAGTTATAACAAGATTATTCCCCACACGTGGGGAGAATATTTCATCATCATTCCCTATATGTGACAGTGACAGATGGCTTTCCCATATTGGTGAGGCAAACACACACATGCACATTACATGCATGGGGGGTACATTACACGCCTAGGTACTATATATAGAGGTCATCCTCTATCTTACAAAGGATCGATCGATAATTGTAACCCTAGCAAAAACTCTGCTTATACACACAGTAGAGAGAGAAAGTGAGCTTATGTGTATTGTATCCAAGGCCATTAGTGTCCAAATTTAGTGGATCACGCACTCATAGTGGATGTAGGCTTAATTGGCTGAACCACTATACATCATTGTCTTATTCCTCTTATACTCACCTCCTTCTATACACTTACACACTTATACACTTACATCTCAATGGCTGTCATGGTTACTACTGTTTGAGCTCATCATCACTTATCAGGTGGTGCTAAATCTCAGCATCATCAATGTTTTTTTTATTTATTTATTCTTATTTGAAGTAATACAAAAATATTTTGTTTTTGATAAAATTATTTGAAAAGTACAAAAAGACTTTTGGTTTTAAATATTTTTGAGAAAAATACAAAAAGATTTTATTTTTGGGTCAAAAATATTTTTAGAAAAACACAAAAATATTTTCGATTTATTTTTGTGTCGTGAATGTTTCTTATTTGATATGGCATATTAGTACGTTTAGACCCCCGTCATTTTATTATCCATGTCGCTAGGACATTTGGTCATAATTATTGATGCATTGAATGATCTTAACCATTATCTTAATTAGGGGTGGACAAAAAAAAGACCGACCCGAATGGACCGATTAGACCGAACCGGACCGAACCGAAAATTAAGGCTATTTTGAAATCGGTCCGAAAATCGGTTCACAAAACCTAAAAACCGATTAAACCGGTCCGGTCCGCGGTCCACTATATTAAAAGACCGATTTGGACCGGACCGGACCGATTCTGATATATATATAATAAAAGTAATGTTATTGTGTTTCTTATATATAGTTTTTGAATTAATATATATAACTTATGAATTTAATTTGGAATATTTTATATATGTATAGACATTTTTTTATTTGGGTTAAAAAAACCCATATAAATATCACTTGGAGTTTCGAGTATAATTTTTTTGTATATATATTTGTGAGAAAAATCGATAAAAAATTCATAATATGTACATATATATAAAATAGGGTTAGGACCGAATTTTACTCCGGACCGGACCGAAAAAAGCCTGGACCGAATTAGTAGGTTAACCGAATTAATCGGTCCGGTCTCGGTCCAAAAAATTTGAGGACCGAATATTCGGTCCGGTCCAAAAAATAGGCAAAACCCGGACCGGACAGGACCGTGCCCACCCCTAATCTTAATGGGGTTGTTTCAAAGTTGATATGCATTTGAATTCGACTTTGTAAATATTCCATCTTTGCTCACATGCACGAGTTTATATGAATGTTTGACATCTCATGCATATTTGAGTTTGGTGAGACGTTATTATCTCAATTTTGTCATCTAAGCATAAGTAGACTTATGAGGAAGTGTGCATGTAAGAACTGTTTACCGTGAGGATTAATATTGCATATATTGAAAAAATGATGAGTGTTCATGGGAAAGGACTGTGAGTGAATAATAATCACATCGTGAAAGTCACCGTTTAAAAGATCCCAAGAAAAAATCAAGACAATAAAAAACAATAATATGCGAGAATATGACCAATTGGATTTCTCTAAGTTGAGAAAAATAGAAACCTTTAAAGAGCTTGAAAAAAATATATATTTTTGAGGGAGTTTGGTTGGAAAATTTAAATGGGTTTGCACTACGAATCCTTATGTTTAAAAATCCTATCATGGCTCTATTATTTGTAGAATCATCAAAATTCTTTGATTTTTATGCGTGATCTTTTTTAAGTTCATTTAGCTCAATATATTAATCATCACATATGGTTAATACTTTGTTTGTTGACATCTTGCTATCAATTAAGGCTTCTTGACCATTTCAATGTGTTGGAGTTATGATTCATTTACTGTAGTTCACGTCCATTCACTCCATATCCATGTTTCAGCACATTGATAGATAGTATGCTAATATCAAACTCACATTGTTTGACTTTATTTTTTCAGTCTATTTTGTTGTTTTTTTCTCTTTCCAGTTGATTTTTTCAAGAATTTTTTTCACTTGATGAAACTTTATCTTTTTTAGAATTGGAATTGAGAAAGTTTAATGTTGTTAAAATGACATATAGACCTCGTTCGAGTGACAAGTTGATGTCGTGCGATGTTTTTTTTATGCGAGTTTCAAGCGACAGATTGAAAAGTGTCAAGTATGGGTCGCGAGAAGCGTCATGCGAAGGTCGCTTGAAAGGTTTTATCATGTGAAAGCCAATTATTTTGAGATTTTTGATGTCGCTTGATGCATGGTTTGAGTGACATGCATTGTCCTTTGAACGACAGTGCATTATCGTTCGAGCGGCCCTTAAAAGATTTCTTTTGGATTCTTCTAATTTCGTACCTGATTAGTCTTACTATTGATATCATATAGTTTGGATACTTCTGGGTAGTTTATATGAAATATTTGTTGATTATTCATGTTAATTCCCATACCGCATTATCTATTTATTCACATCATTATTGATTTTGATGATTTCTCGCTTGTGACTTATGTTTGCTAGCTACGAGTTTGTACATGGTGATTATTTTTAGCTAGCAGTTCATGTTTATCTAGATATGCTTCATTGATTATCAATGTCTAGATATGATGATATTTTTATCTTTTTCACTTATTATCTATTCGAGACAAAAAAGGGGAGAGATGTATGTGATGTAGGGGGAGTTTTTGTTGATTGAGCACATAATTTTTGCACAAATTGATACCCTGATTTTTCAATGTTTATTTTCACAATTGGTATCGAAAAATATTTTACTCACATGTTTAACAATGAATCGATTTTAATTTTACAAATTTGTGTTGATATTTCATATTGGTATCATGTTATATCATTTATTCCTCCATACTTCACTGGGTATTTTTCTGTTTCATGTGTGTATGTATGCTTAAGAGATTTGAGATTTCAAGTCTACATCACATTCAGATAGATCATGTTTACTGGACCAGCATTTACTAGTCTTGTCCTGTAATTTTTTATTTTGGTTCTTACTGGATAGGATTTAGGCGTCATACGGCTTGACAGACCGACTTAGGGATTCCATTATTTGGGTTTTGTCATAGAATAGTCAAAGGGGGACATTTGTAAGTAAAACATTTCCAATTGAGTCCATTGTGAACATTAGACTTATTCTAGGAACAAAACATTATTTTTGAGTCATAGGTAGATTTTTTATTATCACGGTCCCACACAATATATGACAAAGTTTATTGAAGATGTTCTACCCAAGCTTCAAATATTTATCATGCTGAGATTAATTTGGTGCATGTTTCACATCTTCATTGCATTCCGATCTCTTAGGTATGAATGCATAATATTTATGGGACTCGAAAATATTTCTAGGATCTTATTTTTATTTAAAAAAATGTTTTTAAAAGAGTTAACTTTTTTTATTCGGAGATAATGATTGTTAAGAGTTTTATAGAACCTTCCCATTTGTTTAGATGGTTCAAACGACATGGCTTTGTCACTTAAACGGCATTGACGTCTCGTTCGAACGACAACCTCATCTCATTTGAACGATTCACGGACTCAAGTTTATTATTTAAGGCGTGTTTCACTCAGAATTTCGTAAGTTGCAGAACCAGAAAAATAGTTTACATATAGTACATTTTCTGCACAAGTTTTCTAAGGCTTTCAAATACCAAAAAAATATCCTTTGAGTTTTAAGATTCGGGCTTTCATTCACATATGCTAGAGGGATCCTTGTTTTCACCAAATGGAGTTTGTTCTACACTTTGAACGTTGGATTTTGCAGTGAAGAAGCTAAGGAGTTCGTGTTCGAAATCTGTAGACATTGTTAAGCTATGTCAGTGAACACCGAGGCATTCATGGATGCGTAGGATGTGCACAGGTATCGCGAAAGGACATCTGTGTGGGCACTGTGGAGGAGTGGTTGAAGGATCAGAGGAGCATCAAGTCTTATGGGGGATCGAGTCATTGATTAAGTCTATCATCTATACTTTGTAATACCATATCATAGTGATTACCTAGCTTGGGTCCTCCGAGGTTTTTTCCCTTTATGGTTTCCTCGTACATACGGTGTCGCCTTTGTGAACTTATTTATTTTACTTGCTTTGATCACATAGATGCATTTTTAGGATTAAACAAGATAAAATTGGGATTAACTAAAATTGGTTCACATTCTTGGTGCATATAAAATTTGGAAAATGGTTTTCAAAAAGAAAGTTGGTTTTAACATTCATAAAGAACATTCGAAAGAAAAAGGGGCCTACAAAATTAATCTTTAATTGTTGGAATTACTAAAATTTAGTAATTTCAACATTTGCAATTCAATAAAAAGGAGTTCATTCAAGTTTATGTCATTCTTTCTTGGTTGGAATTTCATTGTTCATGCATTTTCTATTCATTTCATTTGGTATTTATAATTCAATTCTTCCTTTCTTCATATTTAAATTATGAATTCTTACATGCTTAGTGTAACTTCTTTACAAGTAATCATCATGTCTAGATACTTTTTTTCCTAGGTTGGGGAACTTGAACCCAACCTAGAATTTCAAACTTTAAATGTAAAATTCGTCATAATCAAATAATTAATTCATCGAGGTTGGTACATTAATCGGATTTAATCGTTTAGATTTTATAACTTGGTTTATCAAAATCAAACCGAGTATTTGGGGATGCATTATACATGTTGATTAAGATATCAATCCCACAATTCAATTTGTTGACCAATTGTTGTGCAGGTTAGCACCCAACGTATTTGGTGCTTTGAATTTACTTAACATTTATCCTTTAATTAATTAGTTAGTTCAAAGGGTTTTATATTTATCATACAAACGCTAGAATATGGGGGATTGAATCCTAACCTATTTTCTAAACTTATTTCAAAATCTAAGTTAGTCCCTGCATAAATTAGTTTAATTTCCAATTTCAACGGCTTAAATTGTTCCTGTAGTCATAGCTCACTTTGCACAACATTTCATCACCTTTTGTTTAATTTGGTGAGTCAAATATTAGAATTTAGAGATCATCCCTACTAACCGGGTTTTGTTACTTGAGAGACCAGCTTGGACTTGGATCGCAAGTTCACACATAGCACACATATTTTAGTGCTCGTCACGTACCTCTAACACTTTCGGGCCACTTCGATTGAGTGCATAATTTGTTTCATGTTTTCCTATTATGTCCATTTTTATACCCTAATGTTGCATATTTGTTTATTGATTTGGGTGAGTTTGAGTTAGACTCGGATGTTGTATAAACTAATATCATTTTTTACTCATGTAAGTAAGAAATAAAGAATGAATTATGAGGACATAATTATATTTATTAGTCGAAAGATTGTAATACCCCGTAAATTTAAAAGAATTTAATTAATTAAAAACACTTAGTTAATTTGGATTTTTGAGAATTTTAATTTTTTTTAGGACAATTTAAATAATTATTGTAAGGGTTATAAGAAACTTTGACATTTATTTGGACTTAATCAGAATTTGGATGTTAATTGGATTTTGGGTTTTACTTGAGAGAAGAATGGAATTTAAAATGTTTAATTACAATTTAAATTAAATGAATATTTTTCAAATTATTATTTGAAAACTAAACAAAGTAGTTAGTTGAATGGATGGGGTTAATAAGGTAATTGAAGCATACTTGGAGAGAAGCTATGGTTATGAATAAAAGAGTAAAAATATGAGAAGGATTGAATTAATATAAAAACTAAATGAAACCCTAGTACTATGTAAACCCATAGTATGATATCCAAAACTTCACACAAAATAACTATTTCCAATCCACATCTAACCTAAAATCTTACAATTCTAAACTTGGTTTTGGGAAGACATCTGCCGAGTTACAAAAATAAAATACTTTTGGGGACATTTATCAAAAAACTAATTCAACTATATTCTCAAGGGAGTTCTTTTATATACCACACAAATTGGGAGTTCTTAAGGAGCTATTACAAGGGATTTTCAAAAAGGGTTTCTCTAATATTTGTTTTAGGAATTTTTATTCATCATTTATGGAAAGATAATTATACAATCTCCTCTTATGATCTAAATAATGATTTCTACCTAAACAAAATTTTTATAAATTTTGTAGAAGTAATTAGGTTATTTGATGCATTGAAAATGGTGGTTTTTGTAGATAAATGGATGAAACCAATTCTTGAAGTCTTAAGTTTAGTTAAATTAATTTAATTGAAATTGAGTTAGATAATTACATGTTCCTATTAGATATTCCTATTTAAATATAATGCATGTGGTATACTACTCCATTACATGTATTTGTATATCGCTCTTCAAATTCTATTGTAGTAATTAGGAATGGAACTATATGCTGAAATCTCATAATTTAATATGTAAAGCTAGGCTTTTAAGTAAGGGTGGACTTTAATAATTATCCTAGACCATATTTGGAGGGTATTAGGGCATAAAACTTAGATTTATAAAAATAATGGTGATTCTGAGTTCTAATCTTATGGCAGAGAATTGAGTGAGAAATAAGATGAAAATGAAGACAAATAAGATGAAGAACCTTCAATCCCACAGACGGCACTAAAATGATGACGCTATAAAGTCACCATTTAAATTTGTATCGGCAACTCAAGTTTAAGCTCACATGGTAATGGAGATGAATACAACAATACAATAAAGTCAATATGTAGAAGGATATGAGGAGAAGAGGGATAAACACTAGCATATAAGTGGTTCGGCCATTGGCCTACTGACTAAGCATAAATTCTTCTCAATTTATCCTCTTAAGTTGGTAGTTTTAGTACCTCGAACAACGTAATTGATTTATTTTTATCCCATATCATTGCTAATGACTTATTCTAACAAGCACCCCAAGTTTCGTGTATTTCTTACTGTTTTTACAGATATTTAGTGCAAAGAAAAGCGAGAAAAAAACTAGAACAAAGGAAAAGAACAAAGGAAGACAAGTCAAAGGACTAAAGCGTAACTCTTCACACGGATTTTGTATTTCAGGCTTGAATGAAAGTTGAAGATAATCAAATCACAAGAGTGTAGGAAGAAACGGAAGTCAAATCAGAGCTCTAGATCAAAAGATATGGCAAGTCAAAGTTGGAGAAAGAAAGTCAAAGATGAAATTAATTCTGGAAGCTGAAGAGTTTCAACTCTTGAAATTTCTTGTATAATTCCTTTTTATTAGTTGTAAAACAAGGATAGGTATTGGAAAAGTCATATTTGGGTATTATAAAAAGCCAAGCCCTAGAGTAATGAAGAGAGGGAGAGAGAGAGTTCCTTTTCGCATATAATTTCATATTTTCTTAGGATTTAGAAACCCTAGTTTGTAAGTTGAACAAGAGATATTCAAGATTCAAGTTTCAAGTTCAGATTTCCTTCTTCTATTCAAGTATTGTTAATTTCTACTATCCACTTCTTTGATATTGTAAGTTTAAATTTCTCATGTAGTTTAATTTTGTTTCTCAATTCAAGTTTCTTTTCAATGCATAATAGACCTATGATTTCTTGCACATTTAGAATTTTGTTTTCATTTAATAAAATCATGTCTAGCTAAGTTTTTTTTAGGGTTGGGATGCATGAATCCATCCCAATGTAAATTACATAAGTAGAAAATAGAATTAAAATAAAAATTTTGAAAGATTCGTGCAAGATAATTATACAATCATTATAGGTATTTTAATCTATCTTGCCCTAGATACTTGGGATGTTTAAGAATATAATGTGCGTAAAATTGTTTAGCACCGCTTTATATTTCCCTTTGATTTCATATGATGCGCGATTAAACCTCATATATGTAATGCTTAGGATCTATAAAGACTGGATTCATTCAAACTTCTAATTTATAATTTTAGTATTATGCTAAGTAATTACTAAGGATTAGGGGATTTTATTCCAACCTAATTTCTCTTATATTCATAACAAGCATCTTTCCATTTGTGTAACTATTCCTGTTAGCATAGAATTTAATTTCATTGCAATTTAGTCATAAAAGAGTTTCAAAAATCACAAATATTCATCTTTTCTTTTCTTTTTAAAAATCAAGTTAAGGTTAAAATTCATTACTCCTTCATCATTAAGATTTGTAAGTCCTACTCCCTATGGATACGATCCCGACTTATCAGATTATTACTAACGCGACAGGCTTGCACTTGAGCCTATAAAGCACGCACTTTAGATACATTTGTGGTCGCGTCAAGTTTTTGGCGTCGTTACCGGGGATCTAAGTTACATTTAAAGAGTAAAAGTTAAACCCAATTTGATTTTAAAAAAAAATTATTTCTCATCTCCCATAAACTGTACATGCAAACTCATATGTCGTCTCCAACCCAAGTTCATGAAAACCCCATTACTGAAGCCAACTCTGATAATCCCCAAACCCCTAACGTTTTACACTTCTGGGTTCCACCTTCTTCATCTCATAAGTCACTCATGAGTCATACTTTGAGTCAAACACTGAGTGGTGATTTAGAATCATTTGATAGCAATATGTCTGTGCAAGGTAGTATTGGCACTGGGGAGGGAGAATTGCCCTATCTCCCCATGAAAGATCTCTTATTTCCAGAGTGGACTGTCACTCCTACATGAATTCTACTTCCGTACAATGCAGGACAATTCCACTTTCATAATGGGATGATCAAAATTCTTCCTACATTCCATGGAATGGATTCTGAAAAGCCATATCTCCATCTTAGTGAATTCGAAGAAGCGTGTGAAACATTTGCTGATCAAGCATGTCGGCAAGATGCAATCCGTTTGAAGCTTTTTCATTTTTCCTTAAAGGATAAATCTAAGACCTGGCTATGGTCTTTACCCGTGAACTCTGTTCTATCATGGATAGATATGCAGACTAAATTTCTCTCCAAATTCTTTCCACAACATAAAACCAACTCTGTCAAGGCCCAAATCCAAGCTTTCCGCCAAAATGAGAATAAAGCCTTTGATAAATTTTGGGATCACTTTCCAGAGTTAGTTAGCACTTTTCCACACCATGGGTTTGAAAAACACCATCTCATTTCATTCTTTCATCCAAGGCTTACTGTAGCATCTCAAAACTCGTGCAAACAATGTGTAAAGACCATTTTAGGAGCTCGACTCGAGCGATGCTGAGGCTCATTTGAAATATGTAGCCGAGACCACTCAGGCATGGGACATTTCCTACCCCAATAGCCAAAATAGACATCGACAAGTGTCCAACTCGTCTGTTGTATCCAGTATTTATCAACTGGACAAGGACAATTTGTTAGTTCTTCGACTTGACTAGTTGGAAAAGAATTTAAAAGGCATACTTGAGGTTCGATTAAGAGACGCCTACAAGGCAATGTACACTGAGCAAGTGGAAGCTATAGGAGGGTTTCGAGGAAATTTTAACACTCCTCAAGGGAATGCATACAATCCATCCTGGAGGAATCATCCTGGTTTAAACTATGGGCAACAACAAGGTGTGATAAATCCTACTTCACATGTTGCTTTACCTCAACCCCTCCTCAATTTCAGCAAGTGCCTCATATGCAGCCCCAAAGGCAAGCACGATCTCCTGGTCCGTATCTTACCCCATCTAGGTGATCTATTGAGGATAACTTGAATCAATTCATCCAATCATAAAAGGAGAACAAGGTTAGGTATGATCGAATGTTCATTGAAATTCATACTAGCATCTTTAGGTTGCAAGATGCATTGAATATCCAAGAGAAGGGTAAATTTCTGGCTCAAGGTCGAAGAACTCCTCAATAGAAAACTATCGTTAGCTCTACATCATCGGAATCAAAAGAGCAATGCCAAGATGTCACCACTCTGTGAAGTGGTTGAGTAGTTGATCTATCGCCCCCCCCCCCCCCCCCCCGCCTAAAGAACTAAAGGATAAAGAGGTTTCGGTTGACAAGACAGAGTCCGATGAGCCTCCATTATATAAGGATGGAAAGGATGAAGATGGCGATCCTAAAGCTGAAGTATAACCGCCCTCTACTGCTCCATTTCCTCAATGCTTGTCACCACCTCGAAAGGGAGCTTCTCGTACTGAAGTACTAGATGTTCTTAAGCAAGTGAAGCTTAACTTACCATTTCTGGATGCCATCCATCAAATTCCCGCCTATGCCAAAGTCATTAAAGATCATTTAGCTTTCAAACGAAGGCTTAAGGTGAAGAATAACGTCTTTTTAGCACAAAATGTGAGTTATGTCCTGTTGAATGATCTTCCACCAAAATTTAAAGATCATGGTGCACCCACAATCTCGTGTGTGATTGGAGAACGTAGAGTTGAAAAAGACTTGCTTGATTTATGCGCGAGTGTGAATATCCTCCCATACTCCATTTATAAGCAGCTTGATTTAGGTGATAGTAAGCCTACCCAAATCACTCTATAGTTACTAGATCGCATGGTCAAGGTACCTCGAGGTATTATGGAGGATGTGATAGTTCAAGTTGACACATTCTACTTTCCTGTAGACTTTGTCATTTGGGATACGGAGCCCTCTTTCCCTTCTAGCAATCATGTCCCCATAATTTTTGGCCGACCATTTTTAGCTACTACTAATGCTTTGATTCACATGTGGAATGGGCAAATGCAACTCACTTTTGGTAATATGACCCTCGAGACCAATATCTTCAATGTTGCCAATCAAATGGGTGATGAAGATGAAATTAATGCGGTTGACCTTATCGATGAAGTAGTGGATAAGCACATTGAGAAAATCATAGGTGGGGATGCGCTAGAAGTATGTTTTGTACAGAGTGTTGAGAACAAGTATTGAGAGTGTTGTTACAAGAAGAAGTGAAGTTGGAAGAATTGAGAGATTTTGACTAGGTATCTAGATTTGAGGAGTTACCCCCAAGGGTGTCAAAAATGACTCCCTCTGAAGAGACATTTCCTTATCTCGAGTTAAAGAAACTCCCTCCTAATATTAAATATGCTTTTCTAGGAGTGGGAGAGACATTTCCTATTATTATCTCTTCTAGCCTAGAAGAAGAGAAAGAGGGTAAGTTGTTGGAGGTTTTGAGGAAGCACATAGGTGATTTTGGTTGGTCAATAGCAGATTTAAAAGGTATAAGTCCCCTTATTTGTACCCATAAAATCCACCTCGAGGAGGACATAAAGCCCTCGAGAGAAATGCAAAGGCGACTAAATCCAACCATTAAAGATGTGGTTAGAGCAGAAATCATCAAGTTGTTGGATGTCGGGATTATCTATCCCATCTCAGATAGCAAATGGGTGAGTCCAATTCAGGTCGTCCAAAAATAATCGGGTATGACAGTGGTCGATAATGCGAAGGGAGATTTAATACCTCAACGCACCACCACCGGGTGGCGTGTTTGCATTGATTATCGAAAACTCAATGCCTGAACAAGAAAGTATCATTTTCCCTTGCCTTTTATCGACCAAGTGATTGAACGAGTAGCAGGCCATGTATGTTAAGTCTCTTTAGCAACATGGTAGAGAGAGTACTTGAGGTGTTTATGGACGATTTCAGCGTTTTTGGCCCCTCGTTCGACCAATGTCTAACTAATCTTGAAAAAGTTTTATTTCATTGTGTGGAAAAGAACTTAGTCCTCAACTGGGAAAAATGCCATTTTATGGTTACTGAGGGTGTAGTTCTGGGCCATGTATATTCATCCAAAGGTATAGAGGTTGATCGAGCAAAAATACAAGTGATAGCTGAGCTACCCCACCAAAATCACTAAAAGATGTGAAATCCTTTTGGGGCCATGTTGGATTCTATATACGATTTATCAAGGACTTTTGCGCGATTGCTAGACCCTTGAGTAATCTCCTTATGAAAGATACTCCTTTTGAGTGGAATGTTGCATGTCAACGTGATTTTGATAAATTAAAGAGCATGTTAATTTCCGCTCCTATCATGCAAGCTCCGGATTGGTCTCTCCGATTTGAGCTTATATGCGATGCAAGTAATTACGCGATTGGGGCTATTTTGGAACAATGGAAAAATAAAAAAGCTCATGTTATTTACTATGATAGTAGGACATTGTCTGGTCCTCAACTAAACTACACCACTATGGAGAAGGAGTTACTAGCAGTTGTTTTTGCTCTAGACAAATTCCGCTCTTATATCGTTGGGTCGCCCATCATTTGCTTTACAGATCATGCGGCACTTAAATATCTTCGGTCCAAGAAAGATTCAAAATCGCACCTTATCAGGTGGATCCTACTGCTACAAGACTTTAATATCTCGATAGAAGACAACAAAGGAGTAGAAAATGTCGTTGCCGACCATTTGCCCCAGCTCTTGTTCGACGTACCTACTGATCCAATACCCATAGACGAGTATTTCTCGGATGAGTAACTATTCAAAACTTCTTCTCTCCCATGGTTTGCTAGCATAGTGAACTATCTTGTCACGGGGGTGGTTCCCTCCGAGTTGACACCGTAAGAGAGAAAGAAATTCATTACTTGGTCGCGCATGTTCTTTTATGATGACCCATATCTATTCAAGTATTGTGTTGATCAAATCATCCGAAAGTGTGTATCAAATGAAGAAATTCAAGGGGAAATCCGATTATGTCATACGGAGGCTTGTGGAGGACATTTTTCTAAAAATAAAACGGCTGCTAAAATCCGGCAAAACGGTCTCTATTGGCCCACAATCTTCTGGGATGTGAATAGTTATTGTAAATCTTGTGATAGATGCCAAATAATGGGAGCTATTACTCGCCATGACGTGATGCCATTAACCCTTATACTTGTCATAGAGTTGTTTAATTGCTGGGGTATTGACTTCATGGGGACATTTCCACCTTCTTTTGGGTTTCTATACATCCTCGTCGCAGTAGACTATGTCTCAAAATGGGTAGAGGTCATAACTACATGGATGAATGACTATAAGGTCATGATAAGTTTCATCTAAGAACACATACTTTCTCGCTTCGGTGTTTCGAAGGCGGTCATTAGTGATAATGGCACTCATTTATGTAATAGTCCATTTGAAAAGTTATTGAAAAAGTATGGGGTTATACACAAGGTTGGCACGACTTACCACCATCAGTTGGGTGGCTAAGCCGAGCTAGCGAATCGGGAAATTAAGAACATATTGGAAAATACGGTCGAACCTAATCGGAATGATTGGTATCTTTGATTGAATGATGTGCTATGGGATTATCGAACCGCATTCAAGAATCCCCTTGGTATGTCCCCATTTAGTTTTTTATATGGCAACCCTTGCCATATCCCTGTATAAATTGAACACAAGGCATATTGGGCAATAAAGAGAGTGAACTTTAACATGGACAAGGCCGGTGAAGCACGTAAACTTCAGTTGAATGAGTTGGAAGAAATACGCAATGATGCGTATGAAAGCGCTAAAATTTCAAAGGAACGAATGAAACTAGCTCATGACAAGATGATTCGACGTAAAGAGTTTCATTCGAGATAGAAAGTGCTTTTTTACAACTCGCGATTACACTTGTTTCCCGAAAGATTGTGGTCAAGATGGACTAGTCCATTTATTGTAAAGGACGTGTTCCCCCATGGAGCGATTGAATTGGAGGATCGAAAAGGGGGAAACACTTTCAAGGTTAATGGACAACACCTCAAGGCCTATTTGGAAGCATATGTTGCGGAAGCCGACACAATCTGGTTGTCGAATCCCGTTTATGGGGGCTGACTGAGATAATATGGAAAGGTCGTCGCACCCCCGACATGTATGGGGTGAGTTCTTGTATATAGTAGTGATAGGACCTTATGATAGTGATAGTGTATGGCAGCGATGCGCGCACAACGAGGAGATAGTGATAGTGACAGTGACGCACCAGAGGGTGATTCTGACGGCGCTGCGAAAGATATGAAAGTCGACGTGGAGATGGAGGAAGGTGACGAGGAAGAATATGATGAATCTACTAATCCCGTTTATGTTCCAGAAGGTGAGGCACTCATTGAGCGTGTTGTTTCTCTTGAGGCGCATTTCGACGGTTTTATGCCTTCCTACCGTCGTGACACGAGTTTGATGTTACGCCTTCAAGGTGATAATTATGTCCTCCGGTTGGGTCCCGATGCCCTACTTCCTGCTTATTTTTATGATCCTTATGACCACATTGCGCTCAGTAGTTCCCACCACCCTCTAACACAGTAGACAGCATCGGTCGGATCCTTTCACAATCCCCATCTGGTTTTACCTTATGTTGCTCTTTACATGCTTTTATCTCTTATTTCCACACATATGTCTTAATGAACATTCTTTGTTGTAGTTATTTGCTTGTTTTAGCTCTCGCACTCATTATTTCGTCTTATTTTTCTTTTTGTCCTTTTGATTGCGGACAATGCAAAAGACTAAGTTAGGGGTGATGATCAGTGCGTATTTATAAAACTTTGCAATTTTGGAAAAAAAAAGCCAAAAATATTTTTGTCCAAAATGAATAAAAATTAGAATTTAAAATTTTCAAACATATTGCCTTTATTCTATTTAAAGTCTCAAATTGTTAACAATCCAAATGCACTAAGCCAAAATTGACCGAAGATGGAAATTGAAAGAAAATTGACGACTTAACGAATAAATGTGGAGATTGATCAAACCTGGTGAGATTTCGAGCCTTTTGATTTTTTATGAGTTTTCAAATCAATCCGAGTTTATGATTAACTCAAAGTTCTTTTCAGCGTTTTAATAAGTCGTTGATGATCTCAATCCTTTGTTTTGATCGGTTATAGGAAATGTGTGAAATGTTGTCTCGAAATTTGTGCTAAATATATCTCTAAACTTAATTAATCTCGAGATGCATATGGTAATGTGATGAGCAATTGGGACAATGAAGTAGGCCTTCTTTTGTTTAACTCAAAAATATTAGCCATAATAAAGTTGTGAAAAAATTATCCCTTTACAACCCACTTTGAGCCTCATAAAATATTTCCCTTTCGTTTGATAACCCGAAAAACCCAAATAGCCCGGAATTGTGAAAAATTGGAAATTCATCAAGTAAGTCTAAAGTGTGTAATAAAAAAGGGAAAGAAAGGAAAAATAACAAGAAAAAAAATGAAAAAAATGAAAATACAAAAAGAAAGAGAAAAATGAGCAAATGCCCGAAAAAGCACTAATAGATGTCATAAGGACATTTTCCAGTTCTGAACATTTCGTCCATTCCCATTTTTACCCTTTACACTTTTTAACCCGAAAACTCCTAACGAATTCCGAATGGAGAAATTAATTACTGCATGGAGAGCTAAGACATGAAAAGATAATAAAAGAGATTAAAATGGTGTGATTAAGAGATGATGTTTCCCGTTTCCTAATAACTGTATTCCGATGATGAGATCTTTTCACCATATATTTCCTTCTTTTTAATTTTGTATGCGTGAATTTGTGTCCATTATATTTACTCTTTATATCATGCATATCGAGAGAAAACAACCACAATCCGAGTGATTCGTTTTTGAGTGCATCAAAATGAATTTTTGGAAAGTAACGTAATGCTCAATCGGTGAAAATTTGAGGTTTAATTTCTGGATTTGCACACACACATTATGGTTTGAGACATTTGAATATGAATTTATGGTGATTATTTTTTGAAAAGTTTAAATTGTACAATTTTTAAGTAATTTGATATTTATTTGAGTCAATAAAGAATTTTGTGTGTGTATGAACTTCAAACCCTCACGAGACAAAAATCATCCTACTAGGGTAACCTAGGGGTTAAAGGATTATTGCATATCCTCAATGCAATCTCTTTCCTGCGAAAGTGTAATTTTATTTTAATAAAAGGAATTTCAAAAGTCAACTCATTTCTCTTACATTGCTCGGGACACGCAAAGATCTAAGTTAGGGGGATTTGACTAAGTATAAATTCTTCTGAATTTATCCTCCTAAGTTGGTAGTTTTAGTACCTCGAATAATGTAATTGATTTGTTTTTATCCCGTATCATTGCTAATGACCTATTCTGACAAGTACCCCGATTTTCTTTTATTTCTTACTATTTTTATAGATATTTAGTGTAAAGAAAAGGGAGAACCAAATCGAAAGAAAGGAAGAGAATAAAGGAAGACAAGTCAAAGGGAAAAAGCGTAACTCTACACATGGAGTTCGGATTTGAAGCCTAAATAAAAGTTGAAGATAATCAAATCACAAGAGTGTAGGAAGAAACGACAGTCAAATCGGAGCTCTGGATCAAAAGATATGGCAAGTCAAAATTGGAGAAAGAAAGTCAAAGTTGAAATTAATTCTGGAAGCTGAAGAGTTTCAACTCTTGAAATTTCTTGTTTAATTCCTTTTTTTAGTTGTAAAACATGGAGAGGCGATGGAAAAGTCATATTTGGGTATTATAAAAAGGCAAGCCCTAGAGTAATGAAGAGAGGGAGAGAGAGAGTTCCTTAGGATTTAGAAAACCTAGTTTGTAAGTTAAACAAGAGCTATTCAAGATTCAAGTTTCAAGTTCATATTTCCTTCATCTATTCAAGTATTTCTAATTTCTACTTTCCATTTCCTTGATATTATAAATTTAAATTTCTCTCGTAGTTTAATTTTGTTCCTCGGTTCAAGTTTCTTTTCAATGCATAATAGACCTATGATTTCTTGCACATTTAGAATTTTGTTTTCATTTAATAAACTCATGTGTAGCTAAGATTTTTTAGGGTTGGGATGCATGAACCCATCCCAATGTAAATTACATATGTAGAAAATAGAATTTAATTAAAATTTTGAAAGAGTCGTGCAAGATAATTCTACAATCATTATAGGTCTTTTAATCTCTCTTTCCCTAGGTACTTGGGATGTTTAAGAATATAGTGTGCGTAAAATTGTTTAGCACCGCTTTATATTTCCCTTTTATTTCATATGATGCGGGATTGAACCTCATATATGTAATGCTTAGGATCTATAAAGACTGGATTCATTCAGACTTCTCATTTATAATTTTCGTATTTCGCTAAGTAATTACTAAGGGTTGGGGGATTGTATTCCAACCTAATTTCTCTTATATTCATAACAAGAATCTTTCCATTTGTGTAACTACTCCTATTAGCATAGTTAATTTAGAATTTAATTTCATTGAAATTTATTCATAAAAGAGTTTCAAAAATAAAAAATATTCATCTTTTCTTTTTTTTTTAAGAATCAAGTTAAGGTTAAAATTCATTACTCCTTCGTCATCAAGATTTGTAAGTCCTACTCCCTGTGGATACGATCCCGACTTATCGGATTATTACTAAGGCAAAAGTCTTGCACTTGAGCCTATAAAGCACGTACTTTAGTCATATTTGTGGTCGCGTAACCTACTCTGTTGTGCAGGTGAGTGTGAATTTCACTATATGAATGGGCATTAATGGTTTATGTAATGTACTTTTCCACTCTTTCTCTCTACTGTAAAAGAAGCAAATATTGGGCTAGGGTTTTGCATTTTTTATCCTCTCTTCTAGGGAAGAAGATGGGTTTATATATAGTGTTGGGGTGTGCAATGTACCCCCAAGTAGGTAGAGTTCATGTGCAATAAGAAGACTCCACTAGGGTGTGGACATCTATCCCTAGTACAAGTTCATCATGATGATGAAATATTCCCTCATGTGAGGGAGATATTTAGTTATAACAATTTACCCACATGGGTTAATGAGCCAAAACCCATGCGTGTATCTACATGCGTGTCCAATCCCACACACTCTACCAGATGTCCACTATCAGTCGGGTCAGGTCGAGGCTGAGTTATGAGGTCCGATACTCTGATGGAAAGTTCATTGCTATGCTAGAACGATTCTTTATATATCACTCAGCCTCTAGTTCATGGATGAGTCCGATAGGACTTTAGTCTTGAGATCACTGATGCTGGTGTTGCTTGTACTGGCCGAGGGAATGTAAACGAGAGTTGAGGATGAGGTTTCTTGCGACAGGACCTCATCTAGGTCATAATAATACAGTCTGATGGTTCGTTATAGGTTCTCCTTGAACGAGTAGGACCCTCATTAGGGACGAGGTCGTACTTGGGTATATCAATCACCCCCTAGCCCTTAGTCTTATATGTGGGTGGAAGGCTAAGGGATAAAACATCTTTGGGCAAAACTTAACTAAACATCTTTGATTGACAACTGGGATGTCCTTTCAATGCCTGTCCTAAAATGATGAACCATGGATATAGAGTAACACTTGGCATTCATTTTATGGATTAGCATGTTGCCCAAGTTTGGTGGTTGCAGACATGTATGGAGAATTGTGCCCTAATAATGTGTTGCTTTGGGAGTTAAGCTTCAACATTGTAATTATATAAAGGTTTTTAAAAATAGCCTTTTTTTTCTTTCTTCTCCTATTTTCTCACATGCATCCCCTCTCTTTATACAGCAAACCATCTTTTATCCTTCTCTCTCCTCTTCTTGGTGATTTTCGACAAGTTTTAGGGCTTCTACTGGTTTTTCGAGCATCCATTTCCTTTAGGTAATCCTCCTCCTACATTTCCTTCAAGTTTTTTGCATTTTACATTTAGTTATTCACTTGTTTAAGTGTTTCAATGGTTCATTTGTATTTTTGGCAGCTTTGAGAGGGGGTATTATGGTTGTTTTAGGGGTTTTAGTGGTGGTTTAAGGTTAGGGCATGTCAATTGAGCTATTTATCACCTTTTTCGGCCCTTCTTTCTCAATTTTGGAGTCGCCAACGATTCTCCAGTCACCTTTTTCGGTGGCCTTCAAGTAACTATTCTAAGTGTTCTTGCTTGAAAATGATTCAGTTTCTTCTTTTGATCCTCTATTCAATCTTAGTCAAACTTATAGTTGTTTGAATGTTAAAAACCCTGTATGAGTTGGCCTTTAAATACCCAACACTTAGATAGAGATATTTTAGTGAATTACGTAGGATTGAGACTGAGGTCGAGTCTAAGAGAAGGGCCGAGAGTGACAAGATGATTCCATACTTTCATGATCCTTTAGCAGTCGTACCCCACCCTATCGTTGAGGTTTCTAAGGACAGAGTCCTTGAGGGTGAGATTTTAGCCACCTCCTCCTCATCTTCTAGATACAGTCCCTCACCGATCGACTCCTTTGATGAGGCCCTAAATTTTCCCTCGTCCGTGCTACTAAGTCTGGCGAAGTCGAGAGTTTGCAAAGTCACCAACCTTCTATGTCCTCATCCTCTGAGGATGTCAGTGTTACTGACGGCATTCCTTCCATGTCCATCCATGTGTTAGCCATAACCTAGGGAGAATTTCAAGAAATATTTCCAAGCGAGGCCCTAGTCGCTGAGGCCTGGGTCGAGGATGGTGATTTCGACGTCAGGGATCCACTTGATTGCTCATATGCCCAAACCTTTCCCTCATCCATGATAGAGGCTAACCTTTTAATCTGGAGACATGCTTATGGAATAAAATCCAATAAGGCGATGAGAGTCTCTAACGAGGATGAGAGATAAGATGACGGTCGAGATGGATAAATTGCCATGTATGATCAGATGTTTAGGGTAGGATTTTGTCTACCAATCCACCCCTCAGTATGATCCATTTTGGTTGGGCTGGGACTTTCTCCTACCCAACTAGCACCAAATTCTTGGAGGACTATCCCGGGTAATATTGCTATTTGGAAGTCCTTATATACATATGATTCTCACTTGATATATTTAAGGTTTACTACAACGTTACTAGTACAAAATCCCAGCGGGCCTACTATTATCTGGGGGCTAGGAGGTCATGGAAGAAGATCCTTCACATGAACCAGACCTCCAATCATTTATGTAAGTCAAGGTACTTCTTTGTATTCGAGGACTGGGAATTCCCTACCGACTACGAGCATTCAGAGCATGTGCCGAGAGTTCCTCGCCGATGGGCCAATCCGTCCATATTTGTCAAACTAGATCCTGGCCTCATCATAGCCGACTCAAAAAGGGTTAAATTGATAAGGAGACAAGGGGAAGAGGGGGAACTACCTGAGTTTGAATATCGGATCACCCCTCAGAAGCTTAAAAAGTCTAGCTTAGGAGTTGAATCGATGGACGAGCTGTGTGAGTTTTTATTACTCTATTATTTTGCCAACTATTTTCTCATCTTTCACTGCTTCACTGACCAATGATTATCTTTCTTTCTAGATTGTCCTCCCAACACATCCAAGGGTGCGTGAAACATGATGAATCCTAGTTTGGAAGCCATATTTGGCAAGAAGGGGAACAAATAGCGCCTAATAAGATGACAACTGGTGGGCCGACATGAGTTAAAGCTAGTTAAAAAAGGAATGAGCCAACTGAGTTAGAGAATCATGGTCAGCTCGAGTCTCGACTAAGTCTTATCCCCTCAGAGGCTATGCTGAGTTCCTCTACCTTGAACTCGCTGGAGGCCATCTGGGCTACTAACCTTTCATAATTGAAAGTGAGCCCAGTCTCTTTAGTCCCTTTGCTGACTCAGTCCAAGGAGATATATTGGTTGTTCCCACAGAGGCTGACCACCAATTCCTTGGGAAGATGGATGCACCCAAGTTTTACGATTTTAGTCTTCACCTTTGGCAATAGTATCTGCCTCGTCATCTTCTAATTTTATCCTTGATGCATATTATTTTTTGGTTCGTCTTATTCTAACATCTTTGTGCTTTCTGCAATCTGTGTGTGCTTTTACTTCAGCTATCAAATGGATAGCTGAAAATTATCCCGAAGTCAATGAGGCTGAGAGAGATCTCAAGGTCAAGGAAGAGCTGAAAGGGAAGTTGAGGACCCAAAACGCCGACCATAAGATGGCCATTGATGGGATGAAGAAGGAGAATAATAATATTATTACAACTCTCACTACTGATAAAGATAATATCATTTTCGCCCTGACGACCAAGCATACCGCTGATTTGGCCGCGACAATGAAAAAAGCTAAGGATGAGGTTATTGAAGCATACAAATCCTTCGATGAGTTTGGTGAATTTATTTGCTAATATCTCGAGATGGTAATTAGGACAGACCTTCAATGGTTGATCCTAAAAAACCTTGAGGTCATTTCGTCCATCAGGCCAGACGTTGAAGCTTCTGATCTTGAAGATCCCCTCTTCCAAACAGCTCTGGACGAAGTTGAGAAGGTTACCAAAGTCGAGGCTCCATCTGCTAAAGAGATTGGTATTGAAGAGCCTAATGTCAGGGATGTTGTTGTTTGGGATGTGCAGGCCAAGACTGTTGGTGTTAGGTTGGTCGTCCTCAATGAACCGACTTTATAGGGTGGTCGCCTGTGAGCCACACACTATCTTCCTGTATTTTTGTTCAAACATTTCATAACATGCAACCCTTTTATATTTGAATGAACATATTGATCTTATATCTTTAGTGTTATCTTATATTTAAGCTTCCGTGATCTTGCCAAGCCTTTCCCTTATCTCGGTTGTCATGTTAAATTAATTAACCAACCTAATGATTTTGTAATTTTGAGACCACCAAATGAATTATGCTTTTCTCAAGATGACTTTCGTCCTTAGACGAGGGATGAATTAACCATCTTAATGGATTTTAATTTGAAATCACTAAATTAATTATGTCTACTCTTATCCTTAGCCAAGAGATAAATAATCCAGCTAATGGTTTTGCAAACTGAAATCACCAAATCAATGATGTTTTATGACAAGTCCCTTCTCGTCATTTTTTAGAGTGTATGGTCAAGTGTCGCTCATCATACACTGTCAACTCAGCAAGAGAGTTTTGACTCTGATGCCACCACATTGTGATGTTTAAAGGAACCATGTTTAAATGATTTTGAAATTTGATTCACCAAATTAATGATGTTTAATGACAAGTCCCCTCTCATTATTTTTTAGAGTGTGTGGACGAGTGTCATCTTGTCATCCAATATCGTCTCGATAAGAGTTGTGACTCTAATGCCGCCACATTTTAATGCTTAAAGGAACCATATTTAAATGATTTTAAAATTTGAATCACCAAATTAATGATGTTTAAGGTAACAAGCCACCGAATAAATGATGTTAATCTAATCTTGTCCTTTAATGAGATGATTTTACCAACTTAAATTATTTTCAACTAGATTGTATTTCTCACTAACTTAGTGATGTTATCACACCATTCCCCCTCTCGGTGTTATTGAGAATCAATGGATGAGATGAGTCTCACATGGTTTCTCGTATCACTGAAGTGAGTTAATTCTGATCCACCATAATAATGATGTTTTTAAGATAAGGACAATTTGCACCATGCACTTGAACAACTCACACAAGAAAGATATGAGGGGCCACTTGGAACTATTTTTCATTCATCTTTTTTAAATACAAAGAAAATTAGATATACTTAACTGTATAATGAGACTACTGGTAATATCTCTTCAAATGGTTGTCATTCCATGAATTGGAGAATGGCTCTCCCTCTAAATTTTCCAGTCGATATGTGTCTGGAATGACGTCTTCGGTGACCCATTAGGGCTGTGCCAATTTGGGTGTAACTTTTTGGCTTTTGCCAAACCTTCTTAAGAATTATATCCTCTACTTCTATCGGCCTAGGTCGTACCTTTTTATTTTAATACTTAGCCGTCCTCTAATGGTACGCTCCTTGCCACACCTTAGCATCTTCCATTTTATCTTTAATCATATCCAGGTCCAGCCTCCTTTCTTCATCACTCGTCTCTGGTTCGTAGGCCTAACTTTGTGGCTATGGATGCCGAGTTTGGTTTGTATCACAACTTCTAAGCCATAGGCCAGTATAAAGGGGGTTTTCATTGTTGGTGCCCTCTATGTCGTCCTGTAGGCCCATAAGACAACATGTACCTCTTTAGTTAATAGGCCTTTGGCGCCTTCCTATTTCTTCTTGATCCCGTCCAAGATTGTTCTATTTTTAACCTATGTCTGGTCTCTTTCTTAAGGTCGTCCTGGCGCTGAATAAAATTATTCGATGTCGACCCTTCCATAGTAGGTCTCTAGGTACTTATTCTTGAACTGGTTTTTGTTATCCAAACTCAGTGTATGAGGCAATCCATATCTGTAAATAATATTCCTTGAAATAAATTTAAAGGTCGTCGTCTCTGTAATGGAGATTATATCCTCAGTCTCTACCCATTTGGAGAAGTAGTCGATTGTCATAATACGATTTTTATAGTTAACTTTGGCTCTAGGCAGAGGTCCCACCATGTCAATCCCCCAGACAGTAAATGGCTAAGGGGTTGTGATAGACGACAGAGGCTCATGGGTATGATGAGGGATACAGGCATACCTTTGGCATTTATCACATTTTTCATGTTGTCGTTCACATCCTTAGTAAGGGTAGGCCACTAGTAACCCTGAGTTACTATCTTTTTTGCAAAAGATCGTCTCCCAATATGGTTGGAGCACGATCCCACATACACATCTTTCAAAACATACTCTACCTCTGAGGGATGGATTTATCGTAATAAGGGAAGCTGTAAACCCTTCTTATGTGGGACAACTCCTATGATGGAGAACTTTGTTGCCCTATATCTTAATTTCTTTCTCTCGGACTTTAATTCTGGCATCTCCCCATCTCTGATATATCTTATGAGAGGGTCCTTCCAAGAAGCTCCCAGAATCAGGTTCAAATAAAATTCAAGTTTCCCGTCGCCTTCCTCAATGTTCAATCTCTACAATATCTCGACTAGGACGGTTCTTCTGATTTCTATTCTTGTAGCCGATGCCAACCTCGCCAATGAGTCAGCTCAAATGTTGTCAAGCCGAGGGACTTTTTTAACTTTCACTTCCCTAAATACACGAAAACCTATTACACCCCACATATTCTAATCCTGGGTGATCAGTTCATTATTAAATTAAAACAGGAATCATTAATGGTTTTATTCTTAGTATCACTATCGAAATCCAATTATATTACTAATACCCTAATGGCCCATTGTCAAAATTTTAATAATATTATTAACATGCAATAAATTTAAACTGTCAAACCACATTCAGCATTCTAGTAAACAACATAATAAATAATAAAACAACTAAATAAATAAATATGACTGAAAGAACACTCCAACCTGAAATCCACATACAATAGTCCATAACATAACAACAAGTCCAACACTGGAAATAAATTAAAGGTATAGTGCCTCTGAAATAACTACTAGCTAAATATAGGCGACATGCCTGACTAATAAAACTAAATTTTAGAGAGGAACTGATAAAGATGGATGTGTTTACTAATGAAGTATTACAACGTCCACAATATCTGCAACACGTCAAATATGAAGGAACTTATAAGTCTTGCATCCCTATGGATGGGCATTTAAAAGGTTTTTACAAAAATAGATTTGAAATGGGTTAGAGCCCAAGTAAAACAGTTTAAATATATTTTGCAAGAATTTAAAATGAATTAAAGAGAAGATATTGTATACATGTTAACATTACATGCTCTCACTTGAGATCATCACCTCTCAACTAATGTGCATGCATAACGTATACTTCTAAACCAACCTAGTTACACTACCCAGCCTAACTAGTTTGCATTAAGTATCTCCCTGCCTAATAATCCGTTGTGCCCATCTATATTTTCCATACAATACTTTATCGAATTTCCAAACCAATATAGCCAGTAAAAGTCACCAGTTAAGTATTAAGTTATCACATGCTTAGACTACTTTAGATATCATTATCCCTCTTATCTACTATTGCAAACGTAGTAGAATAAATCACGAACACACACACACACACACACACACACACACACACACACACACACACACACACATACACACACACACACACACACACATACACACACTTGTAATATATACGAATACAACATTCCCAGTTGGAGATTTGTGATGCATGCATACTTTACTATCAAGTCTTGGTAACCATACATTCACAATTCACACAATTTAAAGGCAGACATAGTTCTAAGACTTTGGGCTATGCACACACCTAACAGACACAAATGACCGATCACACTCTCATAAACACGAGTAGTGCTCAATACCTAAGTTCTATGTTCCAAGGTACAATAAAATATCCCCCCCCCCTAATGGGCTCATCGGGATAAGGCTGGCCACAACATGGAACCTCCCATGATAGCAGGTGGCCTAGGTATGTTCACACATATAAAAATTCACACAATAGGTATTCACACAAAATATATAACTCATGAATATTCTAAATATTATTAAATTACCTTTATACGTATTATCGTATATTCCTGAGTATCCCCCACTACTCGAAGTGTGCCTATTATCCTTTAAATGATTTCAGTAGATAATTCACTCATAACCTATTGGTCTAAGTCATAAGCTCGCTCACCTTCACTGTGACATGTTCTCATTTTTCGAGTTCATTACATTACAATTTATTCCGATTAATCTTACCCTTAATTAATCTCACTTATAACTAAGTCCTAATCCTACCATTAGCCTACTAGTAACCCAAAATATCTCCTATAATATTTTAAAGGTATCCTAAAAGTTCCCCCCTTTATGAATAAGGAAATTTGCCAAAATCTGGGAAACTGAATTGATTTGGCCTTATCCCAAATCGATTTGCTATCCAAATCGATGTAGCCAAGGGGGAGAATCGATTCGTGATAGCAGGTCTCGTCTCCTCAATTTTTACGGTTATGGTTTTCACAAATTTCAACCCTCCAAACCTCCATAATTCAATCCCAAACTCCCAACCAAGTATACTAATCCCTATAATAACATGTATAAAGGATTTCTAATGTAATCTAAACAACAAAACATCAACGAGGGTCATTAAATCAAATTAATCCTTCAAATTAACTCCCCAAACCCTAGGTTATTCTTATTATTCAAGAACATCATCGTAACCCGAATTTCTTCGATTGTTATTATCACATATGATCTGATTTCATTTTCTATTCATACAGGAATTTAATCTACATGCAATTACTACCCAAAATCATGATTTAATTCTCCAATTTAAAGCTAAATTCATTTATTAATGGGTATTGTTCAATCCTACTCTAACATAGATAATACATGCACTCAATTTAGCAAGATAAACACTTTCCTGGAATTATAGGTATGATTTTATGCAAAAAGGTGTTGGGGTTGCCTTCCTCTCCTCCCGATATACACTCTGGTGGTGGTGGTGGTGGTGGTGGTGCAAAAATGGTGTGGGAAGTGTTAAAACACCTCTCCTTCCTCCTCTAGTGGTCTCTCCCTGTTTTTGTAACTTCTAACCCTAGCGCCTTCAACCTACCAGATGATATAACTGTATTAAACTCGTAGGTCCTTTTACCTTAAAATTCCAAAAGACCAAAATACCCTCTTGGGGTGCCGATTTGGCTTAAAAATGCCTCGGGACCCAATTCAAACCCCTGAGTAAACTTTTTTTACTATCTTGACCTTCCGGACACATTGGCGCACTCGAAATGATAATTTTTATACCCATAATTAACTCACATTTTATTTTATAAATTTAAGTCCTAATACGACGGGCACGTGCATACCGACTAAATTACCGTAAATGTCGTATTTCTCACTCACGACAATCATAATGCATTCTTACCAATTTATTACTCATTCACTAAGTAGTACTCAACATAATTATTACAAGTAAATATTAACCATTGAGTCGCTAATTAATATTTATTTTAAACTGGATTATTTTCCACTTTATTATTTAATTAATCCCAATATAAAGTTCATTAAAAATACGGGGTATTACATACTTCCCCCCTAATAACGGAATTTCATCCCGAAAGTCGAAAAATAATACCTAGTATCAATAACTCTGGATATTTATCGCGCATCTCATCCTCGCGCTCCTAAGTAGACTCGTCGGCATTATGGTGCCCCCATTGAACATGTACAAGTGGAACTACCTTCTACCTTAGCCCCCTCTCACTATGGTCTACGATAGCAACTGGCCTCTCATTGTGTGAAATATCGGGCTGCAAATCAATCTCCTCCAATGGAATGTGAGTCTGAGCTAAATCATTGCAGAGATATCGCCTCAGAAAAAAAATGTGAAATACATCATGAATCCGATGCAAGTGTTTCAGCAACCGGAGTCTATATGCAACTGGTCCAAACTGCTCGATGATAGGGAATGGCCCCACATACCTTGGTGCCAACTTCCCTTTCTTCCCGAACCTCACTATCCCTTTCGTAGGTGATACATGTAGTAACACCTAGTACCCCACATTAAACTCAAGGAAGAACCGCTTAGCATCGGCATAACTATTTCTCTTGTCCTGATTTATCCATATACGACTCTGAATCAGCTGAATCTTGGTCGAAGTATCCTAAATCAACGTTGGTCTGAGTAGTTCGTTCTCCCCCACCTCTAAAAAATAAGTGAGTGAATGATAAGGTCTACCATACAACGCCTCAAATGGTGCCATGCCAATCGTACATTAATAGCAGTTATTATACGCAAAATCCACTAATGGAAGGTATTGTTCCCAACGTCCCCTAAAATCAAGGATACACATCCGCAGCATATCTTCTAACATCTGATTCATCCTCTCTGTCTGCCCATCCATCTGGGGGTGATAAGCCATACTAAATCGCAACTCTATACCCATGGCCTCTTGAAGACTCTCCCAAAAATGGGACGCAAAGATCTTTTCCCTGTCGAACACAATATCGAGTGGCACCCATGCAATCTCACTATCTCAGCGATGAAAATCTAGGCATATTGTATCGTGGTATAATCTATACGGATTGGCAGAAAATGGGCCACCTTGGTCAACCAATCCACTATCACTCAAATGGAATCGCAACCCCTTCAAGATGTAGGAAACCCAGTGATAAAATCCATGGAAATGCTCTCCCATTTCCACATTAGAATCTCTAACTGTCGCAAAACCCCTACCGCTTTTTGATGGTCCACCTTCACTAGCTGGTAAGTGGTACACTTCGAGAAAAACTCTGTAATGTCTCTCTTCATCCCACTCCACCAATACTACCATCTTATAACTTGGTACTCGTTATACCCTTTAGGATGTACCACAAATCATGATCTGTACAAATATACTATCATCGCGTGTCGCAAGTCCTCCCCCTCTGCGATAATCAATCTCCCATTGAAGCATAAGCCTCCCTCTGAACTCACATCGGCTAAAAGCTGTCAAATCTGATCCTGACAAAACGAATCCACTGCCTGGCCTCTACCACTTTCGTAACAATTTGGGGGTGATGATCATAATCGACATAAATGATCTGGCAACTGAATCTTAGTGTCCTAGCTCCTTCCATTTTGCCTTCCAAACTTCAGCCATGTCTCCCACTAGCCTATGGCTCAACACATCTGCCACCACGCTAGCCTTCCCCGAGTGATAATGGATGTAGAACTGATAATATTTCGCAAATTCTATCCACTTACGCTGACGGATATCCATCCCTCTCTGAATGAACAAATATTATAGTGACTTATGATCTGTGAATAAGGGAAACATCTCCCCCATCAGTTAATGTCTCCAAATACATAGTGAAAACACGACTGCCGCTAACACTAAGTCATGGGTGGGGTAATTCCTCTCGTGAGGCTTAAGCTTGCAGTAAGCATAAGGTATAGCATGTTCCTCCTGCTATAGCACACCCACAAGTCCTTATAGGGACGCATTAGTAAAAATAAGATACTCCACTCCTGCTCTGGGAAGTGCGAGTACGGGTGTTGAAGTCAACTTGTCTTTTAGCTCTTCGAAAGGCAACTGACAAGCATCATCCCAGAGAAACAGTACCCATTTATGAGTCAAGTTTGTCAACGGATCCAAAATCTTTGAAAATCCCCGAATAAATCATCGGTAATACCCGTCTAATCCCAAGAAACTGTGCACCTCTATTAGTGTTGTGGGATTTCCCCACTCCCTCATCACTGGAAACTTACTCGGACCCATTGATATTCCCCTGGTAGATACAATATGACCTAATAATTGTACCTCAAGCAGTCAAAATCTGCATTTCTTAAACTTAGGGTACAATTGGTGCTCGCACAATGTCTGCAAAACCCAACACATATGCTTGACATGCTCCTCCTTAGTCTGAGAATAAATCAGGATGCCATCAATAAAGACAATGATAAAATGATCCAAAAACTCTCTGGACACCGTGTTCATCATGTCCATAAACACAACTGGCGCATTGGTTAGCCCAAATGGCATAACCCAAAACTTGTAAGATCCATATCTCTTCAAAAAGCTAGTCTTAGATACATCTTGCTCCAGAATGTGAAATTGCTGGTACCCTGATCTCAAGTATATCTTAGAAAAGTAGGAGGCTCCTCTTAATTGGTTGAATAAGTCATCGATTCGGGGCAACGGATATTTATTGCGTATCGTAATTTTATTCAACTCTCGGAAATCCACACATAGGCGTACTTCGCAAACAGCACTGGATTACCCCAGGGCGAGGTACTCCTACGAATAAAGCCCTGCCTCAAAAGTTTCTTGATCTGATCTCATAGCTCCCTCATCTCCATAGGAGCCATATGATAAGGCGCACGAGCTATCGAACGAGTTCCCGATGCTAAATTAATGATAAAATCTATCTTCCGATTAGGCGATAATCCCTGTATCTCTTGAAACACATCAATGAACTCGCACACAACTGGGATCGAATCTAGGGAGATTACCACCTCCTTGGAGATCTCCTCCTTTATATAGTATAAGTGGGTCGATGATCCTCCTTCGGGACGAGGCGTCGCTACTAAGAACATCTCTAGACCTGAAATCACAAACACTATGATCCAACTGTAATAATCAATCATGGATCTATACGCTACTAGCCAATCCATGCCAATAGTTACATCATGCTCTGACATATCTAACACAATCATATCGGTAGGCAAAATAAGTCTCCCAATATCTATACTCACATGCCAAGAAATAAAGAAGATAATTGTCTCGCTAACCAGTGGTGAGTCTACACACGTGACTGTACTATCGATCGTGTCTAACAATCCCACGGCTCATGAAAATCTAGTGGCTATGAACGAGTATGAGGCCCCAGTATCAAATAAAATATGCCCCGAAGTCCCATTTATAATAAAATTACCCTCAACTATGAGTGAATTTTATGGAACTGCGGTCTGGTGGACAATGTACACACGCCCATACTATAACTTCCCCTACGGAGGTGGGGCTACTGGGATGACTAGTACGGAAGGGAGTGATGGTACGATGCAGGTGCTGGTAGGGAAGCGAGAAAAATAGGTCTTTGGGGATCCTGGTGAGCGCCTCGCTGGAGCAAAACCCTGCCCTTATCAAGGAAATCCTGATGCTTGTGGCCATTCTTGCAACATATGAAATATCTGCCCATGAAATTTTCTCCTCTCTAGCCCTGTTGGTCGCTACCACATCTCTCTTGCCCGGGTTAAAAATGATGCTGGCCTTACTGACCCTGATGGCCATACATGAATTCACCCTGCCCCGCTTGAAATCTCCTGATCGGAAATGCTTAGCAGCATCCCCCTGCTAGGAACCCTGCTCACACTATGTCATCTGAAACTGAGTCTGAGTCGATTGTGACCCACTAGCACTACCACCCCTTGTCCTGCCCTCCTGGTTGGTCTCTCCTATGCGCTTTCTTCCCTTTATGTGGAAGCGGTGATCCTGAAAATGCAGTAAAGCGGCATTCAACACATCCGTATAAATCGTTAGAGCGGGATTACCCAATAAATGATGTTGGGTCCTCCAAGTAAGACCATCAACAAAGAGTTGTATCCTCTTTTCTTCTGTGCTCACCTCTTCAGGTACAAAAATTTCCAATCGAGTAAATTCCTCCTCATATCAAGCCATTGTCCTCCCTTCCTGGGAGACATCTAATAACTTCCGCTTCATCTCTATCTGAATGGAGGATAGGAAGTACTTACGGTTGAACCGCTCTCAAAACTTCTTGAATATACATGCTAGCTCTCTCCTGTGCAGTGGTAATAGACTGCCACCACTGTAAGGCTTTCCCCACTAAATTAAAAGTAGATAGTATCTATCTTTGTACATCAGTGCACTCATATATCCATAAATGACGTTGGATGTCCCTTTTCTATTGGCAAGCAGCAACGATATCGAAGCTCCCCTCAAACTTGGGAGGATGAGCATTATGAAAGGTGTCCCTAACTTTCTCCAAGGTAGGAAAAAAATGAGTGTGTCTGGTTTGGATCCATAACCTAAGGCTAAGGTGGCACCAGTAGTCGAAGCTTCATTAACCTCCTATGCAACAATGGCAGCAACCTTAGCAGCATCCATAGTCCCTAGTGCCGGAGCTGGCAGCGGCTCGGGCTGTGCATCCAGGTTTTCTCGTGATGTATGTCTGGGAGGCATCTGAAACGAAAGAGAATTTCCATAATTACACAGTTTAATATATCTCAAAATAGCAGAAGACATAAATGCATAATTACGAATGCAACAATCCTAACAGTAAGGCTCTATATTAATGAACTCTCCGCTAGAAATGTGACATGTTCGCACAGATCTTAAGGACACTAGAACCTGATGCTCTGATACCATTCTTGACACCCCGCCAATTCTAATCCTGGGTGATCAGTCCATTAATAAATTAAACAGGAATCATTAATGGTTTCATTCTTAGCATCACTGTTGAAATCCAATTATATTACTAATACCCTAGAGTCCCGATGTCAAAATTTTAATATTTTTATTAACATGCAATAAATTTAAACTACTAAACCACATTCACCATTCCAGTAAACAATATAATAAATAATAAAAAACGGAATAAATAAATATGAATGAAATAAACACTCTAGCCTGAAATTCACATATAATAATCCATAACATAAAAATAAGTCCAACACTGGAAATAAAATAAAGGTACAGTGTCTCTGAAATAACAACTAGCAAAATATGGGCGACATGCCCGACTGATAAAACTCAATGCTAGAGAGGAACTGATAAAGATGGATGCGTTTACTCCGAGGTCCGATAACATCCACAGCAGTGGCGACATGTCAAATACTAAGGAACTCCTAAGTATGGCATCCCTATGGCTAGGCACCTAAAAGTTTTTTACAAAAATGGATTTGAAATGAGTCAGAGACCAAGCAAAATAGTTTAAAAATATTTTGCAATTACATAAAATGCATTAAAGAGAAGATATTGTATACATATTACATTTACATGCTATCACATGAGATCCTCACCTTTCAACTAAGGTGCACACCTAACGTATACTTCTAAACCAACCTAGTTACGCTAACCCGCCTAACTAGTTTGAATTAAGTATCTCCCTGCCCAATAATTCGATGTGCCCACCCGTATTTCCCATATAATACTTTACCAGATTTCCAAACCCTTATAACCAGTAAATTCACCAGTTAAGTATTGAGTTCTCACATACTTACACTACTTTAGATATCATTATTCATCTTATGCACGCATAGTAAAATAAATCACACTTATATATATATATATATATATATATACCACACTTGTAACATATACGAATACAACATCCCTAGGTGGAGACTTGAGATGCGGGCATACTCTGCTATCAAGTCCCAGTATATCATGTACTAAGTAAAGAACTTCTGTTTCAGAATCACTCTCGAACCATACATTCACAATTCATGCAATTTTGAGGCGAACATAGTTCTAAGCATTTGGGCTACGCACACACCTAACGCACCCAAATGACCTGTCACACTCTCATAGACACAAATAGTGCTCAAGGCCTAAGTTCTATATTCCGAGCTATACGTCAAAATCCCCCCCCCCCCCCCAAATGGGCTCATCAGGATAAGATATCCACGACACGGAACCTCCCGTGATAGCAGGTAGCCTAGATATATTCACACATATAAGAAATTCACACAATAGGTATTCACAAAACCTATATATATAGCATTAGTATAGGTATACATGCAACCTATCATACATGTCCCGTACGTAGTATATGTAACTCCCACATATGCTGAGTATTATCAAATTACCCTTATACTCATCATCGTATATTCCTAAGTACCCCCCACTACTCGAATTGTGCCAATTATACTTTAAATTATTTCAGTAGATAATTCACTCATAACCTACTAGTCTAAGTCATAAGCTCGCTCACTTTAATCGTGACATGTTCTCATTCTCCGAGTTCATTACATTACAATTTATGCCGATTAATCTTAGCCTTAATTCATCTCACCTATGACTAAGTCCCAATCCTACCATTAGCCTATCGGTAACCCAAAATATCTCAAATAATATTTTAAAGGTATCCCAAAAGTTCCACCGTTCATCGATTTCAAGTTCAAGGAGAAAATAGGGAAATTTATCAAAATCTGGGAAACCAAATAGATTCGGTCTT
The DNA here is from genome assembly GCA_949130495.1 of Sambucus nigra. NCBI lineage: Eukaryota > Viridiplantae > Streptophyta > Magnoliopsida > Dipsacales > Adoxaceae > Sambucus > Sambucus nigra. Next base: position 311,787,233 of record OX422218.1, on the reverse strand, counting down.
ATCCCGAATCGATTTGGCTAAGGGGGAGAATCAATTCGCGATAGTAGGTCTCGTCTCCTGCATTTTTCATTGTCATGGTTTTCACGAATTTCAACCCTCCAAACCTTCATAATTCAGTCCCAAACTCCCAACCCATTATATTAATACCAATAATAACATATATAAAGGATTTCTAACGTAATCAAAACATCAAGGAGGGTCATTTAAATCAAATTAATCCTTCAATTTAACTCTCCAAACCCTAAGTTATTCTTATTATTCAAGAACATCATCAAAACCCATATTTCTTTAATTGTTGTTATCGCATATGATCTAATTTCGTTTTCTATTCATACAAGAATCCAATCTACATGCAGTTCCTACCTAAGATTATGATTTAGTTCTCCAATTTAAAGCAAAATTCATTTATTCATGGGTATTGTTCAATCCTACTCTAACATGGATAATATATGGACTCAATTTAGCGAGATGAATACTTTCCTAGAATTGTAGGTCTGATTTTCTATAAAAAAAAAGTGTTGGGATTGCTTTCCTCTCCTCCCGATGCACACTCTAGTGGTGGTGGTTGATAGTACAAATATAACACCCTGCTGCGGAATGTATTCTTCTCTATTCAGTTCGCAGACATACCTCATATGCCATACAGGGCGTGGAGACCTCACTCAGGGCGCTGCCAGACCTCACTCAGGACGCGGCATCTCTTTAAGACACCACAGATGCTTGGCATAGGGTGCGGCCCTGTCCATTATAGGTCGTGGTACTCCTCCGTACGATGCGCGGCATGCCTCCAGCAGCTTCATACAACACCGCTTTCTTTATAGGCCGCACCCCCTTCATCCGCAACTACTGCAGACTTAGTATAAGTCACGTGCTCAGGGCACGTGACATGGCACACTTACCTCATATAAGTAGATGACCACACCTCGAAAGGGGGGATGGATTCCATACCCGTCCGGGGCAGGCTCAACCATACATCTACTCTCTACACAACCTCAATATACAACTTGGAGGCATAAATCTATGTCACAGCCACTTCCCCGGCTCACTGAAATCTTCCATACCGTCATGTACTCTCTTTTATTCTCATACTTGTATGCCTCTTTAGGCATGATTATATTGTACAATGCAACGCATATAATGAGAATGGAGCAGCACATTGGATGTAGGCCTATTTTAAAGGTTGAACCACTCTATATCTTGCCTTCTCTCTATTTACTTGCTTTACTTGTTTATTATGCACTTTACTCACGATTTGTTGATACGAGAACGACAAGTGGACGATTTCTCGTATCATCAGTGGTAGTGCAAAAATGGTGTAGGAAGCCTTGAAACTCTTCTCCTTCATCCTCTATTGGTCTCTCTCTGCTTTTATAACTTTTAACCTTATCACCTTCAATCTACTATATGATATAACTCTAGAAAACTCCTAGGTCCTTTTACCTTAAAAATCCAAAAGACCAAAATACCCTCCTGGGGTGCCAGTTTGGTCTAAAATTGCCCCGGGACCAAATCCAAACCCCCAATTAATTTGCCATTTATAATTTAACAATACCAATATAAAATTCACTAAAAATATGGTGTGTTTCATGACCCTTCTTACCCTGGCCAGGTATTTGTCCATCTTCTCATCCTTTGCTTCATAAATTCCCAAAATCTGGTTTATTACTAGTTGGGAGTCACTGTGAAATTCTACATGGCCAACATTCAACACTTTGGCCAGGGTTAAACCTATAAGCATCAGACTCGTTGTTGGAGGTTATGAAGCTGACCATCAATTTGCACTCAATATCCGTTCCATCTGGAGCCAATAAAATGAGGTCGTCTCCACTACCTCTTTCACATAATGAACCATTAACAAACAGACTCCAAACTGGATTGTCGACCATAAAAGACCCTTCACTTGTTGATAAGGTTAGGTAAGATCACTTGAAAAGCTCTCATACCAATTTGAGAATGCGGTGTGATAACGATTGTATATGAATTTGTAAATTTCTAATTTTAAACGTATTTAACTAGATGTCTATTTTTTATCCAAATTAATTAAACCCTGACACATGCATCTAGGTGTAAAAATCATGCCATCACAAAATAAATATAAATTGCTGACACGCAGATTTCAAGAAAAAAAACCTTTCGGGTAAAACCTTTAATTTCAGTATGAAGAGACAAATCGAAACTTACATACACAATGAAATCTACAATGAATTTTCGCATACACTCACATAGACCTCGGCCTAGAATCAATAATGGATCAATCACAACGAACTCATAAAAACACGAAGCTCTATCTTCAGCAAGGAACATCCTCAAGCCCTCCCAATGACCATAGTCATAGTCAGCCATAAATTTACCCTCTCTACAAGAGAAATTTCAACAAGATTATATCTTGGATTAGAAAACAATTCACTAAACTATTGGGATTTTTGTGAATTGAAAAAACAAAGTTTTAAACCCTAAATGAGGAAGACAAAATAGTTCTGCAGTTTACAGTTTTTGTGTATGGAAAAAACTTGGGTCTTCTTGAGAAAATTGACTCATTTAATCAGGTATTTATAACAAACTTGAGTCGGCGGGGTCAGTTGAACGACAAGTGGATGTATTTCGAATAACATGTTATGTCATTCGATCCAGGGGATCGCACAACCTTCTAACGAAAGTGTTAAAACTAAAACAGTGTGATGTCGTTAGATGAAACACTTCAAGAAAGATTCAAACGAGGTATCACGCTATATTCCATGTATCTTAAAGAAGTCATTTGAATGACTTGAAGTTGTCGCTGGAATGACATAGATGTGTCGTTTGAACGACATAAGCAAAAAAATTATTTTTATTAAAACTCTGCCTCGGGACTTAAAAAAATTATTTTGACAAAAAAGGACACCTCAGATGTTTAAAAACATTTTAAAAAAATTATCCCAACACTTTAAATGAAACATTAAGGGACTTAAACACAGCCTTACCAAAATCTATCTCGCAGAGGCTTGTTTGTTGAAGTCTATTGATTTTCGGATCCGTCTGTATGTATAATTGGACTTGAACTTTTCTTCGACGGTTGTCGTGGTATACGACATACTCTAATATAAACAGGACTATGCAAAATATGTCCTTACGAATCTCCCCTTATGTTTATGCCGGTACAAATTAAAAACATTCGAATTATCAAACCTAATGTCCTATACAAATCTAATACCCTCCCATGAACCCAAAACTGAAAAGGTACTAAAAATGCAAGTCCGTAAACTTTCTTCAAAAATCTTCAACTTTTATTTGCCATCATCAGAGTGTGCAAAACATTGATCTTCAATGTTTGTACCTACACACATGGGACAAGAAACAATAGCTTCGTGACGTATCGAGTTTGATATGAGATAAACATAAGTTAAAATAAATACTAAATCTCAAATTTCCCCATAATTAAAACTCCCCCATTAAATAATAATTCGTTCTCCCCTTTTTTATTTTGTCCAAAATAGACAAAGAAAAGAATAAATGAAAATAAGAATGGAGTGTCACGACAAGCAAAGAAAATCAACTACGATCATCAAGGATAAACTTGAAAGCATTCACCAACTATTTTTTATTTTTCCAATTTTTCAAAAAAAATTACAAAACAAATCACACACCATGAATTTGCACTAAAATAACCAAATTGTGGAAACGAAATGAATGGGTGTGAACATATTCAATAGGCAAATTAACTCAAACATACAAAACAAATGTACACAATTAATATGGATACCCCTTATGAATGAACTCAAAATCATCCTTACGTTTACAAATTGTTGAATTCAAATGGCATTGACTTAATCAAATCAACAAATCAAAGTCTAAAATTATTTCCACAATAATAACGTCTAAAACTATTTAATGATTTTTCAAGACTTTGTCAGGACGTGCAAACCCGTTGATATATTTCCAACCAAACTCCCTCAAATATGTATTTATTTTTTTAAGTTCTTTTGAGGTTTCTACTTTTCCTCAACTTAGAGAAATCCTATTGGCCCCATTTTGGCTTATTAGTCCTTTTATTGCCTTATTTTTTCTCGGACTCTTTTAAATGGTAGCTTTCACTACGAGATTATTATTCACTTGCAGCCCTTTTCCCGTGTTCACTCATCATTTTTTATATTTAAACAAATTCCTCACGAGCAACGATTCTTACATGTTTTCTTTCATTGCCAAGTTTTATCACATTTGGTTCGTTTTAAAGATAGGATTGAGATGGAAAAACTTAGATCAACATGTGATAGATAATTACAATAATCAAATAAATTTGTGCAAGTGTGCATTAAAGGAAATCATGAGCCAAACATGTAGAAAGTAATCTCAAATCTCATCTTAATGACTCTAAACATTATAAAGCACATGGACGAAATGATTTATCGTCTCAAAACACTAATGAATAGTCACATGTATATGGAATGATGTTGTAACTTGGTCATCCTAAATGTCCATATCCATAAACTATGTAAACAAAATACCAAACTCTTTTTGTCTTTTTCCAAATAAAATTATCAAAATAAAATCTTTTTGGTTTTCAAAAAACATATCAATAATGGAAAATATAAATACAAAAGTGGTACACTCTAGCAATAGTCATAAAATATCATCATAAAAATCATCTTATGCTAGCAAACAAGTCTAAACCTTAACGGTTAAGTGCGGTGGAGTTTTTCAAAAGTGGTGACAAAAACATCCATCAAATCATGCCAAGTTTTGACCAAAAACTTTACTTGCTCCCTAATATATGCAAACTCTCTCATGTAATCATCCGGAACATCATGTGTGGGTGCGTGTGTGGTAACACATGGAAAAACTCTATGAGACACATTACCTAACTTAAAGAAAAATTCTCTAAGGTGTCCTCTCTTCTTGCAATGGGTGCAAACATATATGGGCCTGGGAACATCTCTCATAAAACGTCTAGGACACACTCTCCTCTTGGGTAACGAACGCCTAGGTGGGTTGGGTTAAGATCCATATGGATCTATTATAAACTCAAAAACCGGCTCAGGTGAAACATGGAAAGTAGACGTACCATCATAACCTATTTCTAATCTCTCAAAATTATCCAAAGAGGGACCAAGGTGAATTTTTCCAACCTTCTTAGATGTATCCTCTATAGTGACCTTAACCTCCCGGGATCGTTCGATATATCTCTCTAATTGGACAACACAGGCTTCAAGTTCACTCTTTTCTCTCCCTACGACGATCAACTGCTCATTCAAAGTAACCTTTACCTTCTCGAGTTGTCTCGCTGACGCCTCAAATCCCCTTAATAACTCAATCTCTCTCTCTAAATCTAATACCCTAAGACCTAACTCTTTATTCAACTTCTTCATCTTTAAGGTCTCAATGTACAAATCTCTAAATTCTATTTGGAGCTCACTTTCACCTTCACTAGCACACTCACTCTCACACTCGCTAGAAACACTCAAATCATCCTTGGTTCTATCATGTGCACAAGTATACTCATCATCGTGGGACAAACTAGGTGTGCTAACGTGACTAGCTAAAAATGCAACACACATCCAAAGTGAAATTCATCCGTGGAATCCTTCACATCTTCCTCACTATCGCTAAGGGTGGTTAGCATGGCAATATTCTCCCCCTTTATCTTTAGCCTAGTGGCACACTCAAATGCCCTATGCCCCTCGCCCTCGCATTCAAAATATCTCTCCTCTTCCTCATTCTCTTTCTCACCGCTCTTTTTGGCCTTATCTTTCTTTTATTTTTCTAAAAAAATCTTTTATTGGAAGAATTTTCTTTGAAAAATTTGAGAAACTTTTTAAAAAATTTAGTAAGCATGGTCATATCAAAATCAAACTCGCCCTTAGACTCGGAATCACAAGCTCTCAATTTCCTTTTCTTCTCTCTCTTGGACACTTTCTCTCCCTTCCTAGACTGGGCTCTAAGTGTTATCCCTCTATCTTAGGCTTGACAGTGTTAGGAAACATGTCAATTTCATATGTCTGAAGGTCTCCTACTAGTGCTTCAAACTTGAGATTGCTGGAATTTCCTAAGGAATTCAAAACAGTCACTTTCAGGATAAAATGTTTAGGCAACGATCTTTAAATATTTTTAACTACCCGTGCATCAGGAATGTGCTCACCAAGATTGAAACTAGTGTTGATAATGTCAGACAAATGTGCATAAAAGTCATCAAAACACTCAGATTTAAGCATGGTAATCGTTTCAAATTGAGTAGTTAAACTTTACAATTTAGACTCTTTGATCGTATTCGTGCCTTCATGGGTAAGTTGTAAAGCATCCCATGCTTCTTTTGACATAGTGAACGTCATAATACGTCGGAACTCATCAGGGGTGACGACCCCAAAAATTACACTTAGCCCAGGAGAATTAAATATGCTCCATTTAAATTCATCCTCAGTCCAATCAGTCATAGACTTAAGATTCGTGACATTATTAGCGGTGACAGTGGGAGGAGTCAACCCTCTTTCACAAACAATCCAAACTCTCTCATCGATTGCTTTTAAATGAGATTTCATGCGGGCTTTCCAATAGGCATAATTAGACTCGTCAAAAACTGGCAACCTATTGTATAAGTTTTTATTTAATAACATTGCGAAATCTCAAAATTAGATTTAAAAAAATCTATATCACTGAAAATTTGCGAAAAAAGGATCGCTCGATAAATTAGAGTAACCAACTCTGAAACCAATTTCACAAGGCTAGGTAAGATCACTTGTAAAGCCCTGATACCAATTTGAGAATGCAGTGTGATATCGATTGTATGTGGATTCGCAAATTTCTAATTTTAAACTTATTTAACTAGATGTCAATTTTTTATCCAAATTAATTAAACCCTAACACATGCATCTAGGTGCATAAAAAATGCCATCATAAACTAAATATAAATTGTTGACACACGGATTTCAGGGAAAAAAAATCTTTTGGGTAAAACCTTTTATTTTACTATGAAGTGGTAAATCGGAACTTACATACACAATGAAATCTGCAATGAATATCTACAAAAAGTCACATAGACCTCAGCCTAGAATCAGCAATGGATCAACCGCAGTTAACCCACAAGAACAAGCAGCTCTATCTTCAGTAAGGAACACCCTCAAGCCCTCCTAATGACTGCAGTCGTATTCAGCCATGGATTTACCCTCTCTACAAGAGAAACTTCAACAAGATCATATCTTGGATTTCAAAATAATTCACTAAACTATTGGGATTTTTGTGAATTGAAAAAAAAGGTTTTAAACCCTAAATGAAGAAGACAAAATAGTTTTGCAGTTTGTAATTTTTGTGTATGGAAAAAACTCGGGTCTTCTTGAGAAAAATGGCTCATCCGCTTGAACGACAATTGGATGTCACTCGAACAACATGTCATACCGTTCGATCCAAGGGATCACGTGACTTTCTGACCACAATGTTAAAATTAAAAGAGTGTGATGTTGTTAGATGAAACACTTCAAGAGAGGTTCAAACGAGGTGTCAAGCTAGATTCCATGTCGCTTAAAGAAGTCATTTGAATGACATAGATATTTCGTTTGAACGACATCAGTGAAAAAATCATTTTTATTAAAACTTCGATTCAGGATTTAGAAAAAATTATTTTGACAAAAAAGGACACCTCAGATGTTTAAAAATATTTTAGAAAAATTATCCCAATGCTTTAAATGAAACATTAAGGGACTTAAACATAACCTTACCAAAATCTGTCTCGTTGAGGCTTATTTGAATGTTGATATTCAGATCCATCTTTATGTATGATTGGACTTGAACTTTTCTTCAATGGTTGTAGTGGTATACGACACACTTTAATACAAATAGGACTATGCAAAATATGTCCTTACACTTGTTGCACCATTATTGAATAAAATATCTTCCTTTGTAATGTCAGCTCGTCCACTATCGGCCATGGACAAAACTACTGTTTCTTTCTCTGATAGAACTATCATATCATCTTCTACGACATCAGCCTCATCCCAAGTGAACTCAGTTATAAAGTCGACCAATGCTTGACCTTTAATAGATGTTCTCGGATGGTATATGATATCAAATTCTCCTAACTCCATGGACCAAGACATTAGGCTACCCAATTTTTTGAGTTTCTGGATGACCTGTCTTAAAGGGGAGTCAGTGAGGACGATGATTGTATGGGATTAAAAATAGGGTTTCATCCTTCTTGAGGCATGTATCAAGGCATACGCTAACTTCTACATCCTTGAATACTTCAGTTCAACCCCCTGAAGAGCCTTATAATTAAAGTAAACTGGTTTATGTACCCCTTCGTCATTTCGGATGATAGCGGTGCTGATCGCAAACTCCGACACTACTAAATACAAAAACTATTATTCTCTCTAGACTAGCTAAGACAAAAGCATAAGAGAACCCAGATAAGTCTTGAGCTCTTGAAAGGCTCTTTCATATTATTTATTCCAATCAAACACTTTCTTTAAAACTTTGAAAAATGGGAGGCACTTGTTGTGGACCTTAAGATGAACCTATTAAGTGAAGCGACTCTCCCTGTCAGCCTCTGCACATATTTGATTATTTTTGGGGTCTTCATCTCAATCAATTATTTAATTTTCTCTATATTTGTGTCTATGCCCCTCTAGTTCACAATAAAGCCTAGGAACTTCTCCCATGCTGAATACACATTTGGCAGCATTTAGTTTCATCTGGTATTCGTCCATGGTATCAAAACTACACTCAAGGTCGGCCACATGGGTATCGAACTTGATACTTTTTGTTAACATGTCATCCACATACACCTCCATGGTTTTGCCAATATGATCTTCAAATATTTAGTTCGCTAGCCTCTGATATGTTGCGTCAACATTCTTGAAGCCAAGGGCATAACCTTATAACAATAAGTTCCCCTGTCTGTGATGAAGGAGGTTTTCTCAGCATCGGTCGAGTCCATGAAGATTTGATTATATCCTGAGCAGGCATCCATAAAACTCATTAATTCATGGCCAGCCATGGCGTCGACCATTTAGTCTATGTGAGGTAGAGGGAAACTATCCTTCGAGAAAATTTTGTTCGGGTCAGTGAAGTCCACATACATTTTCCACTTCTCGTTAGCCTTTGGGACTATAACAATGTTTGATAACCAATCGGGATAGTGCACCTCTATGATGAACTCAACCTACTAAAGTTTTTTAACTTCTTCTTTGATGACCTCGTACTCTTCCTGGGCATATACCCTCATCTTCTATTTCACAGCTTTAGCTCCCTCATCAATGTTCAACTTGTGGAAGACGAATTTTGGGTCAATCCCCAACATATCTTTATGGCTCCACACAAAGACGCTTTGCCTCCTTCTCACTATATCAATCAACTTTTCATTCATTTCCTCTTTGAGGGATGAGCCAATCTGGACATATTTTTTGTATCATCCTCATTGAGGATGACGGATTCTATCTCTTTCGTGACTTTCCCCCTTTTCAATTTCCCCTCATCCCTAAGGTCGAGAGTATCAATATTTCATGAGGTAGTGAGTCTTTCATGGACATCTCTATGCTCTGCCGAGTTGTATTAACATTATCTGGCGTCTTCCCGATTATCGTGGACTTCTTCTACCCCATAAAGGGTCGAAATTTTACCATCCAGTGTACAGTAGAGGGTACTGCTTCAATTTCTTTGAGAGCTACATGGACGAGGATGATGTTAAAGGCCGAAAATATATGTTTATCTATGATAAAAAAAATTAATTTTTTTGTTCAAAAAATCATCTAGGTGCCCATACTGGCATCCATCTTGAATACTCTAAGCTGGTGCACTTTTTCTCTGTTGAATCCTATCAGGGGTTGATGACAGGGAACCAGTATTTTCTTACTAAGCCCTAGACTTTTAAAGAATGGAAAAATCATAACGTCGGTTAAACTTCCGCCCTCTATTAATATTCTTTGTACATCATACCCATGGACCCTAGCCGTGACGACTAAAGGGTCATCAGAAGAGGCCAAGATTCCTTTAAAGTCCAACATTTAGAATCCCACAACTAAAATCTCCATATCTACCTTATTTCTTTTCCTCAGCTTCATCTCTGAGGCATCCGAGTTTACTTCCACTCTCTTGAATACTGACTTGTCTTCTGCAATGTGAGCATTCCTATCGGCCACCCCTCCGTTAATTATTTTTAAATCAAATAAAATCATGTTATAATATCCCTTTAGCTCTAGGATTTTTGGCAGAAGATCAGGGTCATTGTTGTCATTATCAGATTACTCATCCTTTTTATTGTCTTGATGTTGTCGTCTTGTGTTTTTATTCTCTCGGCCTGCTCTGTCTCTTCCGGGCATCATCCTTAGAACCACTTTGGTCAATGTACTTTCAAAGATTCCCATCTCTGAGCATCTTCTCAATCTTATCTTTCAATGCAAAGCATTTTCGGTGGTATGACCATGATCTTGGTGAAAGTCATACCATTTTCTTCATCTCTCTTATAAGGAGCAAACCTCAACTTTTTAAGCCATTTTGAAGATCTATCATCTTTAATTTCATTTAAAATCAAATCAGGACTTACTGTGAGCAAGGTGTAGTCAGAAAAATTTTCATTAACTGACTTTTTTCCCCATCCTTGCCCTTAGATTTTTTAGACTTACTCCCATTGGCTTCATTCTCATCCTCTCCCTTGGTCGCCATGGCCTCCTCCACATTTATAACTCTCCCGTCCATATCTAGGATTTTTTCCACGGATTTTAAAGGATCCTTGACCAACTTCCAAAGTAATTTTCCCTTTTGTAATCCCCCCATGAGGGCAGTCATGGTGATGTTCTCTTCATAGTCTTTAACTTTCAGCTTCTCTTTATTAAGCCTTGCAATATAGCCTCTAAAAGACTCATTCTTCCCTTTCTTTACATACAAAAAATGGGTAGCCTTTTTTTAGGGCTTCATGTCAAAAAAGAAATTGTGAATGAACTTCTCGACAAATTGCTTGAAGTTCTCTTAGAGTTTTTGGGCAGTGAAGTGTACCAGACATGGGCTACATCGGTCAAACTACTGAAGAATACACAGCATCTCATCTCATCAGAAACTGAATAGATATTGGTCATAGATTGGTACATCTCTACATAATGAAGATTATTTGTGTTCCCATCGTACTTTAGTGTGATAACTAATGGCTTGAACTTGGTCAGAGTTGGGCAGCTCACTATTCTTGCAACAAATGGAGACCCTTCCATATACCCCTTTTCATGGGGTCTTAACTTTTTAGGAAATCATCGATTTTGTCCTCCAGTCTTTGAATGGAGTTGTTCCATGGCCTGTTGGCTGCTATCGTATTATCTCCCTTGGCTGTAAAAGTATTATCCCCAACACCTTCTTTGTCGATTGGCGTTGTATAGGTTCTCTATCGGTTGTCCTTTAATAACTATTAACTTCTCTTTGTTCCTCCTCTTATCCACGTAGAGGCCAGCAGTTAGAACATCCTCTATTTCCCCTGGAGCCTACAATACTGCATGATCTGGAAAGTCGGTCTTATAGGTCACCGCATGGGACAAGTCGTTTGAAAGATGACCTTTTACTCAATCTGTCAGGTGTTGAAGAATTTGGTTGTCCATCTCGGCTCGGCTTACCACTATTTTCTTTGATAACTTGGATTAGGCGCACTGTATTTCTAAAAATCTCAGAGGGCTCCCAGTACTCGTCCTCATCACAACACTGATCATCTGGGAATTCTTATCCTTGTCTTCCCAGGTGCAATCACATAGGGTCGGCCACATCTTTGCATCTTTACTGCTATATCACTTCTGTATATGGGCTCGGGGGTAGTCCCCCTATCATGAGATTCACACCCTCTCTAGCGGTCAGAGTTATCATCTCTTCTACAGCGTCGGTGGGTCTAGTCATTATATTTTGGCTTAAGGTAGCAAGTTGTTCTTGCATTGTTTGATGGTTGGTTACTAGTGAGCTCAGTGTCGCCGCAACTTCAACCGTCTCCGACTGAGGAGGCACCCAACGCTAGGAGGCAAATCGAAGGCCATCAACTCTGGCGAATGAACATAACAAAAGATGAACTGGATGAGCTAAGTGATCTAGGAAAAAGATTAAAAAACTCAACAAGAATTATTTAAATGGTGATACAGATCCAACCAAGTGTGGAACTGGATCACCACCAGAGAATCAAGCAAGAAATAAGATGAAAATGAATAGAAATAAGATGAAGAACCTCCGTTCCCACAGACGACGCCAAAATGATGACGTTATAAAGTCATCATTTAAATTTGTATCAGCAACTCAAGTTTAAGCTCACATAGCAATGGAGATACATACAATAATACAACAAATTAAATATGGAGAAGGAGATGAGGAGAAGAGGAATTGACACTAGCATATAAATGGTTTGGTCATTGGCTTGCTACACTGTGAAGGTGAGTATAAATTTCACTATATGAATGGGCACTAATGGCATGTGTAATACAATTTTTACACTCTTTCTCTCTACTGTAGAAAATCTTGGGCTAGGGTTTTGTACTTTTGATCCTACCTTCTAGGGAAGAAGATGGGTTTGTATATAGTATTGGGGGTGTACAATGTACCCCCAAGTAGGTATAGTTCATGTGCATGAAGAAGCCTCCACTAGGGTGTGGACATCTATCCCAGGTATAAGTTGATCATGATGATGCAATATTTCATCATATGAGGGAGAGATTTAATTATAACGATTTACCCACGTGGGTTAATGAGCCATAACCCACACGGGTATTTACATGTGTATCCAATCCCACGCACTCTACCAGATGTCCACTATCGGTCGGGTCAGGCTGAGGTCGAGTTGTCAGGTCCGATACTCTGATGGAAAGGTCATTTCTATGCTAGAACAATTCTTATATAGCCCTTAGCCTCTAGGTCATGAACAAGGCCGAAAGGACTTTAGTCTTGATATCACTGATGTTGGTGCTTCTTGTATTGGTCGATGTAATGTAGATGGGAGTTGAGGCTGAGGACGAGGTTTCATGTGACGGGACCTCAGTCGAGTAATAACAATACTAGTCTGATGGTTTATTATAGGTCATCCTTGGTCGAGTAGGACCCTGATTGGGGATGAGGTTATACTTGGGTATATCATAGATGGAAGACATGTATGTTTCATGGAAGTTTTAGTTTCATGCATCGTGCGAACAACCATGGTTTTTACCATGCGAGAGGGTGTGTTTTTAACCGTGCGAATGACGGCCTGGATACGACTAATATTTTGTATCAACGCATGAATCCAGTCAAGTTTGTAATTTAGTTAAATTTAAGGATTGGTATGGCAATTTTATAAGTACACTTTTACTCAGTAAATTCTGCTTCTATGAGAAACGTTGGTGTTTACAACATAGTGATTGAAAATACTTAACTCAAATAACCACCATTAAGCGCGGGGTATAATTATTCATCTAATAATTGTAGAGCTTATTATTTAGACTCATGGTTGATAGTTTTACTACTCGAGTGCGTAACTATTATCTTGTCGCAGTGGTCCTGGCCCATCGCGTTATTACAGGTGCTCCAGTGTACCTGATTTAGCCTTCTTTGTGGATAACTCAATAGTTACATTCTTATCACTGCCAATTGTGATTACATTGGTATTGGATCTACCCTTAGTTCTATCCTTTTTATTTATATAGTTTATGTCAAGAGATGAGAGCTTTATCTTAGCATAGTACTTATTTTGGAAATATGCTTGGGAGTTTGGAAAGTAATAGTTATGTTAGGTGGTACTTTTATTACTTTGTGGTCATCATTAATTATATCTATATTATCAATTGAGGTTTTATCATAATGTTATTCTTTTTGTTTATCCCCATTTATTGATCCCGATTTCATGCTAAAGATGGTATTTATTATTTTTACAAACTGTAATGATTAATAAATTGATTTGATCAACCTAATTATTAAAAATTAAAGGTATCACATTTTATTCTACAAGAATGGGGCTCCATATTTTGAGGTTCGTTACAAGGAAAAGTTAGTGGCCAAGGGTTTTTCACAAAGAGATTGTATATATTACATTGAAGTCTTCTCTCCGGTGATGAGACACACTTCCTTTCTGGTGCTATTTGTTATGGTTGCACATTTTAACTTACAATCTGAACAACTCGGAATAATATGGCGTTCCTATATGGGTATCTAAATAAGTACATTTATATATCTTAATCGAAAGGATTCAAAGTTAGTGGAAATGAAGATTATGTGTGAAAATTATGGAAGCCTTTATATGGGTTAAAGTAAAATCCTCGATAATGGTACAAGCAATTTGACACGTTTATGATTGGCTAAAATTTCATGCGGATTGATTCTGATCATCGTGTCTATTTTAAGCGGCTTAAGGGAAGAACTTTCATTTATTTACTCTTGTATGTTGATGACATGATCATTAATTTTTCGAACTAGTAGATATTAACAAGGTGAAGGCTTAATTGAGCCAAGAGTTTGAGAAGAAAAGTTTGGATAAATTCAAAAAGATTCTCGGCATGGATATTAGTAGACATAGGAATAAAGAAAAGTTGAGTGTCACACAACATCAATATCTATAAAAGGTTGTGGAGGTATTTGGGATGTATGATGCAAAGCTTGTGAATACTCACTTGGTTATACACTTCACACTCTCATCTATGAAGGATCTAAGCACTAAGGATGAGTTGGAGTATATGTCTCAAGTTTCGTATACGAGTGCGGTGGGTAGCTTGATGTATGCCATGATTTGTACTCAATCAAATATAGTAAGAGATGGAAGTAGGTATGTGGTAAATCCATGCCAACAGCATTGGAATGCGATAAAGTGGATTTTTTGGTATCTACGGGGATTACTTGATGTATTTATTGTGTATCAACGAGTAGAGAAGGCACATATATGTGGTTATGTTGATTGGGACTATGTGGGTAGTTTAGACAAGCGACGGTAGACTATGGGGTATGATTTTACATTAGCTAGTGGTCTAGTGAGTTGGAGGTCCATATTGTAGGTCACAGTTGCTTTGCTTATTACAAATGTGGAGTATATGGAGGCAACAGAAGCGGTAAAGATGACTTATGGCTTCAAGGTCTTATTGATAATTTGGGGATTACCTAAGATTATGTGGAGGTGGATTCTGATAGTCAAAGTGATATCCACTTAACCAATAACTAAGTTCATCATGCGAGGACCAAACATACTGATGTACGATTTCATTTCATAAGGGAGGTTATTGATGGGGGTGTTGTTGAGGACCTTTAGGGTTGTTTGGTGGTGGTGTTCCTAGATGATTGAGTTGATGTACGGGGGTTGCAAAGTTCTTTAGCCAAGGTGGATATGTGTATAGTTTTGGCTCAGAATTGACAACCTCATATTTTTTTTTCCTTTAGGCACGACAACAAAGGAATTTTTCACGGGGTGCAGATTGAACCATAGTTTGGGACTTTTCATATTATAAAATTGTGGCCAACGAAGGTCTGGGTTTGTTACGTGAATGAGTGTGAGATTTGTCTTAAAATAAATTTTAAGTGAGGGTTATTTTTGGCATTTTTCCCATGGTTATTCCCATGTATAAATAGAACTTTTTTAGGGGGGTTAACCTAAGTTAAGAACAATTTTTGTCATCACATTTGTTTCTTATATACACATTGAGAGGATTGTGAGGCTGGAGAGAGTTATAATCCTTGTTGAATGAACCAAAGAAAGGAGCCATCATCCATGCACGCAGACAAATTGGTGAACCACGTACGTCTTGTCTTGTACTTGTTAGTGTGTTTGATTTCTCTTTACTTTTTCACTACTTTGTACTTAGGTTATGTTTCTCTTATTATCTTTTTGGGTTGTTCTTTATCTTGAATCTTGGATATACATGAAATATTTTATTGAATGAGTATCTTTCCAACAGGATAAAGGTGCACTCTCTTGTTCTTTTAGTTCGGCATATATGCATGATAATCATATTGAAGGAAGATCATGAAATTTAATGATTTATATCATAACATTCTCTTGGTAAAGAACAATGACTTGCATAATTAATTACTTTATGAAATATATGCGTCGATCCATAACTTCAATAATGATATGTATCCCGAACATATCCTCAAAGTATCTTCAAAATGCATTAAGTATTTGTATATTGGGTGGAACTCATACATGTTACAAACACTTAATATATTTCGAGGAATGTGTTGAGAAATGTTTTGAGATTTGTAAAATTAATCTATTAATTTTATGGGGGTTTTGGAAAAATGTCCTCATAATGCTAAAAGTGTATAAAAATAGGACACTCCATATAATTTTATAAATTTAGTCCCTCTACTAAAAACACAATGAAAAAAGGTGAAAAATGATGTCGCTGGCGCGGACCAAAAAAATAAATGTTATTGTATCACAGTGACTAAATTTATAAAAGGTATTGTACCACAGGGACTAGATTTATAAACTTTAAAAGTATTGTCCTAAAAATCAAAATATACATAAGAACATGACATTTTCCTTAATTTTATTGTTTACCAAATGTATAGATATTATTTTTACACCTAGGAAAATGTACATATGGTATAGAAGTGTAAGATCAGCATGATCCATGGACCTTTTTGGATTATGAAGGGACCACAAGATTCACCACCTGCATGTTCCTGTTACACCTCCCCCTCTCTTTCGCATCATTCCAGCTCCCACATTCTCCCCAACCATCTCTCTCTCTCTCTCTTGCAATGAAGAACAAAAGAAAAGACATCCCTTTTGACACACGGTCCCAACCATTCAAATGACGACACCACTCTCCCTCTCCCCCCTCCTCATCCTCATAATCATCACCACCGCCTCTCCTCCTTTACCAGTCACCAGCCTCGGCTCCACCTCCACAATAGCCATCACCTCCACCACCATCTGTGGTATCACTGCCGGCGAACCCCCACAAAGAATCCAATGCTACAAACACAACCAAACCATTCAAATCCAACCCAACATCTCCTATGACTCCATCTCAGGTGGCCTAAATTTCTTTTGCGCCCTACGCTCGGGTGGCCTCAGCCTTCTTTGTTGGGACGCCACAACTTTTCAACCGAAAAGAATTCACTTCACGTACAATAACAACCGCTTAAAAGACATAACCGTCGGAAACTCCCAAGTTTGTGCAGTTCAAGCAAAAACTAATGTCGCCATATGCTGGAGATTCCCGTCACCAGAACCATCACAAAAGTTCATTACAATCACTTCTGGCAAAGGGTTTTCATGTGGGATATTGATGAACGACAACACTGTCTCATGCTGGGGTGGTAGTGAAATTGGAGCTCAGATTCAAACCCAGTTTTGTAATTTCACCATGCTAACCTTGGTAGCTGGTGAATCTCATGCATGTGGTGTAACAAATACTGGGATTTTGATTTGTAAAGGAAGTAATACTAGTGGACAACTTGACGTCCCTTCTCATTCAGCTTTTGAGTTTTCAAAATTAGCTTTGGGTGCAAATCACACTTGTGTGATTAGGAGAGAAAATGGATTAGTGGTTTGCTGGGGAGGTGGATCAAAAGGATTAGAATTTACCAATGTAGTAAAAAACACTTCTTTTGAGTCCATTGTTGCTGGTATGGATTTCACGTGTGGGTTGAGTACGAAGAATTTGTCATTGATTTGTTGGGGCCCAGGTTTTAGTTCAGCTAGTATAATTCCTTTGCCCATGATGATTCCGGGCCCGTGTGTTCAATCTTCATGTAACCTCTGTGGGGTATATCCAAATTCTGATAGTCTTTGTGGTGGCTCAGGGAGTATATGCAGATTATGTGAGGAGGAACTTCCAATTCCCGCTATCCTACCGCCAATTTCGCAGCTTTCCACAGAGAAAAACAGGAGTTTTTGGGCGTTTGCCATATTTGGTTCTGTTGGGGGCTTCGCGGGAATTTGTACTGTTGTTTACTTTTTATGTAATCTAGGGGTCTGTGGATTTTTACACAAAAAGATTCATAATTCCTCACATCCCATTATTGCTAGAGCTAATGTGGACACCATCATGGCACCAAATTACAGTGGCTATATTGCCCCAACTTCAGGATCATCATCTGTCAACCGTGAATACTCAAGGAAATTTATCCGCCAAAGAAGTGGGACCTCATCAAAGCACTCAGATAAAGCGGAAAAATACTCTCTACTAGAGCTTGCTGCTTCTACAAACCACTTCTCATTGGAAAATAAGATTGGTGGTGGGAGTTTTGGGACAGTTTACAAAGGCAAGCTCGCTGATGGACGCGACGTGGCAATTAAAAGGGGAGACATCAGTTCAAAAATTAATAAATTCCAAGAGAAAGAAATCGCATTTGATTCCGAATTAGCCCTATTATCTCGCGTTCACCACAAGCATTTGGTCGAGCTCGTGGGATTTTGTGAAGAAAATGATGAGAGGCTATTAGTGTACGAGTACATGACCAACGGATCCCTACATGATCACTTGCACAGGAAGAGCAATGTCGAAAAATGTAGCAGCATTTTGAATTCTTGGAAAATGAGGATTCAAATTGCATTAGGTGCTGCCAGGGGCATTGAGTATCTACACAATTATGCAGTGCCACCGATCATTCACAGAGATATTAAGTCATCAAATATACTTATTGATTCAAATTGGACTTCTAAGGTGTCTGATTTTGGATTATCATTAATGGGACCGGGGTCGAATCAAGAATCAATGTCAATCAAAGCAGTTGGGACAGTTGGGTATATCGATCCTGAGTACTATGTGCTAAATATTTTGACAACAAAGAGTGATGTGTATGGGCTAGGTGTGGTGTTGCTTGAGCTTTTGACAGGGAAGAGAGCTGTGTTCAAGGAGGATGGAGGGGGGGCCATCGGGGTCGTGGAATTCGCAAGGCCGAAAATTTCGTCGGGGGAATTGAAAAGTGTGTTGGATAAAAGGGTGGGCCTGCCGGAAATGGATGAGGTGGCGGCGGTTGAGGTGGTGGCTTATACTGCTATGCAGTGTGTGAGGTTGGAGGGGAAAGAACGGCCCAATGTGGCTGACATTGTGGCTAACCTAGAGAAGGCACTGGCTCTCTGTGAAGACATCCGTTGGAGCATCTCTACTGCCACACTATCAACTGCTTCGCAGTGAAATTTGTTTACCAGTGAAATCTTTGAAATTAAGGAATTTTTCATTGTTTTTTTTATTCCCTTTTAATTTATTTTTGGGGGATTTGTCACCCATTTGTTTTTCACACACATACTTTGAGTTTGTAGTTGTATTTTCTTCTTTATTTATTTTTTACGTTTAGGTTTTAGTGGTTTCTGACATGTCTGTACTGATTCCAAGGAACAGTGTTGCGTAGTTCTTTTAATGGAAAAGAGGGTTAGACATTGACTTGTTTACTTTGGTTTAATATCTCGACAATGTAAATTTAGTGAAAAAAAATATCATCTCATTGCATTATGAGAAAATATAACGTGATAAAGGGAGTCACAGTGATGTAACTATTATTTTAAATTAGTTATAAATTCGTGTGATGTGTGAATTATATTATTTTTATAGTCATTTTATAAAAATCATACTTATACCGTATATAAAAATCGTTAATATCTACACTTATAATTTTTTTTATTGCACAGATATCAAACTTAGTAAAAAAATAAATAACAAATAAAATGCAATGTCAATCCAAAACATTCTTTTAAAATCTTTGCAAAAAGTTTCAGCAAGATCTAGCTAACAACACAAATCAATTTTGATTTTTGCATTGTCATTGAAACATTAACTTAAAATAAGTCAAAAAGGCTTAGAGAAATGACTTGTATTGTGAATTTAAATAAAGATTCACACATATAAATTAACATTTACAACTCAACATCACATAAATTCATGAAAACCTTTCAAGAACGAACAAAATAAATGATATAGCTCCTAGCCGAAAACTCAAACACTAGCAAAATGATCTGTTAAAAAAATACTAGCAAATGAGGTTTCATCGTATGCCTTAATTTAGAGATTTTATTGAATATCTCATATAAAAATAAACACCTAAATTAACAAATTCACATAATAATATAAAAACTAACTCATATAACAATTTGACAACAACATTTTGACACGCCAGCTATCATACGTGTGGCACTCTCCCAAGTGTGTGAGATCTGCAACTTTGCCTGCACCAAGGCCTCGAATCTTGGTTGGGGTGTTCACAGAACAAAAAGAGTATATTAGTCTCGAATACATGTTTCTCCACATTAGTGCTAAAAAAGAGATTCTTTCTATAGCACTGCTTGACCACATCATCGAGGTATGGCTCATATATGGGGAGTTGGTCGTTGTTCCAGGCTGTGATACGGGGCACGAAAATATCAACAATGACCCCTTCAATGGAATGGCACTTCAATGCTATCACAACCATGGTGGGAACCCCAATATAAACAGCTCTAATGCAACAAATCTTCACCATAATTCCTCCCTACATGTAATCTGAATAAAAAGGAATTCATATATCAGCATCACCAAAGTATAAAGAAGAAATAATTGATGAGAAAACCAATTGTTCATATTTTAATAGTTCTCAGATTGTGGTTTGCAGGTATAAAAGTAGAGACCGAAATGTGAGCTATAGTTCAATTACTAATCTCATGTTGAAAGGAGCGCATAAATTAAAAACAGTTCAGGACATTCAGCTCATTACCTAGTTGAAAGAATCCCCACCGTGACAAAAAAGTACTAATGAAAATAATATTAAAAATGATTATTAAATTGAACTACTAATATAATAATCTAATTGTTATTTATTCAACGAGGGCAATGATGTTACACAAAGTAAATTCATTATTGATAACCAGGTTGACAGTAGTGTACCATTTTTGGCTAGGTACACGGTCAATGGCACCCAAATAATCAACTGAATCTTCAGATTTTGGAGTTTCTCGATAAGAATGCTTTGAAGCATTCTTGAGATTATTAATCTCAATTTGCATGTTATTATTCTGATCCTTAAGTTGTCTTAACTCATTTTTTAGGTTAATGACTTCGTGTCTTAGGTCATTAATACTAGCGGATTTATTAAAGTCTTCACCTTTTTCTAAACGGTTGAGTACCTCCGTAAGGCTGTACTGCTGGGTTTTAGAAAGGAGGTCAGGTGTATTAAGAGCATTCTTTTGGGTATAACAAGACTGAATAAGCTTGAGCTTAATGTCAGGGTCAGTAACTTGATTGATGACATCAATCATGGATTGTTGTTGACTAGTAAGGACATTAAGACTTAATCCATTCATTTGAATAATGGATTGGAGATGATTACATCTCTTAGTCAAAGTATTACACTGGCAATCTCCTTTCTCGGATATATCTGAGTCGCTAGAGCTTTGGAAATAATAAAGCTCATCATTGCTCTCAGAGGAGTCTTCTAGATCTTCAGAGGAGCCAGAATTAAGAAAAAGTTTGCATAATTGAGACTTCAAATGGTCATCAATTTGAAGATTATTAATTTTAGTTTCAGTTTTGCACTTATTAGCAAAATGGCCATATTTGCCACATTTAAAACACTTAGGGTTAGATTTGTTGGCTTTCTTTTTCCTAACAAATTTTCTTCTAGAATTATCCCCCTGATTATGAGAAACGTTAGTATGTTTCTTTCTATGTTTATAGGGTTTAGGAACTTTTTTGTTCCTTTTGGAGACTTTATGAGTGGAAGTCTCCTGAGTATTGTAAGTAAATTGATCACTAAACTCACATAACTCTTTCTTTCCAGAAAGATTTTGCTTCTTAAGATGCCTTTGTAGCTTAAGGTCATTACAGAGAGAAAGACCCTCTTGAATGACAACGCTGATAAGCTGACCATAAGTATATTGATGGTAGGGGATAGAGATGCTATCATTAGCTTCTCTCATTTTCTTTCTAACTTTCTCAATGAAGAAAGTAGGAAGTCCATCAATAAATTTAGCTTTCCAATGCTCAGAGTTGCTGTCGCTTCTCTGAGTAACCCTAGTAAGGAAGACATCCTTGTACCACCTAAATTAGCTAAGGGTAGGGCATTTTAGGTTTTGTAATAATTCTCTATTGCGCTCCCCACTGTGATCACTGTTGCTAATAAAATTATGAATAATAGCAAGTATTAAGGTATAAACAGCATCCTAGATTCCTCTGTCTTACATTTTTTCATCTTTGATAATTTTTAGGGCATTAACAATATCATTTCTTTGATTTTCTGTGAGGATATTTCCCCACCAACCACGAAGAGTTCCATTAAAACCCGCAATGATCATCTGAGCAATACTTTGATCAGAGGCATTATTTTGCTTACATATAGTGGAATACATGGACATGTGATAAATCATTTCATAGATTTGAGCCTCAGATTTTCCATCAATATTCCAATCGTAAATGGTTTTACCATGGAAGTTGGACTGTGGATTCATCACAGAGTTTTCTTCGAAGAGGAGATCCTGCGGATTTGGTCTGTGATAGTAATTTCGAACAGGACTAACGTAGCCAATATTATTACTATAAGTAATTTTATTGACTTGGTTTTCAGAATTTTTGAAAGAATTTTCAAAGTCATGAACTTCTTCCAAGGGTAAGTCAAATTCTGAATCAGAATCAACGTGGGATAAGGTGTTATGTTTTAACCCTTTGAGATTATTCTCAATTTCTTTTAATTGGGAGATAAAATCATTTTTATTACCCATTTGAAAACCTTTAACATCTATAGGAGGAAGAACTAAAGGTTGGTCAAGACTTTTCTTAAAGTCTTCAGGTTTCTTAATATTAAGGTGTATTTGAAGGCTCTCAATCCTATTGAGTTATTTTCCTATCGTATTAAGAATAAGATGAGTATAATTACCTTGCTTATAAAGTGGATTTAATATAGTCTTATGGGTGATGAGTCTCTCTTCAATTTCAAGCTTAAGGAAGGCATTGGCTTCTAACCTTGGAGAACTACCACTTTGGCTGGTGCTTCCAACATCTAAGGAAATGGGTTTAGTAGGAGGGTGAACAGCAGATATAATCTGGTTATTCACAGTATTCCAATTTGTCAAATGTTTAACATCAGTTTTAAGAATATGTTTATCCTTAGTTTCAAGAATAAAAAGATGTTTATCATTGGAAAACATTTGAAACCAAACCACAAAAGAGTAATCAGTTGATTATCTTCAACCCATTTATAAAATTCATTTTTATAATTATCTAATTCAGCCTTGCTATACTTAGCAAAGTACCAAGCCCTAAAATTAGCGTAACCTGGTAGATAAAATTCAGCATTAATTTCTTTCGTATTAAATGTGTAAACCATTACAAGGAAAGTGGATTAAAGCCTGACGTTCATTTCAGACGGCGTAGGAGATTCTCTACGCTGAGAAGTATTCTTCTCATAAATACCATGGGGTATTTGTTCATTGGTAAAGATACCATGAAGGTTCATATCATCGTGATATGGATGGTTCCTAGGATTTTCTTCACTAACAGAATTATGTGAAGTAAATGGAGGATAGGTAACAAAAGGGGCTCTAGAGGGATGACTCCTAGAGGATTGACACCTATTAAATTTCCTGAAATTTAAGAAAACATCTCCATCTTTATACTCAATTATATCCCCAATATCTTCATTTTGACGAGGTTAGGGAGGAACAACATTTTTTATAGCCCAAGTCTCTGGGAAATCAATTTCATCCCAACTTATAGTTCTAGGTGTGTGAACATTAGAATCTATAAGGTGTGTGTTAATTAACACAGTTTTACCAAAAGGACTAAATTGTTTAATATTGGGAGCAATAGTATTCATTACCTTGTAATAAATCCTATAAATAATCCCAATAATTTTCGATCCCAAAAGAAAATTATAACCTTTGTTTTGAACTATAAGACTTAAAGCTTTACAAAGGTGCATATCAGAAAAAGATAAAGGTATATTTGGAAAGACATCAAAATAAACAGGTCCATTACAAAGACTAGTTTCAATAAGTCCCATCAAAGATTGTCTAAAATTAGTACACCTACCATCACGTAGAGTAGCTTGCAAACAGGCATTCATGCCAGAAAGGGTCAAAGGTTTAAAAGCAATTTGTATTAAACCAACATGAATAAAATGATATTTTTTATCTTTTATATGATCTTTAAGATCATCCCATTTAAAGAACTCGATAGACTTATCTTGATTGTTCAGACTAATGGTTTGTTCCATAGTTTTTATAGCATACTTGCTACGAAAATGATACCATTTAGTGTTATAAATAGTTTTAGGCTGGACTTTAGGAATAGTCCACATGTTCAAATCCTTTTGAACATCAAATTCAATCAAGGAAGACCTCTTCACGAACTCTTGTGAAGTGTGTGTATCTATGGTGTTTAATTTCATAATATAAATGTTAATATTTAGAATAGTAATGAATATATAATCTGAAACACGAAAATATTATGCAAATAAAAAATCTAAATTTAAAAGAATATAATAAGCCAAATTAGAAATCACTTCTGACACCCAGTGGTCAATGATTTACTCGGGAATTTTAAAACAAATCAATTCTTTAACAAAAAAAGAAGAATTAGTTCGTTTTCCTTCTAGATCTTGGAAAAATGCCCAGAAAAATTACTCTACCATTAAAAAAGAAATTCTTTCGGTTGTTAAATGCATTAAAAAAATTCAAGATGATTTGTTCAATCAGAAATTTTTACTACGTATTGATTGTAGTGCTGTAAAATAAGTTTTGCAAAAAGATGTAGAAAATATTATTTCTAAACATATTTTTGCTAGATGGCAAGAAAATTTATCTTCGATTGATTTTGATATTGAACATATCAAAGGTGAAAATAATTCTCTTCCTGATTTTCTAACTAGAGAGTTTTTGCAGAACCAATGAGTGGCCCATCTAGAGGGCGTGGTAGAGGCTGTGGGCAATCCCACCACCAGAGGCATGGAAAAGAGAGGATGGTGATCAATGAAAATCAATATCCCCCGATGCAGGATTATTTGGAATTTCTTCACCTGAGCGCGCAGAACAAGAGAAAATTGAGTTCCCCTCCTAACCCCTTTAGCAAAAAGAAATCTGCTAAAGAAGTTTTGAAAACTATTAAGCATGATTTCATTCCTAATCAAAGGACTTCGGAATTGGTGCTCATTCTCAATGAAGAGTAAGAGAAGTGGATGTCTTCTTCCTCGGAAATTAAGTCCCTTTACTTTGATACACATAATTATGATGTGCAAGAAGACAAATATCGGACGGTATACGAGGCAATCCTCGAGAAAACTGAGTCTGTGGTGTTTAATCACACAAATAAACACCATAATAATTTCAAATTCCATATTTCTTTTAGTAAAGCAGTTTTGAAAAGTTCATCTCCTCCCGAGAATGGGGAATTCATCCATTGAAATCGCAAAAATTGAGTTCGCAAACTGGTACCTATAATTATTAGGATTATGTCCA
Organism: Sambucus nigra; assembly: GCA_949130495.1. Lineage (NCBI taxonomy): Eukaryota > Viridiplantae > Streptophyta > Magnoliopsida > Dipsacales > Adoxaceae > Sambucus > Sambucus nigra. The sequence continues at coordinate 311,761,930 of OX422218.1, read as the reverse complement.
GGCTTGGACTAAGGCTTTTTATAACCAAAATGCCGAGCACAAACATATTTGATTTTTTAAATTATGCCTAAACTCTTTAAAAGATAGTTACCCAGGATGGGTTATCAATTGGTGGGACAAATTTGGCCCAGGAATTGATATGTTCCCTGATGAAATTACCAAGGAAAACCTTTTTCTACCTTGGACTCAATTTCATCCAAGGCTTAGAGGTAAAAATAATGTCCCAATAGGGCTTAATACCCTACTATTTTTTACCAAAATCAGTATCCCCTGGATCTCCCGATGGGATCTTCAATGTAGAGTTAATAATCTTAAGGCTCCTCTACTTGAAAGAGTCTTTTATTACCGGTGGTTGAGTGGTATTGATATTAATACTACTGTCTCCATAATAAAAGACAGCCTGGAGCATTACATGCCTATGGTAGAAGATTCACCCCCTCCCGCTGAGAAGATGACGCCAGGAGTTAATCTTATCAAGGATATATCTGAGGCGTCAGTTTTAATAATTTTTAAAAATGAAGGATTAGCTAAAGCTAGACAAGGTAATTGTTTGACTTTTAGTTTAATTTTCTGAATAGCTTTAGTGTGCTCTGAAGTCCAAGGAGCAGGTTTTTTTTTCAACCTGTTATAAAAAATTGCACTGTCTTGTGCAAGATTCCTATAATAATCACCAATATAATTGAGAATAACAAGAAATCTTTGGAGTTGAGTTTTTTCTTTTAATTCATCAGGAAATTTAAAAGCAAACTCAATACTTCTATCAATAGGGAGTATTTTTCCTTCCCCGATGTTGTGCCCTAAAAATCTAATATTAGTTTGAAAGATTTCAATTTTAGGGGCAGAAACGACTAAGCCATTAGTCTTTATAATATCTTTAAAAAAATTGAGATGTTTAAAGTGTTGATCAATCGATTGTGAAAAGATGAGAATATCATCAATATAGACAATAGAAAAATCAGAGTAAGGGTTAAATATATCATTCATGATATTTTGAAATTCAGACGGGGCATTCTTAAGATCAAAAGGCAAAACATTCCATTGATAATGTCCAAATGGAACCACAAAAGCAGTTTTGTACCTATCTTGTGGGGCAATTTGGATCTCCCAATATCTAGATTTTAAATCAAATTTGGAAAATATAGTGGCAGAGTTAAGCCGGTCAAGTAAATCATTTTTATTAGGAATTGGATATCTTATCCATTGCAAAACATTATTAAGAGGCTTGTAATTAATTACAGGTCTAGGAACAACTCGTTCCTTCTCAGCAGCCTTATTAACATAAAAAGCTGTACAACTCCAAGGAGAATAACTTTTAGTTATAAGCTTTTTATCCAAAATACTCTGAATCTCATTCTTACAAAAGTCAAGAAATTCAGTCTTCATTTGACTGGGTCTGGCCTTGGTAGGGATGGATTTTTCGTTAAAACCATTTTCATAAGGAAGAGAAACAATATGTTTCTTTCTATCCCAAAAACATTAGGGATATCACTGCTAACCTCAGTTATTAGTTTTTTTTTTAGCAACATTAATTTTTTGCAATACATTAGGTAAATCCAGCTTCTGCTTAATTGTTAAAAAAGAGATTTCTTTTTGAAGAAAATTTAAATGGTTTTCTTTGAAAATAATATTATTTATCAAAGAGTTAATTTTCTTAATTTCAGGTTGAGTAATAGATTCAAAAATAATTTTATGGTTTTGAATAGTGGTATATATTCCACTAGAATCCATTTTATCAATTGGCATAAGCAAAGATAAAAAGGGAGTACCTAAAATTATCTGCTGAGATAAATCGCTAATAAGCAAGAATGTACTGCTTAAACAAATTACATTGTTACAAATGGCAACCTTAGTTAATTTATCTTTAATGTCCATGCTATCTCCACTGGCATTAAATAAGGATTGAGTCGTCTTCTCAAAGTATTCAGTGGGAACTAATCCTTCTTGGATACAATTCATATCAGCACCGCTATCAACGAGGGCAATGATGTTACACAAAGTAAATTCATTGTTGATAATCAGGTTGACTGTAGTGTACCATTTTTTACTAGTTATACGGTCAATAACACCCAAATAATTCACTGAATCTTCAGGTTATAGAGTTTTTGGATGAGAATTCTTTGAAGCATTCTTGAGATTATTAATCTCAATTTGCATGCCATTATGCAAATAAAAAATCTAGATTTAAAGGAATATAATAAGCCGAATTGGAAATCACTTCTGACGGAAAAAACATGGCAAGCTCAAGAAATGTGGTCGAAGGTGAAACATACTGTATACAATCAATATGAATGTCATGGTTTTGGGAACCAATTCAAGAGAAGTAAAACATAAGAAGAAATGTCTACATACCACCGGTATACAATTGGAATTTGTAATAGACATTTGGGAGGTGAAAGATCCGGGGGAGAGAGAGAGAGAGGGTAACTTGAAACGTAGGGTTATAAGAGGCTCCATTTTTAAAAGAGATATATGAGAGTTGCCACATGGACATCTTTTTAGAAAAGTAGCATTAATAGCTCTGTATTGCATTTTAGATTGGTATATAGATATATAGATATTTGCTCTTGATTTTCAGTGGTAGTTATTCTTTATAACAGGTTAATTGTATAACTCTCAGCACTCATTGTATATATTATTCTTTTTTGGGAGTCACGTAGTCCAATTTGATATTTACATGAACAATATTTTTTTTGCTAAAAAAACACTGAAGTTTCTCGCTTCTTAGTGTATACCTTATAAATTAGGGTATAGAGAAATGTAATATGTGAATATTATAAAAAAATTATATATATCATTAAATTTCAAGTAGAAATTACAACTTTTTAAAAATCATTATTTATAATTTACAAAATTTATTGTATACAATACTGAAAATTAAGTATACATTAGGGATATTAGTGCAAAAAAATATGTTGGTAAACTAGAGCCAAAAAAATAACCAACCAGAGAGTTCAGCCATTAAAAAATGTTGAAAGTATGTCAACAAGTGTTTGAAGTAAATTTTTTTTGAGATTTATAAAATAAAATAGTTCAAAATTGAAAAGGAGTGTTCAAGAGAGTAATTTAGACCATCCATTCAACAAATAGAGTCCCTATTTGAATGTAAATTTTGTAAAGAAAATTTATTTTAGTATAATTTAATGCCAAATATTGAAATTAGGAGATATCATGATATTTGGCCCATTAATTTTTAAAGTGAACTCATATTTAAAAACATTTAAACAGAGCCTTTGAAATGCAATGGGGTGGTAACATGGTGCGGCACTGCTTGCATGTGCATTAATAATGACTCAGGACATGGAGGAACTGAATCCCTACAAAAATACTCCAAACAGAATGATGATGATAGTCTGGATGGATAGCGTGGCAACTATGTTTAAACTTTGAAAAGTGGTAATGTTTTGTTAGAAACGGTTTTAGGATACATTTTGATGTAGGAAAAAGCTTTGAGTTCCAAACAATTCCTTTAAATTTCTCATAAATCTTATGTCACGTTACTTTTTCACTTGTCTGTCATATATTGTCATGTAATGTGAGTCCCGTCAGGATACAAAGTCCAAATCATTTGGAAAAAAATTTAAAAGAATTATTTGGAGTATGTAACATTACTCTTTGATTTATATCATTATGTATCGTAAATAATGTTGGTTAGACGATTTTATACATGAAATGGTTTTCACTTACATATTGTACCAGTTAAATTATATTCCCCAAACTATTTATCATATTCAAAGCAACATAGGTGTCTCCCTTCTAATGTAAGAACTTGCAACCTGTGCGTGCTAAACAGAGTCAAGGAATATAAATTAGATGTGATGGGTATTGCGCAGTTGTGGGGTTTGAAAAAGTATAGAGAAAGAAATAAAAAAAACAAACATATTTTGTGGAAGTCTCATTTCTATATAATACATTCTGGGTATTCTAATTTTTTGAAAAATGTTCAATAATATTAATAGATTATATTAATGCAGTGGTTCAGGCAGGAACATTGTTCTCTTCCTGATCAGTTTCCTTCTTTTTTAATGTCGGTCTCTACTGGTTTCTAGAATCCAGAGGAGTATAGTCGGACTTCGATATAGTAATTTGACATTTACTATAAGCTCCTTATTATAATGATTTCTAAATTAAACTCATGTCATTTTGACTTTATTGCGATGTTATGTTAGCATTTGTAGGGGTGTTCAAAAAACCGACTGGACCGACGGAGCGAACCGAACCGAGTCGAACCGACTACTTTTTTTCGGTCTTTTTTCTTAATCGGTCCGGTCTAGGTTTATTTTTCTGGAGGACCGACCAAGTCGGTCCGGTCCACGGTTTACAGATTCAAAAACCCTGTTAGGACCGACCCGGACCGACTATATATAAAATAATATATTTCTAGATACATATGTATATATATAAGATAAACAAATAGTGAAAATATTAATTTTAATATTTGATTAGTTTAAATTATAGTTTAATCCAATACTAGTTTTGTTTTAATTATAAATTTCGATATTTTTTAGTTTTTAATATTTGGAAAAAATAGAGTCGGGTATATTTTTATTATTATAAATGATGTAATTCATTAATGTGAGGACCGACGGGTTAGACCGGATCGACCCTATAAAAAACCGAACCGACTAGGGTCGGTTAACCGACATTATCGGTCCGGTCTCGGTCCATTTTTTTAGAGGACCGACCAAGTCGGTCCGGTCCGAAAAAAACCTTAAAACCGAACCGGATCAGACCGCGAACACCCCTAAGCATTTGTATTGTTTATTTTACCTCGCTGTACTATTATTGTACACTTTTAGTATGAGTAGTACAGTTACTTGACAATGACTGCTCACTAGTGTTTAACGAAATGAAATACTCCATACTAAAATTAGTAATGATATGTTAACGCAGATTTATGATATAGAGTGGTTCAAAGAATATAAATTTGCATTAACAATAATAATTAATATTAATGTGATATGTTATTGTATCGTACTATATTTATTACAAATTTGTATCGATATAAAAGGACTCCACTAAAATTTCAAAAATATAGTGTTTACTAAATTGATCGAAGTCATACGGACCTAACGTTAAATCTCTATCTAGTTATGATAGAACTTCATCAAACAATGAAGCTGTTTTAGTGTAATTATGTAATTAACTTGTTCCCAATAATTTGTGTTCGGCAAATAGATTTACCATTCCCTTTGTCCTAAATTAAAAGTCATGCAATTTATTTTGAATAAATCGAAACTAAGAATTCCGTTTTAAAAAATAGCTTATAAACTAACACATAATTTTTATTTTGCCTATAAACTATTTCGTAGATATGAACTTTGCAGTAAGAAACGAATGTCACTTTCAAGCAAAATTTATTTTGAGGGGTAAAAACTTTAAATTTGTGGTTTTAAAAAGGACTCTTGATTTTATATACAGGAGTACAATTGATGTGCCAACAAAAAAGATATTCATAGATAGTGGGTGTTTTATTAAGCTCTAACTCAACGGATACAGGCTGTTTCAAACCTTGAACCTGTGTATGACCATTACTTTTTATAAACAGACTTTCTTTCTTTTTTCCCTTGGTTAGTTAGATGGGTAGACTCCAGCTTAATATTGTTTACTAATATCCTAAATAATAATTAATCAAGGCAAGGCATGGCATGGTTATGAGGGCCACTAATTGTTAAATAATGTTCAAAAGTGGTTCAATTCATCGACTAATTGGATCATCGCATCAGTAGGGATTTCTGTTTAAGATAATCGCGGTTGCAACCAACTCCATGGACATGATAGCGTCAATATAATAGATGTTGCAACCACCTCCGTGTACTTGAAACCACTTTGAGTCTCAAACGAACTATTTAGGGATAATTACACTTTGGGCCCATGAATTTTACCCCTACTAACATTTCACTCCCTTAACTCTTATTTACTTTATTAAACTACCCTAAAACATCTCAATTTACCCCAAAACCCTAAGGCTCCATTTGTTTATCAGAAAAGTTGAATGGAAAAATGATTCCCGGGAAAAGTAAAGTGAAGTAAAGTAAAAGAAAAAAAAGTTACTTTTTTATGTGTGTTTGGTTAACAAGAGGAAAATTGCTAGAAAATTGTAAATGAAAAATAAAAACAATATACATACACACATATATAGTTATAACTTTACAATAAAAAGTATAATATATTTTCTTATTCCAATTGCCAAAAAGTACAATTTATGTAACAAACATATTTTTAAATCAAACATTACTAAATATGAAATAAAGATTATGAACATTTAATTATTTAAAATATCAATAAATAGCATATTATTATGAATAGTTATTGGTAACAACAACAATAGTAATGATAGTAAAAATAATAGTAATAATAATTTATATGGTAAAATACCAAGTTTCCTTGAACTTTCCTGCAAAATTCTAGGTATTCGGTAAGATGTGTTTTGTGGGAAAGTGTTTCCTGAAAATCTCTTCAATGTCCTTAGATTGAATCTGAGATGGTTTCTACCTCTCTGGATATGGATCCCATCCACACATGCTTGGCTCACTTTAAGTCCGATTTTGATGTTGATTCGTCTATCGAATGTCCGTGCCTCATTAGACTTTTTGACCACCTCGGATGGCCACTTATGGGTGGATAAGTTGATCTCCCAATCCTTTACATCCACACTCCCTCTTGCGAGTGCCCTTGAGGATCCCTTTACGCCTCATGGTGAGTGTGTGTACCCTACTCTCGAGTTGGATCATCTTCCCCCACTCTTTGTACCACCTGACCCACCCACTCCCTTTCACCCCACCACCTGGTTTGGACCTTGCTCTTGTACCTCACATGTTCCCATCCATGTATCCACACCTGAACCCTCCCTCCACCCTAGTGCTCCACGAGCCCACTTGTGTATTTTTCATCTACCATTCCATCCATGAGAGTATTTGTGCTACTCTCCACTTACATAACACTGAGCTTGTTCTTTCATGCCCACCACTCGTTTGTCATGGGAATTGTTATCCCCGCCAGCTCATTGACGTGTCACAACACGACCATTATCATCGTCCATTTATAAAATAGTCGTACGCTTTCTCTAAGGCTCACCCCGTCACTATTGCTAAACCATTTTGCCTCTAGATCCAATTAGAGCACCATGCTTGTAGGGCTCTTATTGCCATCACCTTTACGCTCAATAAGACTCGTGATCGGTCCTTCTTCACCCTCACCTTCTTTCTTCCCCCCCCCCCCCCCCCCCCCCCCTTGGTCTACCGATGTGTTGCATTGTGTGCATCACTTTGCCATACAAGTGCGTTGACCTTATAGCCTTTTTCCAACAAGACTGATTGTTCAGTTATGTTTGGGTGAGTTTCGGTCGGTCTGGCTGAAGATATTAAACTTAGCGCCACCGGGTGGCAGACCGTCGTATCTTATTTCTGAGTATGAGTCTTATCCTATTTGGGGGTGGTGTTCTATCCTCCCTCAATCATATTCACATGCTTTATAGACTTGTACATATTTTTGTGCAGCATATGTTCATCGGGGTACACCTCTCCTACAATCCCACAGTACGTTTTCATTAGCGGTTCGTTATGGTAATCTCTTTCCTGCTTTGTACTTTTCATTTTAATATATGGTTTTATCATCGAGGACGATGTTCTCTTTTGTTTGGGGTGAAAAATTTATCAAAATCGTACCTCTTTTGAAAAAAAATCAGAAACAAATCATTTTAAATCCTTTTTGTGCAGTTTAACAAAAAAATTTATGACATGAATCACTACACCCAAAAGGATAAATTGTCACCTTTGAGGCAATCATCCTTACAAAAAAATACGCATTTTTTGTCATGGGTAGTGGTGCAATCGGTACGGATTTTTATCGTACCGTACCGTTTTGGACCAAGAAAAAATGATTTTGGTTTCATATTATGAAATACCAAAAATCTATTTTACCGAAATCGAAAATACCATATAAAATTTGGTTCGTTTTGGCTTTTAGATATTAAAAACCGATTTACCAAATTTACCGTACCGACTTATCCTACTGAATTTACCATACCAAAATTACCGAATTTACCGTACCAAAAAATCATAACAAACATACCGCATATTACTATATCAGTTACCAAATAAAAATTTGACGTAATCCACCCGTCAAATGGCTCCTAAAATATCTAACATGCACTTTAGAGAGAGAAAAATACTCTTTTCTATATTCAAAATCAAGGTCTCCCTCAAATGAGGTTACAAGGGGTTTATTTATAAGTTAGGAAGGGAAGCACTAAATGGTTCTCTAACCAATGTGGGACTCCCACTTTACAAATAATCCTAATACCCATTTGTGCTCACTTATGCCCAAACATACAAATAAACAACAAAACAAAATTAACAAAAAGAAAGAAAATTAACAAAAAGAAAATTAACAAAAAGAAAATAAAACTACTAATATGCCCAAAAGACAATAATGCCCTCGATTCATATCAATCTCCCCCTCTTAAGACCAAGCTCGTCCTCGAGCATTAAAAATTGGGGAGTCATGAAGAAATTCCAAAAAAAGGGTACCAAAAACTTATAGGGGAAAATTTAAATTTCTAAAATTTGAGGGTGTCCATCTTGCAATTTCTTCTTTAATTCTTCTTCTTTTCTTTGTCTTCACCCAAATAAACCCAATATTTCTCCTCTCGAGTAAAAAACCATGTGTGTGGACGATGGAAAGTGGGCAGCAGGTGGGTCAAAGGGGTTAAGGGACTGAAATTGAGTCGGAATGTTTTTTTTTGTTTGGGTGAGGTTTGAAAGTAGGTCGACTAGGGTTTGGGATGAGGCCGAATGGGTTTGGAGGTTTTTCGGTGGCCATGGGGAAGGGGATGGCATCGGAAGCAGGGCGGGGTGGTTGGAGTTGAGTGGCGATCAGGTCTCCCAGCCATGGGGATGGTTTTGGATGCCCTAGGGGTTGTTCGTGGTGGTCGACGGCTGCTGGGTGGAGTTCCGAGGGTGTTTGAGGGGTGGAGCGGCCTGGGTAAGGGTAGGGTTTGGATGTTATTTTGGTTGGGGAAGCAGATAGGGTTTTGGGGGTAGAGTTGGGGCTCCGATGGTGATGAGGTAAGGTTTAGGCAGATGGGCGAAAGCTACGATTAGGGTTAGAAGGAGGGGCTAGGGTTTGTGGTTCTTTTAGGATTGGGGCAGCCATGGGGGTAGGAGGTTAGGTTTTAGCCATAGGTTGAAAAAGAGTTGGGCTATTGTTTGTTGCAACTCCACAATTTGTTTCTTCAACTCTCTATTCTCCTCTTCTTATGGTTGTTTGGATTTCTTGGGAGCCATTGAGGGTAGTGCATGATTTGAAAAAAAAAATCACCAATACATAAAGCTTCACCCGCTCTGATACCAATTTGATGTAATCCACCCATCAAAAAGATCTTAAAATATCTAACATGCACTTTAGAGAGAGAAAAATACTCTTTTCTATATTGAAAATCAAGGTCTCCCTCAAATGAGGTTACAAGGGGTTTATATATAAGTGGAGAAGGGGAGCGCTACATGGTTTTCTAACCAATGTGGGACTCCTACTTTAAAAATAAGCCTAATACCCATTTGTGCTCACCTATGCCCAAACTTACAAATAAACAACAAAACAAAATTAATAAAAATAAAGAAAAATAACAAAAAGAAAATAAGACTACTAATATGCCCAAAAGATAATAATGCCCTCGATTCACATCAAAATTATATTTTAAAAAATATGTATACCTAATTTTCAATACCCTTTATTTTTTTCAATTAATCTCACCCTCTTCATTTTCCTTACTATAAAAGCCACCAAACCCCAAACTTAGACACTACAAATCAGTCGCACACACAACAAATCAGGAATCCCTATCTACAAAGCACAAGGTAACTCTTCTTCTTTTTTCCAAATCATATTATAAACTATATATATATATATATATATATATATATATATATATATATATATATATATATATATATATATATATATATATATATATATATTTCTTATTCAGAGTCGAGCTTGTGCGGGTTGCGTTGTCCCTGTTGCGTTTTTGTCTTGTGTTGCATTTTTGGTTGGAATACCATTTGTCGTGTGTTGTGTTTGGGAATACCAGTTGGTTTTTGTCCTGGAATACTGGATACTTGGCCAGGGTACCAGTAGAACTTTTTTTACGTTATGAATCAATATTACCTCTAAATGAGTATTTACATAGTTTTTAGTGACGTATAAGAGGGTAATATTACTGTAATTTATTCTTACCAGTAGAAGTAATATTACTGTAATTTATATACCAGTAGAAGTAATATTACCGAACAACAAATTTATTACCTCTACTAGTATGAAGGAATTTATATACCAGTACTGGTAATATTACTATAATTTATTACAAAAAAATAACAAATTACATAATTTATATATAAACAACTGTAACTTTAAGTATCATACAATTTGGTTTACTTGTCTCTTCCCCGTGTCTGTCCACTAAGGACTTATTTATTACTTTTGAGCTTTTCAAAAGTGGGACAATTTATTGACACAATTAATTGTAGGCTGACTCGGCTTTTTTTACCGGACTGAGATGTTAAAATTATATAGAGTACAAACATATGCTTTTAAATTTGTGAAACAACACCATACAGTATATTAATTATAGATTTGAAATTAGCTTTTGATTGTTGTACCATACAGTATATTTGAAGTTATATATTTGAACAAAATCCTAAAAAGTTCGAAATTGATTTACAATGTTTTAAGTAATGCTTTTAACTGATTAAATGAGTTTAAAATTTTAACGAAATCATAATATCGAAATATATACTAGATTTATCGAATACATAAACTGATTTGAAATTATGGTATTTACCGAGAAAAAACGAATTGAAACCGAAATTACCGAAACTAAAAATACCAAAAAAATCGAAAAATCAGTCAGTTTGGTTTTGGTTTTTGTTTTGATGTACTGGATGGTAAATTGGTACAAACGGTTTAACCATTTAGATTGTGGTTATGGTATTGGTAAGGTATCGTTACCGACCATACCGTATCAGTTGCATCCCTAGTCACAGTCAATGGTCGTGATAAGTTTGTGATAAGTACAGTTTTCACGGACTTGTCATGGTCAAAGACCTTAACAGGTCCGTGACAACTCTTTTAAGTAATAATCCTAGTCCCCTCTTTATTTTCCCACCATTTTTCTCTCTCTACTGCACGCGGTTCTCTCTCTCTCTCTCTCTCTCTCTCTCTCTCTCTCTCTCTATCTATCTATCCCCCCCTCTATCTATCTATTTATCTATCTATCTATCTATCTATCTATATATCTTTCCTTTGTATATGTGTGTGTGTAGGACTGCATGTGTGTGCGTGTGTGTGTGTGTGTGTATGTGTGTGTAAGTGTGTGGGGGGGGGGGGGGGGGGCAGTGGTGGTAGGTAAGTGGGATTGGGGGTAGTGTGGGTTTGATTTGGGAGTGAAGAAAATTAGGGGTTTGAATTGAATTGGTATTAATGCGCCCCGGCCTTATAACATAAATTGAATCGGTACTGGTATTGATATTGAATTTGAATTGAATTGAAATTGAAATTCAATTTCAGTTGAATTGAATTGGTATAAATTGAAATTGAATTTGAATTGGTATTGATATTAGTGTAAATTGGTATAAATTGGCATAAATTAAAATTGAATTTGAATTGGTATTGATATTGGTATAGATTGGAATTGAATTTGAATTGGTATTGATATTGGTATAAATTGATATAGATTGATATAAGTTTTAGTTCTTATGCGTACTTTAAATTAAATGAATCATACTTTAAATTACATAATTAAATAAAATCTCTCGAATTGTGATAAGACATAATTAAATGAAACATACTTTGAATTACATATAGTGCGCATAGATACTAGCTTTCTGGTTCTTATGGGTACACATTCAATAACCCTAAGACCCGTTCGACAGTCATTACCCATGTAATGTGATCTCTCGAATTGCCCCGTTTGGACAGTTTGGGACTGCATAGTTTCTATATAATAATATTCTTAGTGGCTTACACTTGTTACTTTTAGGGGAAATTTCTGCAGTCATATCTTAATGTTCTCTGGGTACATACTAGATGATGCGATGTGAAGTATTTTTTCAATTGATAAATTGAAATAACACTCACACTTGCGAATCTATGTCTTGTTCTTCGAGAACTATGGGGATATGCTACCAAGTTTTCTTCAAATTGGAACAATAGGCATGAGTTATTAAGTATATTACAGAAATATGCGGTCTTGAATGGGAAAGGAACATTGAACCTTTAAAGGAGATGGAGGAAATAGGAATTGATATTATAAATTGAATTTTAATTTCAAATTAATATTGAATTTGAATTTGAATGCACGAATAAATTTGCATTAAGTCAACTTCTTATATAACACTTGCTTCGGGGGGTGCGTGCTTTCATGTATTCTCATTATCATATTGTATTCTCATTCAATAGGTGATTGTTTATACTAATGGGAACTAAATCTTCACATTTTTGTTTATACTAATCCATGAATATACGCTTTTTATCCATAATAGGTGATTGTTTGTAGTAGTTGTGATGTGATATCCTAAATACAAAGATTGTATGGGTGAAACAAATAGATTAGGGGATGTGTTTTGCAGAGGTGCTAATGAATTTGTGAAATACACAAAGATATGCCATAATGATGAAGAGTTTCTATGTCCGTGTGCTAGGTGTAAGAATGGTAAGGTGTTTGAGTGGAAAAGAGTTGAACTACATTTGTTAAGATGGGGTATGCAAGATAGTTATCGATTTTTGTTTTTTCACAGGGAATCAAAGTTCTTTTTGTCCCCGAGAAACCTTCATAACAACCTTCAACAAGTAGGATAGATGTACAAGGGGAGGATGACAATGTAGATAATAATATGCTAGAGGATTTAGTTGATGGCGTGTATGAAGTTCATGAAGTGGAAGAGAATGAGGTCACTAATGATGTACAAGGTTCATGTGCTCACGAAGATATCAGGATAAACCTTGACGATGACGACCAAAGTTTAAAATTTAAGGATACCCAGCCGTTATAATCTGGCTTTGAGAAAGATCAAACAACTGTACATTACATGTATTGTATAGTTTGAAGACCCAATATGGTTTGTTTGGCAATAACATGACATGAATTTTAAATTGGGTGAAGGGCTTGCTACCCAATCACACTACACCAAAATGGTCAAATTGGCACCCTTCAATCGGCCAGCCTTGCCATGGTCATTGATCGTAACAAAAAAACATGCATTTTTATCACTGTCCGTGACAAGGGCTTGTCACGGTCAATGACCGTGACAAGGGCGTGACAAGTACAGTTGTAGTGCCCCTTGTAAGAGAATTGATTGATTTAATATTGATTGGTTGTTAATTTTTTTGTAAATTAATAATTAGTGCCCCTTTCATATGCAAGTAGGATTGCCCCTCATTGTAAATTAGCAAATTGATAATTGTATACTTTAATTTTTAGTTTAATTGATGAAAAGAATTAATTGAGTAGATGAATTAGAAGGAGTACGGGATACACATTTGTTATTGCCATTGTGGTTGGATTATAGTGGATCGATGTTGGGTTGGTTAAGTTTAAAAGTGCCATGACCACTGAATTATTATCCATATGGGGGTAAGATTTTTCAATTTTTTTTGAAAATTACTTTGTGTAACGAACAATATATATATAGTATGATAAGTAAATGAAACATACTTGAATTTACATATAATGCGCATAGATACTAGCCTTCTAGTTCTTATGCGTACGCATTCAATAGCCCTTAGACCCGTTCGAGAGTCATCACCCCTGTAATGAGATCTCTCGAATTGTCCCATTTGGACAGTTTGGGACTGCATAATTTTTATATAATAATATTCTTAGTGGCTTAAAGTTGTTACTTTTGGAGGAAGTTCTGCAGTCGTATGCTAATGTTCTCTGAGTACATACGAGATTGATATGTGTGACTGTTATTTTAATTGATCAATTGAGATAACACTCACACTTTCCAATCTACGTCGTGTACTTGGAGAACTACGGGGATATGCTGCCGAATTTTTTTTAAATCGTAACAATGTGCATGATCTATTAAGTAAATTACAGAAATATGCATTCTTGAATGGGATATGACCACTCACCCTTTAGAGGAGATGGAGGAAATAGGAATTTCTATTATAAATTGAATTTGAATTTGAAATTTAAAAGTCGAATATAAATAAGACATAATTAAATGAAACATACTATAAATCTAAGTTTTGTTATACTAATCCATGAATATACTCTTCTTACCTTTAATAGGTGATTAGTTGTAGTAGCTGTGATGGGAGATCTGAAATACAAAGAGTGGATGGGTAAGACAAGTAGAATGGGGGATGTGTTTCGTAGAGGTGCTAATGAATTTATGAAATACGCAAAGAGATGTCATAATGATGAAGAGTTTCTGTGTCCGTGTGCTAGGTGTAAGAATGGTAAGGTGTTTGAGTGGAAAATAGTTGAACTACATTTGTTAAGATGGGGTATGTAAGATATTTATCGATTTTGGAGTTTTCACGATGAATTAAAATTTCCCTTTGTCCCTGATCAACCTTTACAACAACCTTCAACAAGTAGGATAAATGTAGAAGGGGATGGTGTACATCATAATATATTAGAGGATTTAGTTGATGATGCGTACGGAGTTTATAAAGCGAAGGAGAATGAGGTTACTAATGATGTACAAGGTTCAAGTGCTCGTGAAGATATCACGATAAACCTTGACGATGACTACCAAAGTTTAAAATTTAAGACAACCCAACCGCTATACTTTGGCTGTGAGAAAGATCAAACAACTTTACATGCCATGGTTGGTTTGCACAATTTGAAGACACAGTAAGGTTTGTCTGGCAATAGCGTTACAAGAATTCTGAATTGGGTGAAGGGCTTACTACCCAAAGAGAATACGCTTCCAAATAGCTATCCTGTTATGAATAGCAGTTTGAAAGGTTTGGGAATGAAGTATAAATCGATTCATGCTTATGTGTATGACTGCATACTATACCGAAAGGAGTATAAAAATATCGATTGTTGTTTGGTATGCTATGAACCTAGATATGTCCAATCTACTAAAAAGGAAGGCATAAGATCAAAAGTGCCTAAAAAAGTGTTGAAATATTTTCCCATTGGGCCTAGATTAATGATATTTTTCACAGTACCATGGATAGAGGAGGCAATGACTTGGCATGCTAGGGCAGAAGTATGGGGTAATCTCATGCGTCATCCTATTGATTCTACAACTTGGATGAGGATGAATTATGAGTATCCTAATTTTGCTCGAGAATAGCGTAACATTCGTTTGGCTATATCAACAGGTGTTTTCAATCCATTTGGAAATCTAAGACCCAATCAGAGTGTATGGCCAGTGATCCTAGCCCCACTTAAGCTCCCTCCTTTACAGTATATGAGACCTAAATTTTTGATGACGTCTTTGTTGATACCTGGGCCAAAGGCACCAAGTGATGCCATCAAAGTCTACCTGGATTCTTTGGTAGAAGAATTAAATGAGTTGTGGTAAGAGGGTGTGCAATCATTTGACTCTTTTAGAAAAGAAGAGTTTACGCTAAAAGTTATGTTGATGTGGGCAATTCATGATTTTCCAGCTTATGGGACATTATCCGGTTGTATAGTAGATGGTTATTTGGGGTGTCCTATTTGTGGAGAGGAGACTGAATCTCTTCACCTATCCGTTAGCTGAAAAAATATATACCATTGTCATAGGAGGTTTTTACCCTCGGCTCATAGTTTCAGATATGAGAAAGGTTCCAATTTTTTATTGGGTGGGGTTGAACATAGGCTACCGTCGAGACAACTTTCAAGTTCAGAAATTAAAAGGAAATCTTCTGAATGTGGCCCTAATATGCCAGGTAAGAATCCAAAATTTAAGAATGTCAAGCATAAGAAGACCCCAACTGGGAATGAAATTGAGACAAGAAAGGCATGGTCTAGGCGGTCAATTTTATTTGACTTACCTTATTGGAAGAATAACCCGGTGCGCCATGTCTTGAATGTGATGCATGTAGAGAAGAACTTCGTTGAACATATTATGGGCACTTTCCTTGGGGGGAGTCATACGAAGAATGGAGAAAATGCACGAAAAAGGCCTTAAATTTTTTAAACTTAAGCCACAACTATGGTTGAAAGAAGATAGTATGGGAAGGACAATAATTACCCCTGGTGCGTTTACTTTGACGAGTGGGGAAAGGAAGGTGCTTTTAGACACAATATATAATTTGAAGGGACCATCTAATTTTTCATTCAACTTGCAAAGGATTGTGAATTATGCTACTTAGGATTTACATAAGTGTAAGTCCCACGATTGGTATGTGATCATGCAATTGGTTGCTATATTGTTTAAGAACTATTTCTCCAAGCATAAGGATTTGCGGAGGGGTATTATGCAAATTAGTATTACCTTCTCACTCTTGTATAAGAAGGTATTCAATCGAGAACACAGTGTCCCCAAAATTGGCGATGATCAAAGAGATTTGTGTGTTGGAGAAGTACTTTCCCCCAGCATTCTTTGACATAAGTGTTCACTTGTTGGTACACCTATGCGACGAGTTACTTATTTGTGGTCCAGTTAGATATCGGTGGATGTATCCATTTGAAAGATTGACGAAAGTTTTTAAAGATTACGTCAAGAATACACGATACATTACATGATCAATTGCAAAGGAATACATCACCGTGGAGTCATCAATATATACTCAAGAATATATGCCTGACTCAACAAGCGTTGATGACACTCATGAGTTCGTTGATGATGGTGGTCATGTGATGGAAAAATGAGTAAAATTAACGAGTTTGCAACATGAACAAGTAGCTCGTTATCTATTTGACACACATGAAGATGTCGAAGAATGGAAAAAGTAAGTTTAAATTATTTGAAGTTTTACATTATTTAGAGTATTTTATACATAATTAATTTTGTAATATGCACAAAATATGAAGCCTGTGAGAACAATAAAAGACGAAAAACAATGGTACAATCAGACAACGAATTTAGGTCGTGGTTGTCACAAGAGGTAATTATAATGAAAATGGTCATTATATAACATTACATTACACTCAAACTTTACAACTAATCTAATTAATTTATCTATATTCTCAGCTCTTAAAGATGGGTGATGCGACATCAAGGCTTGCTCGTCTAGCCACTGGACCCTTGTTCATGGCACAAGAGTACAAAAAGTATCGATTGAACGGTTACGTATTCGGTGAAAAAGTGTACGCGAAAAGTATAAATGTACAGAACTCGGGCATTTCATACAAGGCTCTTACTTTCTTTCGAGCGAGCGCAAAAGATAAAAACCTCGTTGAAGATGAAATGACTTACTATGGTGTAATTCGAAATATATTTGAATTGGATTATATAAGCTTCAAAGAGGTTGTATTTTACTGTAACTGGGTAAGAGTTGAGGATAAAAATGCTTATAAAGTTGATCATGTCACCAGTTTGATCATGGTTGACTTGTCCAAGTTGAAGAGCAACGACCACATGAGCAATGATACATTTGTTTGTGCATTTCAAAAGGTTAACCAAGTGTTTTACTCGGAGAATATCAACAACGAGTCGTGGTCAATTTTCCTACAAGTGCCAAAGCGTATAAATAGTAGTGTGGATGACTTGGTTGCTCCTACCGAATATCAATCCATTTTTTTATGATAACCCTAATTTGAAACAATTTTTCAATTCATAATTAATATTCCAATTTGTACTTTATCGATCAATTTTAATGCTTTTAATTGATTTGCACTTTATCATTTTCACTCTTGTGTAGTGTGCAGGTGTGTGGGCAGTAGGGGTGGGGGTGGGGATGTTTCGAATTTTTAGTAATTGTACATATTATGAGCTAGATGTTGTTGTTTTGAAATTCAGAATTGAGGTGTTAAACAGTAACACTTAATTTGGATTTGTAGTAATTGTACATATTTGCATGTCTTCTTCTAATTCATTTTGATTTGTACTAATAACAACATTTTTTTTATAAAAAATGTCTCCTTTAGGTATTAAGGCGAGGATGATGATGCTGATTATGATGATGTCGTCTGGGCTCGGTGGTAGCGGAGGCGACGAGGGCTCCCCAACCCCTAGGCTCCACAAATATGTTAAGTTGGAGATGGACATCGA
The DNA here is from genome assembly GCA_949130495.1 of Sambucus nigra. Taxonomy (NCBI): domain Eukaryota; kingdom Viridiplantae; phylum Streptophyta; class Magnoliopsida; order Dipsacales; family Adoxaceae; genus Sambucus; species Sambucus nigra. Next base: position 311,743,772 of record OX422218.1, on the reverse strand, counting down.
GAACAAGACGGGGCTATTTGAGAGATCCCTCTAGCTGGTAAAGATGATCATCGACCCGGGGTACACCAATTGGAGGGAGGTGCCAAATGAGCTCAAGTTAGCTATTTGGGTGGTACTATAGGTAATGTATTTATATTTATATAAATATTTCAATTTCAATTTCGATTTCAATTTCATTTTATAATTATATTTATATTTGTATTTATTCGCAACTAACATTGTATTTGTTGGACAAGAACAATTCAGCCTGGATCCAAAGCTACACGATTCCGTCTTGGAATAGTTGAGGGAGAAACACAAGACGTGAAACAAAAATATGTTGACTCGATACTTTGGGAAGACTCGAGAGTTCGTTATCCTAATCCATGAATCTGTCCCGCCGAAGGAGCCGATTTCATTGTCACAATAGCAAAAGTTCATTGACAATGAGATCGGGGAGCGACAATTGGCATCTCGCTAATCGGGGAGGGAAAATTGGGCAAAAACGACGGACGTGCACTACTCCGGCCGGACGTCTTACGCCGAGGTGGAACATAGGATGATGGTAAGATTTAATTTTTCTATAACTATAGAAATATATTACTCTGCATTATTTTACTTTTCGGGGCCGATACTAATTTTTCATTATTTTATTTCAGGGGATAGGGAGTGGCCCTAGGGGTAGGCCACATAGGCTCGATACTTATGTGTCTATTCGGATGAAGAAGGGGAAGGATAAGGAGGTGTCCCCAAGCGTCGTGGCCACGATTGTAAGTAATTCGATAGTTTACTTTTTGTTAATTACGTTATAATTTGTTTATTTACTTATTTAACTAATTATGTGCTTTTTGTCATTTCAGGCAAAGCTTAAGGAAGTGCATGAGTCGCAGTCTTATGACGACAAGGCATCTTTGCCCACAGACGCACTCAGCCAAGTGATTAGCACTGATCGCAAGGGGAGGACAAGGTGGGTGATCTCGCGGGTGGTCAAATCTAGGATCATCGGATTGGAGACGAGCGACACCAGGTTGGCTCGAACGGTGGACTCGCATGACGCGAAGCTGTCCCGTTTGGAGGTGACAGTCCAAGATATATTCTCATTCATGAAGCGTTTGTTGGGAAGAAACCATAAGGGGAAAGGGAAGGAGATGGTGGTGGAGGAAGAGGTGGTGGAGGATGAGGTGGTGGAGGATGAGGATGTGGACCTCGCTGCTTCATCATCGACACATGCGAACTTTGATGATCTAGTACTGATAGGGGGAGAAATGGTATCTTATCCTATTATAATCTTATCTAAGTTTAGGAGATTTAACTTAGGGGGAGTAGCTAACTTCTTGGGTTGATCATTTTGATAAAGGGGAGAATTAATTTTGGGTGAGTATTTATCTTAATTGCTTTAAATACTTTGATATTCCCTATGCATTTGATGAGTTTGCTTAAGTGTGCAGGAATTATTCTAAAGCGACATCTTTTAATGGCAAAGCATTTGATCCTTGGGTTGAGTCAAGTTTAGGTGGGTTATGTTTTGAGTCTAGTGAGCTTGACGGCCCTTTAGGATTTTTGTTTGATTTTTGTCCCGGAATAGCCTAAGGGGGAGATTTGTAAGGACACAAATTTCCAATTGAGTCCATATATAGTTTTGGCTCAATTCCGGACAAAAACATTTATACATAGGATTGTATTTAATTGTAATATTCTCAAGCCTATGAAAAGTTTGTTTGAAGACGTAGCGGCAAAGAGTATAAAGCTTCATTATCAGGTCGGTTTGCATGCCTCGTTTCCACGTCATCAACTATGATTCCATGCTCCCAAGGTATGAATGCAATATTATGTATATAGGAGCTTGGAATAAGTTTAATTGGGTGTTAGGTTTAATTAAAACTGTGTTTTATTTTCAGAAAGAATTAATTGAAACTTTAAAATTAGTTTATAAAGTTTTCTGGGCTAAAATTGAATTTTTCAAACTTTCTGGAAGTTCGTTCGATATGTCGTTCGAACGAGATTGTCGTTCGAACCAGATGTCGTTCGAACGAGATTGCCAACGACTTCCCATTAAGGCATACTGGAACTTCGTTCGAAATGTCGTTCGAACGAGATTGTCATTCTAATGAGATTTCCAACGAGTTTCTAACGAGTTCATACTGGAACTTCGTTATAAGACTCGTTCGAATGAGAATGTCATTCGAACGAAATGTCGTTCGAACGAGATGACAGGCGGGAACAGTTTTGGCAGTTTTAAGCAGTTTTTCTCCCACTTCCCCACTTGTTTCTTAACCAACTTTTCTCAGACTTTATTATGTACGGGAATAACATTTTCTAATCAATCTTTTTCATATCTTACTAACTCCTAGAGAGTGTTTTGAGAGTAAAATCAAAGAGGGAAAAAAGATCATGTTTTGAGTGAGTTTTTATCAAAGAGAAAAATATACACCACTCAAGTTTACACCCAAATTAGTTTCTTCCAAGTTCCTATATTCATATATCTTTCTTGGAGTTTGGCACCGGGTTCATCTATTCCGCTCAAAGAGAAGTTTCGGGTTTTCTTCTACATCCCATAAAGAAAGAAGAAGAGGTTGTTGCGACATTACCCACTTGGAGAAAGGCTCCTTGCTCGGGTGACGATGACTATATAAAGTCCGATCGGTGGATTCCGAGACCGCAGTGGAGCTCTAAGGTTATCCGCTAGGAAGAGGTATCTACAAGAAGAAGCGTCGTGGCTTGAGAGGCATCGAGTCGTGTGTTATAAGCCTTTCTGTTTGTATTTATAAATTTCGTACTTAGTGGATTTGTGGCTAGGGCCGTCCGAGGTTGTTTTCCATTGTGGGTTTTTCCTCGTACATCTCGACGTAGTGTGATTGATTTATTTTTATCTTTAATAATGAATTAGAACTCATGCTTAGGGTAATTCAAGATAAAAAATGGTTTTAATTGTCACACTTAATTTAATTGGGTGCTAATTAAATTTGGATAATTGTTTATTTAATTCAAGTCATTTGCTAAAATTGGTTTGGCCTAACTTTGGAATATTGATAATTATGACTTAGGCAAATTCTAGGACTTGAATTAATTGGTTTAAGTGAAATTTAATATTTGCGTGTGTTTTTATTAATTCTCACTTGGGTTTAATTTTAATTTGAGAGAAGAAATTAAAATTTAGTATTTAAGTTGAACCATCACCTTTTACGCTTCCGCATAGTTAACAAGAAAAGAAAATATAACATTAAAAAGAGTTTACAATCCGGGGATCCGCGCGACTACAAATTGGTATCAGAGCCAAAAACGATAAATTATTTCGTTATGATCCTTTAAATATTTTTGGCTAAAATGGAATTTTCCCCATTTTCTAAATTTCCTATTTTCGATGGTTCTAACTACGCGTATTGGAAAGCGCGTATGAAATTGGCACTAAAATCTATCGACGAGAGAGTTTGGATGTCTGTAGTTAACGGGTGGTCCCCACCAACTCATTTAGTTGAAAATGAATGTGTTCCCAAACCGGCCGATAGATGGACTGAAAATGAGTTTAAACTTTCTAATTTTAATTCCCGTGGTTTGAATGCCTTGTTTAGCGCTGTCACACCGGATGAATTTCGACGTATTATGACGTGTGAAACCGCTAAAGAAGCTTGGGATATTTTACAACTAACTTATGAAGGAACTAGTGTCGTTAAAGCTTTGAAACTCCAAAACCTCGTCACTCAATTTGAAACTATCAAAATGAACGATAATGAAACTTTTGATGAATTTTATGCTAGACTCTTCGATATTGTAAATTCATCTTTTAATTTGGGAGAGAAAATGCCCGAAAACCGAGTTGTAAAGAAAATTTTAAGGTCCCTACCCTATAGATTTATTCCAAAAGTGACCGTTTTAAATTCTTTACCATCTTTAGCCTCTACGAAATTAGAAGAGCTTGTAGGTGATTTACAAACCTATGAACTAGATATGTTTCCCTCTAAAACTAAAAAGAAAATTGAAAAGGGCGTTGCTTTAAAAGCCCGAAAAGAGGTCAAACAAGTAGTAAAGAGCGAGAGTGATAGTGACTCGGAAGACATTACCTTGTTTGCTCGAAAATTTAGAAAATTTCTTAAATTTAACGAAGATAAATTTAAAAATGATTTTAAGAAATTTGAAACTTCTAAGCATGACAAAGTCAAGAAGATCCCTAAAATTATTAATGAACAACTAAATAGGGACGAGTCTAATAGGTTTTTTGGTTGCGAGGGTTATGGCCATAGGGCTTCTGAGTGCCCCACTAAACTAAGGAAAGAGGATAAACGACCCATTGCTTATAATGCGACCCTTACTGATAGTGATAAGGAAGAGGGACCCGATTCCCCTACTAAGCCTAATTTTGTGGCTTTTATGGCTAGTCATGTGAGTGATAGTGAGAACTCATCGATTGATGAAACGTTAACACATGACACTTCCAAGGTTATAGTTTATGATTCTCTTATTTTTTATGATAGTGAGAGTGGAGAAGAAAGAGAGAGTGAAAATGAAGAAGAGGTTAATGTGAGTGAACTTCAAAATGCTTTTCAAGAATTATATAAAGAATCTATTAAATTGAAAAGAGCTAATTTGAAGTTAGAAGCTAGTTTGAAAGAACGTGTCGAGGTCGTTGATAATAGTATGTTGGTTGAAGACTTTAGGACACGAGAGAAAGCTCTTCTAGAGAAACTTGAATATATAGAAGGCGAGAGAGATAGCCTTAGGGGTTTAATGGAATCCTTGAAAAAGGAGCTTCTTGCTTTTGAAGAGCGAAATATTTTATTAGAGTCAAACATTTTAGAATTACAAAATAAATTAAAAGACTCTAGTAATGTCAAATTTGATTTGGAGTGTCGTTCGGAAAAATTAGATAAAATCTTAGGAATGGTCGAAATTAAAAATGACATGTGTGGTTTAGGCTTCAATACTTGTAATGAATCTACTCATAAAGCCAAGACCAACGTTTTAGGAGAATCTACTAGGAAAGCATTTAGAGATCACTCCTCAGGTAAATCTTTTCGACATGTTTCTACTTGTACACATTGTGGTCGACAAGGTCATCTTAAGAAATTTTGTTTTGATCTTAAACGAATTCCAAGAAAATCCCAACGTAATGAATCAATGTATTTAGAACTTCTACACCCCAAGACAATCTTTCTTCATTAATTTGGGTTAGGAAATCCGACTTAGTTGCCTTGCAAAATAGGGTTTTTGATTCTCATTTACTTTCACATGCTTCCTCCCTTGCTAAATCTAAAGGATGAATGTGTTAGTGCTTGCATACTTTAGCTTTTGTACTTCATGCTATATTCGCATACTAAATTTATGCTTGCTTAATCATTTTCTAGTTTATGCCCCATGCTTAATCACATGCTAGAATAATGATTTCCGTTTATCTTTTGTATTTTATTTCTTCATTTTGTTTGCATTAAATGAAAATTACAAAAAGATTTTTGTTTATCATTTGGCTTTTATCTCTTGGTAATTTAAGCTTAATAAAAAATTCAAATGATTTTTGTATGTCTTTTGATTATATATTTTTTTTATTTTTGGTTAAAAATTTCAAAAACTCAAAAAGATTTTATTTTGTGTGTATTTTAGTTTGACGCACTTTATGTGGCATACACTTGTGTTTGAATCCCATCTTTTACGCTCTCATGTGGCTAGAACTTTTGGTTTAGATTGTCAATCATTATTATGTTCTTTATCATGCTTACATGGAGTAGTTGGATTTTGTGTTGCTAAAATGGATTCTATTTTTATATGCCTTTATTCACTCATGCAGGAGCTCTTTTGAAATTTTAACTTCATATGTATAATCATGCCGGTTTGCGTGCCTCGTTTCTACGTCATCAACTATGGTTCCATGCTCCGAAGGTATGAATGCAATATTATGTATATAGGAGCTTGGAACAAGTTTAATTGGGTGTTAGGTTTAATTAAAACTGTATTTTATTTTCAGAAATAATTAATTAAAACTTTAAAATAAGTTTATAAAGTTTTCTGGGCTAAAATTGAATTTTCCAAACTTTCTGGAAGTTCGTTCGATATGTCGTTCGAACGAGATTGTCGTTCGAACGAGATTGCCAACGACTTCCCATTAAGGCATACTGGAACTTCGTTCAAAATGTCATTCGAACGAGATTGTTGTTCTAACGAAATTTCCAATGAGTTTTTAACGAGTTCATACTGGAACTTCGTTAGAAGACTCGTTCGAACGAGAATGTCGTTCGAATGAAATGTCGTTCGAACGAGATGCCAGGTGGGAACAGTTTTGGCAGTTTTAAATAGTTTTTCTCCCACTTCCACACTTGTTTCTTAACCAACTTTTCTCAGACTTTATTATGTGCGGGAATAACATTTTCTAATCAATCTTTTTGATATCTTACTAACTCCTAGTGTAATGACCCCATTTTCTTATGCCAATATATAATTGTCTTCTTTCAATTTCATCAAACTTACTATTTAATAATGATATATTATTACATATATGATATTCCGAGTTCTTAATATGACAGATCCCGTTTTTAAATTTGAAGAATCAACAGTAGAATGGGTCAGATTGAGATTTTATGGCACATACTAAGCAAAGTAATAAGTTTTGGGGTAGAAAATATAATTTTATGAAACTTTAGGGACTTGGTTTTAATAAAGAAAGTTTCAGGGACCAAAATGAAAAATAAAAAGGGTCCTTTTCGTAAATAAAATATTTTCAAGGACCTATAAGAAATATTGAAAATATATGGTGTGAAATTACCAAAATGCCCTTCAGGTCCGAAATGACCCTTATACCCTTAATACCTATCCACCTTGTGCTTGGTTTTGACACCTCCACCGTACATGTGTCGTCATTAGAGGAGAAGCCAAAACACATGTCGTCGTTAGAGGAGAAGCTAAAACACGTGTCGCAGTCCGGTGAAATAAGACTGCAAGACGCCTCCGTTACGCGACACGTCAACGCTGACTCCCATTGTAAAAGCTTGGCCAGCATGTACATGTGTCAAACCCGGGATATCTTTGGAAAACTATAAATAGGGCCTTTGGGGGATCATTTGAAACTCACATCAATTCCTTGAGAATTATAGAACGAAATAGTGAGAGAAAGTGTGAGAAAGTTTAAGAAGAAGTTCTTAGGGATATTCATCTTACGGTAATCTTAATGTTATAATTCATCTTTATAGTTTTAATTTATTGTTTTATAGCTTTACTTAGTAGTTCTGCTGGTAAAATACAATAAAGAATTCACTAATCAAAACTTAAAATTTAGAACAAATCCAAGTTGATTTTATAAACTTGTTTGAAATTATACGCTTTTAAAAATGATTCTTTTTAAAGAAATTGCTCGTTATTATGGAATCCGATTTAAGTAATTCCAAAGTCAGTCCCGGTGAAGTTCTATCTAGATGAGATGGTATTTAAGTGGTTCCCCTGTGACCCTCCATCTCTACTAGGAATGAATCCGGAAATGTTCTGTCTAGATGAGATGGTATTTAAGTGGTGCCACTATAACCCTCCATCTCTACTGGGAACTGACTGATGAGGAAAGACTATGAATTGAATTCTTCAATTAAGATCAATGAGTTTTAAAAGTTAACAAATAGGGATTCAGTAATCCTTTAAAAGAAGGGGTTAGTATAGTATAAACTGGACCTTAGAATCTGTAGTTAACTCTTTATCAGATTAACGTGTGATCGAAGACCAATACCAGTAAATTTGAGCTCCATTTTGGGTGAGTACTCTGACATTCCTTGTGTATTTTGATTATATGATATTATGCAAACTATATATATTTTGTGAACTGCTTTTATTCTCAAAATCCATGTGATACCGATGACTGATTCAATTGTGATATGTTTATATTTGTCCATATAAACATACCGATTAAAATGATTATTGAAAAGGATATTGAATATTAAAAATATGATTCGACCTAAGGGACCTCTTTACTGACTGACCTTCCCAGCTGGGTTATCGTTGGTGTGCCCTAAATAAGGCGTTGTGATGATCTAGTTCGATTGACCCTCAACTACCGGGGTATAATACGGTATTAGAGTGTACTTGGCCATAAAAATGATATGATTGAAAGAAAAAGATATCACATTTGATTTGTTGCATTCGTCTTATTCTGAGCTATCCAATTGTGATATATATACTTTAATTTCAAAATATATATCTATTTACTGCAAGTTCCTCTCCATATATGTATATGTCTTCTCTTTTGACTTGAATAGGTATCTATTTTCTTAAAACCTTGGAATGTCTGGATATTGAACCTCATTCGGCTTTTAGCTGCTGTTGCAAAAATAACCATTTTTCAGGAAACGTTTAGGCTCACGGTCGGAACGAAAATGGACTATATTGAAGATTTAGCTTTTAGAGCTCTTTTTGTAAAATGTTTATTTAGAGCATGTTTGGCTCTCTTGTAATAAGGTTTAAATTTTCTCTTAAGTTGTAACTCATTGTTACTTTTAATATATATGAAGTTTCCTTTAGAAAGCTCTGATGACGTAATTCCTTTACTTTCAGTATTTTACGATTCATAACCATGTGATAATACATCCGTTGCATTTATTTAACGAAACAATTAAATCGGAATATTTTTTGCCTTGGTGGCATGTCAAGACACTCGTTCCCTAATAATATTTTGGGTCGGGGTCATGACAGAGGTGGTATCAGAGCATAGGTTATGAACCCGTAGACTACTGAACATAAGTTTCGAACGTTATAGATTTTAAGTTTCCATAAATAGGATACAGGATTAAATATCTGACTTATGTGATAACCCTCCACATGTATTTAAATATATATAAATTATTTATATATCATTGTTCTTCTAAATTACAATCTTGGGCTAGTATAATACATCTTACGTTTGACCATGACTGTAGAAAATGACCAAGGCAAGATCAACTCCAGGAACTAGTGGTTCGAGTATGGAAGGACTGGAAGGTGCATACAAGGCAATTAAAAGTCTAGCAAGAATTGTGGAGCATCAAGTGAATAATGGAGAACCAAGGAATCTTAAACTAAGTAGTTGTACTATTGAACAGTTCAAGAAGTTGAATCCGTCGTCTTTTAAAGGGACTCCTAACCCCACTGAAGCAAAAAATAGGGTGATGCAAATGGAAAAGATGTTCGATGTTCTTAAGTGTACAGATGAACAACGAGTTTTATTTGGAACATTCATGTTAGAAGGTGAAGCCGAACATTGGTGGATAATGACTAAGAGAATGCATGGGGAAAGGAATAATCCCATAGGTTGGAATGACTTCTTAGTGATCTTCTACGAGAAATACTTTCCCAAAACGGTGCAAGACCAAAAAGCAGTTGACTTCATGGGTCTAGTTCAAGGAAATATGACGGCTAGTCAATATGAGGCAAAGTTTACTGAGTTATTCTATTTTGCACCTCATGTTGTGATAACCGATGTTTTAAGAGCCAAGAAGTTTGAACGTGGGTGAAGGTTGAATATTCGTAGTCGAATTTCCATCCTAAAGTTGACATCATATAATGACATGGTGGCTAGGGTAACAATATCTGAGAAGGATAATGAAGAATATAATCAGGTTATAGAGGGGAAGAGGAAGTTTGGAGAACAAAGAGGAAGGAACCCCAATAACAAACCCTTTAGGACTATACCTAATATAGGATAACCTTTAGTAAACAAACCCTTTAATGTTGATAAGTGCCAACATTGTGGTAATATTCATAGAGGGCGACCGTGTTACCTGGAGACGGGGAGTTGCTTTGGGTGTGGCCAAAAGGGGCATAAAATGCAAGATTGTCCTAACAAAGGGAAGGCAGCAACAAAGACTTCTAATGACAATAAGGATCAGGGCAGACAAGGTAGAGTCTTTAATCTTTCTGATGCAAAGGCTTCTAATGCAGTTGTGTCAGGTACACTTTCTATATGTGCACAACCTCTTCAAATTTTAATTGATCCTTGTTCTACCCATTCATTCGTGTCTGTGCATTTTGTTAATCGCTTTCCTAATATACCCGAATCCTTGAATCATATCATACACATTTTTACTCCTTCGGGTGAGTTATTGACGGGAACATTAGTATATAAGTCTTGCCCTATAAATGTCAGTAGTCATAAACTATTCGCTGATTTGATAGTTTTAGACATAAGAGATTTTGAAGTCATTTTGGGTATGGATTGGTTAGCATCATATCATGCTAGGGTGGATTGTTTTGAGAAGAGAGTTATTTTCCAAATTCCTAACCAACTGGAATTCAGTTTTGAAGGAACTAGCATCTTATCTCCCATGCGTATTATCTCTACAATGCAAGCTTGTAGTTTTCTTAAGAAGGGATGTCAAGGATTCCTTGCCAGTGTTATTGATTTCCAAAAAAAGAGCCTAGTTTAGAAGATATTCCTATAGCTAGGCTTTTTCCATATGTTTTTCCAGATGATTTGCCCAGTCTACCTCTTAGTAGAGAAGTAGAATTTACCATTGACCTTGTTCCTGGAACCACACTAATCTCAAAACCACCTTATCGCATGGCACCTTTAGAATTAAGGGAATTAAAAGTTCAATTACAAGATCTGTTAGACAAGGGTTTTATTAGACCTAGTATATCCCCTTGGGGTGCTCCAGTGTTATTTGTTAAAAAGAAGGATGGAACGATGAGGTTATGTATAGATTATCCTGAACTAAATAAGGTGACCATTAAGAATAAATACCCCTTACCTCGTATAGATGATTTGTTTGACCAACTTCAAGGTGTGCAAGTATTTTTGAAGATTAACCTTAGGCCAGGCTATCACCAATGGAAGATTAAAGAAGAGGATATTTCGAAATCAGCTTTTCGTACTAGATATCGTCACTATAAATTTCTTGTGATGCCATTTGGATTAACTAATGCAACATACGCTTTTATGGATATGATGAATAGAGTGTTTAGGAAATATCTGGATCAGTGTGTGGTTGTTTTCATTGATGACATCCTTATTTATTCCAAAGGTATTGAAGAACACGAGAAGCATTTGGAGATAGTATTACAAATCCTTAGGAAAGAGAAATTATATGCGAAATTAAAGAAGTGTGAATTTTGGTTGCCTAGTGTTTCTTTTCTAGGACATGTCATATCCAAGGAGGGAGTGTCGGTTGATCCTCAAAAGATTGACGCTATACTAGATTGGCCAAGACCAACTAATGTGACGGAGATTCGTAGTTTCCTAGGATTAGCAGGTTATTATCAAAGATTTGTTGAAGGATTTTCTAGTATTGCCAAACCTCTGTCTAGGTTAACACAAAAGACGGTGAAATATGAATGGTCTGAGGAAGTTGAGAATAGTTTTCGAGAACTTAAGAACCGATTAATAACTGCCCCAATTTTAACTATTCCATTCGGTACAGGAGGATTTGTGATTTATAGTGATGCTTCTAAAAATGGTTTGGGATGTGTGCTAATGCAAAATGGAAAAGTAGTAGCTTATGCCTCGAGACAGTTAAAACCACATGAGAAAAATTATCCAACCCATGACTTAGAATTAGCAGTGGTAATTTTTTCTCTTAAGATTTGGAGACCTTATTTGTATGGTGAGACTTGTGAGATTTATACCGATCATAAGAGTTTGAAATATATCTTTACTCAGAAAGAATTGAACATGAGACAAAGGAGGTGGTTAGAATTGATGAAGTATTATGATATAAATATTCACTATCACCCGGGGAAAGCTAATGTAGTGGTCGACGCTTTGAGTAGAAAGTCTACACCAAATTTAGCATGCCTTATTACCAGCCAGGAAGCTCTATTGAAAGATTTGAGAAGTATGAAAATATATGTACGTATTTATAGCGAAGGAGGAATAATCGCAAACTTATAAATACAACCCACGTTGATGGAAAGAATTAAAGTTGCACAAGTAAATGACCCACAACTGAAGAAGATTAAAGAAAAGGTTATTGAAGGGAAGAGAATTGAATTTGCGATACGAGATGATATATTAAGGTTTGGAAATAGAGTCTGTATACATGGTGATGCCCAACTAAAGAGGCAAATTTTGGAGGAAGCTCATTACTCGAGATTCACAGTTCATCCTGGAAATACCAAGATGTACAGAGATCTCCGAGAAGTGTTTTGGTGGAATAACATGAAAAGAGAGATAGCAGAGTTTGTATCTCAGTGCTTGATCTGTCAACAAGTAAAAGTTGAACATCAGAAACCATCAGGATTATTACAACCTTTACCAATCCCTGAGTGGAAATGGGAACATATTACCATGGATTTTGTGACAGGGCTACCAAGGAGTTCCAATGGTAATGATTCCATTTGGGTAATTATTGATAGGTTAACTAAATATTCTCATTTTCTTGCCATTAAGATTAACCATTCCTTAGAAAAGCTAGCTAAATTGTATATACGGGAAATTATTAAGCTTCATGGAACACCAATTTCAATTGTTTCTGATCGTGACCCTAGATTCGTGTCTCGCTTTTGGAAAAGCCTACAAGTAGCCATGGGAAAAAAACTGAATTTCATCACTGCTTTTCATCCTCAAATAGACGGACAATCTCAAAAGAACCATCCAAACCTTAGAGGATACGCTTAGGGCATGTGTACTTGAGTTGAAGGGAAACTGGGACGATCATTTACCATTAGTGGAATTTGCATATAATAATAGCTATCAAGCAAGTATTCAAATGGCTTCGTATGAGGAACTCCAAGGTAGAAGGTGTCGTTCTCCTGCATATTGGGTAGAAGTTGGAGAAAGAAAATTATTAAGACCAGAATTGATTCAGGTCACAACAAAGAAAGTGAAATTGATACAAGACCGACTTCAAATCGCTCAAAACCGTCAAAAGAGTTTTGCTGACAATCGGCACCGACCGTTAGAATTCCAAAGAGGAGACTATGTTTTCTTACGAGTATCACCGAAAAAGGGAGTAATCCGATTTGGGAAGAAAGGAAAGTTGAGTCCAAGATTCATAGGACCTTTTGAAATCCTTGAAATGATAGGTGTTGTTGCGTATCGAATAACCTTACCCCCTGAACTCTCTAGTGTGCATAATGTGTTTCATGTTTCAATGATGAAGAAATACATCCCTGATCCATCACATATCTTAAGTCACGAGCCTCTTCAAGTTAGAGAAGATTTGGCATACATTGAGCATCCAGTGGAAATCTTGGACCATAAAGATCAAATATTACGAACCAAGGTTATTCCACTAGTCAAAGTATTATGGCGGAATCATTCTGTTGAAGAAGCAATATGGGAGCGGGTAGATGAAATAAAAGAGCGATATCCACACCTTTTTGGAAATTAATGTAAGTAAAGTTTGGGGACCAAACTTTTTATAAGGAGGGTAGGATGTAATGACCCCATTTTCTTATGCCAATATATAATTGTCTTCTTTCAATTTCGTCATACTTACTATCTAATAACGATATATTATTACATATATGATATTCCGAGTTCTTAATATGACAGATCTCGTTTTTAAATTTGAAGAATCAACGGTAAAATGGGTCAGATTGAGATTTTATGGCACATCCTAAGCTAAGTGATAAGTTTTGGGGTAGAAAATGTAATTTTATGAATCTTTAGGGACTTGGTTTTAATAAAGAAAGTTTCAGGGACCAAAATGACAAATAAAAGGGGCCTTTTTGTAAATAAAATATTTTTAGGGACCTATAAGAAATATTGAAAATATGTGGTGTGAAATTACCAAAATGCCCTTCAGGTCCGAAATGGCCCTTATACCCTTAATACCTATCCACCTCGTGCTCGACACCTCATGCTCGGTTTTGACACCTCCACCATACACGTGTCGTCATTAGAGGAGAAGCCAAACACGTGTCGTCGTTAGAGGAGAAGCTAAAACACGTGTCACAGTCCGGTGAAATAAGACAGCAAGATGCCTTCGTTACGCGACACATCAACGCTGACTCCCATTGTAAAAGCTTGGTCAGCATGGACATGTGTCAACCCCAGGATATCTTTGGAAAACTATAAATAGGGCCTTTGGGGATCGTTTGAAACTCACACCAATTCTTTGAGAATTATAGAAATAAATAGTGAGAGAAAGTGTGAGAAAGTTTAAGAAGAAGTTCTTAGGGATATTCATCTTAAGGTAATCTTAATGTTATAATGCATCTTTATAGTTTTAATTTATTGTTTTATATCTTTACTTAGTAGTTATGCTGGTAAAATACAATAAATAATTCACTAATCAAAACTTAAAATTTAGAACAAATCCAAGTTGATTTTATAAACTTGTTTGAAATTATACGCTTTTAAAAATGATTCTTTTTAAAGAAATTGCTCGTTATTATGGAATCCGATTTAAGTAATTCCAAAGTCAGGCCCGGTGAAGTTCTGTCTAGATGAGATGGTATTTAAGTGGTGCCCCTGTGACCCTCCATCTCTACTAGGAATGAATCCGAAAATGTTCTGTCTAGATGAGATGGTATTTAAGTGGTGCCCCTGTGACCCTCCATCTCTACTGGGAACCGACTGATGAGGAAAGACTATGAATTGAATTCTTCAATTACGATCAATGAGTTTTAATAGTTAACAAATAGGGATTTAGTAATCCTTTCAAATAAGAGGTTAGTATAGTATAAACTGGACCTTAGAATCTGTACTAAAATCTTTATCAGATTAACGTGTGATCGAAGACCAATACCAGTAAATTTGACCTCCATTTTGGGTGAGTACTCTGACATTCCTTGTGTATTTTGATTATATGATATTATGCAAATTATATATATTTTGTGAACTTCTTTTATTCTCAAAATCCATGTGATACCGATGACTGATTCAATTGTGATATGTTTATATTTGTCCATATAAACATACCGATTAAAATGATTATTGAAAAGGATATTGAATATTGAAAATATGATTCGGCCTAAGGGACCTCTTTACTGACTGACCTTCCCAGCTGGGTTATCGTTGTTGTGCCCTAAATAAGGCGTTGTGACGAACTAGTTCGATTGACCCTCAACTACCGGGGTATAATATCGTAGAATAATACGGTATTAGAGTGTACATGGCCATCAAAATGATATGATTGAAAGAAAAAGACATCACATTTGATTTTTTGCATTCTTCTTATTCTGAGCTATCCAATTGTGATATATATACTTTCATTTCAAAATATATATCTATTTACTGCAAGTTCCTCTCCATATATGTATATGCCTTCTCTTTTGACTTGAATAGGTATCTATTTTCTAAAAACGCTGGAATGTTTGGAGATTGAACCTCATTCGGCTTTTAGCTGCTGTTGCATAAATAACCATTTTTCAGGAAACGTTTAGGCTCACGGACGGAACGAAAATGGACTGTATTGAAGATTTAGCTTTTAGAGATCTTTTTGTAAAATGTTTATTTAGAGCATGTCTGGCTCTCTTGTAATAGGGTTTAAATTTTCTCTTAAGTTGTAACTCGTTGTTACTTTTAATATATATGAAGTTTCCTTTAGAAAGCTCTGATGACGTAATTCCTTTACTTTCAGTATTTTACGATTCACAACCATGTGATAATACATCCATTGCATTTATTTAAGGAAACAATTAAATCGGAATATTTATTGCCTTGGTGGCATGTCAAGACACTCGTTCCCTAATAATATTTTGGGTCAGGGTCGTGACACCTAGAGAGTGATTTGAGAGTAAAATCAAAGAGGGAAAAAGATCTTGTTTTGAGTGAGTTTTTATCGAAGAGAAAAATATACACCACTCAAGTTTACACCCAAATTAGTTTCTTCCAAGTTCCCATATTCATCTATCTTGCTTGGAGTTTGGCACCGGGTTCATCTCTTTCGTTCAAAGAGAAGTTTCGAGTTTTCTTCTACATCCCATAAAGAAAGAAGAAGAGGTTATTGAGGCATTACCCACTTGGATAAAGGCTCCTTGCTCGGGTGACGGTGACCATATAAAGTCCGATCGGTGGATTCCGAGACCGCAGTGGAGCTCCAAGGTTATCCGCTAGGAAGAGGTATCTACAAGAAGAAGCGTCGGGGCTTGAGAGGGATCGAGTCGTGTGTTGTAAGCCTTTCTGTCTTGTATTTGTAAATTCTGTACTTAATGGGTTTGTGGCTAGGGTCGTTCGAGGTTGTTTCTCGTTGTGGGGTTTTCCTCGTACATCTCGGCGTATTGTGATTGATTTATTTTTATCTTGCATAATGAATTAGAACTCATGCTTAGGGTAATTCAGGATAAAAAATGGTTTTTATTGTCACACTTAATTTAATTGGGTGCTAATTAAATTTGGATAATTGTTTGTTTAATTCAAGTCATTTGCTAAAATTGGCTTGGCCTAACTTTGGAATATTGATAATTATGACTTAGGCAAATTCTAGGACTTGAATTAATTGGTTTAAGTGAAATTTAATATTTGCGTGTGTTTTATTAATTCTCACTTAGGTTTAATTTTAATTTGAGAGAAGAAATTAAAATTTAGTATTTAAGTTGAACCATCGTTTTTTATGCTTCCGCATAGTTAACAAGAAAAGGAAATATAACATTAAAAAGAGTTTACAATTCGGGGATCCACACGACTACAAGTACCCTATTTGGCTCCCTTCGACCTACCGATGTCGACACTTGGTTGGCCGAGCGTGTTTATACTAGACATATTTGATGGCTAGCGGATTGGGCGGGGGTTGAGGGACCCGAATATCGTCCAGGATATGCCAATTCATGGACGTTTTCTTCAAGACATTGAGTCCAAGGTGCTCGTCACGCATGTGATACCCAGGAAGGAGAATTCCCTATTGTGGTTGCGCGAACAATGCGGTACGATGTATATTACTGGGTGTATCAATTTGTATATCGTGTGGCTTGCTCACCTCCTCAGAGCTACCCACCTCCTCAGAGCTACCCCTACCCCAGACAAGTAGTGACATTATCTGAATTGAATTATTTTAAGTTGTTACATTTGAATTATATTTGGATTATATTGTCATGCTTATTATTTTGAATGTATATTTGCATTATCTCTATTTTATTTGGATATATAAAGTTTGAACAGGTACAACGTTGCTATAGCGGGTACAAATATACTACTGGGCAGTGGTATGTGGCCATACTGCCCAGCAGTTTTTTTTAATTCTACCCAGAATTGTCACGGTCATTGATCGTGATAATATTTTATTAAATGTCATGGGTTTGTCATGGTCCTTAACCGTGAAAAACTTGTCAAGGTCAAGAACCGTGACATGACCATGACAAGTCTAATGAACTTGTCATGGTCAATGACTGTGGCAAGTCCGTGATAACAAACGCTGTCACCCCGAGAATTATCACGGTCATTGACCTTGACAAGTCCAACTTGTCAACGTCAATGACCATGACAATCCGGCAGATTTGATGTAGTGGGAGAATACGCTTCCAAACAGTTATCCTACTTTGAAAAACATTTTGAAAGGTTTGGGAATGAAGTATAAATCAATTCATGCTTGTGTGTATAACTGCATACTATACCGAAAGGAGTATGAAAATCTCGACCGGTGTCCGGTATGCAATTAACCTAGATATGTCCAATCTACTGGCAAGGAAGGCACAATCTCAAAAGTGCCTCAAAAAGTGTTGAAATATTTTCCCATTGGCCCTAGATTAAAAAGTTTTTTCACCGTACGATGGATAGCGGAGGCAATGACTTGGCATACTAGGGAAGAAGAGAGAAAATCTCATGCGTCATCCTATTGATTCTATAGCTTCGAAGAGGTTGAGTTTTGAGTATCCCGATTTTTCTTGAGAATAGCGTAACATTCGTTTAGCAATATCAACAGATGGTTTCAATCCATTTGGAAATCTAAGCACCAATCAGAGTGTATGGCCAGTGATCCTAGCCCTACTCAACCTCCCTCTTTGAGAGTGTATGAGACATGAATTTTTGATGTTATTTTTGTTAATATCTGGGCCAAAGGCACCAAGTGAGGACATCGATGTCTATTTGTATCCTTTGGTAGAAGAATTAGATGAGTTGTAGGAAGAGGTTGTGCAAGCATTTGACTTTTTAAAAAAATAAGAGTTTACGTTGAAGCGGAAATGACTTACTATGGTATAATTCAAAATATATTTGAATTGGACTATGTAAGCTTCAAAGAGGTTCTATTTTAGTGTGATTGGGTAAGAGTTCAGGATAAAAATGTTTGTAAAGTTGATCTTGGCACCAATTTGATCATGGTTGACTTGTCCAACTTGAAGAGCAACGAACACGTGAGCGATGAGCTGTTTGTTTATGCTTTTCAAAAGGTTAAGCAAGTATTCTACTCGTAATATATCAATAACGAGCCATGGTCAATCATCCTACATGCACCAAAGCGCCTAAACAGTAGTGTGGATGTTTTGATTGCTCCTACTGAATATCAATACATTTTTTATGATAACCCGAATTTGAAACAATTTTTAGATTTGTAATAAATATTTCAATTATTTGTAATGACCAGTGGATGTATTATTCTGGTGCTTTATTATTATCGGACGATAATTTGATGCTTTTTATTCATGTGCACTTGATCATTTTAATGTTTGTAATAACCAGTGGGTGAATCAAAATTGGTTTTATTGAATGCATTGAATGTTAATTAAGATTTTAATCAATTTAAGCATTAATTCAAAATCCATGACCTAGGGGGCAGTGTGTGTAAATTGAATTTGGTATTGGGTATTGATTTAAATTGGTATAAATTGGTATTGGTATAAATTGAAATTGATACAAATTGGTATTGATATTGGTATAAATTGAAATTGATATCGTCTGTATTGTTATTATCGGATTTGAGCATTAATTCAAACTCCATATACATTTTTGTACTAATAATAACATTTTTTGCAGAAAGTGTCTTCATCCTAGTGCAGTAGCAGAGGCGACGAAGACTCCTCGACCAGTAGGCCCCAGAATGGGGAAAATAGGGGTCCGCCATTGAGAATAAGACAATATTATTGACTACATCGCTAGAGTTGCTGAACCCGATAGTTGGCCCAAGGTACACTGATTGGAGGGTCATGCCTAATGAGCTCAAGATTAGCATATGGGGAGGGGGGCACTACAGGTAGTGTATTTATATTTATATTTATATTTATATTTATATTTATAAGAAACTAACACTTACTTTCTTTTTGGTTTGTATTTGTTTGACAAGAGCAATTCGGCCTACCCCCACATGTCTGCGACTCCACTTTGGAACAGTTGTGGGATCAATATAAGACGTGAAAGAAGAATATGCGGGCACGGTACTTTGGAAAGACCCGAAAGTCCATTATGAGATTACATGACACCGTCCCCTCGAAGGAGCCGATCTCATTTGGATAGTGACAAAATTTTGTCGATAATGAGATCAATGAGCGACAATTGGCATCTCGACAATCGGGGAGGGAAAATCGGGCAAAAAAGTTAGATGTGCACTACTCGGGAAGGACATCTTACGCCGAGGTGGAGCACAGGATGGTAAGTTTTTATTTATAATAAATTTTAGTTTTATGTTATTCTAATTTATAATTACTTTGCATTACTTACTAATTCTTCATTATTTTATTTCAGGAGATGGGGAGTGGCCCTGGGGGTAGGCCACATAGGTTCGATGCCTATGTGATAATTTGGACAAAGAAGGGCAAGGACAAGGAGGTGGCCTCGAGCGTCAGAGCCACGATTGTAAGTTATAAATGTTTAATTTTTTTAAATTACGTTATAATTTTTTTATTTACTTAATTAACTAATCGTGTACTTTTTGTCATTTCAGGAAAATCTTAAGGAAGTGCATGAGCCGCAGTCTGATGCCGATAAATCATCTTTGGCTATGGACGCACTCAACCAAGTTCAAGGGATGGATCGCAAGAGGAGGACTAGGGGGTGAGATCGCGGGTAGGGAAGTCGAGGATCATCGGAATGGAGATGAGCAACACCGGGTTGGCACATAAGGTGGACACCCATGATGATAAGCTATCAAGGTTGGAGGTCACGGTCCTAGATATGTACCCTTTCATGAATAATCAGTTGAGGAAGGGGAGAAAAAGGAGAAGGGGAAGGGGAAGGAGAAGGATGTAGAGGTAGACGAGGACGTCACTGCTTCATTGTCGATATGCATGGACTCACCTCCATATGATCTATTCTGATATTGACTCCCATCGAGCGGCATATGTTAACAATCAGTTGGCACAACGTGTTTTTACTCAATATATATTGTGGGGAGTGAACAACAAGGGGGTTGAGGGAACCGTCCTTCCTCCCGATTATGCTGGTTCATGGACGTCCCCTCCAAAAAATTGAGGCAAGGGTTCTCGTCACGCATGTGGTGACGGAAAAGAAGAACTCACCTTTGTGGTTTCGCGAACAATGCGACATTCAACGAATTGATGGGGTTGTCAATGGATATATCGTGTGGACTTCCTTCCTCCTCCAACCTACTCAAGAACCTGTGCCATGACATAATTTCTACCTTTTTTATTTGGATATTAGATATTTGTATTTGTTTTTTATTTATTGGTTTAGATATGGATATTTGTATTTCTATTTTATTTGGATATGGATTATATATGCCATGATTTGGTACATGTTGATTTGGTACATTATTTCTATTTTATTTGAATATATGTCATTTGAACATGTATAATTTTTCTATAACAGGTAGAAATACACTATTAGGTAGTGCAATGGTCATACTGCCCAGCTATTTTTTTTTAATTCCGCTCAGAATTTTGATGGTAAAAAATCATGGCAAGTACATGATAATGAAACATATCACGAACTCGATGTGGTCTTTAACCATGACTATCCTTTTAGGTTTTGTCACGGGCTTATCACCACCCTTAACCGTGACAAAACTTATCAAGGTCAAAGACCGTGACAGGACCGTGACAAGTTCAATGAACTTGTCATGGTCTTTGATCATGACAAGTCCGTGACAAAGGAAGTTGTCACCCCCAGACTTTTCATGGTCAAAAACCTTGACAAGTTTGACTTGTCATGATTTTAGACCTTGACAAGTCGACAGTTTTGGTGTAGTGAATTGTTTATCATTCCTCTTTTAGAAGACTCGGAATATCCTTCTTCGAAACTAAAATTACGCTTTTTACCTTAAAATTAAATAATACCTCTTAAAGAGAACTTGCATTATGAATTCCAAAACTCGACAACTTTTCACTATCATGTTTTACAATAAAAAGTTGAAGAGAAACTATATTCTCAAAAGAGCCTTAAAAGATCAGTAGTGGAGACTTAAAACCCATGAGTTTTGAGCTATTCACCTTTTTGAGGGTTTTAACATATCTCCGAGTCACAAGTTGACTCAACTGTCTTTGGGTACTATACTTAGTCATTGCATGGTCTCATTATTTTTTAATTTTGGCATAATCACTGAGAATGACATTATTTTCGAATTGTGAGAAACATGTGTCTTGTAGTTTGTCCCGAGCACTCAACTATTTTTTGACTATACACCTACCATTTCTCCATATCACATTATCACTCACTTTAACCATTAACATTCCATACTTCCTTTGTGCTTATATATTCCAGATACCATTCATATATCATTCCCCATCACTACCACCGTTTTTGAGAAAAATAGTGCTTGAAATTGTCAATGTAAAAATTGTCTTCATTTGTGTTATGAAAAGAAAAATGCATCGCAATAAAAAAGAGAAAAAAATGAAAACAAAAAAACAAATAGAAAAAGAAGCAGAGAAAAAGAAAGAAAAAATAGAAAATAAAAGAGAGAAAGAGAGACCGTGCATTCATATATTTAAAAAATGAAGACATTAGTAAGTCAAATTATTTCCCACTCCTCTCAAAAACCCTACCATCATATTATCCTTCTTCTTCATCTCATTTTCCCTCATGCCTTACATAAAACCCATTCTCACCCATGGTGAGGTGTTCGGACAAGCAAGAAGTTTATATGGTGAATAACTCGACGTTCTCAACATAGTGGTTAGCATTCGTTCATGAGATCAAAATTCTTTCATGTATCTGTCAATTATTATAAGTATGTGAGACGTTTGATGTTGTTTACATTTACTCACCTCCTCACACACTAGAGAGATATTCTTACTCAGTTCTCATAGAGTTCGATTCAAAGAGATATATCTAGTGAGAATTTAAATCAAAGCGTTGATTCTATACAAGCGATCTAAGAATTACTCTTATAATACTTACGATTGTTTCACACAACACATGCTGAGTTTTAGGAAGGATCATGCTTTTGGTATCAAGTAATTTTATGCCACATTTTGATGGATGAACATGGTATTCCTTGGTTTTTTTAATTGAGTTGTATAGCTTTTTGTCGTCAAATAAAAGACTGCCTTTCAATAAAAAAAATGAATTTTGTGGGTAAATTCACTTAAAACCCTCATGAGACAACACTCGTCATGTAGGAAAACCTATAGGTTTAACGGCTCATTGCATATGCTAAGTGCAATCACAAGTGCCTACAAAAACGACACACTTTTGGGAACTTATCTTTTTCCTCTCTATTTTTTCTCGAGGACTAATAATGTTCTATTTGGGCGTGGTGTGATAAGAATCCAAAAGTATTGATTTTATAACCCAAAATGGTCTTATGTTCCTATTTATCTATATTGCATGTCAATATGCAGCCACGACATCAAATAGTGCTAAATCAAGTCAATTGCGACAAAGTAGTTATCAAATGCGTTAAATGAAGACATCAAAGCGACCATGAAGTTAGAAGTTCCGTTTTTCAGCTCGCCCATATGAGTTCCGATGCCTTAGACCCTTTCTCATACCAAACTTAAGCCTAAACCAAGCCTACTTCATCAACCGAGCCTTGTGTGTGTTTAGTTGTAATTTTATTATTTTTTAGATTTTTAATTGATTAATATATAATTTTTATATTTTATTTGCGTGCATATAGTTGTGTATATTAGGGTCCTTTATCGTGAGTCAGTTAATTTTATATTATTTATATAAAAATAATAGGTTTTCATTTATTTATTTTGTTTGTTTTTAGTTTGTATTTGTTTTTAGTTTAGTTTGGTTTTGTTATTATGAATATTATTTTGTTTTATTTTATTTATGTGAGTCTTTTATTTTTAGGTTATGAATTTAATTTATTTAGTTTTAATAGATTTTATATTTTTTTAGTTTTGTTTTATATTTAATTTTTTATAAACTTGTAAATATTTAATTTTAGGTTAGAATTTTATTTTTTAATTTTAGTAGATTTTTATTTTTTTAGTTTAGTTTTATTAATTTTATATTTTGTAGTTGTGTCTTAGAATGAATTTTATTTTATCTTTTTGATGTACATTAGACTCACACACACACACACGCACACACACATTAAACCCTACATGCTAGCACGCCGAAATAAAAAAGGGAAATTTACAATTAGGTCTTTTGGTAACTATTTTTAAATATTTAAGAACAATTTACTATTAGGTCTACTTGTTATGCCACTAGCGTGAACTTCTACAAGAAGAGAATTAGTAGACCTAAGTGTTTAAAATTTGTCAAAATACCTTTAGTGAGGGATCTAAGATTACTTTCCTCAATAAAAAAACAACACACGCCCTATTACACTACACCCCAACACACCCAAACACCTCTCCATGATCTTCAACCTCTCATCCACATTCTCCCTATTCCCTCCATTACCATCTCTCACCCACATTATCCTTCCTCCCTCCATTACCAAACACTACACAACCACCAAACCAACTAACCCGACCACCTAATTCACCCTGAACCCCAAAACCCGGACCTACGAACATACCAACCCATCCTTCATTTACCTGGTCGCGACCAGCCTCAACCTCCCCCCTGTCCGGCCAAACAACAAAAACCTCAATCCAACCTCAATTAAAACCCATATGATACCCAATACCCATATCTGAAACCTACCCCATGACTCGCTCCCATTCTTGTAACTCGGGTCTACAATCGAAACCTAACAACCGTAGCTAACCCACCGGACTGCCTAACCCCTACTTCGGCCTTATGCTCCAAATTTACGAACCACGCGGAGTTACTTAGCCCCAAACACCCCGACCCAACTCCTCTTCTACCAATTTCAAGAAACCCAGCAGCTCTTATGCAACCCCCTTTCAACATTTTATTATAACTGTAACCCACCTGTCATACCCCAAGATTCAAACCAAGACCAATTCCCAACAACTTTATCTCTCCCACAAAAATAGGAACAAAGCTTAAGCCAAATAGAAAAAGACCCACGTGATTTTTAACTGTTGAAAATTATATTTTACTTGGCAAAGATTCAAATACCACCAAATCTTCCAAAAACCATGTGTGGGTTATAAAAGAAAAAAAGAGCATCTAAAAAAAGGGATCTTCATTTCAGTTTTAAAAGTGAGATAAGTTATGCCTCAACACTATATAAAGAGTCTTTACAATTTTAGAAAATATCTCAATATAGGGTAGTGTGGTAGAAATTATCTCAATTGAATGAATTTTTATGTACAAATTTATAGTGGGAGGCTGTGTATTTTTAGCAAATGTTTCTCACTATTTAATAGTGCATTGGGAGTTCATTTAGAGGGAGAAATAATTAGATGCAAATCTTTGTTGGGGTTGTTTATAATTTTAGCAAACATAATTCAGACATTGATGAGTATTTGTGAGTTCACCCATTTGTACATATTGTAGATACTCTCTCCTTTCTTTTTTGTATTTAATTTTTCTCTCTTTGAGATTGTTACTTATTAAGAGAAAAAAATTGTAAATATTTTATTTAGTTAGACTTTTATATTTTATTATTTTATTTTCTGCATTTTCTTTTAATTAATTAATTTAGACTACTTTTAATATTTTTTTAGGACTCATATTATATCAGTTCATTTTAATTTAAAAAATATATATATTTATTTCATTCGTATTTTCTTCTTAGTTAAGTAAAAAATTCTTAGAAAAATACCAAAAATAATAACATGAAAGTGATTTTGCAATTATCTTCACATGTTTAGTTCTTCACACATGAAAGTTGGTTTAACGCCCTTACTTAGCATTTTACTCTATATTCATTGTATCACATTATGTAGATATTAATTGGGTTTTGAGCGAAAGACTTTATACTACAATGATACACACAAGAGTTCTTTCGATCAAATGGCGTCATTGTTGCTTTCTTGAAGATTGAAGCAATGTGTAGATTTGTAATTTTTTTTAGTTGCAGTTATTCCTTCTCCCTCATCATTAGAATTGTTGTATTAGGAGTATTCAGTTTTTGTATTTATTTGGGTGCATTTTAACACCAATTTATTTGTAATAATTATTCATAAAACAAAAAAAAAAGCGAACATGGAAACAGGACAAAAGAGAGAGAGAACGAGAGAGCCTTTGGAGTAGATTTTGAATCCTCTCTATTTTGGATTCGTAGGACTTCCGGGGATGACTGAAGTTAGGCGAACTTCCCTCTAGTTGACTCAACTCGGTCTTCGACCCACGTGTTTAACAACCGTGGGAGGTAAATTTCTTTATCACTCGTGACTCTCCTGCAAGCGAGTTCATTTTTTTGTGATTATTTGATCCTCTGTTCTTTTAATTTTTGCATCACACTTAATTTGAATGGTTTTATTAATTAATCTACCTAAGGCCTAAACCCGATTATTGCAACGAGTTGGGATTTCATCACCCAATAAATCACTTTATTCCATTTGCTTGTTACCCCGTGACATCACTTAATTAAAATCAACCAACTAGCAAGCCAATTAGGATCGGTGTTTATTAGGACCCTTTTGGACCGAGACCCTCGAAGGATACTCTAATGAGTCCTTTCCACCCCTTCCAATCTTCAATCGACTTTCTTAAGACTATTGTCTAGGGAAACTGTGTTTTAAGTGAGGCCACCCAGTAAAACGGGTTTGTTCTTTCCCCAGCGTGGTACCGGATGGTCGATTGTTGTAGTAGCTACTGTGGTGATCTTTAACCAGTAAGCCTCTTGCTCTCTCGGGAAGAAAGTAGGAGCATAATTTTTTCAAAGGCAACGTACGACTCTGTGTTTTTGTCACCCGCCGTTTAGTTAAAATTTGACTACCCTATCACTCAATTGAAGATGATAATTGCCTACGTGCCCGTTAAGATTTTTCCTTTGCTCGTATGTGCCTAATTTAACTCTTTTGGTAGTCGATTTTCTGCTCGTCCTTTTGAATTTCAAAAAGAGTCCATTTTATCCCCTTTTTCGAAAAATCCTAAAAATATTTTTCTCCTTTTAAAAAAAAATCACAACAAGATTTTCTTTCTTTTTTAATATTCCAAATGCCAAAATATTTTCCTTTTCTTATTTTCAAAAATCACAAAAAGATTTTCTTTTCTTTTGAAAAATATTTCAAAATCCAAAAATATTACTCTCGTCATGGCTGAAGAACGTCCTTTAAGGGAATACTTTAGCCATTTTCCATTATCTCGAAGCATGTTTGAAGTTTAGCACGAGTCGAACCTCCATAATTTACTTCGTGGCTTTAACTCTCTCACACACACTGTTGATAATTTTGCGTCGTCCACGCACACATCTCATATTCCACCGCCTCCGGTGATGAGTGTTAACCCATCTAATGCTTCGCTGTGAAGCTGCTTCTTTTCAGTCGATCACTTGTGCCCATGAGTGTCCATATCTTCCATATCCATCCAAACCAACCATGGCCCAATTGTATCTATATGAGACTATTTCGGAACCACCCTCGTCATATTGAAAACACATATCCAATGTCGAGGGGTATGAGCACCCAAGCTATTCATGGAGGCTTAATCACCCTCCCATGCAATATGAATCCCAAAAACATGTTGTGGATCCTTACAGTTTTCGACTGTCATCGCAACCTAGTGCACCTCATCCCTATTTGTCCCCTCACTATGCTCCTCATAATTATCTACCTTTTTTTCTTTCACGAAGAAACTTCTCTCATGTATGTTGAACTTGTCCCTATTTCTCCCACTTCATATGAGTATTATACGCGTCTTAATGTCTATAGTGAGTTGTCTCCACCTCATCCACCATCGCCACCCACCAAGACTTCACCACCACCATCCAAATTAGCTCTCAAAAGTCTCTTTCACAAGTTCATCCTTGAAAAATAGCACACTCTTCAATCTTAAACTGACGCCCTTCAGAACAAAGATTAAATTAATTTGAGTGCATGAGAGAGTTGGATTACACCCCAAGTGAACCCCTTATTGCACCCACGTGGAGTGATGCTGAGTCATCTTGTGATATGACTTTTGTGTATGACCAACCATATCATCTTGAGAATCTCGAAGTTGAGACCACCCCATGATCCGGGACCCCAATTGATAATTGTGTCAATTTACCCACTGATTGTGAGACAGATCAAACCCCGCATTCTCCTAAAGAGCCCACAATTAAGGTTTCTATTCCTCATCCCTACGCATCCGACAATATGCTCAAATTTACACGCATTGTGCTCACTGTGTGTGTATCCTAGGCACCCATTTCTTATAGGTTAGCTCGGCTACGAGTGCTCCTCAATGTCCTGAGATTAAATCCGAGATGGTTCCTACCACTCTAGATATGGATCCCGTCCACACATGCTTGGCTCACTTTGAGTTCGATTTTGATGTTGATATCTCAGATGTTCGTGCCTCGTTATATTTTCTCACCGCCTCTATTGGTCACTTATGGGTGGATAAGTTGATCGCCCAATCCTTTACCTCCATACTCCCTATTGCGAGTGCCCTTGAGGGTACCTTTGCACCTCATGGTGAATGTGTGTCCCATACTCTCGAGTTTGATCATCTTACCCTAACCTTTGTACCACGTGACACCCATTGTCCCTTTCACCCCACCACTGGGTTTGGACCTTGCTCTTGCACCTCACATGTTCCCATCCATGTATTTAGATCCTCACCTGAATCCTCCCTCCACCATAGTGCTCCACGAGCCCACTCCTGCTTTTTTTTATCTACCATCCCATCCATGAGAGTATTTGTGATACTACCCACTTATGTGACACTGAACTTGTTCTTTCATGCCCACCACTCGTATGTCATGGTGATTGTTATGACGTGTCACGACGTGACCATTATTATCGTTCATTTATATAACGCTCATGCGCTTTATCTGAGGCCCACCTCGTCACTATTTCTAAACCATTTTGCCTCTATATCCAATTAGATCACCATGCTTATAGGGCTCTTTTTGCCCCCACCTTTACACCCAATAAGGCTCGTGATTGGTCCTTTTTCACCCTTACCTTTTCTTTTCTTCCCCTACACTTCCCCCCACCCACCCTTGGTCTATCGATGCTTTACATCGTGTTCATCACTTTACCATACAAGTGCATTAACCTTATAGCTTTTATCCAACAAGACTGATTGTTTAGTCTTGTTTGGGGGTGATTCCCATCACCCACACCATTTCTGGCACCTCGATCTCTCCTAGTTTTATCTTTTTTTTGGGTGAGTTCCGGTCGGTCTGGCTGAAGACATTAAACTTAGAGCTACTAGGAGGTTGCCCGTCATATTTTGTTTCCGAGTATGAGTCTTATCCTGTTTGGGGGTGGTGTTCTATCCTTCCTCAATCATATTCACATGCTTTATAGACTTGTACATATTTTTGTGCAGCATATGTTCTTTCGGTTACACCTCTACTAAAATCCTGCGGTACGTTTTCATTAGCGGTTCGTTATGTTAATCTCTTTCCTACCTTGTACTTTTCATTTTAATATATGGTTTTATCACCGAGGACGATGTTTTCTTTTGTTTGAGGTTGGAAAAATTATCAAAATCGTACCTCTTTTGAAAAAATTTCATAAACAAATAATTTAAAATCCTTTTTGTGTAGTTCAACAAAATTTTGATGACATGAATTATTTATCATCCCTCTTTTAGAAGTCTCGAAATATACTTTTTCGAAATAAAAATTACACTTTTTACCTTAAAATTAAATAATACCTCTTAAAGCGTACTTGCATAATGAATTCCTAAACTCGACAACTTTGCACTATCACTTTTACAATCAGAAGTTCAAGAGAAATTATATTCTCTAGAGAGCCTTAAAAGATCACTAGTGGAGACATAAAACCCGTGAGATTTGATTTATTCACCTTTTTTAGGGGTTTTATGTATCTCCAAGACACAAGTTAACTCAACTATCTTTGGGTACTATACTTAGTCATTGCATGGTCTCATTATTTTTCAATTTTGGCATAATCACTGAGAATGAAATCATCTTCGAGTTGTAAGAAGCATGTATCTTGTAGTTTGTCCCGAGCGCTAAACTATTTTCTGACTATACACCTACCATTTTTCCATATCACATTATCATTTACTTCAACCATTAACATTCCGTATTTCCCTTATGCTTATATAGTCTAGATACCATCCATATATCATTCTCCATCCCTTGTGTTATGAAAATAAAAATGCATTCTAATAAAAAGGAGGAAAAAGAACAAAAAAATAGAAAAAGAAGTAGAGAAAAAGAAAAAAAAAGAGAAAGAGAGAGCATGCAATCATATATTTAAAAAAATGAAAATATTAATAAGTCAAATTATGTTCCACTCTTCTCAAAAACCCTACCATCATAAAATCCATTTTCTTCATCTCATTTTTTCCTCATACTTTACATAAAACCCATTTTCACCCTTGGTGAGGTGTTTAGACAAGTGAGATGTCTATATAGTGAATAACTCGACGTTGTCAACATAGTGGTTCTAATTCGTTAATGTGATCAAAATTCTTTCATGTATATATCAATTGATATAAGTTTGTGAGACGTTTGATCTTGTTTACATTTACTCACGTTCTCACACACTAGAGAGATATACTTACTTATTTCTAGGAGAGTTCAATTCAGGGAGATATATCTATTGAGAATTTAAGTTAAAGTGTTGATTTTATAAAGTCGATCTAGGAATTAATCTTATGATACTTAAGATTGTTTCACATAACACATGCTGAGTTTTAGGAAGGATTACGCTTTTGGTATTAAGTAATTTTATGCCACACTTTGTGGGAAGAACATGGTATTCCTTGGTGTCTTTTTAATTTGGTTGTATAGCTTTTCGTTGTCAAATAAGAGACGGCCTTTTAATAAATAAAAATTAAATTTTATGGGTAAATTTACTTCAAACTCTCATGAGACAACACTCGTCCTGTAGGGGCTCGTTGCACATGCTAAGTGCAATCACAAGTGCCTGCGAAAATGACACAGTTTAATTTCTTATCTCCGTTCTCTCTATTTTTGCTCGAGATCTAGCAATGTTCTGTTAAGAGGTGGTGTGATAAAAATCCAAAAGTGTTGATTTTATACGCCAAATAGATGCATTTTAGTCAATCGTTTTTTATAAAAATGGTCTTATGTTCCTATTTATCTATATTGCTTGTCAATATGCAGTCGAGGCATCAAATAGTGCTAAATCAAGTCAATTTCGACAAAGTAGCAGTCAAATGCGTTAAATGAAGAAATCAACACGACCACGAAGTCAGAAGTCCCATTTTTGAGCTCGCCTAGTAGAGTTCCATTGCCTTAGACCCTTTTCTATACCAAACTTAAGCCTAAACTAAGCCTACACCATCAACCAAGCCTTGTGTGTGTTTAGTTGTAATTTTATTGTTTTTTTAGATTTTTAATTGTGTCTTATATAATTTTTATATTTTATTTGCGTGCATATAGTTGTGTATATTGGGGTTCTTTTATCGTGAGTCAGTTATTTTTATAGTATTTAGATAAAAATAATAGGTTTTAATTTATTTAATTTATTTATTTTTAGTTTTTATTTATTTTTAGTTTAGTTTAGTTTTTTTGTTAATAATAATAATAATAATAATAATAATAATAATAATAATAATAATATTATTATTTATTTGATTTATGTAAGTCTCTTATTTTTAGGTTAGGAATTTAATTTATTGTTTTTAATATATTTTATATTTTTTTAGTTTTGTTTTATATTTAATTTTTTATAAACTTGTAAATATTTGTTTTTAGGTTAGAATTTTATTTTTTATTTTTTTTATTTTACTAGATTTTAATTTTGTTTTCTACTTTAATTTTATTAATTTTATATTTAGTAGTTGAGTCTTATAATGAATTTTATTTTATCTTTTTGGTGTACATTACACACACACACACACACACACACATTAAACCCCAACACACTAACACACCGAAGCAAAAAACTTACTCACACCCTATTTCGCTACACCCCCAGACACCCAAACACCACTCCATCATCTTCAACCTCTCACCCACATTCTATATCTTCCCTCCATTACCAAACACCACACAACCACCAAACCCACTAGTCTGACCACCTAATCCACCCAGGACCCCAAAATTCGGACCTACGAACCTGCCACTCCATCTTCAATTCACCGGGTTGCGGCCTGCCTCAACCTCCATCTTGTCCGAACCAACAACAAAAACCCCAATTCAACCTCCATTAAAACCCAAATGAAACCCAATACCCATATTTAAAACCTACCCCATGACCCGCTCATATTCTTCTAATTCGGGTCTACAACTCGAAACCAATAGCCCCAGCTGACCCACTGGACTGCTTAATCCCTACTCCGGCCTTATTCTCCAAACCCACGAACCACCCTAATTTACTTAACCCCAAACACCCCGACCCAGCTCCTCTTTTACCCATTTCAAGAAACCCAGCGGCTCTTGTGCAACCGCCTTTCAAGACCTGTTTATAAATGTAACCTACCTGCCATACCTCGAGATTCAAACCAAGACCCATTCCTAACAACTTTATCTCTTCCACAAAAATAGGATCAAAGTTCAAGCCAAATAGAAGAAGACCCACATGCTTTTAACTGTTGAAAATTATCTTTGACTTGTAAAAGATTCAAATCCCACAAAATCCTCCAAAAACCACCTGTGGGTTATAAAAGAAAATAAGAGCAGCTAAAAAAAGGGATCTTCATTTCAGTTTTAAAAACGGGATAAGTTATGCCTCAACACTATAAAGAGTATTTGCAATTTTAGCAAATCTCTCAATATAGGATAGTGTGGTAGAAATTATAGGATAATGTGGTAGAAATTATCTCAATTGAATGAATTTTTATGTACAAATTTATAGCGGGAGGGTTTGTATTTTTAGCAAATGTTTCTCACTATTTAAAAGTGTATTGAGAGTTCATTTAGAGGGAGAAATACTTAGATGCAAATCTTTCTCGGGGTTCTTTGTAAATTTTGCAAACTTAATTAAGACATTGATGAGATTTTTGGAGTTCATCCATTTGTACATATTGTAGATATTCTTCACCTTTCTTTTTTTGTATTTAATTTTTCTCACTTTGAGATTGTTACTTATTAGGAGAAAATTTTGTAAATATTTTATTTAGTTAGAATTTTATATTTCATTATTTTATTTTCTGCATTTTCTTTTAATTAATTAATTTAGACTAATTTTAAGTTTTTTAGGACTCATATTATATCAGTTTGTTTTAATTTAAGAAAAATATATTTATCTCATTAGCATTTTCTTCTAAGTTAGTTTTCATCACACTTAGTTATTTAAAAATTCGTAAAAAAATACCAAAAATAATAACATGAAAGTGATTTTGCAATTATCTTCACACGTTTAGTTCTTGACTCTTAAAAGTTGGATTGACACCCGTACTTACCACTTTCCTCTATATTCATTTTTTTACATTGTGTAGGTGTTAATTGGGTTTTGTGCGAAAGACTATTCTACAACGATACACAAAAGAGATCTTTCAATCATGATTCACTTTTTCTTCCTCTATTTTGTAGCTCAAGATAAGAACCCAGAACGTTCCCTTCGTGAGTTAAGAGGTGCTAATCTTTTCAAGGCTTGGAGGGTCTGAGAAAGATTGCCTGGTGGTAAGCATCCTCATACTGCATCTTACTTGCCGGAGTATAAAAACATCACTACCAGTTTCATTGCTTGATCGATAGACAAAATCCCTGCATGTGAATTTTTCGATAAAGAGTCCTCTAGTCGAATTGTGTTAGGGGAAGAAGAAGAAGAAGAAGAAGAAGAAGAAGAAGAAGAAGAAGAAGAAGAAGAAGAAGAAGAAGACGAAGACGAATAAGACATGGTCATCCTTCTTAAAGAGGACAATGATAATCATCAATGATAATGACTAGGCCATGCTATCTGATTGGATAAAGTCTCTGAAGAAAACTGAGAGAAATTCCCCTAAAGTCAATGGTTCTATCTTGGGGACCAAGGGGAAAGAGAAGGAGGTAGAGAAGAAGAAGAAATAAGAGGAGGGGAATAAAAGAGAGAGACAGACAGAAAGAAAGAAAGAAGAGGATCGGAGATGAGGAGAGAAGAGGAGAGGAAAAAGAAGTAGTCTCCAAAGGCCCAAACTAAATCCTTTCTCTCTCTTGCTACTTCGGGGTCCAGTGTGGCCAACACCCACTTGACCTTAATTTGCTAAAGGGGGAAGTGCTCTTAGCTGACCGTGAGCACTCATCGTGACTTGGGCCAGATCAACTGGTGCTCAAGTTTGCACGAGAACTTACTCTGGTAAACATTATCTTCTAGTCATCATTTCTCTCTATTCATATTCTTCGTACCAATTTTTCCTTTTTTGTCCTTGAAATTTCTGTCAGATTTTACTACACTATTGGATGGTCAGGACGACCAGTCCAAAAATAACCAGGAGCAAAAGAAGCCCTAAAGAAGTCTAAACATGACTTGGTCGATGCCTGGGCTGCACTTGATCAGGACAGATACAAGTCAACAATGGATTGTGCCGACCTTCAGGCGACCAATAGCCTTGTGATTGCAGAGAAGGACAATATGGTAGAAGAAAAATTGGGCCTGGTTAGGAAGGTCCAAAAGTTATAGGGAGAGATCCTAATCATAAAGGATAATAGTTATGTGGATGGCTGGAATGTGGACTATGACGATGCTGAGACCTAAATTACTTACGCCAAGAAGGTGTCCTTTAAGATGGGATGGGACCAAGCCTTGGGGGTAGCATGAGTCCCTCTAGAGTCCGACCTGTGCCAACTACATTCTTCAGGGCCTTCTCCAATTATTGATGAGGAGCTTCCTGTTGGTCAGCCTGTCGACCATACTGGAAAAGAATCTACTGAGGTCGAGATGGGTGCCGACCAAGTGGGGAGAGCTATCGAGAAAAGGAAAGAGCCAGAAATTCTGAGCAGGTGAAGGAGTGAAGTCCCGTAGTTTTAGGGTTTTTTTTGTTCGTTTATTATAATATTATTTCCTCTCTGATTATAATGGATTTTGCCTCCCCCTTAATTATCAAAGAAAAAGTGTTCTTTTTTCTATTGATGTTCTTTTTTTATTCTACTGTTTGTAGCTTATCATCTTATAAGACTACATCTCTCCTTCCTTATATTTGGGGAAGGTTTTGTGCCCAAGTGTGAGCGGACAGGCTCGCTGAGACTTTTTAAAGATCTACAAGCAGTTGAAAATAAGGATTGCAGCATATAAGAAGCAATCCGAGATGGTGGCAAAGCTAAAGGATGATATCCAAGTCATGGAGGAGATCGGCTCTTCTATGCAAGAGGAAACAAATGATTTGAGGGCCTAACTTGTAGTAAGAAAAGATATGGGCCAAGTAGGCGAGGTGATTCAGGCTGAAAATGAAGACTTAAAGAAGGAGGTCATTGAGATAAAAAGAGATGTCTAGAGAGGATATATCATTTCATCTAGTCTTTAGAGAGAAGTCATAAAAATAAGGCATATTTTCAAAATGGGTCCTGGGGAAGAGTAATCATTAGGATATATTGAGGGATGGACTAATGCACTAACAAGAATGAAAGACGCTAAGGAGGTGGCATTCAAGAATGGGTGGCTGATTACCCTTGGGGAGCTCAAGACCCCAAAGGAATTAGGAATGTGGTACAAGTACCAGGTTGATTGCCCATCTTATTGTTAACTCCCTTTATTAAAGGATAATAAGTGGATCCTAATTGATGCCATTCCTTACATCTTTTGAATGATTATCTTGAATATGAGGAGGAGGTGTTATCTCCTAATATGGATGATTGTTGGAGAGAACACATAGCTGAATATCTAACTCTCCATCCGTAGTTGGTCTGAGTCCTAGTATGATTTTTGGTATATATTTTTACAATTGTACTCTTTAGTCTTTTGTCAAAATGTACAAAGTTTGTTTGTCAATTGTATCACATTTTGAGCATGCTCTAACAAAATATAGTTAATCATTACTTCTGTATTTTGGCTACTAACTAGGATGAGTTGATATTTACCAATCATTTAGGACTTTTGCTTATTAAATAATATTGTTAGTCATTTTGGGGGTTTCATCGATAAATGATTTAGTGTCTGAGATTAATCATTTTGGGCTTTTGCTGACTAAATTAATAAATTACAAGTGTTAATAATTTTGGACCTTCGCCGACTAAATGAGTTGATAACTTGTGTCAAACATTCTTTCAGGCCAACATGCCGTAACAATATCATTTAATTCGCCTTACCTGTTAGGTTGTGTTATCACATTCACTAGGCCTAGTGAGATGATGGAAAGAATGCACATGGTTAATGGGACATCCACCCTATCAGGTTTTAAACGATAAACACAGTTAGCAACCACCCTAGGTTGGATTTTTGCCTAAGGATCCCCTGTAGGGATTTTGCTATTGTCGGGGTAACTCATGAGATCTTTTGTGTTTGTTTATGACAAAGACATGAGGGTTACAGGAACTAAAATAAACTTAATAGCGTATCATAATTATTATAAACCTTGCTCGGTATAAGGATATTCCTTGATTAAGAATATGTTGAATGACCTATTGTAATCCAATGGAGTTCTGTTATGTGCGAGGAAGTTCCTTGGTTTAAGTAACCTAAGCAATTTACCGTAACCAAAGGTGATTCCACTTTATGTTGAGATAGTGGAGTTATCATTTGGAAATGGCGCATAATATTAAGATACATAACATAAAATTGAGACAGTTAATATGCAAAAGAGAAATGCGAGAGCCAAAGGGCCTTTCCTCATTGAATAATAACTTGAGAAAAACATAAGTTTGAAATGAAAATTTGCATAAACTAAATGTGCTGAAAAGGATTAAGAAGACAAAAAGTAAAAATTCTTGAGATTGGGTGCATTTCATGCTCTTGGTATCTCCCTACCCTCTAGCGTTTCCAAATGATATGCTCTTTGAAGGTCGTCCCTGATCACCTTAAAGGGTTATTTCCAGTTTGGTCCCAACTTACAATCTCATGATCTTACGACACTATCGAGGACTTTCCTTAGGACATAATCCCCTACATGGAATTTTCTCGAATTGACTTTCCTGTTATACTCTTTTTCCTGCTATTGCTGATATGAATCCAACTTGATCATAGCCTATTCTCTTCGCTCGTCTACTAACTCAAGTTAAGTGCACAATGCATCGTCATTTTACCCTAGTCAGCCAAGTTTGTTCTCATAGTATGGAGACCTTCTTCAAGAGGGATAATAGCTTCCATTCCATAGGTGAGCGCGAATGGTGTTTCCTCAGTTGGTCTCCTAGGAGTAGTACGATAGGTCCAAAGGACATAGGGGATCTCGTCTACCCAGGAACTCCTTACCTTTTTAAGCCTTTTCTTTAGGCCTCGAGCATTATTTTATTGTAAGCTTCAGCCTGACCGTGGCTCTAAGGGTATTCCCCATAACTGAAATGATGCTTGATGTCATGCTCATCACAAAAGCTTTAAAAGAAACTACTTTTAAACTACGTGTTATTGTCGGTGACGATAATTCTCTATATCCCAAAGCATGTTATGACACTCTTCTAGATGAACCTTGTCATATCGGCATCATAAATATTCTCTAGTGGTTCTGCCTTTTCCCACTTGGCAAAGTAGTATGTGCTGACCACAAGATACTTGTAATTTCTAGTTGCGATAGATAGTGGTCCCACAATATCCAATACTTATTACGTAAATGACCAAGGGTTAGTCAAGGATTTTATGTGGCTAGCTGGCTAATCAACCACACGAGAGAATTTCTAGCATTTTTCATATTTATAAACATAGATACTTGCATCCCCTTGAATGTGAGACCACCAATAGCCTTCTTTGATCGCTCAAAAAGCTAATGACCTCCCTCCTGCATAACTCCCACAAATATAATTATGAAGCTTGCTGAGAACTTGCTCGATGTCTTGCTGGTGGATACACTAGAGGTAAGGCTTGTGAAGGATCTTTTGTCGAGCATTCCCCCTGGGTCAAGGTAGAAATGAGTTGTTTTTACTCTCACTTGATGAGCCTCTTTCTTATCACCCGTCAGCACGTCCTTTTGTAAATATGCAACGATGGGATCCATCCAAGTAGGGGCATTTTTGCTAAGAGGACCTGATCGAAAACCATCAATTGGTCAATGCTAGGCATGGTGAGGAACTCTACCTGAATAGTCCTTCTAAGATCAGAGTCCACTGCTGAGCTTAGAGCTACTAAGGCGTCGACGTGAGTCTTTTACCCCCGGGGGAAATACTAAATGTGATGCCTCTGAAATCCTTCCATAACACCTTTCACTATAATAAGGTAGGATCCCATCCTATCATTTTCACGTTAAAATCTTCACTCATATACTTGGAGACCAGTTTGGAATCATCGAACATGTTAAGGCACTTTTCCTTAATAATCCGACTTTGCACAAGCCAACTATCGGTGCTTCATATTCATCTTCGTTATTGGAGGATTCAACTCCCAACTTGATTCCTTGCTCAATGATAGATTCTTCTAGTGTGATACGGAAAATCCCTACTCCTATCCCTTAGAATTGGAGGCTCTATCAACTTATAGGGTCTAGTCCCTAGACTGTGCTTCCTTATTTTTTGATTGCTCCATTACTTGTTGATCAGTGGGATAGTCCCCCATGAATTCGGAGATGAAATCGTCCAAGACTTTTCCCTTAATTTTTATTCTTAGATGAATGTAAATATTAAACCTTTTGAGCTCGACCGACCACTTTGAGAGTCGTTCGAAGAGGTTAAATTTTTTAAGAACAACGTTGAGGGGGAATGAAGTGATCACTTTTATTGAGTGATCTTCAACGTAGTGTTTTGCCTCTTAAGAGGCAACCACTAATTCTTAGACTAGTTTTTCTAATGGCAAGTAGCATTCTTTTTCATTCAGAAGCGTCTTACTATCGTTGTGGAAGGGGTACTATCCACCCTCCTTCTTACATACTAGAGACGAGCTAACAACGTGGTCTGATACTGTGTGATAGAGGTATAGAGGATCTCCATCGTCGGTGATCACCAGCATGGGAGGTTTTCTAAAGTAAGACTTAATCTCCTCTAAATCTCTTGACTAGTCATCATTCCTTATGAGGCCCTTATCCTTCTTTAGTAGCTAAAATAATGGTTGGCAACATTTTGAGGACTTAAAGATAAAACGATTGAGCACTGCAAGCATCCCAATACGCTTTTAAATGTCCTGTAACTTCTATGGGGGTTGGACTTTGTTGATCACATCAACCTGATCAGGATTGGCCTCAATCTTTCTTTTGTTGACTAGATAACCCAAAAAATTTCCTGACTGGACACCGAATGAACATTTTCTTGTGTTAAGTTTCATCTGATACTTCGTGAGGATTTTTATGGTTCTAGCTAAGTCCATGAGGTCATCATCTCTATTATTTCTCTTGACCAACATGTCATCGATGTATACCTCTATGGTATCCCCATCTGCTGGTTGAACATCTTCGTGACCAGCCTCTCTTAAATTGCCCATGCGTTCTTTAGGTGCATGACCTTGTAACAATATAGACCAACTTGAGTTATGAAGGATGTTTTATCTTGGTCATGGATAAACAACGAAATTTGATGGTACCCTAAATAGGTATAAAAATAACTCATCCTCTTACAAGCTACTATAGGGTCAACCAGCTGATCAATCATAGGTAATGGGAAACTGTCTTTAGGGCAGGTCCTATTGAGGTCTGTGAAATCAATGCAGACCCTCTAAATTTTGTTTCTTTTCTACACTACCACAGGGTTGGATAACCATTTGGGGAACTGAACCTCTCGAATTTATTTTGCATCCAAAAGCTTCCCAACTTCGTTCTTCGTCGCTCTAGACTTTTTGGGAGTTATTCGACATTCCTTCTGAATAGTTGTCTTGAAGGTTAAATAAACATGAAAATGACCATATCAATGATATGGATCCTAGTCTCCTTCACCCCTAGTTGACCATATCGTAGTTGCTATTTATAGGGTGTAGCCCCATCTTGGGCTTTCTCTAAAGCATCCTTCGGTTCCTTTTTCTTCTCCTTTCTGGGGAGTATGGCTTCCACAAAGCATTTTCTTTAAGTGGCTTGGTCACCACAAATCTCTACCATGCCCCAGTCGGTGACACACTATAATTTTTGGTCGTAAGTGGATGGTACAACCTTCATGGCGTGCAACTAGCCTCTGCCTAGAATGGCGTGATATGTAGATTCTATGTCCACCACCAAGAATTCAATCAGCTTTAAAATATTTTCTACTCGAAACAAAAAATTATCTTTCCCAATGGCATCCTAACTTTCCCCGCGAAGTCAATCAATGGAACTATGGCCTCTTTGAGGTAGGCAAAGTTGAGCTTCAACTTGTGAAAAAAATCTGGGTACATTACCTACGATGAGATTCCTTGGTCTATCAATAAATTGTCGATGTCCTAATTCAAAATTCTAAGAGTAATCACGAGTGAATCATAGTGAGGATTCCTCACCCTAATCAGACTTTATATGTGAAGACGATGTGTTTGGTGTAGTCGACATCCTCTAGTCACCGGTGCTCACCTACTTGGATTTTTGTAGGGTCAATATGGAATGCTTCCATGATAGCAATAACCTTATTTAGTTCCATTTGAATAACATTCCCTTAGATTTGCTTCAGATTAGACGCTCCATGAATCATCATGAACTCTTATCCCACGTCGCCATCAAGGACATTATTCAGTTTCTAATCATCATTAGCTGCGACCTTATTAACTTTGTTCTCTATGTATTCGTTCAAATGCCCAGCCTGGGCCAGCTTTTCCAAATACGACTTTAGTGCTTTGCAATTCTCTATCTTGTGATCTCCCTCCTTAAGGAATGCACATCTAAGCATGTTATTCCTCTTCGTCGGGTTACCATCCATCTTCTTGGGCCACTTGATGAATGGTTGATTCTTGATATTGCTCAAGATCTTATAGATTGGTTCTTTAAAGACTCTATTAACATCCTGGAACGCCTTTAAAGGATTGGCATTGCTCCCATTCTTAGAGATATTTTTGCCCTCGTTCTTGTTCCCTTTCTTTGGAGTGTCACTCTTGTTTCCTCCTTTACTTGATTTTTCTCGATCGTTGTCCTTTGGGATAGAGTGAACCATGTCTTAAACCTTGGTGTATTTTTTAATATGCGCCATGAGGTTGTTTTTGGTGTTGGCATCTTTCTTCGTTAGGGACTAGTGCAATAGAGATGTGGTTGGCAGACCAATTTTCAAGGATGCAATACCAACCTACTCCGAGTAATCCTCCACTTTATTTAATATATCCTAGTACCTCTTCCCATAATTACGAAGGCTTTTTTATGGCTTTTTCTTCATCATGAGAAGTGCATTTAAGCTTTTAGCATGGGAACTGCTGGTTATGAAGTGACCAATGAAAGCCTCTGCTAGGGCCTTGAAGCTCTTAATTGACCTGCGGGTCAGCTTCTGAAACCACTTATGTGCTAGGTCATGTGGTCTAGAAGGTAAGATTCAAAAAATTAAGTCATATATGTGGCTCCATAGTGTCATCGCCTGCCTTTATTATCGAACATGGTATATGGGCTCCATCTTTCCATCATATATCTTGAATATAGGTGTCGATAAAGGGGTTCCTCTTTATGGGTTCCTCTTCTTCAATCGCCCTTAAGAAAGGGGATTTCTTCTAGGTGTTGAGGGCTCTTCTGGCTAGCTCCTTAGTAGACCTGGACCCTTGATGAGTGAATGTTGGTATATATCTCTATGGACCAAAATTCTAATGTCCTCATCTTGATGATCATTACTTATGTGGTGTCTCTCTGATCGACCACACTCTGATCAACCACGTTTATATCTATCTTGGTCGTTCTGGGAGCTCCTTCATCGATTGCGAGTATTGGTCGCCTAAGAACTAGGAGACCCATCATGACGTTTCCTGGTATCTCTATGGAGATCTCTCTATCCTTTCAAGTTTCCCTTTTAAGCGATCATTTTCTTCTATCTAGAGGCGAGTTGCCTCCTCATATTCTTGAAGTCTGCCTTCATAGGTGTAGACCAACCTAGAGCAATAAGTAGACCTACGTGGTCCCTGACTTTCTTCAGAAGGTTGCCTCTCTTAGCGAAACCTGTGATTTGGTGCTTAGTGAATCTCCTATATTGGGTCTTCCTGCACGTCGCCATCTTGAGGAATATTGCTGATGTGGTGAGGCATCATAGGCTTTCTTTCTATAACTACTTTCGTAGGAAAAATATTTGATTCCCATAGACGCGCCAATTATGAGTGCAAGAATTATCAAAACAAAAGATCTCGAAAGCAATATCGAGATTAAAGAATAAATGATCACACACAACAATAACAGGTATACGTGGTTCGATAAGTGGCATGCATCCACGGAAAGGTTACTCTTCTTATTAGTGTCTCTCAATCAATCGAAGATACATCCCCAGGTCAGGGGTGACATTTTATAGTTGCAAAAATAAGTGATTTAATTGTGCAAATAACTCAACCAGCTTATAGGTAACTCATAGATGTCCTTGAATATCTCCTTCGAGATTGTTAGTAACAGTTTTGAGTCTATATCCGTGCATTCAACTATATGTATGAGTTTATATCTATGCATTCAACTATATGTATGCAAATTGCTTGTTCGATATAGTTGACTTATTTCTTAATCTTTGTTCTATAACTTTTTCCCATAATTTTATAGTGTGATTCATCACTTTGATTCCTCTATAATTACCTCAATTTTGTATTTTCCCTTTAGTTTTATACAAAGGTATTATGATACTTTTCCTCCACTCATATGGCATGTTTCATTCTATTAACATTTTATTAAATAAACATCTTAACCATTCTACCCCTATACTCCTAAGGGTCCTCCCTACATCTATGAGAATTTTATCCGGGTCAACTGCTTTATTCCTTTCCACTTTTCTTATTAATATATCTACTTCTTTTACAATAATCGGACATACCATTCCTATATTCGGTTTTATATTCTCGACATCTTTTTTGGGATATTCTTCATTCTATAATCCTTGAAAATACTCTTCCCATCTATCTAGAATTTATTTCTCGTTAATGAATATATTTTAATTTATGTCTTTAATACACTTAACTAGACGCATATCCCTTATCAATCTATCTCTATTCTTTGTCAATTTATATATCTCCTTTTCACTTATCTTGATACCTAATTTACTAAAATATTATCTAGTGGATTTTGTCGTGCATTTTTAACAATATTTTGTACTTCACTTTTTATCTTATACCTTTCTAAATCTTCTTGATTTCTACTCTTTTTCCACTCTTTAAAACTTACTCACTTTTTTTTACTACTTTTTTTACTTCCTCATTCCACCAACAAGTCTCTTTTTAATGAATCTTTTTTCTTTAGTCTCATTAAAATTTTCTTGCCTATTTTGTCAATATCATTCTTTGTTCTTGACCAAATGTTTTCAACATCGTCATCCCAATTCTACTCCCCGTGTAATAGGAACTTTTGCCTAAATTCTATCTCTTTGAATCCTTTTAAATCCTTCCATCTTATATTTTGATAACATATTTTCACTTTTCGGTACTTAATTCCTTTAATGGCTAAATATGTTACTAATAGGTGATTATGATTTGTTAAGCTTTCACCTGGTATAACTTTATAGTCTTTGCATGTGTTCAAGTCTATTCTTCTAAGTAAGCAATAATCTATTTGAGTTTTATTTTCTCCGCTTTTAGATGTTATTAAATGTTCTTCCTTTTTAAAAAAAAAAAAATGTGTTTGTTAATGCTAGATCGTATGCCTTAGCAAATTCTAAGATAGTTTACCCTCCTTCATTTCTCTTACCAAAATCACAAACCTCTCTGTATCATTGGATTACCATCCCATACTACTCCTGCGTGTCCATTTAAGTCACTTCCTAAAAATATGTTTTCATGTGCAGGTATTTGTTGTACTACTTCATCCAATAATTTTGAAAATAGTTTCCTTATATTTTCATCTAACGCTCCTTGGGTTGCGTAGGCACTTGTAACATTCAATATTGTTTTATCTAAGGCAATCTTAATGTTCATTAATCTATCTCCCCATCTTTTAACATCCACTACTTTATCTTTCATATAGTGATCAACAACAATACTTACCCCATTTGTACGATTATATCTCCATCATGAATAAAATAATTTATAACATTCTCCTATCTCTCTAGCCTTTTCAGCATTCCATTTAGTTTCTCGTAGGCATTCTATGTTGATTTTTCTTTGTTTTAAGGTATCCATAAATTCTTATACTTGCCAGTTAGTGTTCCTAAATTCTACATACCAAATCTAATCTAATGTTCTATTATTTTTATTTGTGTTTCATCTTTTAACTAGAGAATCCATCATCAAGACTTGACATAAATTTTACAGTCAGCTGTCAACCTGACACTAACCCACCTCATTTCACATTTGAACTTGGGCACCGACAGTGGTAGATCCGAAGGGATTAATTAATTAATTAGTTAAATTAAGTAATACTCTTACAAACTAGTTTACTAAATACAAGTGTTAAAACTAAAGTTACATATGCACTGGAATAATACAAACGCACCTCTACGTATGATAAAATAAAAATAACTCTAGACCATAAACATTATATGCGCATAAACAACAAAATGTAAATTTTCATGCAATGAAATAACAATGAAATAATAAAAGATTGTAGTAAAGGAAATGACACACCTGGGTAAATGGTACCGATACAAATAAATCTGGCTAATACCAATTGAATCTGAACCCAAAATACCTCTGACAGTGAAGTTTCACCCTCTTTTGTTTCTCTATAGAGATGTAGTGAGGGTT
This sequence comes from Sambucus nigra, assembly GCA_949130495.1. NCBI lineage: Eukaryota > Viridiplantae > Streptophyta > Magnoliopsida > Dipsacales > Adoxaceae > Sambucus > Sambucus nigra. Next base: position 311,699,888 of record OX422218.1, on the reverse strand, counting down.
GATTCATCCCACTTAATGCAGACCGTTCAAAATTCTCAGTTAACAAACCCATTGAAGTGAAATATGTTCTTCTGAGCACCATCCACGACGAAGAAGAAAGAATGTATACAAAATACGCACAAAAAAGGTTAGACATAGACTTAGTTGCGGTTTACACTCAGTTACTACTTAGATCTAAATTTTGGTTACGAAAAATGTTTTGAACCATTTTAAAATATTTAGATCTAAAGTTTTACTGACCCAATATGAGATAAAAAAAAATGCTATCTCTAAAAAGAGAGCTTCTCGTTCTCGATTTTACAAAAGAATTTTGAAAACCAGCTTAAATTTTACAACCATCTCAGGTCATCTCATAAAATTATTTTCATCCTCTTAGAAGGAATCATTTCAATTCACTTCTTCTGACTCTAGCTTACAAGAGGTTAGTTGAATTTATCTAGTATTTTTAGTTGTTTATCAGCTTTTTATGGATAGTTTGTTGAAATATTATGGTTTTATTCGTTTTAGGTTACAATGTTTTATTTTTTAAGGGTTATTAATTATTTATCAATTTATTTCGAATCAGATGCATATCTTCTTATTTTTATTTAGGGTTTTATATGGTTATCAATTTTTAGGGTTTTTAGTTTTTTATCAAATTCTTTAGGGTTTTGTAGTAGTTTGTTTGTATTTGCTTCTACCCATGAACAATTTATCCTACATCATTCTTGTTGAAGTTTAAATAATGGATTTTATTGCTTCATTATGTTTATTAACTTCCAAGAAAATGATTTAATTACCAACAATAGTAGCAGAAGGTTTGCAAGATTCAATGGTGTTGCTAACTCAATTGTAATTTCACAAACTCTAAGGCCAAAAAAACATATTCCTAAAACTTTAGGCCTTAGGAGATCATATAGAGTCAGAAATTTGTTCACATCAAACTTCTCAAATAGTCCTAATGATCCATTAACATTGAATAATGGATAGGGAGAGGTTGAGTTTGATGGAGGTGACGGGGTATTCACAACTTACTAGAGAGTATATTAGAGATTACAATCCAATAAGGTCTAGTTAAGTGTAATGTGCAAGAAATTATTGAGAATAGAGTGCAAGAACTAGTTGAGGATAGAGTGTAACAACCAATTCAGGGTAGAATGCAAGAAGTAGTTAAGAATAAGGATAGTCATGTGGATGATGAGTGGGATTTAATAAATTCCCATTGTCTAAATAAGGAAAAAGTTATCACTCTGATAGTGAGGCTAATGAATAACGATTTTGGTGTTTTGGCTCTAAGGGCTAAGACATGAGGAACCAAAGGATGGGCATGTAGTTGATGAGGATACTAATGCAGGAAATGAGGAACAAATTAGTGGAGGGGAACTTGAAGGTCTAAATGTTATTGAGTAAGATTTTGGGAATTTTTTTGTAGGATTTGATAATATGTACAAGGATGGAAGTTTGGATGGGAATACTGGGCCAATAGGAGATGGATTTATGCCAGAGTTGCATGAAAACAAGGAATGACCAACTATGATGGATTTTAGGAAATACATGAGATAATTTTTAATATTCAAGAGGTTCAAGTGTAGACAGAAGAAATACAATAACTTGAAGATTGATTTATTTGTAGGAATCCTAAGTGTAAATAAAGAGTGTTTGTGAAGAAGTCTTCGCGTTAATTAACTTATAGGTTAGAACATTTGAGGGACAACATACTTTCAAATGTAATGAGAAAGGAATGAACGCAACGACTAGGGAAATCTAGGTTGATAATGGTGTGGAATAGAGGATTAGAAAACACAAGGAGATAAAGCCTAAGATGTTCAAGCTGCAGTTTAGAAAAAAACATGCGGTGAAAATGGGATATCAAACTGCATATTATGATAAAATAATTTTCAATGAGAGGATCCATGGTAGGTACAATGTTGCATTGAGGTTGGTGCCTGAGAATCCAAGGAAGATAAACATTACAAATCGAGGTAATATTGTTGATTGGAAGAGGGGTCCAACTGATGTACCATTTTTTTCATTTTGTACTGCATTCAAGGCCACTCTTGATGGATTTATCAATGGTTATAGGCCATTACATGGGTTAGATGGTTCATTTCTCAAAGGTAAGTATGGTAGTGCAAGTTTATCCGTTGTGTCATTGGATGGGAATAAGGGTTTTTTCCCTATTGTAATATACATTTGTAGAAATCAAAGTTATAGTGCATGGAGTAGATTGTATGATAACTATATAGCCTCACCTGATAAAAGCAATTACCTTTAACATTGATGTCCGAAAAACAATAATATCTTGTTCAGGTTGTGGCTATATTATTCCATGAAAGTAATCAAATGTATTATTTTAGGCACATTTATAAAATTTCAAAAATGCAGGATTTAAGGGTCCACAACTTGAGGCTTTATGTTGGAGATCATCTAGGGATTTTAGAAAGTGGGTTCATGAAAAGTATAGGGATTAAAAATTTAAGGATTGCATCGGGGAAAAACTATGGTTAGACTATGAGGACAAGGATACTTAAGCGATATCACACTTTGATACATCAACTAAACGTGAGCATATCACTAATAATTTCTCAAAGTCTTTCAATAAAATGATTTTGAGTCTAAGGGATCTACCTATTCTAAAGATGGTTGAAATGTACCAAATGCTTGTAATGTCACTGTTGTACACAAGGAGAACAAATGTAGAGGGGATGTATCTAAGTAGACATGTACCAAGGTTTGTGAACATATTAGACATGTTAAAGAAGAAATGCAATCAATTCATAATTGCAGGTTAAACCGAGTTCTTACATGTAGCAAAAAATAATTATGGTTAAAGCTGGACAATGAACCCTAAAAAATAATAATGTACTTTTTATGAGTGGAAGATAAGAGGCATCCCTTGTTTCCATGCTATTTGAGTAATCATGCCAAAACGAGAGTCTTGGAACACGTAATTTTATTACATTATTTGACATATTTATCTATTGTTTTGAGTTACTAATCTTGATATCTTCTTACATCAGTTTAAATATACTCTGCTCCCATTTTTTATGTGGATACATATAGGGCATATTATTCATCTCATGTTCATTGACAAGCACCCAAAAGTGTCTATTTTATACCCCGAAGAGATGCATTTTAGTTACTCGTTTTAATTAAAATTGGCCTTATGTCGTATTTTATTATTTTTCAGGTCAATACGCAGCTGCGGTACAAATAATGTTAAATCAGTACAATTGCGACTCAATAGCGGTCAAAAGCTTGCAACGAAGAAATAAAGGAGATCGCGAAGTCTGAAGTCCAATATGAGCTTGCCCCGATGTGTTCCGAATACCCCGAACCAGTCCCGTAACCTTAACCCAGTCCAGACCGAGCCCAGACCATTCTCCGAGCCTGTGTGTGTTGAGTTTGTACCTTTTTATATTTTCTAGATTCTTATTTTTAGTCGTTTTATTTTTAGGATTTATTTAAGATTTATTTAGATTTTTTAGGATTTATTTTCTATTTTTCTATTTCTTTATTTTGATTTTGATTTTTATTAGTTTTTAAATTTTTAATATTTATTTTTATTAGGATAAATTTTTAGGAATTTCATTTTTTTTATTAGATTTCATTATATATATATATAATTATTTTTTTTAGTTTTATTTTATTAGGATTATATTTTGTCGGTTTAATAGAGTTCTATTTTATTTTAGTTTGAGATGTTAGTTTTTTTTTTAGTTTTATTAGATGTTTTTAGGTCCTTAGTTTTATTTTTATTTGATTTTTAGATTTTTAGTTTTTATTTCTTTTATTATTTGAGTTTTTTTTTAGGATGTTATTTTTTTTTTAGTTTTGTTAATTTTTTTTTTTTTAATTAGATTGCTTTAATTTTTTTTAGGGGTACAAATTAAACACACACACCATTAAACTCTACACCTAACCTACACCTACCCTCACCCTCACCCTCACCCTCACCCTCACCCTCACCCTCACACTATAATTCCCATATACACACACACACACACAATCCAACTTCTCACCCATCTTCTTCATCACCCACGACACTCTCTCACCACCATTAACAACAAACCCATCAAACCTTCAACCACACACACATTTCTCTCTCTCTCTTCACCTCTACACCATTAAACCCACATCTAAACCCATTCCATTACAATACTACCTACCCAAAACCATGTCGGCGACCCTATCAACCCGGACCCACCTGCGTTGCAACCCGCTGCCGACCACCTGCTCGCCGGCGACGAAACTCCGGCCGGCACACCCTCTAACGGCGCCGCCCAGCTGCCGGACGACCCACTTCCCACTCTACCTGAACCGAACCCGAGTTATTTTCAACCCGAAACCCACAACCCATGGCTACTATAACCCGATCCCAAATCCGAATTCCTTACCAACTATTAAATCATATCCCTTCAAAATAGGAATCCACATCTTAAACCACAACCCATAATCCATTTCAAATTCAAATCCCAAAAAAATCTCCAAACAAACCAACATCGAGGGTATGGCTTTAAAAGAGAAAGAAGCTCATTATAAAAAAGGACTCTCATCAGAATAACAAAAAAGATGCGTAAAGAGAGGAAAAGACAATGTATATTATGTACAATTTAGGTTCATAAAAAAATTCCCAAAAAAAAAAAATAGTTTTTGTTTTACAATAAATTTTTAGGTTTGTTTTTTATTCTTTTTGGTGTAATCAAGTGCTGAAAATTGTGACGAAGTTGGACGCATGTCAAGGTGCAATTCAATACAAATTTGGAAAAAAAATTGCGTATTGTATTTCTATACTCTCTTTTCAATTTATTTCCTTCTTGACTTAGTATTTATTATTATTTATGCACACATGAGAATGTTTGGCTAAGCACCCCGTTCAAGGGGTGGGATGCACTGCGTATGATATTACTTTAATTAATTGGTTTCTTTAATTTTATATTTCTAGTTAAATTAATTTTAAGTGTCACCAATTAATTTATGTGACGAGAGTTAGTAAATAAATTGAACGAATTAATGTTTGAATTTAAGAATCGAACTAGAGATAGGTTTTTTCGATAATTAAATATTAATTCGGTATTGAAATTTGAGGATTGAAATTGTTTTCTTTAAATTGATCCTAGCGGGTAATTTTTTTAAAATAGTGTAGTCCTAATTTTTAATCGTGTGATATTTTTAAAATAATTGAAAATGTAGTGTAATTCCATCTATTGTCCTTCTCACACATTTCACACTCGGTTGCACACACTTTTTCATTATTTAGTCATTTTATAATTTTTTACAATTGTTAGTTAATTTTTCCCTTGAAATTGTTTTTAAAAATAATAAAAAAAAAAAGATTTTCAGCGAAAAAATTGGAATTGTACGTTTTCAAATTAATTGTTTCACCCTGAAAGTTGGATTGATACCCGTACTTACTGCAATACGAGTTAGTTTTAGACAAGTTTTGTAGGTACTCAAGGGAATTTTGAGAGTAGCTTTTGCACAACAACGATACATACGCAAAAAGCTTCATATGCTCCTCATGTTGATCACACTTTTGTCCCTCACGGAGATGTTTCTCCCGTGAATGCTACACTTGACCCTGCTCCACACACTTCATATTAGTATTCTCCACATCCTAGTGTTTCTAGCGAGTTGTGTCCACCTCACCCACCACCGCCACCCGCCACCACTTCACCACCACCTTGTACATCCGCTCTCAAGAGCCTCTTACACAAGTTCGCGCACACTCTTCAATCTCAAACAGAATCACTTCAAAGGCTTGAACGACAATTATATGATTTTGAGTGTGCGAATGAGTTGGATTCCACCCCAACTCAACCCATTATTGACTTTGCGTGGGAGATGATGTGTCGTCTTGTGCCACTGATTTTGAGTGTGACCAACCCTATCATCCTGAGAATCTTGAAGTTGAGACCACCCCGTGGTCCAAGCACCAAGTTGACAATTGTGTTGACATATCCACAGTTTGTGAGACTGATCCCACACCGCCTACCCGCTCGAACCTAACATTGAGGTTCGCCTTTTTCCTTCTATAGAATCCTTCATTACGCTCGAGCTTTTACCTTATGCCCCAATTGCATATGACTCTGACATGCCCCTATCTTTTAGGTTAGCTCCGGCTACGAGTGCTCACCACTTTCTCGAGATAGAATTCGAGATGGTTTCTACCTCTCTGGATATGGATCCTACCCCACCATGCTTGACTCCCGTTGAGTCGAATATTGATGTAGATTCATCTATCTCAGGCCTTGAAGCCTCGTTATACCCTTTCACCACCTCAGATGGTGATGTAATGGTGGCTAAGTTGATCACTCCCTCGTTTATTTCCACACTTCCTCCCGCGAGTGCCCTTGAGGATCACTCCACGCCTCATAAGGAGTGTGTGTCTCCTACTCGTGAGTTAGATCATCTTCCCCCACCCTTTGTCCCAACCGACCCACACACTGTCCCTACCACCCCACCACTTTGTTTGGACCTTGTTATTGCACCTCACCTGTTCACATCTAAGCATTTAGGTCCTCACCTACACCCACCCTCCACCCTAGTGCTCCACGATCCCATTTTTTCACTTTTCATTGACACCACTATCTATGAGAGTATTTGTGCTACTCTAATCTTTCGTGACACCGAGCTTATTATTTTATGCACCCCACTACCTTGTGGTGTTGATTTTTTCTAGCGACAGCTCCCTGGCGTGTCACGGCGTGACCATTATCACTGACCATTTATAGAATGGTCGTGCACTTTCTATGAGGCCCGCCCCATCATTATTGCTAAATCATTTTGCCTCCCTCACCAACTTGAGCACCATTCTTATAGGGCCCTTGTTGCCCTCACATTTACGCTCAATAAGGCCCGTGATCGGTGCCTGTTCACCCTCACCCTTACCCTTTGTCCATGTACCTTCCTACCCACCCACCACTGGTCCACCGATGCTTTGCATCGAGTGATGCACTTTGCCATACAAGTGCATTGACCTCTTTTAGCCTTTATCCAACAAGACTGACGCTTCAGTCTTGTTTGGGGGTGATTCTCATCACCCAATTTTACTGCCGCCCCGCACTTTCATAGATCTTATCTTTAGGGTGAGATTGGTTCGGTCTGGCTGAAGACGTTAAACTTAGCGCTACCGGGAGGCAGCCCGTCGTTCATTATTTTTTAGTATGAGTCTTATCCTGTTTGGGGGTGGTGTCTCACACCACGAAATGATTTTCACATGCTTTATAGACTTGTGCATACTTTTGTATTGCCTATGTTCTTCAGGTTTCATCTATGCTCCCTCAGGAGGTACATTTTCACAGCGGTTCATTATGCTAATATCTTTCCTCCCTTGTGCTTTCATTTTTATATATGGTTTTAAACATCGAGGACGATGTTCTCTTTTGTTTGGGGGTGGGGAAATTTATCACAATCGTACCTCTTTTGAAAACTTTTAGAAACAAGTAATTTTAAACTTTTTGTGCAGTAGAAAATAAATTTTTATGATATGATTCGTCTATCATCCCTCTTTTAGAAATTTCGGAATACCCGTGTTTGACCCAAAAATTACGCTTTTAACCTTAAATTAATTAATACCTCTTAAAAGCGTACTTGCACTATGAATTTCTAAACTCGGGAATTTCACACTATCACGTTTACAATCAAAAGTTGAAGAGTAACTATATTCTCAAGAAATCCTTAAAAGATCACTAGTGGCGATTTAAACCCATGAGATTTGAGCTTTTCACCTTTTTAAGGGTTTTTACGTATCTCAGAGTCACAAGTTGACTCAACTTTCTTTGGGTACTACATTTAGTCGTTGTATGATCTCATCATTTTTTCAAATTTGGCTTAATCACTGAGAATGATATTACTTTCGAGTTGTAAGAAACATGTGTCTTGTAGTTTGTCCCGAGCACTAAACCAATTTTCCATACACGTACCAATTTCCCTATCACATTATCATTCACCCATTATCATTTTCCATATTACCCTTATCCATATGTCCCAAATACCTTACATTATTACCATCGTGTTTGAGAAAAAGAGTGTTTGAAATTTTCCATGTAAATTGTCTTCATTTGTGCTATGAAAATAAGAATGTATCGCAATGAGGAAGAAAAAAAAAAGAAAAAGAAAATAGAAAAGAAGCAAAAAAAAAAAAGAAAGATGCGATCATAAGTTCAAAATATGAAGACGATAGTCAATCAAAGTGTGTCACACTCTTCTCAAAACACCCCATCATTCATCTTCTTCCTTTAATTATCCCCTCATACCTTACATAAACCCCATTTTAACCTTTGGTAAAGTGTTCGGGCAAATGAGTAGACTATATGGTGAATAACTCGACATTCTCGGCATAGTGATTAGCATTCCTTCATGAGATCAGATTTTATTTCATGTATCAGTCCTTTTTTATAAAGTGTTTGAGACGTTTGAACTTGTTTACATTTACTCACCTCCTCACACACTAGAGAGATACACTTACCCAATTCTCAGAGAGATCGATTCAGAGAGATATATCTAGTGAGAATTGAAGTCAAAGAGTCGATTCCTAAAAGGCGATCTTGGAATTACTCTAATGATACTTAAGATTATTTCACACTAAACACGCTGAGTTTTAGGAAGGATTACGCTTTTGGTATTAAGTAATTTCATATCTTATTTTGATAGTTGAATACGGTGTTCCTTGATGTCCTTTTAAAGTTGGGTTGTATAGCGTTTCATCATCTACTCAGATACTGCACTTAAATAAGTTTTTGAATTTTGTGGGTACATTCTCTGTAAACCCTCATGAGACACCACTCGTCCTGTAGGGCAACCTATGGGTTTAACGGCTTGTTGCACATGCTAAGTGCAATCGCCAGTGCCTGCGAAAGTGGCACACTTTTGGTTACTTATCTCTGTTTTCTCTCTAATTTTTGCTCGAGGACTATCAATGTTCTAAGACGGGAAAGGAGCCGTCTTTAATAATTTTTGCGCCAAAATTAAAATTTCATCCATTCCGTAATATGCGCAATATACTTTTAAGCAAAAACTCTTGAAAATAATATATAACATATTTGACATCCCATTTCAACAAATATAACACATAATCTTCCATTCAACTTAAATTTTAGTCCATACAAAGATAAAATAGAAAATTTCAACATTGTGACCATCACACTAAATATCTATACAAAATTTCACTTCTCTCATTAGAATAAATACATAAAAACCAATGTATTCCTAACATAAACTAATGCAAGTAAACTTGCAATCTTAAAGAAAACGATCTCCTTCAAAACGTGTCTTGCCTTGTCCACAATAGATTTCGATCTATAATAAAATTTATTCAGTGTCAGTTATCGTAAACAAAGAAGTAATCTTTTTTAATAATTCCTATTAATGATAATCTTTAAAAACCTTATCAAATTTGTATACCTTCATTTTATTTACTTTTAAACACTAAATATTTTTTAAAAAAATCGCCAGAGTCTCCTCTGTTTATTCATGAAAACCAACCTGTTTAAACATAAAAATTAACCCAAAAATAGCTTTAGAAACAGCCACAACATTATAAACAACTAAGGGTCCGTTTGATTCGCAAATTTACCATGGCAAATGTCAAATCAGTGGGCAAATATGGCATTTGCCCACTTTTTGGTCTGTTTGATTCACAAATTTGCCTACAACTCATTTGCCTATGTACAACACCTCTAATGCATGAAAAGTGGGCAAATTTTGCTTTGCTATTGGGGGAAGAATTATTTGCCAAACAATTTGCCACTTCTTACAAGTGCTTTTTTTTATATTTTTATTCTAAAATATTTTAAAAATTATTTTACAAACTGTTTTATAAAACTGTTTTAAATAAAAAGCTGTTTTATAAAAACTGTTTTTAAATTGTTTTAAAAACTGTTTAAAAAATGTTTTAAAACTGTTAAAAAACTGTTTTAAAACAATTTAAAAACAGTTTCAAAAAATATTTTTTTAAACTGTTTTATTGAAAAATGTTTTATAAAAATTGTTTTTGAAATGTTTAAAAAAAACTGTTTTAAAAACTGTTATAAATAATAAAAAAATACTGTTTTATAAAAAATGTTACAAATATTTTTAAAATGTTTTAAAACTGTCAAAAAACTATTTTAAAAACGGTTTTGAAAAAATGTTTACAAACTATTTTATTAAAAATTTGTTTTAAAACTATTAAAAACACTATTTTAAAAGGTTTAAAAATTGTTTTGAATAATTTTAAAACTGTTTTGAATATTGTAAAAATTATTTTAAAAAGCTGTTTTATCAAAATTAAAAAAAAAATATTTTAGAAGTGTTTTAAAAATTGTTTAAAAACTTTTTATAAAATATTTAAATAAACTAATTGGATTGACTTTAATTTCGCCTAATTGTTGTTTGATAGCTTCGTGTAAAAAAGCTAGGTAAAATTTGCCATGACAAATTTTACCCAAGAAAATTTTGCCATCTCCACTTTTGCCCACTTTTGAATCAAACGGGCCCTAAGAGTGAAATAGGCACTAACATATATCCTACCTAATACTCCACCAAACTAAATATCTCTACAAGATTTAACTTGTCTCATTAGAATACGTACTCACAATCTTGAAGTAAACGATCTCCATCATAACGTGTCTTGCCTTGTTCACAAAAGATTTCGACCTGCAATAAAATTTATTCGGTGTAAGTTACCATAAACAAAGAAGTAATCTTTTTTAATAATTCCTATTGATTACAATCTTTAAAAAACTTCTCAAATTTGTATATCTTCATTTTATTTACTTTTAAACACTTAATATTTTTTTTAAAATTCAGCAGAATCTCCTTTGTTTATTCATGAAAACCAACCTGTTTAAACATATAAATTAACTCAAAAACAACTATAGAAACAACCACAACATTGTAAACAACTAAGAGCGAAATATCCACAACATATATCCTGCTACCTAACACTTCATCACATACATATATAAAAATAAAATAAAGATGTGTCATTACCTAGTAGGTATGGGTCGTTGAGGTAATGGAAGCATGATTAGGGATAATACTCTGAAACAAACTCTGCATTTCACTTCTCATGTCAGTTTTCATCTGTAGGAGTGCTTGTTGGTGGCGAAATTCTAATTCTTCGAGCTCGTGTTGATGTATAGCCTCTCAATGTTCAGCGACTTGTCTAGCTCTACCTTCTCGATCTTCTGCGTCTTTCTTAAGTTGATTTATATCCTCCAATAATGCAAGAGAGTAACTTGTTCGTGTAGATGCTGTCCTAATGCCTACTCCCTTTAGTAAAGTATAACCATGGCCTCCTCGTCCTACAACATCCTTAAAAATATCATTCCTCGCTTCCGGATCATTTCGCTTCTCTTCTGGTAGGTCATTTAGTCGTCTCTCGAGCATTGTCTACCAATTAAACATATATTAAAAACTAATGAATTTAATTTAAACATATATTAGAAATTAATGAATGGCTTTAGTTAGCATATATACATATCGCTCTATCTGATGACCCATCTTCCACATTGAAAGGTTTATTATTCGGAGCCCGAGTGGCTTGCCACATGCTGATTTCGTCAACGGGCATTCCTGCCTCTACCCTCTAATAAAAATAATGTATATATTAATATTTATTAAACTAAAAATTATAAGTGTTAATAATACAAGAATTCTAACCTCCTTGGTAATTTTTGCATGTGGCTTTCACCCAGTCCTTGAGTAAACACATTCACCTTCACGGTTCTTCGAGTTTTGCTTCGCTATATCCTATAAAAAAAGTTAAGAGAAATTAATAAATTTGATGTTAATAATGAAGTAAATGTAAATAGACTCATCTTAAACTTAATGAGTTGCCATACAATTATCTTCTTTAGACCCCAATACTTCACTAAAGTATGCCATTGAACTTTGTCGACTCGAGGGGGCGTATTTTTCAATCGCTCTTCATCGGTTTGAAACTTTTCATAGTGATCTATCTTCAATCGGTACCTCCATTGCCTCCAAGCAGCTCCCATCCTTGCAAAACAAATTGGTTTAAAGCCTTCTGGTGCATTTGTGTTTTCCTTAAAATTTAAAATGAAACAAATAAATATTGAATTAATAAATTGGTTAGAAATTTAACAAACTCACATATAACGAAATAAATAAATGAAATTGAATTAATGAACTACCTTCACTTCATTCCAAATACCCTCAAGAGTGTCATTTTTCGCCTCGATCCAATATAACATTGTCAATGGAAACAAATTTCCACTCCTAGCATAGTAGACTAATTACGACATCAATTTGCATTCAAGCCTACAAACTGGTTGACAAAGCTCATTCCATTCTCGTATCTTCTTTTTCTTATTATTCCATTCAATCCAAGGCCTGGAAGCTTTTCTAACATTTTTCGCATTAGTTGGGGTACTCTCTGTACCTAAAAAAATATTCGATAAACTATTATTATGTGATATATAATATCAAACGAGTGTGATAAAAAAGTGCATTGCTAACATATGATATACCTGCGGGCTCCTCAACATCTAAAGTCGAGTCATTGTATGAAGGATCAAAATTTTCTCGTAGATCATTAATTTGCTCGATATATTGGGTTTGTTGGCATATAGGGCTCTGAAATAAAGAAACATGAACCCTTGAGTTGCGATGTGACGTGTCTGACTGGGGTGCCACTAGGGTAGTTTGTTGGGGTTGCAACACCTCACTCGGGTAGGATATCAATATATGCGCCTCTAAATCGTCTTCCACTGGTGTTATGAATAGTCGTTTCTCAAGTGATCTTTCCTCTGCAATGATATCGCACATATTCATATGACATCGACAATTTCCTACCATGTATCTGTATACGTACATATAACATACATAATCAATTAAATTACGCAATAATAAAATTGAGAGAGGGAGCAATCTCGATAATTCTACCTGAAACAAACATGAATTTGTAATTGGGTTATTGATCCATACCTCTTTAAATCATCTTCCACTAGGGTTGTGAGTGGTTGTCTTTCCTCACCTATGAGATCACACTTATTCAATCGACGTCGACGCTTCGTTGTCATGGATCTGCATATGTACATAATAGGTGTAATAAAACACGAAATCATTGATATTTATCATTTTGAAATTAGGATTCATGAAAAGAATAAATTAAACTACACAATTTCACAGAAAAGATCATCCAAATAAACTGCTGATTAAATGACGAGGCACATTCAGTGTGTTTTATGTGGAAATGTAGTAATAATAATAGTTGCAATAAAGAATAAGATAAGACTCAACAAATACCTACAATTGCCGTCAAAGATACTTCAGAACAAGATAAGACTCAGCAAAATAAAGAACAGTTTTGACAAGCAAAAATGGTAGCAGTAGATGAGACCAACAGCAACCAGTTACCAGAGAAGACTGAAATAATGGTATGCAGTTATTCAAATGTCTTACAATGCAATATCTCCACCCAACCAATAGCTATTCAGCCTTTAAGTAAATATATATGTGAACCCTCCATTGCTTTCAGTCAAGATCAAATAGCAACCTTCAGAATGAACCCTCTATTTGGATTGAAAACTGGAGTGGAACTAGGACATTTGGTCCATTCTGAACAAGATTACAGTAGAGCTTCCTCTATGCGTGATTAGTGGGTGATCAGTGGTATATCGAAAGAAGCCCAATGAGGGCAAAAACCATTAGAATAAAATTGATTAGAAGAGACAAATGGAGCAGAAAAATAAGGAAAGGATCGGACTATTTGAGCCGTCCGCTCATTATGATCATTTGATTTTGGAAATATTTTTGAAGTCTATAATTTTGATCTTATGTTGGTGATGCTAACTGAGGCATTTAATGAAATAGCTAGATGATACTCGATAAGTCAATGAATACTTGAAGGGCAGTGTGATCGAGGCACTCGATGAAAATCGTCATTTATAAATGCCTCGATCACACTGACCATGTTTATAGATGGACCATATCCATCATATCGCATTTATTTAAGTTGTTTCATCATGTCACAGAATGCAATTACTGTTTATAGAAGACGCACTAGCTCCCGTACCAGTTAAAACACTGCTATGCAATTTCTGCTGAAAATGCAATTGCTGTTGAAAATGAAAAAGCACATTGCTGCTGAAAATGCACTTTATCTACTTTAGTTGCTACTGAAAATGCAGCTAAAAATTATGCATTTATCGAGCCAACTGAGGATGAACAAAAAAAGAAATCAGTTTCAGAACACCTGTTGAAGTCGCTCGAACACCTAAGAATTAATCCACTAAGTTAGTTCTACCAGGTATACACTAAGTTCACGTATGCAGTCTGTACACTTAAGGGCCCGTTGCAGCTGCGTTGATCAATATCCTCTGCTTTCGATGATCTTCACTGCCACCACGACCTCCGGTCGTTCACTTGAGGTTCTCTTTTGCTCCCGCTCTCAATCAAATCCCTCTTTTTTTATGGTTATTGATCGACCGACGCGATGATGAAGGGTTCTCTCAATTATCTCAAATCCATCAGTTTGGCGGTTTCACATGGCCAAGATGTACACCACAAGTGGTACATGGTTGATCTAACCGGTACCGAAGTTGGAGCCGGCGCCGGAGCTAAATCTCACATCTTTTTTCTGTTTTTGTTCATCATTTTTAGTTTTAACTTTGTCCTAGCTTATTTTTTTTTGGTTCTGCTACTGATTTTTTTTTGGTTCTGCTACTCATTCTTTTTGTTCATCATTTTTAGTTTTAACTTTGTATCATTTTTAACTTACTACTATCTTTGATTGTTAAATTGCTACTGTATTTGGTTGTTCTTTAATATTGGGTTCTTTTAAATGTTATTATTAATTTTTAAGTCTTTTAATTGTTATTGTTCATAGGTATACACTCCAATTCTTCAAATGTGAACTCGATCATAGGATAGGAACTTGGTGTTTCAGTTAGTGATACGAGCATCAATGCTTTCCACTCGATGTAAACAACAACTTTTGGTCAATTTGGATGATATCAATGGAATACCCAAGTACTTGAAGTTGTTGGCAGCATTGAAACCCAACATGAAGGTGATCTATTTTACACAATTTGAATCCACTCCATCAACTAAAATTGAGCTATTTGCATTGTAGGCCTGTTATGGAGTTGCATACTTCTCACTTCAAGGTTAGAAAAGATCACAAGGTCATTTATTTTATTGAACCAACATAGTTAATTCAGTCTTGAAAGTCGTTAATAATGGTGCAATTGATCGTGCTACTACCTTATTTAGAGGTAACATTTGTCACTTTGGGTAACAGTTGTTTAATTGGGACTGATTTATATGCAATATCCAACAAGTAGTTTATTATATATTAAGAACTTAGACCAGTAACTTAGAACTGGCCCTATATAAGTTCTATCAAGATATCTAACCTTGGGCATTATCTTATTCATTATCTTTGAAAATTTGTTGAACCCAAGTCTTTGCTCTGTTGAAATCAGGTATCTTTAGAAGAAACCTAAATCATCTAAATTTCAGGAATCTGTTAAAAATTTAGCACAAACAGGAATATTTTTTCTGTTGACCATATTAACTTTAATGGTACCTGATTTGACCATTAGATTTCAATAGTAGTATTTCAACAAGAGCTGGAGAAAAAGGATACAAAAAATAGGGGCTTTGTCAGGTAATATTTACTATTTAGATGGTCATCTTTTTAATCATATATAGTTATCTAAAACTAATGAAATTTGTTAACGATGCTTCTAAATAAGGATGAAAACTAAACTTTCTCGGTTACTATACAATGTTATTATTGCAGTTATCGGACATTGTGTTGCTTGGGGAGTCCAGGATCTCAAAGATGGAAATTATTCAGGACTTGCCACATCGATGGGTAATTAGAGCCAAACACTATAGGCCATTTAACACCGAGGATGCCTCTCAAGTCGACATCAAGAGATGTTCATGACAGGAGGGCGATACTCGCCTCTGGCCCTGAGAGCACTACAGGCAGCATTGCAGTCGTTGAAAGCCCGCTGCCTCTCCATATAGTGAAGATAGAAGATAGAGCAGCAGCAGGCCATAAGTTGGCCATAGTGAAGATAGAGAAAGCAGGCATCAATGTGATGTTTCAGACATCAAATTTCATTTTTCTAATTTCTATGTAGTGAGAAGAAAGGCCGGACATGACTCAAAATTGCATGATAAACCATTGTTTGAGCACTAGGGCAGCAGTCCAGAATTATAAATGTGTCCAACTCGGTCCATATTAGGTCATTATAGTTGAGGGGATCAATAATCATCAAAGCTTGGAAGAGATATGCAGAACCCATCATTTACTTAAATTATAATTGTTTGAATTTGATGTGAACACTTTAGGAATATATTGTGTTTGTTTGAATTTGATGGGTTTTTTTGTTCATTTAGGATACTTTGCGTTTTATTCGTTTGAAGATTTTGTTCATTAGATGTGATGTTATATGGATACTTTAGACTGCATGTTGTGGTTATGGAAACACTTTTGAAGGATTTGCAAGTGCTTTTTATTTGGAAATTATGATCAAACTTATAAAATTGAGATAAGAGAAAGATACAACAAGTGGAACAACTCTAGTATCCGTTCTTATCCTTATAACAGCTCACAAGACAATCTAAAGATGACATAAATTATAAAAATACATTGAGCGGCAGACATCCATATAATCCCAAATGTCAGTAACTAATCAAAAACACCCTTAAAACTGTGTATTTTTTAATCTACGTGTAGTGCAAGATGCTGGGTGGCAGAAACAAAAAGAAAAAAGAGGCACTAGGAAGGAAATTTAACAACGAAGCGATTCTACATAGATATGGATGCGCCTTCAGTGGAACATCTTCACCGAACCAACTACAATCACTGTCCAATGATACTCATAGCAAAGACTAAATCAAATATGGTTCCTAAACCATAACGAAGACCAAATCAGATATATGGTTCCTAAACCATATCCTAGAACCTATTAAGTATAAAAAATGCACCAGAAAGAGACAGAGAGAATTGTCTAAACATCAAAGATAATTCTCTATGAGTATTATCTTAGAGACTTTTAAGTCTTATATGAAATTTATATGTTCATGGTTAATCTTACGTTAATTACATATGCATCAGAAATGTCTAAACATCTCCAGGTTGTCAAAATACCCCAAACAGAAAGACAGATAACTGTTGTCAGAATCTACAGTGTTATAATAGAGAGATGGAATGCTATACTAACTGAGATAGAACAAACAACAAATGATTTAGTCAAATAAAAAGAAATTAAATGTAAAACCATGACGAAGCATCAATATAGGCTAAAATTAAAAAAGATTTTAGCAAATAGAATAATTTTCCCATGAAATCATTAAAAGATCAAAACTACGAAACGATTATATACCCACGTTAGTGGCTCTATTTGAAATATAGGAATAAAGCGATTCTTAAGGTGAGAGATAGCCATTATGGACTCATTATCCAAAGAAATATGACGCTTTTCTTCTCCGAAAAGGATAGGAAAGAGCTTAAGAATGGAAGGATACGTATTAAACAGGTGCTTTGTATTATTTAGGAAATTTATCTTGGCAGGAAAAAGTCCTTATTTGAGTCTTTTCCTATGAATTCTAAAACTATATTGCATAGAGTAGTGGCCACTATATCAGATCTATCCAATTTCATTAGTAACAAAGAAAGAATAGAGGATATATGTCAGGAAGTTAGGAGAAGTTTAAATATTTCAATGCCAAATCCTCCCTTCTTGTCTAAGAATATAGTCCTTTGGAAGAAACCAAGTAGAAGTAGTGTCAAATTAAATGTTGCAGCCTCAACAGAGAGCCAAAATGTAAATAGAGCGGGGGTTATTGAGGGCATGATATTGCGTTTATGCATGGGAAAGTGAACGTTTGACAATTTTGCAAACATATGAACGTGTTCAAACCAAAATGTAACTGGTCATCCTAGCTAATGCCAATTAGCCAACATCTGCTGCATTTTAATGCTTTGGTTGTGGTCAGGTCGGGCATCAGGCATTAGTGGATGCCAGTTTTCCTTGACAATTTTGGACTTCACAGTGATGTTCAAAGGAACAAGATTGAGCAAAATGTTCCAAGAAAAGGCAGATATTTTTAGAGGAATTTTAGTGTCCCAAATGAATTTGAAGTATACTAAACTCAAACCATAGTAATGTCAGAGCAAATACAGAAGCAGCAGGCACTGCTGCAACATCGCAACAAGAATAAAAAAATGTGCACAGGCTTTGCATTTGATTTTGTAACGAGAATCAAGAATCAAGAAATTTTAATCACTTTATTTTGTTTTCATTATTTTGTTACGTTGTTATTTCTTTACAGGTTCACATTGTATACATGGGAGACAAACGCAATCAGGAGTCATCTATCTCAAACCGAACCATAATCCTATTTGTGGATCGCACATGTCATGTTGTTTGTATTTTAGAAAAATGGGCTATGTATTTTAAATAAATCATATATATAGCTAATTAATTTATTATAGTGAGAAAGAGACCATCTAAGGAAGATAGTAATCATAATAGAAATATCAAATTCAGTAATGTAGTTGGTATTTCTAGAAGGATCAGTGGGGCTTTAATGTGGGACACATACATACTGAAAATATATGCGCAAGATAACATCAAGTTTTAAAATATAAATAAATGGACAACATGCATAATAATGTCTTCACATTGTTCCAATCTTTGACATCAAACAAATAAAAAACAAAAGGTGGCTAATTTAAGATTACATTCCCCTCAAGCATTGCCCCTCCCAATTTCATCATCATCATCATCGTCAATCATCATCATCATCATCGTCATCATCATCATTATCATCATCATCATCATCATCATCATCATCATCATCATCATCATCATCATCATCATCATCGTCATCTTCATCATCATCATCATCATCATCATCCTCTAGGACACTTGGCTCAACTATTGTTCCATTTTCTCCTTGCCTCACCCACCTTACAGTTTCATCTTCATCCAAATTTTGCATGTTAAATGGCACATCTCCATTGACCAATGATTCTTCTTCGGTCGTCGTGTACCTATCAAATCGATCTCTTGGTGACATATGGACAACAACGTGCCAATCTTGTTTTATAGGATCCTGCACATAAAATATTTGTTCTTCTTGAGATGCAAAGATGAAAGATTCATCGCTCTCTCGACCATCCTTATATTTCAAATGCTTGAAGTTCACTAGCATAAAGTTGAACTCATCCACTTTTGTGCCCATGCGATTTTCAACCCAATCACACTTGAATAACACAAACTTCATGCCATGAACATATTGAACTTCAATGATGTCTGTCAGCTCCCCGTAGTATATAATATCGCCTGCAGTAGGATTTTTATCTTTTCGACTTGAATAACTCATTTGTTCTGCTTTTATAACAACGCCTCTATTTTGACTTTTTTTTCGCACGTCAATTTTCTTCGTTCTAAATTGAAAATCGCCAATAATATACGATTTGAATCTAAATACATCTTTGAGGGGCCCTAAAGACAAGAATTTGATTTCATTGGATAGTTCAACGCCATCGGCTACCATTTTACTCACCTATAGTATTTTAAAATAAATGTCAATAAACAAATATAATCATTATTTATAATTCAAGTATTTGTTATGATGTTTTTACTTACATGATCCTTAAACCATATGTGGAACTCTTCGTTATGAAGACGATTAACATGATGCTTTTGTGAATGTTGAGGGTAAATTGATGAAAGCTCTACGAGATGTTTTCTACAAAATACAAGCGTAGTCATATATCTATTTCATACAAACTATAAGAAAAGTTTTTACAAAATCCAACTAGGTATAATGAAACTTACTGAATGAATGGTGTCACTGACTCTATGTTGGTAAGAACGTACCGATGAGCTTGTGTATACATTACTTGATCAACTTCAAATGGAACTTTTTTCCCAAGTGTACGACCATTCATATCCCCCTTATCGTTATTTCTAGACGGTCGGTAAGACTTGGTTTCTACACTAATGTACCGCGAGCAAAAAGTCATGCATTCCTCTAAAGGAATAAAGTTAGCTATCGAGGCCTTTGGAGGAGCTCAATTACGAACGTATAGTTTTAACGTGTGGAGATACCTTTCAATTGGATACATCCAACGGTAAAGGACACAAACAACAATTAGGAGTTCATTGGGCAAATGTATAGGCAAGTGTTCCATCATATAAAAAAAACTCGGCGGGAATATCTTCTCAAGGCTACAAAGTGTAAGAGCCATCCGATCTTCAAACTTTTCCAAATCAGCTGGGGTAATTGCACTTAAGCACAATATCACGAAGCAATTGCTTAATTCAATTAAGGCTTTGGCAATATGCTTTGGCAATACCCTTCGCGCTGCTATAGGAAGTAATTTTTGCAATAAAATGTGATTATCATGGCTTTTTAATCCTGAAATTTTCCTTTCTTTCATGTTCACGCACCGTGAAATGTTCGATGAGTAACCATCGGTAGTTTTAATATCCCGCGACACTTTTAAAAAAAATGGCCTTCTCCTTGTTACTCATCGTGAACTTTGTTGGGGGAATGTACTCTAAATTTGACCCCCATGGTTGAGGATGTAACTCAGATCTAATATTCAATTTTTTGAGGTCTTTTTGAGACTTTAAATTGTCCTTTGTCTTACCTTTAGTATCCAACGGTGTAAATAGGACATTATCACACACGTTCTTCTCAATAAACAAAATCAAATTAGGTTGCTTCATGCACAACCATGGAGCTAAATTGTAAATGATGAGGATAACAGGCCATGTACTGTGCTTAATGCTCATATTACCAAATGAATTAAATCCATCAGAAGCTAACCCAAGTCTAACATTGTGACTGTCTCTCGCAAAAGATGGGTTTTGCTCATCAAATTTTTTCCAAGCACGAGAGTCTACTGAATGCCTCAAGACACCATCGTCAATTCGTTCCTCGGCATGCCATTTCATTAGAGGAGCTGAATGGGATGACCAAAATAGTTTATGCAATCTAGGTTTTAAAGGGAAATACCTTACTTTCTTTAAGGCTACCTTCGGGCCTTAGACACCCACACTTGAATCATCATCTTTATATCGAGAAGATCCGCATACGTCACACTTTTCATGATTCTCAGCTTGATTTCGAAACAACATGCAATTGTTTGGTCATGCATCCCACGTCTCGTACTTTAATCCCAAGTCCTTCGTTAGCTTGTTGGCTTGGTAGTAAGATATCGAAATTCTAGCACTCGAAAATACCCTCCCTAAAAAACCCAACAACTTAGTGAAAGAACAATTTGTCCATCCATTAAGTTTCTTCACGTGTAAGAGTTCAACAACAAATGACAATTCCGTAACCCCCTCTGGACAATTTTCATATAAATCGCATTTCGCCTCTTTCAAGAGTCTAGAATACTCTGGAACATTTTCATCCAATTCGAAGACTTCTTTGGTTCTACATTCCTCATCATTACTCATATTGTAATATGTGTGAGGAATACCCCTTCCCTCTTGAACCATTATAAACATGGCATCTCGAGCATTCAATTCAACGGGTATATCATCAACTAACATATCATCCCGTAAAGAATTCATATTGCTTCCTACACCACCAAAAGTCTCTCCATGGAAAACCCAAACCTTATAAGTCTTGTCAAAACCATACATCTCAAGGTGATTTCTCACCATTTGTCGGGGGTGGTATACTCGATTTGCGCATCTCTTACACGGGCAATAGATTTCTGTGGTCCCAATGTTCTTGTTTTTGTATGCATAGTTAAGAAATCCTTCAATCCCATCAATGTATTCTTTTGAACACCGACTACGTAAATTAATCCAACTGTTATCCATGATACCTAAAAATGAAAAAACAAATGATTCCCAACAATTTGATACATAAATTCAAAAAATTCAATAGCAAACTAATTTAAATAATAATAATAATAATATAACCCAACAATTCAACACATCAATTTTAATATCTACATCATTAAAAAGTCACGCAATCAATATAAAAAGTCAAGAAAGGAAAGAATGTTACGCAATTAAAAATTCACACAATCTTAAGAAATGGCAGCATCTAATGCAATTAAAAAGTCACACAGTCAACATTTCACTATCTACATCATTAAACATTTATACATAAAAAAATCGACCAACATACCCATTTTCATCCCCGCTCAAATCACTACGTTCATCTTCTCCTTTGTATGGCACGTACATTTCATCGTCAACCAAGTTTTTATTACTCTTTGATTTACTTTTCTTACTTTTAGCGCTATCCCGCATTGCCAAATACAATTTATGGACTCCCAATTCAATCAATTTTTTTCTATTCTCTTCTATTTTCTTCAACCTCTTCCTCTCGTACTCCTTCAATGTTGCAAACATTTTCTGATAAAATATATGTAATTAGATAATAAATGAGGCAGAGAGAGAATGAAAAATCTAGTTTTCTTTTTAGATTCTTTAAAGATTGTGATATTACTTTTTTGTGTGTACTAATTTTTTTTTAAACTACAATTTTAACTAATGCTTACTTTCGAGTACCACCTCATATGTTAGATCTTATGTCCCCGTACTTAGGGTCCGTTTGATTGGCGTTGAATTATTTTCAATGGAAATACTCATTTTTTTACTTTTGAGGCGCTTGATTTCATATGCATTCTAATACTACTTATAAAAATAAAAACTGTTCCATGTTTTTATCAATTTCACGAAAAACAATTCTCACCCACTACCCAAAGAACTGATTTCCATGGAAAACTTCCAAAGTAAGACCAAATCCCTCATATCTTTTCCACACATATTCTTGCCTGTATTAAAAATGAAATATACCTCAACCATTTTCCAACTTTGTAATCAAACACAACCTTAGTAATTTTTAACAGGACCAATGCCAAAATACCTAAAAAAATATATGGTATTGAATAACAATGGTGATTTTTTCAACGGTGGTGCATTTTGAATTAATTTGGGTCCATCACATATATCCTCAAATAAAATCATAATCAAATAGTAAATCAAATTAATAGCATCAACTACTTGCAAATGCCATGAATTAATTAACACAAACAAACATATCAATAATTCCAACTAAAATTTACACAAACATGCACACAAATATTTTCATAAATTAGTCCTAAAAATATACTACAACAACCAATTGACAATCCGAGTTTTCAATTGGCTCACCCTCAACCTCCTATCACCACTACAAATCAACAAAAATAATCAAAATTTGCATTCAACACAGATCCATATGTAACTCGAGTAGTAAAACAACACATATAAATCCATATACAGACCAAAAATACACATAGACTGATAAAAAAAACCATATGTAACTCGAGTAGAAACAAACTAGCGTCTTACCAAGGGTGATGGTGATAGGACCCCGAGGCTTGGGCGAGCGGCTATGCTAAGATGGAGGTGCGTAACCGATGGGACGAGGCCTTACCAAGGGCCGACGTGTGCGTCGGGTGAAGGAGAGAAAAGAATAAGGCATGGGTTTTTTTTAGGGTCTTTCTTGCTTAGTATCTTTATTTTTTTAAGTGTATTTTTACTTTCTTTTTTCTTGGGAATAAAAGAAGCGGGAACCTAAAATGTAAGAAGGGGGAACCTAGAATGTGAGAAGGGGGAACTCAAATATTTTGTGGCTGTCTCAAAAAGTATATTTTTTGAGACGGCTACTAATTTGCCGTCTTTTTAGCTACTACTTTATGAGACGGGGCATAAAAGCTGTCTTAAAAAGAATATTTCTTAAGACGGTTAATTTTAGCCGTCTCAAAAGGTTAGTTTTAGAGACCAAAATTTTAACCGTCTCAAAAGCCTCTGTAGTAAAAAGCAATTTTTTTTGTAGTGAATTTTTGCTCGAGGACTAGCAATGTTCTGTTTGGAGGTGGTGTGATAAGCACCCAAAAGTGTCTATTTTATACCCCGAAGAGATGCATTTTAGTCACTCGTTTTAATTAAAATTGGTCGTATGTCGTATTTTATTATTTTTCTGGTCAATACGCAGTTGCGGTATAAATAATGCTAATTCAGTACAATTGCGACTCAATAGCGGTCAAAATCTTGCAACGAAGAAATAAAGGGGATCGCGAAGTCTGGAGTCCAATCTGAGCTTGCCCCGATATGTTCCGAATACCCCCAACCAGTCCCGTAACCTTAACCTAGCCCAAGCCGAGCCCAGACCATTCCCCGAGCCCGTGTGTGTTGAGTTTGTACCTTTTTTATATTTTTTATATTTTTATTCTTAGTCGTTTTATTTTTAAGATTTATTTTAGATTTATTTAGATTTTTTAGGATTTATTTTCAATTTTTTCTATTTCTTTATTTTGATTTTGATTTTTATTAGTTTTTAAATTTTTAATCTTTATTTTTATTAGGATTAATTTTTAGGAATTTAATTTTTTAGTTTTATTAGATTTCATTTTACATATATATATATATATTTCATTTTACTTTTATTTTATTAGGATTATATTTTTTTAGGTTTAATAGAGTTCTATTTTATTTTAGTTTGAGATGTTAGTTTGTTTTAGTTTTATTAGATTTTTTTTAGGTCTTTATTTTTATTTTTATTTGATTTTAAGATTTTTAGTTTTTATTTCTTTTATTATTTGAGTTTTTTTTTTAGGATGTTATTTTTTTTAGTTTTGTTAATTTTAATTTTTTTTTTAATTAGATTGTTTTAATTTTTTTTTCTAGGAGTACAAATTAAACACACACACCATTAAACTCTACACCTAACCTACACCTAAACTAACCCTCACACTCACACCATAATTCCCATACACACACACACACACACACACACACAATCCAACTTCTCACCCATCTTCTTCATCACCCACGACACTCTCTCACCACCATTAACAACAAACCCATCAAACCTTCAACCACACACACATTTCTCTCTCTCTTCACCTCTACACCATTAAACCCACATCTAAACCCATCCCATTACAACACTACCTACCCAAAACCATGCCGGCGACCCTATCAACCCGGACCCACCTGCGTTGTAACCCGCTGCCGACCACCTGCTCGCCGGCGACGAAACTCCGGCCGGCACACCCTCTAACGGCGCCGTCCAGCTACCCGGACGACCCACTTCCCGCTCTACCTGAACCGAACCCGAGTTATTTTCAACCCGAAACTCACAACCCATGGCGACTATAACCCGATCCCAAATCCGAATTCCTTACCAGCTATTAAATCATATCCCTTTAAAATAGGAATCCACATCTTAAACCACAACCCATAATCAATTTCAAATTCAAATCCCAAAAAAATCTCCAAACAAACCAACATCGTGGGTATATGGCTTTAAAAGCGAAGGAAGCTTATTATAAAAAAGGACGGGACATATACCAAATAGTCCCTTAAATATTTTTTAATACTCATTTAGTCCAAGTCTTTTTATTTTGCCTCAAAAAGTTCTTTGCCACATATTTTGGAAAGGGAGTGCCGCTAGCGCGGACCTCTAAAAATAAGGAAATATTGAGTGTTTGAGGGACTAAATGGGTTAAACTAAAAATATGTGTCATTTTTAAAAAAATATATATTTATAGTAGGGACTATTAAATAATTGACCCAAAAAGGACTCTCATCATAATAACAAAAAAGATACGTAGAGAGAGAAAAAGACACAGTATATTATGTACAGTTTAGGTTCATAAACAAATTCCAA
Organism: Sambucus nigra; assembly: GCA_949130495.1. Lineage (NCBI taxonomy): Eukaryota > Viridiplantae > Streptophyta > Magnoliopsida > Dipsacales > Adoxaceae > Sambucus > Sambucus nigra. The sequence continues at coordinate 311,674,244 of OX422218.1, read as the reverse complement.
AAAATATAAAAAAAAATAGTTTTGTTTTAGAATAAATTTTTAGGTTTGTTTTTTATTCTTTTTGATGTAATCAAGTGCTGGAAATTGTGACGAAGTTGGACGCATGTCAAGGGGCAATTCAAGACAAATTTGGAAAAAAAATTGCGTATTGTATTTCTATACTCTCTTTTCAATTTATTTCCTTCTTGACTTAGTATCTATTGTTGTTTATGCACACATGAGAATATTTGGCTAAGCACCCCGTTCAAGGGGTGGGATGCACTGCGTATGATATTGCTTTAATTAATTGGTTTCTTTAATTTTATATTTCTAGGTAAATTAATTTTAAGTGTCACCAATTAGTTTATGTGATGAGAGTTAGTAAATTAATTGAACGAATTAATGTTTGAATTTAGGAATCGAACTAGAGATAGTATTTTTTGATAATTAAATATTAATTCGGTATTGAAATTTGAGGATTGAAATTGTTTTCTTTAAATTGATCCTAGCAGGTAATTTTCGAAAAATAATATAATTCCTGATTTTTCATCGTGTGACATTTTTAAATTAAATTTTCTAAAAAAGATATTATTAAATTTATAATTTTAACGAGAGTTCGATTATTGATTTAATATTATCTCGAAATATTTTAAATTAACAAATTAAGTAATTAAAATAATTGAAAATGCGGTGTAATCCCATCTCTCGACCTTCTCACATTATTTGACACTCGGTTGCACATTCTTTTTCATTATTTAGTCATTTTATAATTTTTATCATTCGTTAGTTAATTTTTTCCTTGAAATTATTTAAAAAGAAAATAAAATAACAAATAAAAAAATATTTTAATAAAAAAAAATTGGAATTACACGTTTTCACATTAATTGTTTCACCTTGAAAGTAGGATTGATACCCATACTTACCGCAATACGAGTTATTTTTAAACAAGTTTTGTAGGTACTCAAGGGAATTTTAAGAGTAACTTTTGCACAACAACAATACATACGCAGAAAGCTTCTTATCATTCATCCTATTGAAGACTCTCAATTATGGCCTACAGTAATGAACTCAATCTATGTTATTGGATTGCAAAGCTCACTCCTATTTTAAATGGTGTTTATATGTACTTTTAATCATAACATGTTGTCAAACCTCTTACTATAAGTAGAGGTCCTAGGAATCTAAGGGTTAAGAGGAGGAGATACCCTGATGAACAAGTGGAAACAAAGAATAATAAGAAAAAAGGTAGCAGATGTGGTGAGTTATTCCATAATAAGGATGGCTTTAGGGTAAATCATCAAAAAAAGAATCTGCAAAGACTGGCAATTAAACCTCAATTATTTTTCTTCTAACTTCCATATAAATAAACCTCAAACACCTAGATTTTCCTTATAATTTACATCTATTTTAGTGAAGCCTAGCATAAATGTAGAGGGACCAATCACAGATAATACTATCATCGAAGGATATAACCTGCTAGTCCTAGTTATTCCATTTATGCCAGTTTCAAGGATAAGAGAAGATGACAAGAAAGGCAAATGAAAGGACATAATTATCTATGAACCAATTTTTTTTTGGGAATATATGGTTTGGACAGGGAGAATTCATATATGCAACAACACCATTTACACCTACAATTTCATACGTACATTTGAGATCATAGTCGGTTAGATAGGGTTAAGTGGTTTCTTTAAAGTCAATTTCAGTTTGAGAAAAGTTAAAATACTTTTTATTAAGGAAGTGGTTGAAGTTATGTTTCAAATGACTTGTATGCAAATGTTGTTCAACAATTGACAAAAAATCATTGATTGGATATTTCATTTCATTATATACACATCACACAAAGAGAACATTTCACACACTAAATTTCTTCTCAAACCCATCACAAAGATCATGCAAACTAAATTTTACCTTAATGTTGAGAATGTGTGTTATTAACGCAAGTGGTTAACCTATACCAAACCCAAAGGGGGTTAATACGTTTGAAGACATCTAAAGACCAACTTTTCGAATTCAGTGATTTTGCTTGCGAATTCAAGTTAGTTAACACATGATTCAACAAAGTAATTTCCAAATAACTTTATTATCTCAGAGAACAATGTATTTAGGTGAATCTAGATGAGTAAAACTAGATCTAACACTTTTATGCAATTTCACTTGATCAAATTATGTCTAAGTGATGTGTGTATTGAAATGTGTGCACATTAATAGAAAAAATACACAAGCACACATAAGATAAGATTTATGAGGAAAACAAAACCCACCTAGGGATAAAAAAACCTCAACGCACTACAAATTTCATTTCTAATTGAAAAAACATTCCACACAAGGCAAGAATATACCTCTCATAGAAGCACTCTCATGTAATTACATATGAACCTTGAAAATTTCCTTCATATATGATGAAAATCCATAACGAGATCCACGATATGAATAAAGACGTTCACTCTCTTCCTTGGAATCAATTCCACACTCCAATTTTCCCAATAAATCAAAATTCGTCCTCTTTTATATCTAGTAGTAGGTGATCATAGTAATTCATATGTAGAATGATGGATTGACATAGGCTATGTGAATTTGAACCAAAATACTCCCAATTCTCTATCAAAATCATATATCAAGTATATATCTATGTTTTATCAATTTTTGAGGAATAAGTGAAATTTAAATGAGTAGCGAATGAAAAATGATCTCAACCTTGAAAATGATCCAATAAATGTATCTGAGTTATGAGGTTTTCAGATCTTAACAAATGGGAGGGAAATAGGCCCTTTTATAAAGATTTTTCAATATTTGATGTCGTCATGCACACAGTGCACTTTTTTCATGTGCATATTTCCAACCACTGTGCATATCAACCATGGTCTTGTGTACGGACACATATAGGTGTCATGTGAAGACTACCATGAGCATGGGTTTAAAACGAAGCCATGGAAACAATTAAGGCAACATTTCTTGTAAAAATCCTTCACTTGGTTCAAAACAAAGACTAACTCCCAAAAATATTATCTTAAAAACTCTAAGAAGATTTTAAGCACTTCTTCCATCAAAATTTACCATCCTCGCATATTTTTAAAATGTTTTTACACGTACCTATATATTTATCCACAGACAATTCACAACATCTACTAAAAGGATAGTCTTCAATCCAATTTGAATTAATTTTAACAAAAGTCTTCAATGAGTGGCTTGCAAAATCTTCAATCTTCAAAGGTTTATCCAGACAAATGACCGCACCTCACTCATTTGAATCTTGCCTATGTCACTTGAAAGAATCAACAACTAATATGTTTTATCACAGGAATCTAGCGAACTAATAATAATACAAAATTATATTTTCATTCTCCCCATTTGGCTATACTGTGGCAATCCCCCCCCCCCCCCCAAACCCAAAATATGCTTGACTATCCCTATAAGACTCAGACCTGATTAGCCATGTAGTGAAAGTAGTGGAAAGGTAATGCACAAATAATCCATATGAAGAATGACACATCAATAGTCGATTGTGAATAATGGGATGGAGTTGAAATCATCAAAACTATCTGTGAAATCACATGAAACAACAAAAATAATCATATATGCAATAGCATTCAAAAAGAGAAGCTCCCATTCTTGGGCATTCTTCGATAAGTAATAATGTGATATAGATGAAATAAAGCATGTAAGCATGCGAAATATTAAATAATCATCTAATATCAATGAGTAACATAATTATTATTGCTCCCTCTAAATAAGATCTTCCCATATTGGTCATCTTCCTTTATCATAGATATATCATGGGAACAAGAAAAGTCAAAATAGAAAAATAAACTAGCAAAACATGTGAACAACTATTGTTATATCATGGGATCAACAAATGAGCATATAGTTATGTATCATCATATGAATCTCAAAACAAGAACTATTATAAGAAAGATGCCAAGCAATAAGCATCGAAGCAGGATATGTGATATACAAACAATCTAACTAAAATGAGATCATATGCAAATCATGTATATAGTAATATGAGTATAAGAATATGAATACCAATTAAGGATAAGAATATGGATTAATTCAAATAATCCAAAAATCCAGCAATAAAAATCCATACAACCATCCAAAAGTATCCAATCATTATGTACCAATGAATAAGGTATGAATATCCAACCATAACAGAGATAACACAAAAAATCTTAAATCTTCTCTCAATCACATGTGTAAAGAATGAAAATATGATGTAATGAATAAAATCATATAAGAAATATAATGCTAGCAACAATGAATAAGTAGCATGACAAATACAGTAGATCCATAATTAAGTGAAATATCAATAAAAAAGATGCAACTCCCCCTAAGCAAACATCGCCCCCCTAAATCAATATTGAAAAACGTGCAGAGTGTTCTGGTTATATGATCAAATGTAGAATCCGTAGATTAGGTCACAAACAAGCCAAATTCAATTCAATTGAATTTATCTTAATTAATTAGGTGAAACTAAACATGCAAGCTACTAAATCTAAATCAAATCAAACAAATAACAACACGAGATATGAGGAAAAAACACTTTTGGGAAAACCCCTTTTCAGCACTATTACAACTAAGGTATTATAGAATGATACATACAAAGTTATAGACTTAGACCTCACTAATTACTGCAATGTCTCAATCTTTATTAATAACAAAAAGCACTCCACAATAATCTCCACTTGCCTCGATCCCTACCAATCAGTCTCAGAAAAATCATTTCCTATCTTTAGCAGTGAATAAACAACTCCGTAGGGATATAAACATGCTATGTGTTCTTCAAGGTTTGATAAAGTGATCACAAAACATCCATGGGGTTTCGATTTATAAAACCAAAGTGTTTAATCACAAATATGTGTAAAAAGGCTTACAAAGAAGTGCAACTTCATATCTCTTAAATAGGGAGAAAACTATCCAAGAGATAGGCTTGAAACATTGCACTTAAACTAAGTAAAAAAAAATTTCCGCATGCTCATTCAAATGAATTGGACGTCATTCGAACGAACAATGCAAAGTCGTTTAAACGACATCGAACGAGAGATCAAATGACATTCCATAGAGATACTGAAATTGGGTCATTTAAAGATTCATTCAAACAACTAATATCGAATGAGTGTCATTCGAACGTCCATTCGCACCTCATTATTATGAGCTGCCTTAATTTTTTTTTTTAAGTTTGTGAAAAATATTTTTGTTTCAAACACTTTTAAAAACCCACAACCCATAATTGTCTTGCAGTCTCAATATAAGTATATGCAATTTAACTTTTTTCCACTCAAACACTTTCCCATTTCCATAACGTGAATGAGGATAGGAGAACTCTTCATCATTCATATACCTCTTTGTGAATTTTAGAAACTCGTTAGAAACTCAATGGTATACATTAACAAGTCTATTTGTCTTACCCATCTACGTTTTTTTATAGAGAGTATCCCATAACATATTGTAGGAATACTTCCCTGTCATGTGTGAACAAAGGGGGTAATTTTATAAGTTAGTTTGTCCCCGTGTGTAGTTGAATCATTATTTAACACTAACAATGTTGAAACCCTAAGATGAGTATACATAGAAAATTGGTTTTAATTATACTTTATAACCTAATAAAGTCCAATTTTCAAAAGCTCAGTTTAAACCCTAAGCTGCGTATAAATACCAAATTGTGTTTTCATCATACTTTATAACCTAATCAAGTAAAATTTTCAAAACTTAGGTTGGAAATTATAGTGGAATATTCATTATGTTGTTAATTAAATTTTTAAATAAACCCATAAATTATTTTTGAATAAATCCACAAATTAAATTGAAATATACATACGAATTATTAACATTATACATAAAATTATACATACGAAATCCCAAAAATATTCCGTGACACACCGCCAAATTAAATACCAGGTGATCCGTCCTTTATAAAATTTAAAATAGAATATCCGGTTTGTTCATTCTTAGCATCACTGTACAAAAAAATTCTTTATTAATCACTTAATAATTAATTAAGCTAGTATCAAAACATTTTGCCCAATAATTAATGTCAATTAATTTAGACCATTTAACACGTTCACTAATCGTATGAATAAACAAATAATGAATAAAACACCATCTAGCTGTATATGATAACATTGAAATAATCATCATAGTTAAAAAAAATCCAAACCATCAATTGTAATAATACTAAATCCAACTGAAACTGAAATACTGAAATGAAATGAATACAATATCTCTCTGACATAAATAAAATGAGGATGGGCGACACATGCCCTAACTGAGAAGCCTAAATTAAAGGGCTGAAATCTTAGATGTATAGGCGTCTAAATACGAGGACCTGCAACTCCCACAATAGTTGCAGCACATCAAAAGGTCCAACGGTCTAAGCTTGGCACCCCTGTGGCCGGACACCTAAAAATAATTTCACAAGAAAAAGAGATTTTATAAGAGACGGGTAAGAGCCCGAGTGTAAAATATTTTAAAACAGTTTAGCAAGTATTTAAAATGCAGTAAAGCAAATATAATACACATGTTAGCTTTTAGAAAACTCACTTGATATTCTCACCTCTCAACTATTGTGCATGCCTAACGTACCTCTAAACCATCCTAGTTATCGTCATCACTTAACTATAACGTAGACATAAGCCTTATAACTATCACTCGTAGTTAAGTTATCGTCATCACTTAACTATAACATAGACATAAGACATAAGACTTTTTTCCAATCATATATAACCCAATGGAATTTCTTAGGTACTATTCACCCAAAAATGCAAATTACCAAAACGCTCTCCCGGGATGTCGGTTTGGCCTAAAATTGCCCCAGGACCCAAAGGAAACCCCCGGGTAGACTTCTCTGACTATCTCGACCCTTTCAGACCCATTTACGCACTCAAAATGACAATATGGGTGACTTATAAATAATTTACTTTTCATTCCATTAATTTAGTTTCGACACGACTGATACGCGCGTCCTGTCTTAATTACCGTAATTATCGTATTTCTCACTTGTGATAATTCTCATAAATTCACAATCATATATTACTTTATTCGATCAAAAATATTAAATATAATTCTCAGTAATAAATACTAACCCTTATCTTGCTAGTTAATATTTATTTAATTCAGATTAATTATCAATTAATTTTCCCATATTTAACTTAATTAATCCAATATTTAAAGAGCATTAAAAATATGGGGTGTTACACACTCCCCCCAAACAACGGAATTTCATCCTGAAATCTGAAAAATAACGGTATACCTTGTAAAAACAACTTTGGATATTTTTTTCTCATCTCATCCTCACGCTCCCAGGTAGACTCCTCGATATTATGATGTCGCCCCTGAACACGTACTAACAGTACTACCTTCGACCTTAGTTTCCTCTCTCCACGGTCTAGGATAGCAACTGGACCCTCCTCGTCGAGCTGTAGATCAATCTCCTCTAAAGCAATATGAATGTGTGCCACCTCATCCCGAAGATATCTCCTCAGTGAAGAAATGTGGAACACGTCGTGAATCTTATGCAAGTGCTCGGGTAACCCAAGTCTATAAGCCACTGGCCTAATCCGCTCAATAATAGGGAATGAAACTACATACCTCTACGCCAACTTCCCTTTCTTCCCAAATCACATTATCCCCTTCATAGGAGATACTCGTAGCAATACCTGGTCCCCCACACTGAACTCCCTGAAGAACCTTTTGGCATCGACGTAGCTCTTCTGACTATCCTGAGAAATTCGTATGCGACTTCTAATCATCTCAACCCTGGATGGCGTATCCTAAATCACCTCTGGCCCGAGTAACTTGTTGTCCCCCACCTCTAACCAACAAGTAGGAGAACGACAAGGTCTACCGCACAACGCCTCAAATTGGGCCATACCAATAGTAAGCTGATAGGAGTTATTGTATGCAAACTCCACCAGTGAAAGGTACTGCTCCTAACCTCCCCCAAAATCCAGAATACACATATATAACATATCTTCCATCTTCTACTTAGTTCGCTTGGTTTGCCCGTCCGTCTGCGGGGGATAGGCCGTACTCAAACGTAACTCAGTACCCATGGCCTCCTGGAAGCTATCCCAAAAATGAAAAAAAAAATCTTTTCCCGATCGGACATAATGTTTAGGGGCAACCCATGTAATCTCACTACCTTCGCAATAAAAATCTGGGCAGGCTGTGCTGTAGGATAGTTAGTCTGGACTGGAAGAAAGTGGGCTACCTTAGTCAACTGATCCACAATCACCCATATTGAATCGTAACCCCTCTAAGAATTAGGCAACCTTATGATGAAATCCATGGAAATACTCTCCCATTTCCACATAGGAATCTCCAACGGCAGAAGAAACCCTGTCGATTTCTAATTGTCCACCTTGACTAACTGACATGTGTCACACTTTGATACAAACTCAGTAATTCTACTCCACAAATACTGTCTCCTCATATCCTGGGACATCTTATTCCCACCGGGATGTTCTGCAAATCGAGATCCATGTGACTCTGTCATCATCGCTTATCGTAGATCCTCTACCTTTGGAATAACTAGGCGTCCATTGAAGCGCAAACCTCTATCTAAACACACAGAATAAGAATCATCTCCCTCGTCTAAGAGTTGTACAATCTGATCCTAACAGAATGGATCTACTTCCTAAGCCTGTACAACCCTCGTGACTATCTGGGGTGTAACTACCATAACTGACGTGAATGATGGGGCAACGACATCCTAGTGTCCCAACTCCTTCCATTTCCCCTTCCACACCTTAGCCACCACACATACTGGCCTTCATCTCAAAGCATTAACTAATACCTTAGCCTTCCTCGGGTGGTACTGAATATCGAACTAGTAGTCCTTCACAAATTCAATCCACCTCCGCTGATGCATATTCAACTCTATTTGAGTGAATAAGTACTGTAGTGACTTGTGATTTGTGAACTGGCGAAATTTCTCCCCCAATAGATAATGTCTCCAAATTCGAAGTGCAAACATGAATGTTTCTAACTCCAAGTTTTGAGTGAGGTAATTCCTCTCGTGAGGGTTAATCTTATGGGAAGTATATGCTATAGTCTGATCCTCCTCCTATAACATTCCACCAAGACCTTGTAATAATGCGTCAGTATGGACTAGGTACTCCACTCCCGACCTTAGTTGTGCTAGTACTGGTGCTAAAGTCAGCTTGTCCTTCAGCTCATCAATGCCAACTGACACGCATCATCCCAAACAAATGGTAAAATTAGTCATCGAGACCACACTCTTCGAAAATGCTTGAATGAATCGTATGTAATACCCACCTTACCTCAAGAAGCTACGCACCTCTGTCGGTATTGTGGGTTGTCCCCACTCCCTCACCACTAACACTTTTCTTGGGTCCACTGATATCCCTAACTCATAAATGATATGCCCCAAAAATTGAACATCCTTCAACCAAAAACCACATTTCTGATACTTAGCATACAACTGATGCTCATGTAGTGTCTGTAGGACCCAATGTAAATGCTCGATATGCTCCTCTTTATTCTGGGAATAAATCAGGATGTCATCTATGAAGAAAATGACAAAATGATCTAGGAACCTTTTGAACACCCTGTTCATTAAGTCCATAAATATTACTAGTGCATTGGTTAGCCCAAACGGCATAACTCGAAACTAGTAGTACCCATATCTGATCAGGAAGGCAGTCTTAGACACGTCCTTCTCCATGGTTCGTAACAAATGGAATCCAATCTCAAGTCTATATTCAAGAAGTTGGCAACTCCTATCAACTAATCGAATAAGTCATCGGTGCGAGGTAATGGATACTTATTCCGTATTGTGACTTTAAAGCACCTTATACTCTTGACTCACTTGAGTCTTCATTGTATAAGTGCTCATCTAGTTAGAAATTGTGACAAAATTGGAGTCCCGTTCCCTAGATACCAAAGAGCCTCAGATTCTTCTCTTTATGCCACACTTGATTCAATTAAAGGTATAATTCTCATTCACACACTAGGATTGCATTCATTGTTCATATATATTGCATCATTTGCTTGTGTGTGAGTTGTGTGTGCGTTAAACCCCATTCAAATTGTTTTTAATTATTTTAGGGAATTTTTAAACAATTTTTAAATAATTTTTTCATATTAAAAGTTGGCTTTATAAAATTTTGAGGTCATTTTGTAATTACTAGTTTTATGTTTTCATACCAGAAAGTTGGGTTGGGTAAGATTCGAAAGTGCTCCATACAACTGTTGTCCTTATAACGGCCAGATTTGTGTTTGTTGCAAGACACATAACCCTAGTGTTATTATCTCAGCCCTTGGATCTCTGTAATCAATATTTTATATACGTTTAAACCCAATTTGTGTGTAACTCTTTTAGACCAATAAGAAGTTGTTTAACCACCGCTTATATTACACCATTGGAATAAAATCGTATGACCAAGACTAAATCTCAGCCTTTGATTTGGTGAGCCCTTGTCGAATCTTCCTCTCCTAGTATAAAAAGGAGGATTAGTCTTAGCATTTGAGAAATTTTACCATTTCGTGAAAATAGAGAGAGAGAGAGAAAGAAGAGAGATAAGAGAGAGAGAAAAAAAGGGAAAGAAAGAGAGAAACCAGAGAGAAACCCTAACCCGTTTTCAAACCCTAAACTGATTTCTCCTAAATAGTATATACCAAACACTATACCTATGTGTTTGAGAGTGTTGTTGGTGGGGGTTTGAAGGTTGTTTGAGGTTTTATCCTCTGAGTTCAAGATCTTGTTTCCAACCTAGACATTTCATGTTTGATATCTATTTCTCTTTCATAGAAACAGTAGATCTGATTATTGCATGTCATATTACACATAGATCTGCATATTTTAGTTTCTCATCTTAAGAAATCTTATTTGTTGATTATTCTTTCTGTAAATGTTTTTCAAAACTCCAGAATCAACAAATCTATTTTCTTTTTCTAGTTCTTACGAAACAAGACTTTTGACCTAGTTGGAATCACAATTGGTGGTTTATAATTTCAAAATCATTTTCAAAACTCATGAAATTATTTAAGACCTTGGCAATATTTCGAGCAAGGTAACCTTGGATTTCGGGATTCTTTGAAAGGTCAAATAAATCCTTTTGTTTCTAAAGAAGAGAGAAACTGAAATTATCTTCATTTAGTTCTGATTTGTAATTCATTAGGATTTGTTTGTACAAATAAATTGTGCATGTGTGCATGCATGTGTTAGAACATTGTCACAAACACTTTTCACACTACAACACATAAGTGTTGGCTATAAGATCTTGAAACTTCAAGAGTCGACGTAAAGACTAGAACAACGTGGAGAAGTTAGCAAACTAGGAAAGACACATCAACATCAGACCTTCGGAGAAGTTAGAATCAAACCAGTGGGTACATATTCTAAACTTGTATAGTACTATTTTGTGTGCATGTGTGTTAAATAGTTTATAACTTGTATATTTTATTTTAGTGGATTTTTGGTTTGTGACTTGAAGTCACCATGGATGTTTCCTCAGTTGGGTGAGGTTTTACCATGTTAAAAACTCTTTGTACTTAATATTTCTACATCTCCTCATCTCATTCTTGATAGTGTGCTGACATAAACTATGTTGGTTTTGATTTTCGAAACCTGTTATAAAATCTTGAACATATCTCGTGCATTTTTTTTAAAACACATCTTATGTTAATCTGTTTTGATTTAAAGAAAAGAGTTTCTTCAAAAATTCGGAGTTACTTCAATAGTTTAATCTTGTATTAAACGCCCTAAGTAATAGTTTTTTAGTTGGTATCAGAGCTTTGAAATTTTTCTTTAAAGATCTTGTGTTTCTGAAATTGTTTTCATAAAATCAAATAATGGACGAGAAAAATGAAAGATTTGGTAACTTGACTGGACCTCCTCTCTTTGATTGAAACAATTTTGCTTACTCAAAAGTAAGGATGGTTGCTTTCATACAAGGAACCTTAGGAGATGATGTCTGGGATATTGTTGAAAAAGGATATACTTATCCTACACAACCAACCACTGAAGGAAGTAATGAGAGGATTAAGAAGGTATTAAGTGAATTCACTCAAGAAGAAAAGCAAGTTTCTCGAAACAATAACAAAGGCAAGAATGCCATTTTTATGTCTATAAATGAACATGAGTTCAAAAGGATCTCATCTTGTGCCACTTCTAAGGAAGCTTGGGATACATTGGTTACTGCACATGAAGGTGACACTAGAGTTAAGGCTGCTAAAACACAAATGCTTATCCAACAGTATAACTCTTTAATCATGTCTGACTCTGAATCATTCGATGACTTTTACATGAATTTGACTGACATTATGACCAAATTACATGCTAATGGGATAACCTATGATAGACATGAAATTGTCTCGAAAATTCTAAGGTCATTACCACATAAATTTGATAACAAAATATATGCTATTAAGGAAATGAGTGATCAAAATATCACTCCTGAATTACTCCGTAGTAAACTTAGAACTGTGGAAATGGAACTAGAATTCAAGAAACAATTAACCCAGTCCCACAAAAAGCAGACTAATTCCATCCTGCGTTTTTCTTCTAAGCTAATAAAACCAGAGGTCAGTATTCTTAATAATTACTCTGATGAAGAATGTGACATAGATAGTTTGGATAATCAGATTGCCTTGATGTCAAAGCAGTTTAAGAAAATTGTGAAATTGAGAAATAAAATGGCAACGAAATAAGGCAAGCCAAATTATCCAACTCAGTCTAATAACAAACCTCATGAGAAAGGTCAAGACAAACATCACAAGGACATTCATTCGAGACCTAACAAAGACTTTAAGAATATTGAATGCTTTAGATGTTGAAAATTGGGTCATATAGCACAAGACTGTAGAGTTAAATTGAGCACAACTAATAAACATACTAGGGCCAACATTTGCAAGACATGTGATGATTCAAGTGACTCTGATGATAAGGATCCTGAGTCATCTGATGTTTTTGATACTTGCATGTCCTTCTTTGCCAATATAATCTATAATGATGATATGTCTATGCCTATGTATGAGAATGATGATAATAGCTCTACTTATGTTGTTATGAATCATGCTGCTACTGGTTTAGATGCTTTAATTTTTGAGAACATTGCTAGTTCTACAGTGGGGTGTGTGAGTCAAAGGGAAAGCGATAATGACGATGTCAATGTGTGTGTGAGTTCAAGAATTGAATCCTTAGGGGTCACTTCACACACTAAACTTAGTGATTCGAACACTAAAGACCTCCATGATGTTCACACACTTTATGCCAAAACTCTCAAGAAAAGCTCTAGACCAGAGAAGATAGTGAAAGAACTCATTAAGAAACTAGAAGGCCTTAGTCTATTGGTCAAACTTAACGCTGAAGAGTATACTACCCAATGTCTAACTCATGAAAATGAAGTCAAAATTTTTGGTCAAAAATTGAAAGATTTGATTGAAAAAAATGAAAGTATGGAGAAAAATAAAATGACATTATTAGAATTGGAACAAGCTAAAGAAAAGACAACAACTGTCTTCAAAAAATTTACTAAGTTTGAAAACAATTCCAACTTCTTTGATGACTTTGTTACTGACTCAAAAACCAATTCTGATGATCGAACTGGAATAGGATTTTTCCCAAAGTTAAAGACACAAACTAAAAAGTTTCAATCAATCAAGTTTGTGTTAGGATGCAAAAGACCTATAGAAACTTGCCCAAATTTTCATTCCCTAAAAGATGATTTTGATGAAAAATAACAAAAGTTCGATATTGGGTAATCAAAATACTCTAAGTGTGATAGTCAACCTAAGGTTAAATACATCTGCCCCATATTAGAAAGAGTAATTCTTCTTTTCATACTATACTCCCTAGGAATAAGGTTCAACATCAAAATTCCATGAAACTTATGTTTAAAGACTTTCCTAAGGAGATACCCTCTTCAAGCAATCTATATTGCTCTTACTATGATATATACGATCATTCTTTCGAAGGTTGCTACTCTAGACGTTTAGCTAATCTTGTCTGTAATATTCTTGTATACCAAAATTTTAACTACTCTAGGAGAAGCTGTAAAAATTATGTTCTACCTAGACAACCAGACAAAAAATCTAACAATAGAAATAGAAAGACCAAACCTAAAAGATCATTTACAAGCAGGATTACTAGATACTTTCCTAAATCGAATGCTCATATTTTCCATAAAATTCAAACTCATGCGCAAAACATTTTTCAACAAAAAACTAATGCTCGAAAATTTGATCAAATGAGAGAAAATCAGCTCAAAATGAAAACAAGAGCTATTTGGGTTAGAAAAGATGAGCTATTGCCCCAGATGAAGTGTAACATTGTCATTACTGCTTTAAAAGCTGAACACATTCCTTCTGGATGGTATTTAGACTCTGGGTGTTCAAAACATATGACTGGGGATGATATAAAACTTTTAAACAAAACCAGCCTTGTTGGAGGAAAAGTTATTTTTGGTGATGGTGTATCATCTCAAATCATTGGTAAAGGAACACTCCAATAAGAGGGATTGCCTTTGCTTGAAAATGTTCTTATAGTATAAGGTCTTAAGGCTAATCTACTTAGTATCTCGCAATTTTGTCACTCAAATCACACTGTCACCTTTTCAAAGAATACTTGCAAAATTTTAAATGAAAAAGGTGAGTGCATACTTACAGGACTCAGGACTCCCGACAATTGTTATACTATTATGACTAGTACTGAGGTCTGTAACATTGCCAAAATTGATGAAAAATGAAATATGGCATAATAGGATGGGTCACATAAATTACGATAACCTTAGTAGATTGTCCTCACAAGAAATAGTTAGAGGAATTCCAAAGATCAAAGCTATCTCTAATATTGTTTGTGGATCATGTCAGTAAGGAAAAATTGTTAACGCACCTCATAAGAAAGTTAAAGATATCCTTACCTCTAAACCCTTGGAGGTCATCCATATGGACCTAATGGGTCCCTCTCGAACTGTTACTCTCTGTGGACACAGTTACATTCTTGTTATGGTTGATGACTTCACCAGGTTTACTTGGGTGGCCTTCTTAAAACAAAATTCTGACACTTTCCAAACCTTTTTGAAAATTCTTCTTCGGATTGAAAATGAGAAGGACACTTAAGTAAATAGAATTCGTAGGGATCGAGGTGGATAAGTCATAGATATAGGTATTATAGAGTATTGTGACTATAATGGTTACAAACATAAATTTTGTGCTCCTAAGACTCCTCAACAAAATGGAATTACTAAGAGAAATAATCGTACCCTTTAAGAGATAGAATGTGTTATGATTCATGCCAATTGTTTACCTAAATATTTTTGGGTAGAATCTATTCGTACTGCTTGTCACATTATCAATAGGGTCTATCTTAGAAAAAATTCTAAACGAACTCCTTATGAACTATGGTATGGGAGAAAGACCAATCTTAAATACCTTAGAAGCTTCGGTAGTACGTGTTATGTATGCAAAGACAGAGAACACTTATCCAAATTTGAGACTCGTGGAGATAAAGGTATCTTTCTAGGATATTTTCCTGATAGTAGAGCATACCGTGTCTATAATCTTTGCACAAAGACCTTAATGGAATCCATAAACGTTATTGTAAGTGACACTACTGTTGAGAGTAAGACTAGAGAACCAACTATTATGGAAGAGTCTGAAAATGTTTTAGAAAATAACTCTCCAGAAATAGATGATTCTTTACCAATTGAGACACCTGAAGTACCTAACTGGGTTTTGTAACGATCATCCCATAGATAATATTGTCGGTAACCCTAGCGACCCTGTACGTACAAGATCTCAATTAAGAAACTATGATCATTATGCATGTTTTGTTTCCCTTGTGGAACCAAAGAATGTAAATGAGGCATTAAATGGCCCTCATTAGATTTCTTCCATGCAGGAAGAACTTCTTCAATTTTTCATTCATGATGTTTGGTATCTTGTACCAAGGCCTGATCATAAAAAGGTTATTGTCACACATTGGATATTTAAAAATAAATCTGATGAAAGTGGGATAATCATTAGAAACAAAGCCAGATTAGTGACTCAAGGTTACTCTCAAATTGAAGGAATAGATTTTAACGAGACTTTTGCCCCTGTTACTCGATTAGAATCTGTTCGTCTTCTTTTTGCAATAGGTTGTTACTTGGATTTTACGCTTTACCAAATGGATGTCAAATCATCCTTTCTTAATGGAATCTTGTTAGAAGAGACCTATGTTGAACAAGCCAAAGGGTTCGTTGATCCTCAATATCCAAATCATGTTTATCGTCTTAAAAAGGCGTTGTATGGTTTGAAACAAGCGCCAAGAGCCTAGTATGAGCGTCTCTCCAACTTTCTCTTAGACAAAGGTTTTAAGAGAGGTGTAAATGATCAAACTATTTTGTCAAACATTTTGAAAAAGATATCATTATAGCTCAAGTCTATGTCGACGATATCATTTTTGGATCCACTTCCCCTTCAGAAGTTAAATAATTTTATGAAATTATGCATAAAGAATTTGAAATGTCTCTCATGGAGGAGTTGCAATTTTTCTTGGGTCTTTAAGTCAAATTGAATTCATATGGTTTATTTGTGTCGCAATCGAAATATGCTTTAGAGATTGTCAAAAAATTTGGTCTTGAAAGTGCCAAAGAAGCTAAAACTCCCATGATTACTACGGTCAAACTATCTAAAGATGAGAGTGGTAAATCCATAGATCCAACTTTATATCGTAGTATGATAGGAACCTTACTGTACCTTACTACCTCACGTCCTGATATTATGTACGCAGTTTGCGTGTGTGCCCGTTATTAAAACAATCCGAAAGAGAGCCACTTAGTTTGTGTAAAAAGAATCATTAAATACATAAAAGGCACTCTAAATTTAGGACTTTGGTACACCAATGATACCCTAGTACTATAATAGGATACACTGATGCCGATTGGGCAGGGTGTACTGATGATAGTAAGAGCACATCAGGAGCGTGCTATTATATCGGTAACAATTTGATAGGATGGAGTAGTAAGAAATAAAACTGCACTTCTTTATCTACAGCTGAATCTGAGTACATAGTTGCTGGTAGTTGTTGTGCCCAATTATTTTGGCTTAAGCAAATGCTAAATGATTATGGTATTCAAGAAGACCAATTACATATTTATTAAGATAATCAAAGCTCGATCAATATCTCTAAAAATCCTGTTCAACACTCGCGTACAAAATATATAAAAATTAGACATCACTTTATACGCGAATTAGTTGAAACTAAGGAATTAGAAATTAATTATCTTCCTACTGATTTGGAACTTGCAGATATGTTTACAAAACCTTTGGATTATAATAAATTTCATTCTTTGCGAAAATCGATAGGAATGGTTTGTGATGAATAAACTAGTTTGACTTAAGTATTTTTTTTCTTTGTCCATTTAAGACAAAATGGGGGAGTAATTTGAGTCTTATGAGTTCATATTTTTTCTTGCACATTTTTCTAAAAAACTTGATCTTAATATTTTTTGCAAGATTCTGTACCGTTGTATTCAACAAGTGTTATTAGGGTATTGATGTATAATTAGTTGAGTTATGTAATTTTTTGTTTCTAGGAAATAGGTAGATAGAATTTTGTATAAGATTGGGATTTTCTTTATTCTTTCGTATCCCTACGAGCCCTAAATGGCTTAAAGGAGATTTTGTCTCATATTTACAAAGGGGGAGATTGAAGCACCTTATACTCTTGACTCACTTGAGTCTTCATTGTATAAGTGATCATCTAGTTTGGAAATTGTGACAAACTTAGAGTCCCATTCCCTAGATACCAAAGAGACTCAAATTCATCTCTTTATGCCACACTTGATTCAGTTAAAGGTATAATTCTCATTCACACACTACGATTGCATTCATTGTTCATATATATTGCATCATTTGCTTGTGTGTGTGTTAAATCCCATTCAAATTGTTTTAAATAATTTTTGGGAATTTTAAACAATTTGTAAATAATTTTTTCATATTAAAATTTCGCTTTATAAACTTTTGGGGTCATTTTGTAATTACTAGTTTTATGCTTTCATACCTGAAAGTTGGGTTGGGTAAGATCCAAAAGCGCTTGAGACTTCAGGGGAGCTGTGTAATTTAGTTTCAAACACGCGTGTGAGAGTTCATCTCAGCCATACACCTGTCGTCTTTATAACGGCCAGATTTGTGTATGTTGCAAGACACATAACCCTAGTGTTATCTCAGCCATTGGATCTCAGTAATCAACGCTTTGCATGCATTCAAACCCAATCCATGTGTAACTCTTTTAGACCTATCAGAAGTTGTTTAACCACCGCTTATACTACACCATTGGATCAAAGTCGTATGACCAAGACTAAATCTTAGCCTTTGATTTGGTGAGCCGTTCTCGAATCTTCCACTCGTAGTATAAAAGGAGTATTAATATCAACATTTGATAACTTTTACAATTTTGTCCAAATAGAGAGAGAGAGAGAGAGAGAGAGAGAGAGAGAGAGAGAGAAGAGAGAGAAAAGATAGGAGAGAAAGAGAGAAACCACAGAGAAACCCTAACCCGTTTTCAAACCCTAAACTCATTTATCCTAAACAGTTTATACCAACCACTATACCTATGTGTTTGAGAGTGTTGTTGGTGGGGGTTTGAAGGTTATTTGAGGTTTTATCCTCTGAGTTCGATATCTTGTTTCCAACTTAGACATTTCATGTTAGATCTATATTTGTCTTTCATAGAAATAGTAGATCTGATTATTGCATGTCATATTACACATAGATCTGCATATTTTAGTTTCTCATCTTGAGAAATCGTATTTGTTGATTATTCTTTTTGTAAATGTTTTTCAAAACTCCACAATCAACAAATCTATTTTCTGTTTATAGCTCTTATGAAACAAGGCTTTTGACCTACTTGGAATCACAATTGGTGGTTTACAATTCCAAAATCATTTTCAAAACTCCTGAAATTGTTTAAGACATTGGCAGTCTTTCGAGAAAGGTAACCTTGGATTTCGGGATTCTTTGAAAGGTCAAATACAGCCTTTTGTTTCTAAAGAAGAGAAACTAAAATTATCTTCATTTAGATCTGATTTGTAATTCATTACGACTTGTTTGTATAAATAAAGTGTGCGTGTGTGCATGCATGTGTTAGAACATTGTCACAAACACTTGTCACACTAAAACACATAAGTGTTGGCTATAAGATCTATAAACTTCAAGAGTCGACGTAAAGACTGGAACAAACTGGAGTAGTTAGCAAACTGGGAAAGCCACATCAACATCAGACCTTCAGAGAAGTTAAAATCAAACCAGTGGGTACATATTCTAAACTTGTATAGGACTGTTTTGTGTGCATGTGTGTTAAATAGTTTATAACTTGTATATTTTGTTTTAGTGGATTTTTTGTTTGTGACTTAGAAGTCACCGTGGATGTTTCCTTAGTTGGGTGAGGTTTTACCACGTTAAAAACTCTTTGTACTTAATCCTTCTACACCTCCTCATCTCATTCTTGATAGTGTGCTGACATAAACTATCTTAGTTTTGATTTTTGAAACCTATTATAAAATCTTGAACATTTCTCGTGCATTTTTTTTCAAAATACATCTTGTGTTAATCTATTTTGATTTAAAGAAAAGAGTTTCTTCAAAAAATAGTTCAGAGCTACTTCAATAGTTTAATCTTGTATTAAACGTCCTAAGTAATAGTTTTTTAGACTTTATTTAAGTCCCGATAATCCATGCATAATCACAAGGATCCATCCCTCTTCTTTACAAATAGAACTTGGGCACCCCAAATTGAGGTACTCTTACGGATGAAGCCCTGTCCCAATAGCTGCTCAATCTGGTCTCGTAACTCCCTCATCTTCGCCTGAGCCATATGGTAAGGAGCACGGGCTATCGACCTAGTGCCAGGCATCAAATCTATCTCTCTACATGGCGGTAGTCCAGGTATATCTTGAAATACATTAGCGTACTCACAAACAACAAGAATCAAATAAAGGGGAATCACAACTCCCATGGAGGTCTCTTCCTCTATATAAAATAAGTGAATGGAGGATCCTCCCTCACAAAGAGGCATCGCCACTATAAACATCTCCTAACTAGGGATGGCAAAAACAATAATCCTACTAAAGCAATCGATCATTGCCCTATATGCGACTAGCCAATCCATCCTAATAATATCATCGTACTCAGACATGTCTAAAACAAGCATATCAGTTGGAAAAATAAGACACCCAATCTCTATACCCACACCCCGTCATATAAAGAAAATCATCGACCCATTACACAATGGCGAGTCTATACAAGTCACTGTATTATAGTCCATGTCTAACAACCCTGTGGCTCGTGCAAATTTTGTGTCTACGAAAGAGTGTGAGTCCCCCGTGTCAAACAAAATACACCCCATAGAACCCTGGATAGAAAATATACCCTCAACTACGGGTGGAACCTGTGAAGCTATTTCCTGGTGGACATTGTAAACATGCCCATATTGTAGTTGTCCTTACTGAATCGAGGTTGTTAGGTTGGTAGTCGAAGCTAGAACTGGCGCTGGTGCTGGGAGAGTAGTTGGGAAGATTGGTGTTGGGGCTCTTAGTGAGAATCCTGTTGCTAAGGATACTTCCCCTTATCGGGACAATCAAATTATTTATGTCCAGTCTTGACACAAGTGAAACATCTACCTACGTAGTTACTTCCCCTTTGCCCCTTTTGGTCTCAACCCTGCTGGATGTCGCCACCTCTCCCTTGGCCCTAATATTCCTGATGGAACTGGTGTTGTCCCTAGTGGCCTTGTTGTCCCTGCTGGACCTCCTGACCCTGGTGTCCATGCCTGAAACCTCCATGTCCATGACGAAGTCCCCCTGATCTGAACCTCTTAGAAGAATCCCCTTGATGGAATCCCTACTCTCTCTACTTTTGCTTACTCTGAGCTATTGGTGCCCCACTGGTACTACCCCCTGTCCTGCCCTACAAGCTGGACTCACCTCCTCGCTTGCTCCCCTTAGCATGGAAGCGGTGATCCTGGCAGTGTAGTAATGCATCATTGAGTACATCGGTATAATACTACAAAGAGAGGTTACCCAAAAGATATTGTCGAATCCTCTAGGTGAGGCCATATATAAACATCTGAATATTCTTTTCTTAAGTAGGCACCTCTGCAGGTACCAGGTTTAGTAGTCTAGTAAACTCCTCCTCATATTCTACTACCGTCTTCCCCTCCTGGGTGAGGTCCAGTAATTCCCTCCTCATCTCGGTCTGGATGACAAAAGGAAAATATGTGCAATCAAATCGCACCCAAAAGTCCTAAATCATCAAAACATCACGCTCATATGCGGTATTAGTGGACTCCCACCACTGTAATGCAACCCCAACTAGCTTGAACGTAAATGAGTGGGCTAGATATCTGCCTCTACACCTCTGTGCACTCATACATCCTCAAGTGTGGCTAGATATCTTTCTTCAATTGGCTCGCCACTACCACATATGCACTCCCCTGGAACTCTGGGGGATGTGCCTTCTGAAAGACATCTCTAACTCGCTCCCAAGCATAAAGGAACATACATACTGGTGCTGGAGCCACTACCTGTGCCTGTGGTGTGGCCTATTGAACCACTACTAGTGCGACATTAAATGACTGAGCAATGATGGAAGCAACCTCTGTAGCATTTATTGTACCCTGAGTCTAAGCTAGATGTGGGTATGGTTGGGCATTTCTGGCCCTCGATGAACGTCTAGGAGGCATCTAAAACAAAAAAGGATTTCTAAGACCACAATTACTTAAATCTCAAATAACTGAAGACGTAATCACATAATCAAGGATGCAACAATCCTAATAATAGCACTCTATATCAAAGAACATCTAGCTGAAAGTATAATAAGTCGTACAGATCCTAAAAGACTCTAGAACCGGATGCTCTGATACCACCTGTGACACCACACCAAATTAAATACCGAGTGATATGTCCTATATAAAATATAAAATAGAATATCCGGTTAGTTCATTCTTAGCATCACTATCGAAAAATAATTTTTTTTATTAATCACCTAATAATTAATTAAGCTAGTATCAAAACATTTTACCCAATAATTAATGTCAATTAATTTAGACCATTTAAAACGTTCGCCATTTTTATGAAAAAAAAATAATGAATAAAACACCATCTAATTGAATATGATAACATTGGAATAATCATCCCATCTAAACAAAATCCAAGCCATCAATCGTAATAATACTAAATCCAATTGAAACTAAAATATTGTAATGAAATGAGTGCAATGTCTCTGTAACATAAATAAAATGAGGATGGGTGACACATGCCCTAATTGAGAAGCCTAAATCAAAGAACTGAAATCATAGATATGGATCCGTATAAATACAGGGACTATCAACTCCCATAATATCTGCAGCACGTCAAAAGGTGCAACAGTCAAAGCTTGGCGCCCCTGTGGCTGGACACCTGAAAATAATTTCACAAGAAAAATAGATTTTGCAAGAGACGGGTCAGAGCCCGAATGTAAAATGTTTTAAAACGGTTTAGCAAGTATTTAAAATGCAGTAAAGAAAATATAATACACATGTTAGCTTTTCTAACATTCACTTAAGATTCTCACCTCTCAACTATGTGCACGACTAACGTACCTCTAAACCATCCTAGTTATCATCATCACTTAACTATAACGCATATATAAAACTTCTAACTATCACTTGTAGTACTAGCCCATGTTTCCCACATACTATTAATATTAAGTGTTCTTGCATTTACTATCCTGAGTAGGAGTTTCACAATAAGGTTAAGTGTACATAAACTTAGGTTATCTAAGAATCCATTATCTTCCTTATCCACAAATTTCACGCAGTAGATAATATCATAAGTATGTATGCATATTCATCACTATATTATATATATACACTATTACGGAACCCTTAGCCTTAGCTGCGGTGCATGCATACTCTGTTATCAAGTTCTGGTACATCACGTACAAAATAAGGACTATTGGTTCTTTATCTCTCTCGAACCATAAATAACAATCACACATAAATGGAGGCGGACATATTCCTAAGCCTTTGGGTTACGCACATACCTACGCACACAAATGACCGTGCAATACCATTATTCACACAATTGGCAATCTAACCTAAGTCCTATGTTCTGAGGTACAAGTCAAATATCCCCCCGAAGGATCTTCAAGATAAGACAGTCTACTTCACAACTTCCTATGATAGCAAGCAATGTAGGTGTGCCAATAAACATAATAAATCAAGCAATATGTAATCACACCACATATGTATATATTATCAATATAGGTATAAACATGTTCCATTTCACAAGAATTACACGTAGTACATTTATCTCCCGAATACCCTACGTATTATTGAATTATAACTTCACCCCTTATCATACGCTCTCGAGTATTGCTCACCACTCAAAGTGTACATAATTTTGAACCCATAAACTTAGTAGGTAACTTACTATATCCTGCTGGTCCAAATTATATATGTCCTCGAATTCCCGTAACCTGAATCATTCTCCAATTTGGGTAAATTACTTGTGTTAACCGTATTATGATATTCCCTAAATATGCCATTATAAGATAAATCCTATTACCCACCTAGGCCTACTGGTCTTCTAACACAAGTCCAATTATTTTACAACAATTCCATCAATTAAATTTCAAATTATTTTCAAACTGTGACGCCCCAAACCGGATTTAAGGGTTATTATAGGACCAACCCTGATCCAATCCGAGTGTCAAGTGTGGGGTGCAATGAACAACCTAAATAATGTTATTATTCCAGTTTTATTATTAAATAAGATTACACATTGCTTAGCATGCGATTCCAATATAAAATAAACTACGTGCGGGACCCAAGGGAAGTGCCCCCAAGGCCAAGTAAACAGAGATACTAATGTTAATCAGAGTAAATATTACTTGTATAACGCTCTAAAAGTACGAAATCACATACAACCTACCATAACAAAGAGGAGGGAGTGAGCGAAAGGCTTAATGGGATTTATACAAATGCAACATAGAAACGAACGGCATAAAAGAATACTCACTCACTATATGCTCATGAAAATATGTATATATCTACACATATACTTTTAAAAATACATGCTCCGATGTATTAAACCAATTTATGCCAGAAATATTGTTTATCCTCATTCATTCTCTTTTTCTTTCCCAAAATAGACATTTTGGATAATCTTTCTTTAAAATCACATTCTTTCCCATTAACGCACACGGTTAATCATTTATAGGAAAACCCTTTCTATTCTTGGAAATATTCATCTATTCAACGTTTATCAACTCACGCTAGAGTTACGTTGTCATTATTTTAATATTCTCATTAAAACAATATTTATGACACGCACACCTCGTGCTGGGAAAATATTCATTTTCATTAAGAAACTTAAACACCACATGACACAAAACATTTATTATTTCATGAAAACTTTGGTTATTTCCATCTTTCAACCTTTTGCAAATCTCAAAGATTTATTTGCATTAATTTTAAGAATATTCTCATTCTTCATTTCTTATTACAAGAATTATCAATCTTTGCCTTGGAGTCTAGCCATTATTCTTGGATTTCATGGGCTCTACACCATCGGTCTCCAGTTGCCATATGCTCATCTGTACAGGCTTTGGGGTCTTTCACCACTAGGGACATCATGCCCTGTTTAATTATTGGCATCATTCAAGTATCCGTTCTTATCTTTTCCATGTGTTTCAACATTATTCTCAATGTTCACATTTATTCTCACTTGGAAAACCAATACTTTCCTTTTTCTTCCAAACTATTCATTGACATTTTTATTTCATAAAAATGTTCCATTTTACGTAAATTTACCAATTTACCCATTTTTTTTCAAAAACGCATTTAGCCATTTAACAAGTGTTGTTCCCAAAATAATTACTAACTATCCAACTTAAATCTCAAAACACTTTTAACCACTTAACACTTGTCAAAAACTATATTTTTATCCATATTTCACACTTAACGTTTTAGTAAAACTCATTATTTTCACTTAGCAAAAATATATCATTAATCTCCTTTTATCAAACTTAATTAATACATTTAATTGCCAAATATTTTCTTGACAACATATTATTCATTGTATTTACGACAATGCCACTACTATTTGTTTCACACAAATATTATACTTTTAAATCGGTTTAAACATACTAATTTCGCCAAAAATCAATTTATAACTTCGCAAAGTGTATTTCTGATATTTCCAACATAATTTCAGTAATAAATTCTAAATATTATAAAAAGTCTTTATTTCCATTTATGTTTCCAAAATAAGTTGTACACAATTTAAATACCCATTTGGCCACTATCAACACATTTGACCTTCTTTACTTTCTTTAATTACACTTAAGTATCAATTTAAAAGTAAACATTTTATACTTTGATTATTTACAAATCAACCCAAATATTTCTTATTATGAGTTTATGCATCTCAAAAGCACCAATCTAAGTAAAAGTTCAATTTCTTCTTCTACTTCATCATTTTGGTAAGATAGACCCATTTTTATTTCGTAAAAATGGCTTATATTAGCCCAATATTTTTCTAAACATGAAATTACATTATTTACCTTTGAAACATCATTTTGACACATTTTATTTCATAAAATGTTTAAGGCTAATATCCTGGAATTTATCCACCTTTCGAACCCATCAAAATTACTTCTTAAAAACTCATTTATACACACCAAATGATGATATGATGACTAAACAACATGAAGTTGTAAATTAGCTAAAATACTACATATATAAAATCTAATATATGTAAATATCATTCTAAAAATTATCAAACTCTAAACCTCAATCAAAGTAAGATTTTTCCACCTCTTAAGACTCCAAAATGGCGGTGTAAGAGGAGCAACTCCCACCTTCAAAGGTGTCCTCAAGGGGTTACCAAATGCGCCCTTCATGAGATCTCTATATGTGTTCTAAGAACTCCTTCTTTAATCTCCAAGAAATGCTCCAAAAATACAACTCTAGCTCCAAAATATAAGCTCCAAGACTTCCTTAAGCTATATACCCATTGAGTAGTTGTTTTGTAGTGTCAATATGTCACAAATATGGAGTTTGGGTGGTTTTATGGAGGGTGGGGAGGTGAGCTACGGGTTTGGGAGAGTAATAATGGTGTAGAAGTGTTTGTAGAATGATAAAAAAAGTTACACAAATCTGATGAGAATAATATGAATTAAAGCTACCTCCATCTCTCTCTTATAATAACACACCAACTCACACACTCACATGGGTATCTAATAATGGCCAATACAATAATTTCCACTACCCATAATATGCCAAGGATGGTCCCTAATCAGTAGGTCAAAAGTTGGAATTGGACAACTAAGAAAGCAAGAGCAAAAAGAAGTGGAAAACAACCTAAAATTATACAATCTGACTGAGGTGAAAATTGTTAAAAAATGGTATTAGATGTTTTTTTTGGGAGATGTTGAAGAAGGAGAAGTTTCTCAAAATTAAATTCTAAGTCGATTTAGAATTTTTCAGAATTTTCTGAGCACTTTTATTTTTTTGATGAAAATAATAATATTTTATTTATTTATTCATTTTTTGACTTTTGACCTCATGGTGTTTTTATATGTATTTTTTGAGTCCCAAATATGAAGTCATACTATTTTTATCCTTCTCCAATAGTCCTACACAAATTGTACAAGTTCGCGTCCTACACGACGCGCGTTGACAAAAATCGCGTTTTATTAACCATGACTATGTCACAATCATTCATTGGAATTTTTGCATCAAACTTAACCAACATACTTACTAGGACTATTAGGACTTAAATGTGCATCCATGCGAACCATAAAACGTGGAGATTCTTTTTCTCCTTAATAAATTTTCGTGCCATTTTGGCGTAATTCCCTTATATATTTTTTCCTAAAAATTTTCCTTCGAATAAAATCATCAATTTATTATTTAGTATTTCTTTTATGGGGCAGGGTATCACACAAATGGTTTTAAACAAAAGGAGAAAATTGGCCAAAATTGGGTAGCCAAATTGATTCGGCCTAGTCCGAATCGATTCGCCGCTACATGTATGGAAAATGTATCTTAATGTTCATACCGGTTTCGCTAATATTTTACCCTAAATCCTTAATTTAATCATCCCAAACACCAATTCAGTCATACTAAATGTTATACTAATATAATTACATAAGTTATAAGGGTCAATGACATCAATTTATTTGGGTTTAATTCAGGAATAATCATTATGAACCCTGGTTGTCATCTTCTTCAAGAACTTCCATAAAATCTGATGTGTTCGTCAATTTAAATCAAATTTCATGGGCAATCATCTACCTATCATGGGGAATCAATCCAACATAATTTCACTCTTGAATTATGATTTAATTTATCCAGTTTCATCAATTTTACATATGATTCAGAACCAATTTCAACCTCCACTAACAAGGATTATATTATTGCTCTAATTAAGCAAGATTTAAACACTTGGCTTTTGCAAGTAGGTCTGGTCCCTTGAAGACGATGCTGGATTAGTGTTCCTCATCCTCCAATCTATAATTTGGTGGTGGTTGTAGTGGTGCTAAGCGGTGGTTTTAGCCTTAGACTCTGCTTCCTCTTCCTCCTATGGCCCCTCTGTGGATTTTTTCTAATTCTCACGTAGTTTAACCTAACTCCCTTTTTCCAGATCAGATAAAACCCTATGGAATTTCGTAGGTACTATTCAACCAAAAATGCAAATTACCAAAACGCCCTTCTGGGATGCCGATTTGGCATAAAATTGTCCCGAGACCCAAACTAAACCCCCGGGTAGTTTTTTCTGACTATCTCGACCCTTACAGACCCATTGGCACACTCAAAATGACCATATGGGTGACTTATAAATAATTTACTTTTTATTCCATTAATTTAGTCCCGACACGACTAACACGCATGTCCTGTCTTAATTACCGTATTTATTGTATTTCTCACTCACGACAATTCTCATAAATTCACAATCATATATTACTTTATTCACTCGGTAATATTCAATGTAATTCTCACTAATAAATACTAAGCCTTATCTCGGTAGTTATTATTTATTTAATTCAGATTAATTATCAATTAATTTTCCCATATTTAATTGATTTAATCCAATATTTAAAAAGCATTAAAAATACAGGATGTTACATACTCCCCCCTTACGACATAATTTCGCCTCAAATTTTTTAAAAATAACGGTAGATCTAGTAAAAAAAACTCTAGATATTTTACGTGCATCTCATCCTCGGCTCCCAAGTAGACTCCTCGATATTATGATGTCGCCACTGAACATGTACTAATAGTACTACCTTCGACCTTAATTTCCTCTCCCCACAATCTAGGATAGCAACTGGCCCCTCCTCGTCAGGTTGTAGATAAAACTGCTCTAAAGAAATATGAGTGTGTGCCAACTCATCCCAAATATATCTCCTTAGGGAAGAAATGTGGAACACATCATGAATCCTATGCAAGTGCTCAGGTAACCCAAGTCTGTAAGCCACTTGCCCAATCAGCTCAATAATAAGGAATGACCCTTAATACCTCGGTGCCAACTTCCCTTTCTTCCAAAATTTCATTATCCCCTTCATAGGAGATACTCGTAGCAATACCTGGTCCCCCACACTGAACTCACCGTAGAACCTCTTCGCATCAGCATAACTCTTTTGTCTATCTTGACAAACCCGTATGTGACTTATAATCATCTCAATCCTGGCTGACGTATCTTGAATCACCTCTGTCCTGAGTAGCTTGTTGTCCCCCACCTCTAACGACCAAGTAGGAGAACGACCAAGTCTACCATACAATGACTCAAATGGGATTATGCTAATAGTAAACTGATAAGAGTTGTTGTATGCAAACTCCACCAGCAGAAGGTACTACTCCTAATCTCCCCCAAAATCTAGAATACACATACGTAACATATCTTCCATCATCTGGTTAGTTCCCTCGGTCTGCCCGTCCATCTGCTGGTAATAGGTTGTGCTTAAATGCAACCTAGTACCCATGGCTTCCTGGAAGTTCTACTAAAAATGAGACACAAAAATCGTGTCCCAGTCGGACACAATATTTAGGGGCACCGTGTGTAATCTCATTGCCTTGGCAATAAAAATCTAGGCATATTGTGTCGTAGTATAGTCAATTCGGACTGGAAGAAAGTGGTCTACCTTAGTCAATCGATCCATAATCATCCATATTAAATTGTGACCCCTCTGATAAGTAGGCAACCCTTTGATGAAATATATGGAAATTTTCTCCCATTTTGCACATAGGAATCTCTAGCAGCTAAAGAAACCATGTCGGTTTCTGATGGTGAATCTTGAATAAATGACCGGTGGCATACTTTGAGACGAACTCTCTTCATTCCACTCTACCAATATTGTCACCTCATATCCTAGTACATTTTATCCCCAACAGGATGTACCACAAATCAAGATTTATGCGACTTTGTCATCACTGCATGTCTTAGATCCTCTCCCTCTAGAACAACTAGGTATCCATTGAAGCGTAAACTCCCATCTGAACCACATAATAAGACTTCGATCCCTCAGCTAGGAGCTGTATAATCCGATCCTGGAAAAATGGATCTACTACCTGAGCCTATACAACCCTCGTGACTATCTGGGGTGTAATTGACATAACTGCCATGAATGATCGAGCAACTGCATCCCGGTATCCCATGTCCTTCCATTTCACCTTCCACACCTTAGCTATCTCACCTATTGGCCTCCGACTCAACGCATCAACTAGTATTTTTTCCTTCCCCATGCGGTATTGGATATCGAACTGCTAGTCCTTCAAAAATTCAAGCTACCTACGCTGATGAATATTCAACTCTCTTTGAGTGAACAAGTACTACAATGAATTGTGATCTGTGAACAGGAAAAATTTCTCCCACAGGAGATAATGTCTCCAAATCCGAAATGTAAACACGATTGCTGTTAACTCCAAGTCATGAGTGGGGTAATTCCTCTCGTGAGGCTTAAGATTGAGGGAAGCATAAGCTATAGCCTGATCTTCCCGCTATAACAATCCACCAAGCCCCTATAACGATGTGTCAGTATAGACTCGGTACTCCACCCCCGACCTATGTTATGATAGAACTGGTGTTGAAATCAGCTTTCCCTTCATCTCATCAAATACAAACTGACACGCATTATCCCAAATAAATGGTACACCATTCGAGTTAAATTAGTCATTAGGACCGCAATCTAATCGTCTGTATTACCTAACTAACCCAAAGAAGCTACACACCTTTGCTCGAATCCACTGATATTCCCAACTTAGAAATGATATGCCCCAAAAACTGAACCTCCTTCATCCAAAACTCATATTTCTCATACTAAGCATACAACTGTTGCTCGTGTAGTGTCGGTAGGACTCGATTCAAATGCTCGACATGCTCCTACTCGGTCAGGGAATAAATTAGGATGTCATCTATGAAGAGAATGACAAACTGATCTAGGAATTCCCTGAACACACTATTCGTTAAGTCCATAAATACTGTTGGTGCATTGGTTTACCCAAACGACATAACTTGAAACTCGTAGGAACCATATCTCGACAGGAAGGCGGTCTTAGACACGTCCTGCTCCCTGATCCATAAATGATGGTATCCAGATCTAAATTTTATCTTTGGGAAGTAGGCAGCTCCTCTCAACTGGTCAAATAAATCATCGATGCGAGGTAACGAATACTTATTTCGTATCGTGACTTTATTCAAATCTTGATAATCCATGCATATTAGCAAGGATCCATCCCTCTTATTCACCAAAAGAACCGGGGTACCCTAAGATGAGGTACTCCTATAGATGAAGCCCTATTCCAACAGCTGCTCAATCTGGTCCCGTAACTTCATCATCTCTGTCGAAGCCATATGGTAAGGCACATGGGCTATCAGTCGAGTTCCAGACATCAAATCTATCTCTTTACTCGGTGGTTATCTCAGTATATTCTAAAATGCATCAGCATACTCATTAACAATAGGAATAAAATAAAGGTTAATCATAACTCTAGTAGAGGTCTATTCCTCTATATAAAATAATTGAGTGGACGATCCTCCCTCAGGAAGAGATATCACCATTATAGACATCTCCTGACTAGGGATGGTGAAAATAATACTCCTACTAAAGTAATCGGTCATGGCCCTATATACGACAACCCAATCCATCCTAATAATAGCATTGTACTCAGACATGTCTAAAACAAGCATATTGATTGGAAAAATAAGACTCCCAAACTCTATACCCACACCCCGGCATATGAAGAAAACCATCGGCCCATTACCCAATGACGAGTCTACACAAGTCACTGTGTTGTCGGTGGTGTCAAACTACCTTATGGCCTATGCAAATCTAATGGCTATGAAAGAGTGTGGGGCCCCCGTGTTAAATAAAATAGACCCCATAGACTTGTGGATAGAAAACATACCCTCAACTGTGGGTGGATCTTGTGGAGCTGTTACCTGGTGGATGTTGTGAAAACACCCATGTTGTAGTTGTTCCTGATGAATCGGCATTACTGGGATGGCAGGAAAAGCTGGAACTGGTGCTAGGAGAGAAGCTAGGAAGATTAGTCTCTAGGGCTCCTGGTGAAGCACCCTACTGCTGAGGATACTTCCCCTTACTGGGGCAATAAAATTATTTGTGGTAGTCTTGCAATAAGTGAAACATCTACCTGTGTAGTTACCTCCCCTCTGCCCCTGTTGGGCTCAGCCCTGCTGGCTGTTTTCACCTCTCCCTTAGCCCTGATATCCCTGATGGAACTTCTGCTAGCCCTGGTGGCCATGCCTGAAACCTCCCTGTCCATGATGAAATCCCCCTGATCTGAACCTCTTAGAAGATTCCCCTGACAGAAACCCTGTTCACTCTGCCTCTACTGACCCTAGGCTGCTGGTGGCCCGCGGGCACTACCCCTACCTGTCCTGCACTGTTGGCTGGACTCACCTCCTCGCTTGCTTCCCTTAACATGGAACTAGTGATCTTGGCAGTGTAGTAATGCATAATTGTGTACATCGGTATAAGACTGCAAAGAGAGGTTACCCCGAACACTACGTCGGTATAAGTCCACAATTACTTAAATCTAAAATAGCTTAAGACGTAATAACATAATGAAGGATGAAACAACCCTAATAATAGGGCTTTGTATCAAAGAACTCTAACATGAAAGCATAATAAGCCATACAGATCCTAAAAGACTCTAGAACATGATGCTCTTATACCACGTGTGACACTCCAGCAAATTAAGTATTGGGTGATCAGTCCTTTATAAAATTTAAAATAGAATATTCGGTCGGTTCGTTCTTACCATCACTATCAAAAAACATTTTTCTTTATTAATCACCTAATTATTAACTAAGCTAGTATAAAACCATTTTACCCAATAATTAATGTCAATTAATTAGAGCATTTAACACGTTCACCATTCTTATGAATTAACAAATAATAAATAAAAGACCCTCTAACCGAATATGATAACATTGGAATAATCATCCCAGCTAAAAAAATTCAAACCATCAATCGTAATAATACTAAATCAAATTGAAACTGAAATATTGTAATGAAATGAGTACAATGTCTCCCTAACATAAATAAAATGAGGATGAGTGACACATGCCCTAATTGATAAGCCTAAATCAAATAACTGAAATCATAGATATGGATGCGTCCAAATACAAGGACCTGCAACTCCCACAATAGCTGCAGAACGTCAAAAGGTCCAACAGTCAAAGCTTGGCACCTCTGTGGCTGGACACCTGAAAATAATTTCACAAGAAAAAGAGTTTTTGCAAAAGACGGGTCAGAGCCCGAGTGTAAAATATTTTAAAACAGTTTATCAAGTATTTAACACGCAGTAAAGAAAATATAATACACATGTTAGCTTTTCGAACACTCACTTAAGATTCTCACCTATCAACTATGTGCATGACTAACGTACCTCTAAACCATCCTAGTTATCATCATCACGTAACTATAACATAGACATAAACTTTATAACTATGACTCGTAGTAATAGCCCATGTTTCCCACATACTATTAATATTAAGTGTTCTTGCATTTACTATCCTGAGTAGGAGTTTCACAATAAGGTTAAGTGTACATAAACATAGGTTATCTAAGAATCCATTATCTTCCTTATACACAAATTTCATGTAGTAGGTAATATCATAAGTATATATGCATATTCATCACTATATTATATATATACACTATTATGGAACCCTTAGCCTCAGCTGCGATGCATGCATACTCTGCTATCAAGTTCCAGTACATCACATACAAAATAAGGACCATTGGTTCTTTATCTCTCTTGAACCATAAATAACAATCACGCATATATGGAGGCGAACATAGTCCTAAGCCTTTGGGTTACTCACATACCTACGCTCCTAAATGACTGTGCAATACCATTATTCACACAAATGGGAATCCAACCTAAGTCCTATGTTCTATGTTATAAGTCAATATTCCCCCCCCCCCCTGATGGCTCCTCAAGATAAGTCTGTCTCCTTCATAACCTCCCGTGATAGCAAGTAGCGTACGTATGTCAATATACATAATAAGTCAAGAAATAGGTAATCACACCAGTGTGACACCCCACCTAATTAAATACCGGGCGATCAATCCTTTATTAAATTAAAATCAAGGTGAACAGTTGGTTCATTCTTAGCATCACTATCGCAAATTAAAATTTCCAAATTTAAACACCCTGATTAATTAAGCTAAGTGTCAAACCCATTTAAAACCTTATTTCCATTTTATTAAATCCAATTATAAAACCTTTAACCATTAACATTTTAAAAGTCACACATTAAGTATAAGAATAGAAATGAACATTCAAGAGTTTAACCATCAATAACAAATCCCAACTTTAAAACACTAAAGGAAAACATCCTGACAGTAATAAATACCGAAATAAAGATATTGAAAGTAAAAGAATTACAATCTCCGAAAAAAAAATAATGAAAAAGGGCGACACATGTCCCACTGGATAAAACTGAACCAGAAGTAGAGTCAACAATGAGGTCGTCTAAGCAATGGCCTGCAACTCCCACAAAAGCTACAGCGCGTTCCATCCAAAGGGTCCTAAGCATGACGCTCCTGTGGATGGGCACCTGTAATACATACATATATATATATATATATATATATACATATATATATATATATATATACATATATATATATATATATATATATACATGCCAGAGCCCGAATGTAAAACAGTTTTAAAAATAGTTTAGCAAGTATTTAAAATGCTTATATATATATACATATATATACATATATATATATATATATATATATACATATATATATATATATATATATATACATATATATATATATATATATACATATATACATGCCAGAGCCCGAATGTAAAACAGTTTTAAAAATAGTTTAGCAAGTATTTAAAATGCTTACCGATTAATGCAACAGTCATATTAGTATGCGACACTCTCTTGAGAATTCTCACCTCTCATCTAGTGTGCACGTCTACCGTACTAATGAATCGCATAAATCTCTCTAACTTATTCTCCATACGTCTTAACACGTGAAATTTAGGTTATGGTATTTACTTTAGAAAAATCTGTCTCTTCAAGATTGTCTTACGTAATTTAGAATAATTCCGTATCGTTATAATGTTTTCGAATGCTTATAGTGAAGCTGAAGAATTTATACATTACTTAACTACTATTTCACTCAGTAGAAAGTTCTCATATAGATACACGTATATATATTAGTTACACATATAATATATATACAACTGGCACCCCACATAATATCTATGGTGCAAAGTTTCCATAATTAAGTATATATATACCAATCACTCATATAATACATATATACTAACGGCACCCCACATAAAAACTATGGTGTTGGCATACTCTGCTATCAAGTCCCTATATCACACATATTTAGGGAAATGCTAGTTCGGAATCACTCTCGAGCTGCATTAACACAAACACATACAAATGGAGGCGAAGCATAGTTCCCAGTCCTAAGAGGTCAGCACATACCCACACGTCTCTTAGGACCGTTTGACTATCAATCAGATAGCATGTACCAGGGAATTATATGTTCTAGGGTACAAGTCAATATCCCCCATAAAGGTCCCATCGAGATAAGACTGTCCCGCGAAAACCCCCAGTGATAGCAAGTAGCCCGGGTACGATTTTTACACAGAAATAATATATGCACAATCACACTGTCATATATATAATATATGTATTCACATCCACATTATTAAATCAGGCACGCTCACGAACCATAATTATAATTATCCGTTATTACACATTTTACTCAATTATCTCGTACAACGGACTCATTCCTTTTACTCTCGTAATTAAGTTATTCTAAACTTAGTTCTCGTCTCTTGAAGTATTATCTTTACCTAAGTACAATTTCAGTAGGCCATCACTTACCTTCTACTCCAACTTCCTAGACATTTTGATTATTAAATCAATGTACGTATGATTTTCTAAGTATGACTATCTCCCCGTTTACCCTTTATTTCCCTTCACATAGAGTCCCATGTAATGGGGTTTATCTTGACCCTACTGGTCCTTCTTATGTTCCATTATGTTCTAGCAACTCTAATTAAGATTTACTACACATAAAATCGGTTTAAGCTAACACGAGCAAAAATGCAGTTTTCCAGGAGGGGTCGATCGATCGATGAAAGGGGGTCGATCGATAGATGCTATGGGCTCGATCGATCGATCAAGCAGTTATGGCGAAACTACAAAAAACCCAGCTACGGAAAACTTACCTCAAAATCATCCGACTCATCATGTTTCAGTCCCAAACTCCCAACCAATTACATTACAAGTTTTGTATACCCATATAAACAAGATCCTGCGTAAAACATGCTAGTTTTAATCGACTATAACGAATTAAAAGGGTACAATCTACATAAATCTCAAGAACCCTAATATTTTTCTTTAACTTAGTTTCTTCCATTTATTTTCTAGATTTTCTATCACTAACATCATGGAAATTCATGGTTTAACCTCTACATGTGCAATGGATCTCCAGAATATAATCTTTACCTCTACAACATGTGATTTTTGTCTCCAATTAAGAGTTTCTCTTGAAGAACACTAATTCTAATCAACCATAGACTAATATAAAAGGATTCATTAACTTGATTAAAGAAAGATAAATACTTGCCTAGAAATTTAGTCTCTGATTTGTGGAAGAAAAAGGTGTGGTTGTGATCCCCTTCGCGCGATCTACGATTTGGCGGTGACGGCGGTGCAATCGGAGGAGTTCTTGGCCTAGAACTCCTTGGAAAGCTTCTCCTCTTCCTCTCCAATGGCCGTCATTAGTTTTTGGTTATCTTAAACCTAGAAGACAACACTTACCAACTGATATAATCCTAGCAAATTCGTGGGTTTAATTACCCATAATTACGAAATGCCCAAAACGCCCTCCCGGGGTACTAAATAGGCCTAAAAACGCTCCGAGACCCAAACTAAACCCCCGGGTACACTTTTCTGACTACCTCGACCCTTCCGGACACTTTGGCACACTCAAAATGGCCATAAGAGAAACTTATAATTTATTCACTTTTTATTAATCAACGTTTAGTCCCGACACGACACGGGCGCATCCCGACTTAAATTTCCATAATTGCCATTTTATTCACACGTGACAATTTTTATAAAATAAATCGCATATATTACTATACTCATCCAGTAACATTCAACAAATTTTTCCAATAATTACTAACTCACATCATGCTAGTAAATATTTAAATAACTTTCCAGATTAAAATTAAATTAATTTATCTCAATTAAATTTAATAAATCCTTAAATTTAAAAGCCATAAAAATACGGGGTATTACATACTTCCCCCCTAATAACGGAATTTCGTCCCAAAATTTGGAAAACAAGGCCTACCTGGTAGAACAATTCTGGGTATCCTTTTCAGTACGCAAACCATCTACATAGTAAGGCGTTCAATTACTATAACCTCGCAGCAAGCTTGTTTAACACTCTTCATTAAAGATACTTCACATTGTGCTCCTATCCGATAACATTTATATAGGTCACGCCTATACATTATAAATTTCCATTATCTCACTATTACTGGGAGGCCTCACCTCACTACATGACAACTACTCGGATTTATTTATATACAAAACTCCCATTCTGAGAAAAAAACATACAGGCATTTGACCCCTCTTGTTCGCCTAAAACAGTCATGGAATTCCACGATAGTTATCGGATTATTCTCGACCGATCCAAAATTCTGAGTATCCACTCACCTCTAAATATACGGAAGGAGAATATTCGAGGTTTTTCCATACCAAAACCTTAATAAACACCTCGTACGCGACTAACAGGTACGAGTGCCTTTACAGAGGACTCCTGAAAACACCGTACTAAGATTCCAAAATTTCCTTCACGTGGCTCCACTAATCTTTAATCACCGTGCGCCTATTCCCTGGCTAAGGGTGATACATCCTACTCGAAATGAAACCTTACCTCCGTTGGTTCCTGAAATCCCATATTAAAGGTGGGATTCACAAACCTCATCCCGATTCAGAAATTAATACTGTACCGGACCATGTACCGGCATGATCCTTCCTTTCAAAGGAAGTCTGGGGCACACTAGTTAATATTGTAAACCACCCCAAAGGAATATCAATCACTTCCTTCTTCGGCAACTTAATTCACATGTTCGGATGAACCCTTGATCTTGTTTTGAGGATGGTAACCCATCCAAGGACTTTACCGACTTTACCGACCTCTTCCCATTTCAGGAATTGTCGATAAACACAAAAATTCTCTGGTTGATTCTCCTCTTCTAACCGAACCCTACCTATAGGCGGTGCATGTAAAGACTACTCACTACGTCCCGTTAAACATCGATTTTTCCTTGAAATGTCTCACATTAAGTGACACGTAATACTCCCTTCCTTCCTTGGTGTATGCCGAAAGTTTCGACCTGTGCTCTTTCCTCCACGATGCGAACTTCTGGATCTTTTATACCATTTTAACATCATCACTCTTTGTATGCGCAAGTTCGCTCTCACACTTGAATAATAACAACTCCGCTCTAAGTGTTCTTCATAATAATTAAATTCTACTCTATTCAAGGAATACCCTTTCTTAAATGGCTTCCCACAGCCTTCCAATCAAATTAGGGTGTGATATTCTAACTGCACTCTTATGTATGGGTTATTGCCCCTCATGTGGCGTTTAATCCACTCTATCACTTCCCCTTCGTTATGCTAGTCCCACAAACATATATTTCACACGTCTATTACCACATCCCTTCATCTCGAATGATTTTTTTAACATTAGTTAACCAGGATGTCTACACACCCTATAAATCGTGCATACTAGCGTAAGCATCACATAAGCTTCTCACCTAATAACCAATTATTTGTTTTCCCTAGTGCTCGCAACGTGATTTCAACACTTGGGTACTCTCAATCACCCTAAAAATCAAAATTTCAAATCCTCCTTATCATCATTCCACCCCTCAACTCGTGAGGATAACTTTTAATGATTTCTTATCACATAACCGGCTCCACTGGCTTTAACTCATGATTCAACTTCTAACTTTTAGATGTAATTACCTAACCCTAGTATGACCGAGGTACCGAACTCACGGACTAGTGACCAACATCTCCCTAATTCCAACCTTTCGCTAAGTTTCATGCGTGGGATGTCTCGCAAAGCGAAATCCAAACAAGGAACCCCCC
Organism: Sambucus nigra; assembly: GCA_949130495.1. Taxonomy (NCBI): domain Eukaryota; kingdom Viridiplantae; phylum Streptophyta; class Magnoliopsida; order Dipsacales; family Adoxaceae; genus Sambucus; species Sambucus nigra. The sequence continues at coordinate 311,635,582 of OX422218.1, read as the reverse complement.
CGATACACTACTACCTAGCATTGTCGGTTTTCGAAATCCGTTAGGTCCTTTATCCATAACATGTACCCTTTTATTCCGTCTCTTGACAGAAAAGTTACATTTCCTCTCGTAATTACACTTAACAAAGAACATTTCACCAATTGCACTATCGTTCAGTATTGGTTGGTGGTAATTGCCTTCCACAAACCTCGAATACATACAATCGGGATTCTCGAAATCCCTTTCCCTAATAATAGGGGTATAATTCCCAACTCCCACCTCTATAGAGGATAGATATAACAATGCACTCTTCCTGTCACCAACTTCTGAGTGCTAAACACAATACTAGGTTAAATCTTTTCTCTCAACAATAAACTCGATACATATTAAATCATAATGACAAAGTCCATACATACATCGGTATCGAATATCTCGAGCCCACTATCCCCTCCAAAGTCTCTAGGATAGATAATATAAGTGCGAGTCCGACCTTTTTGCAGGTGAAGCCTTGCCAGAACAAAACATGCTGCACTAATGCAACCACTCCGATAGCCTTGCAATAATTGCCCACTATCGTACTAACCATTTCTATAACGTTTTAACAAGGATAATATCATACTTGCATATCACATCACTACAACGAGTAACCTCAATAAAGTACATAACACTGTTTATATACTCATTCATCCTCCGCGGATAGCACTAAAGAAAAATCCCGCTACACTAGGGAAAAATATTCACATAATAATAACGTTTATAATTATATGCACTAAACTCGTCTCACATGGTAATCTAGCAATGAACAAAATATAGTGACTCGTTCGTGCCACATAAACACGCCTCATCCTCTGAGGATACAACTTAAACTTCCACATGGGCAATCGTATTGACTGCACAAATGGTTTTCGAACGTAACACGTCTGCCCAAACCAAAATAGAACTACATTAATCGTTGTCTTTTACTAGGTACCGTATTCTTGTCCCTTTACTCACTTTGGAAAATATTATCGCGTGCGATCTCACTCCTCACAAAAGACCTCAACACATAATCTACTTATCATCTGTCCTACTAACCATGTTAGGATTGTCATTCTCTCGTACTTTAGTATACTCGATTCCTGTTGGCTATCCCGGTTATTCCCTTAGCCTTTTAGGCCCTAAAGAGCATGTTATTGACCATACTAGTCCTTACTAAATCTACCATCGCTTGGTAAGAATTTAGCTATCTGAATCATTTAAATGGGTCCCCTGATGTGTATCCACACCCTTTTGTGGTGCTATACCACCACCTTTGTATTCAGTCTTATTCTTGACTAAATTCTTCGATTATTTTAGCTTTCCACACAAGGGAGCATTATCATCTTTATTGACAAAATACGACATTGTCAACCTCTGATTCGGCCGTCCATCAGAATTTCCTCTTTGAGTGTTATCAACTATTATTACGAGTCGATCTCCCACTTGGAGTCATTTACTCCACTTGTATTTACATCTCCCGATACAAAATTCGCTAACGATTAAGATTCTCATTCACTAATGGACCTCTATCACGTCCTCCTGTGATGAGTTCATGACAAAGTTCACTTCTAATCTTGAACATTTGATGAAGGAACATACGGTCAACACTGTACCTAAGGTTCTCCTATAGACATAGCATTCCACTTCTAAAATTGGTGGTTGATTCCCATCATTATAACTTCGTTCTGACAGCCAAGAAAATTTTCTCTAAATTTTCACTTTCAGTTAGCCACACTCCGTCCTATATCTAAACCTTTTGGATACTTTACCTCCTTTGGTAATCACACACAATTCCCGCATTTCTAGAATTCCCACTGACAGTTCTCTACACGTTTTGTAATACGTTGGGTGAGTTTACTCTTGTACCTCATTTGACTATAGCAGCATTTGGAAATCATGGCTGCGCCTTAGTCACCTCTCTAGTCTTGGATTCTCGTGCCATAATGGAGGTGACCTCGACTATGGTCATCATCCTCGAATATATTTTACAACCTCAACTGAGCCCTACCTCCTGATGTCCGCTTAACTGTCCTCTTTTGACATCCGTCATCGCTCGGCACACGCACACATCCGAACAAAATTAGAATTCACTAATGTATATACATTATAGCAGGAGAACGCAATCTCATCAAAGAAATCGACAATCCTGAACATAGGGCTCTATATCATACAAAGCAACGCTGAAAGCATAATAAGCCGCATAGATCCTAAAGGACACTAGAACCTAATGCTCTGATACCACCTGTGACACCCCGCCTAATTAAATACCGGGCGATCAATCCTTTATTAAATTAAAATCAAGGTGAACAATTGGTTAATTCTTAGCATCACTATCGCAAATTAAAATTTCCAAATTTAAACACCCGGTATTTAATTAGGCGGGGTGTCACAACCACCTATGTCTATATTATAGATATTGGTCTAAACATGTCCCATATCACAAGAATTATATGTAGTACACTTATCTCCCGAATACCCTATATATTATCGAATTATAACTTCACTCCTTATCGTACGCTCTCGAGTATTGCTCACCACTCAAAGTGTACATAATTTTCTACACATAAACTTAGTAGGTAACTTACTATGTCCTACCGATCTAAATTCTAAATGTCCTCGAATTCCCGTAACCCGAATCATTCTCCAATTTAGGTAAATTACTTGCGTTAATCGTATTACATTTTCCCCTAAATACGCCATTATAAGACCAAGCCTATTACCCACCTAGGCCTACTGGTCCTCTAACATAATTCCATGTATTTTAAAATAATTCCCTCAATTAAATTTCAAATGATTTTCTAAATATTAAAAACAAAAGGAGGAAATTGGCAAAAACTCAGCAGCCTAATCGATTCGCCTTACCGAATCGATTCAGCCTGGTCCGAATCGATTCTCCGCTACAAGTATGGAAAATCGGCGTTACTGTTTATACGGGTTTCTCCAATATTTAAGCCTAAATCCTTAACTTAATCATTGCAAATACCAATTCAATCATATTAAAATTTATACTGACATAATTACATAAGTTCTAAGGCTCAAAGATCACAATTTCATCAAAGACATCAATTTATTTGGGTTTAATTCAAGAATAGTCATCATGAATCCTAGGTTGTCATATTCATCAAGAACTTCCATAAAAATCATATTTGTTCATCAATTTAAATCAAATTTCATGGGTAATCATCTACTTATCATAGGGAATCAATCCTACATAATTTTCAGTCTTCAATTATGATTTAATTTCTCCAATTTCACATACGATTTATAATCAATTTCGACCTACACTAATATGGGTTATATTATTTATCTAATTAAGCAATATTTGAACGCTTGCCTTTTGTAAGTAGGTTTGATCCATTGAAGAAGATGTTGGATTAGTGTTCCTCCTCCTCAAATCTATAATCCGGTGGTGGTGGTGGTGCTGCTACTAAGTGGTGGTTCTAGCCTTAGACTCTCCTTCCTCTTCCTCCTATGGCCCCTCTATGGCTTTTTTCTAATTCTCGTGTAGTTTAACCTAACTACCCTTTTATCAATTAGACATAACCCTATGGAATTTCGTAGGTACTATTCACCTAAAAATGCAAATTACCAAAACGCCCTCCCGGGATGCCAGTTTGGCCTAAAATTGCCCTGAGACCCAAACTAAATCCCCGGGTAGACTTTTCAGACTATCTCAACCCTTCCGGACCCATTGGCGCACTCTAAATTACTGTATGGTGACTTATAATAATTTACTCTTTATTCCATTAATTTAGTCCCGACACGACTAACACGCGTGTCTCGTCTTAATTACCGTAATTATCGTATTTCTCACTCGCGACAATTCTCATAAATTCACAATCATATTTTCAATCATATATTACTTTATTCTTTCAGTAATATTCAATATAATTCTCACTAATAAATACAAGCCCTTATCTCGCTAGTTAATATTTATTTAGTCCGAATTAATTATCAATTAATCTTCCCATATTTAATGTAATTAATCCAATATTTAAAAAGCATTAAAAATACGGGGTGTTACATCTTCACGTTTTTAAAGAAGCCCAAAAATTAATATTTTTAACCATAATGATTGCATTTAAAACAAATATCAAGCCCAGGTGTATCGTATAGGTTCTAATGAGATTGTAAAATTTGCAAAGATATGTCTAATGATGAAGAGTGGATGGTTAAAATTATAATTTAACCAAAATTATTATTTACACACATATATTCAAACCCAAACAAATTTTTAAGTCAAATTGATCAAACCTTCAAACATAGGTGTTGAACAAGTTGTTTTCTAACAATATTAAGCTATATATATAAATATGACTATTTTATAACAAACGAACATATATATTCATGCCCCAGAAAATATCGAAGTCAAATAGTTGAAACCTAGATTTTGCACAAGTTATTTTCTAATAATGCCAAAGTCATACATGTAAATATAACTATTTTATAAAAAAATAAACACATGTATTCAATAACTATTACAATATATATATATCATATCATAACCTTTGGGTGAAAAAATGGTGGGTTTTTTTACTTAGGAGAGAGGCGGCCGAGTTGATGAGAAAGAGGAAGGAAATAGTGTGTGTGTGAGAGTGTTTTTTTTTTTTGGGGGGGGGGGGGGGGAGGGGGTAAGGGGTTTTAGGGATGGAATCCTGATTTTTTTTGTCACAGTCCTTATCACGGTCAAGGACCTTGACAAGGCCTTGATAAAATAAGTGTCCGTTCAAATGTTTAACTTTTTTTTCGTGAGAACGGTTATTGTCTTGGTCAAGGACCGTGATAACACAAACATATTTTTTGTCATATTCAATGACTGTGAAAACACCGAACCAGATTTTGGTGACATTTTCCTTCTTTTGTTGTAATGAATATTTTTTCATGGGACCTTTTGGAGCAAAAAGATGATATGACTTATTGGACCACATAGTAAATTGAATTAATCAATAAAAAAACCTTAGATTTAAATTCTTAGTTTTTTATTGTGCCTAGGATATGACCGAATTACATTAAAGTTTGTTATTCATTAACAAGTACGTGTTAAAATATACACAACTGATACCAAATGCATGCACTAACATTTTCTCATAATTATTATATAAATTTATGCACTATTTTGAATATAAGATTAATATGTACAACATGCCTAATTTGTTCACTATTTTAAATTGGAGACTACTGAACGACTCTCGAATATGGATTTGGTTGGTTTTGTTCCCTTTTTTATTATTTTTTTATTTCTGTATTGGTTAGGGTAGGGTGGTTTTTTTGTTCTTGAGTGATTAGATGTATGTATGAGTGTTTTGGTGGTATGTTTTGGGTCATTGTATAGCACATGTGTATGGTCTCTATGTCAAGTATTTTGTATGTGGGGTTGGGGGAGTTACATTTTGAATAAAATTCATTGTTTCTAACATTGTTAGTCTATATATCTATGTGGCTGCATTGTTAAAAGAAGTTGGTTTCAAATTTGGTAGTTGTACTATTGGATGGCGTGGAAAAAAATTCTCAGTTGTAACAAATGACTTTTATCCAATGTTTGTGTTGATTATATTTTTTACTTTTAAAATCATAACATATGGTGATATATACTCAACTTTGTTTGACAACTAATATCAAGATTTAGTCAAGGATTTTAATTCATAGATTTGAGTATAAAATTCTTAACACTTCGTAGATATATTATGTGTTGGGGAAATATTTCCCAATGGGAATCGTTCTATTATGTTTGTTTATAGTGTTTTCTTTATTAATTCATTAAATACATGATTTAAACATTGTATAATTGAGAAATTTCAACTCATTTATGCCTACTTAGTGTTTTGTACATTTTCTCTTAATTATTTTTATGATTTCCAACACTTAATTATGTTCACAATTTACACTTTCATGTGCATCACATGGGTTACCACTAGTGTGCGTATATAAGCATTTTGTATATAAGTGTTAATCTTTGGTGAATATATCATACTTTCACCTAAAGTACTCATTTAACATTATGTTTGAGATATTAGTTATAAAGAGGAATTTTATACTCGATAGTTCCTTTGATAACAATTATGGTTATTACTATTGTGAGGGTAGTATCAAGATCACATCATGACAAATGAAGTCACAATATCAACTTTGGAACTATTGTGAGGTTAATGTATATATACACTAAGAGTTTCCTTATGTCTGATTCATTTCATCCACATGAGATGATTTGTATTTGTAGAACATGCATCCTGGGTCTTATATAATGATGTATGGAATTGTAGACACCTTTATGAATCATGTATACAATGATAAAATTAACATGTTGGTAATTAAACAAGTGGTAGGGATTTATTAGTGGTTTAATTTTTCCATTATTTTCTTTAATAAATTTTAAATGTTAAAACAAGTTGATTTTCAATAATAAATAAAGGAAAGTCTACGTAATTTTTAACACTTGTGGGTTACCAAGCCTACAATATGAGGCTTATTGTTTATACTTAGGCCGGGTCGCAAACTTCATAAGCTATATGGTAATATATTTTTCTAAGATATTGAATTTTTTGGTACTTTAATCATTATAAATTTTACTTTAAAGTTATATATAACACTATTTCTCAAATTTCCCATAAAAGTGATTGGTTTCATTATTATTATTTTAAGAAAATATTGTAATTTGTGGTGTTTATAAATAACAGAGGCATAACCCATTTTTAATGGTAAATAAACACTAATAAGTTCACTCCAAATGATGAAGAACAAAGTCGTGTATGTATATCACAATGATGGGTAATAAATACATAATTTTTATATAATAAATTAGCCTTTGATGGATGTTACCTTGGAGGAATAGAGAACAAGAAATATAAATTCACCAATGGTAGACATGCACACACCAAAATGTGGATGGAACAATATACTGCTGAAAATAAATGTTCGAGTTCTTAAAACCAGACAAGCATTTTAATGGTGGAGAATATGCTCTATATTTTTAAGGTTTTAACAACTTAATATCTCTATGATCTTATGTGTCAAAGTTCTGATTACTTGTCAAAGGATAAGTGGGATAATTATAGGTTGAGGTTGGTCTCAATGAACCTCAGGGTGCATCAAATTCGGGGTCAGACTATCATACCTAACATGTCATTAGTATTAAATGCTAAGTGAAATATCGAGTGACCAACCCTTATGTCAGGTGATGAAGCATGGTACCAGCTCCTTTTTGGCCAATTGCTCATCAAACCATCATTATTTTGAGGTAATATTAATTTTACATGTGTTAGGTATGGTATGACATCACTCATATCTTTAGGAAAGATAATATTTTTGCTAGAAAAATATAATTATTGTAGAGAATAAGTTTGGTCAAGGTTTCTCGAGTAATGCTCATAAGAACTACATTAGTGTTTTACCTGATGGATTTAAAATGATTAAGTTGAATTCATTAATGTTGTCTTTCTATCTATCCTCCAAATCAAATCCCTCAAAGGTTCCCTATGTGAGTTTCCTCAATAGAGCAGGTAAGCTTTCTCAGCTCATGCCAGAACTGGTCCATCGCCGGTTCTGAGTAAAATCATAAATATTACAATATGAAACAAATTCGTATAAAAATAGACAAAATACGTGGTGGATCAAATAGCTCTGGAAGGATTCATTAGTCTTCGGTTAACTAGATAATCTTACTACGTACGAGACTTACTAGATAGAATGTGAATATCTATATTGAAATATGATTACTAAGGTTGTGTGAATGCCTAGTGAATGGATTTCTTATGTGTATGACATACCTACCATACTTGCTATCACGGGAGGTTAGTTTTTAGAAAAGAACCCTCTTATCCTTGTGTGCCTTCGGGGGGATTTAGACTGGTACCTTAAGGACATAGGATTGTGAATGACTTATTTGTGAGTTGATAAGTCAGCTCACCATGGGAGAAACGTAGGTATGTACGTGACCCATGGATATGTGAACTATGTTCGCCTCCAATATGTGTGATTTTTATTCTGATGGTTCCTGAGTGATTCGAAACACGTGATCCTTACGTACGTGATGTATATGGACTTAATAGCAGAGTATGCGTTCACCACATCTTAGCCTAGGGGTGCCATATATGTATATATATATATGTACTGTGAGTGATTTATATATACTCATGACTGGTTCACCGTTGCTTAGTAGATGTGAATAACTAAGATATTTTAATGGGCTAAGAATGTGAGAATTTAATTAACACTTGAGATAAGTAATATAATGAATGTGAATATGAGTTATGAATATAACTTGTTTGGGTGTTACGAGTAGACACCCTATGATAGAGTGGGAAAGCAGGAATGGTACAAACTAGTTAGTTAGCGGCATAACTAGGATGGGTTAAGAGAATACGTTAGACGTGCACATTAGTTGAGAGGTGAGAAACTCATATGAGAGTACGCAACTAACATGTTTATAATGTGTGTTGTTTAATTATAATTTAAGCACTTGCTAAACTTTTAAACTGTTTTCACCTCGGGCTCTGACTCGTTTTCTTCCAAATCTATTTTGTTTTGTAAAAACATTTTAGGTCCCAGCCACAGGGATGCCAAGCATAGGAGTTCCATTACATTGACGCGCTATAGCTACTATGGAAGTTACAGGATCTCGGTATTAGACGCCTTCATATTCTGTACTTGATTCTACTCAGGGTTAATCATCTGTTAGGGCATGTCGCCCATTTCTATTTAGAGATAACATTCTCAAACTTTTAGTTTTATTTCAGATGTATGTTTTTTTATTCAAACTCTTGTATCGGGACTCTATTTTAGTCTGGTATTATTATTGGAGTGTTTACTCCAGACTCAGTTTATTTCTTTTCATTGATTATTCATTTGAGATTGTTTATGCGATTAATGGTTGTTGACTTAATTACTTGGTTTATGTTAACTTAATTAATAAAATTTGGCATCTCTCTTTATAAATATTAGGTGACTAGTAATTAACTAATTATTTTCGACAGTGATGATAAGACCGAACCAACTTGATATTCTGTACTAATTTTATAAAGGAGTAGCTACCCGGTATTTAATTAGATGGGGTGTTACAGGTGGTATTAGAGCATCAGGTTCTAGTGTCCTTAGGATCTGTGTGGCTTATTATGCTTGTAGTGTAGATTTCTTTGATGTAGAGCCCTATGTTCAGGATTGTTGATTTCTTTGGTGAGATTTCGTTCTCCTGCTATAATGTATATGATAATGAATCTTATTTATATTAGGGAGTGTTCGTGTGACGAACAATGCAGTATAGCATGCGAGTTGGGCGAATAGCAGGAGGCAAAGCTCAGTTGAGGTTATAAGGTATATTCGATAATGATGACCGTAGTTAAGGTAACCCCTATTATGGCAAGGAGGGACAGGATAGTAAAGGCGTCTTGGACACAACATACGACTTCCAAGAACCACTATAGTAAAAAGTGGGGTCAAATTAGACTCACCTAGCGAGGTTGGAATGGGAGAGAGTCAGACGAAATATTGAAGAGATCCAGAAGTGGAAATACTAGAAATGCGGAGATGGCGTGTGTTAGGCAATGAAGGTAAAATATCCAAAGGCATGGGCATATGTCAGAGTATGGCTAATCAGGAGTGAAAATTTAGGACAAATTTTTCCTTGGCTCGTAAAAGTAGAGTTACAATGGTGAAAGGCAACCACCACACTTATAAGTGGAATGTATTGTCAAGATAAGGAGCGTACGTATGGCCTAGCCATAAGTTCCTTCATCAGATGTTCAGGATAAGATGCGAACATTATTCTAAACTCACACAAGAGGGTCGGACAGAGGTCACTTTGTGAAAAGAAATTTAATTAATTAGTAAACCTTACACCGGATGAAGTAGGTGCAATGGAGAAGAAGACATTAAAGGGGGACATTAACTTACAAGAAGAATTGTTAATACTTCTGGGGAATTCTGCTTGGATGATCAATGCAGTTGGTAAAAATTTCGCGTTGTTATAATATGGAAGTAAATGCTTCCTTGTGTGGGGAGCTACAAGAATCGAAAATTTTAGATAGAGTAAGACTGGGGGAAAGAGTGTTGGTGAAGAACCACAGGGGGGACACCCATCAGGAGACCCATTTAAATAAGGATAGCTGAATTGTTACCAAGCGATGGTGATTTCAGTAAGAGTGGCTGAAGCCAGTAGCATGTTCCTTAGGGCCATCAAAGCTAAGGGAACAATAGAGGTAGTCATCAGAGTCGAGACCACCAACGTCCGAGAGAAGGACAACCTATCGTGGTCAGTGTGATCGGAGATAAGTGGAGTATGTGTAAAGGTATTTGGTGGGGAGTAAAACCCGTGCGTTATAATGTTTCTAGAATCAAGTAGAGGGATAAGTGTAAGGTGCCTAGAAAAGGCAATAGTTATTGAAATTTTCGATTTGGTACGGACAGGTGTGTAAAGTCCAGGAACCATTTGAGCAGCTAGGACGATTGGCAAGGTAGAAGTATGCGTTATATCCTTAGATGATAATGCGTGTTGTATGTGTCAGGAATGAGTTACTGCATATTATTCTTATTATTGCTATATTTGCACGAGAGACGAGTTTAGTGAGTATCTCGACAATGTTATTATTTATATGAATATTTTCCCTGGTATAGTGGGGTTACCTTTAGTGTTATCAGCGGAGAATGAATGGGTGCATTGATAGTGGTATATACTTTATTGAAACTACTCGTTTTAGTGTTGTGTTATACGAGTATCATATTATCCTAATTATGGTTTTATGATAATGATTAAACCGATTGTGTACGATATTGCTAGTCCATCTAGGCTACTACCTTGTTGTAGAATGTTTTTGTTATGGAGAGGCCCCATCTGCGAGAGGGCCGGACTCGCGTTTATATATTTATATATATGTATATATATATTGTGAGACTTTGAAAAGTATAATGGTCTCGGATATTGGTTCCCGGTATGTGCAGGGACTTTATTGATATGATTCAGAGTGTATTTGGTTTGCTGTTTAGCGGAAAGACTTAGTTGGTTATTTTAATTAACGCTCAGGATGTGGTAATAAGAAGAGTGCATTGTTATATCACCCTTTAGAGATGTGAGAGTTAATAATCATAGCTTTATGTCTGGGGATGGGATTTTGAGATCCCCGATTATATTTGCATGATGTTTATGGAATGTGATTATCATCAATGTTAAGAGACAGTGTCTTTCGAAAGGAGTTCCTTGTTTAAGTGTTCTTGTGAAAGGAGATGTAACCTTGATGTCAAGAGAAGGGAATATAGGGTTACATCCTATGGACTGAGGGTCTAACGGATTCCGATTATCGACAATGCTAATAAGTAGTGTATCGGGAGGGTTTCTTATTTGGATTTCTCTTTGCGAGACATCCCACGCATGAAACTTAGCGTAAGATTGGTAGTAAGGAGATGTTTGGCCATTCATCCATGATGTGGGTACCTCGATCGTTAGGGAAGTGCATAGTTATAATTGGAAGTTAAAGGGGTAAATTACGTTATAAGGCCAGTAGAGCCAGTTGTGTGGTGAGGAAGTACTGATAATTTTGTTTTATAATTGGCGGGCTGAAGGATGAAATGATGTTTAGGAGGATTTAAAATTTCAAATTCGGGGGTGATTGAGAACACCCAAGTGGTATAGCCACGTTGCAAATGCAGGGATAATAAAGAGTTTGGAGTACTTATGAAGCGTATACGATGTTTAAACCCGTATGCATGGGTTATAAAGGGTATAGACACCCTGGATTGCTGATGTGATAATCGCTGGAAGAAGAGACATAAAGATGGGTGGGATTTATACTTGTGAGATTAATATTACAAAATAGTAGTGGTACAGTGGATTAAGCATCGTGAGAAGGAATACAATCTATAGACTCGTGTGCGATCATAGTAACACGTCTGAACTTGGTTGAAAGGCAGTGGGAAGCCATTTAAAAAGGGGATATCCCTTGAGAAGACAAAGATTTAACTATTATGGACAATTTGGAGCGGAGTTCCACCCAATCAAATGTTGAGGGTGGCTTACGCGTAAATAGTGTGAGGATGCTGATAAGGTATAAAGAGTCCAGATAAGCACAACGTGGTGAAAAGTGCACGGGTCGAAACTTTTGGTATACACCGAGGGCAGAAAAGGGTAACTATGTACCACTTAATTGGAGGAGTTATAAGTGGAAGTCGGTGTTGGGCGTGACATAATTAGTAGCCCCCACGTACACCACTTATAGATAGAAATTGGTTGGAGTAAAGGCATCAACTAGAAACTTGGTGTTAAGCTGAAAATTCCAGTAGAGGAAGAGTCAAGTTGGTAAATTTTTTTGATGGGTTGCAATCATAAAGATAATTAATGAGTTCCTTCGAATGTGTGGAATAGGTTGTCAAAAAGGAAAGAAAATTTTTATATCCTTGGGTGATTTACACTATTAGATAGTGATCGCGCCGGTATGTGGTCATACCCAGTATTATTCTGAACTAGTATGAGATACCTGAAACCCACCTTCAATATGAGTTATAAGGAAGTAATGGAATAATTTCGTTTTGAGAAAGTTGTATCACCTATAACACGAGGAATAGGCGCAAGGTGAATGACGATAGGTGGAACTATATGAAAGCAAATTTTGGACTCATTGCAATCATTTAATATCAACAACGGGTATAGATCGTAAGTGACGTATATATGGTAAAAGCGAGAGGATGTTGCATAATATTAGAGTTTTGTGAAAGAACCCGTATTGATTTATAGTGTACAAGGTGCTTACAGATGTCTAGTGTATATGAACCTTACTATCCTCCCTCTGGATGCTTAGAGGTGAGCGGTTTATCAGAGTTTTCGATCAATCGGAAGTTAAAGTTCGATGACTATAATGGATTAAACTAGCCGTCTGAAGTGGCTTTCCCTTGTGTAAAAGCCACAACGTCGAGAACAGAGATTCAAAGAACGGGAAAGAGTAGTCAGTTATTATATGGTTTCTCCCAGGATGGGAGTTGTGTGTTTAAATAAACGTGGAAGTGATGAGAGGTGAGGTACAAACTCATAATTATATTGAGAGAACGCGAACAATGATGTATAGGCTATTTTTATTCGAATGTTGTTTAGTAAGAGCACAACGTGAGGTTCATTTATTAAGGTGTAACCCTATAACTGATAAGTGTGGAAAGTGTTCAACAAGCTTGTTGTGAAGCGAGGGCCGTAGTGATTGAGCTTTTCTTTGTATTTTGTTTTAAGTACTGGAGGATACCTAATTTTTCCAAGTATGCCTATTTTTCCGAATTTCGGGACGAAATTCCATTATTAGGGGGAAAATATGTAATACCCCGTACTTTTATGGCTTTTAATTTTGAGATTAATTAAATGAAATTGCTTTTAATTGTGGGATTAATTAAATTAATTGGGATGGAAATTAATTCAGATTTAAATATCTAGCGAGACGAGAGTTAGTATTTAAATATGGTGATAATGTTGAATATTACTGAGTGATTATGGCAATATGAGATTATTGAATTTATTATTATTGTCGTGAGTTAAAAATACGGCATTTTAGATAATTTAGTTGGGACGCATGTGTCAGTCGTGTCCGGACCCAATTTAATGGTTTCAAAAGTATTTTATTTTATGTCATCCATATGAGCATTTTGAGTGCGCCAACGTTTTCGGAAGGGTCGATATAGTCAGAAAAGACTACCCGGTGGTTTAGTTTGGGTCCCGGGGCGTTTTTAGGCCTAATCAGCAACTCGAGGGGGTATATTAGTCATTTTCATTTTTGGTGAATAGTAACCCACGAAATTTAGAAAGCTTTATCAGCCAATAGGTTAGAGCCTTAGGGTTTCCATCACCAAGTTTCACAGACGGCCATTAGAGATGAGGTGAAGGAAGTTACCAAAGGAGAACCACTATCTTTGGACTTTTTGCACCACCGTTACCACTATCAGATATATCGGAAAGAGAGGAGCATTTCTATACCATCTACTTCAAAGGATCATAATCTTCATTACTAGGCAAGTGATTTAACTTGCAATAAATTAGTGCATATATCATCCATGTTAGGTTAGAATTGAAGAATAACCTTGAATAATGATAATTGAGTGGATTTGAAGAATTAAAATCCTAATCTGGGTAGGTTTTGCATCTAGATTAACTTCTGGGATTTTAGCAGCCACGAAATCATGATCCATGTGTAGAGAATTATGAATTTGTAATGAATTATATAGTGTTCTTGAAGAGATAGGAGAACTATGGGTTTATATGATAATTATGACTTTTGATCCAAGAAACTGTTGGTTGATGATGATTTAATGACTCTAATAATGTTAGAAATTCTGTAAACATGTTGGTATGACTATTAATATATTTGGTTGAGAGTTTTGGACGTTAAAATGAAGAATTGGAGGTGTAAAATAAGGAAACCCGTAACTGTTAAAGAAAATTCTGGGCAAATACCAGTTTGATCGATCGATCGGCGTAAGAATGTCGATTGATCGATTGATCGATCGATTGACCCCTTTTCTTCGATCGATCGACCTCTTATGATTTTTGGTAACTGTTTCCCTTTAAGGTTTACGAAAAATCCCAAAGCCGATAATGATTCTTAGGGTGATTAATATGATATTGGGGGACTTAGTTAAGGTCAATAGGTTCTTCGTAAAGCCCGAAAAAATGGATTACCTTAGGTATTTGAATACTATTGCTTACGAGGGACTACCGAGTGAGGTACGGTTAGAAATCGTTCAAATTGAAACTATAATATTAATAAATGATGAGGTAAGGATAAGAAGAGTAATGGAGAGGCTTTAAGTTACTAAGATAACATTAGAAACTAATAGGAGGTCTAGTAACCTTTTGGGGTAGGTTTAGGTACTCAAATTGATACGGCGAGAGAAAGTTACCAAGTTAAATATATAATTACGTAAGATGTTCGGGATAATCTTACTACGTACGATACTTACTAGATAGAATGTGAATATCTATATTGAAATATGATTACTAAGGTTGTGTGAATGCCTAGTGAATGGATTTCTTGTGTATGAAATACCTACCATACTTGCTATCACGGGAGGTTTGTTTTTAGAAAAGAACCCTCTTATCCTTGTGTGCCTTCAGGGGGATTTAGACTGGTACCTTAAGGACATAGGATTGTGAATGACTTATTTGTGAGTTGATAAGTCAGTTGACCATGGGAGCAGCGTAGGTATGTGCGTGACCCATGGATATGTGAACTATGTTCGCCTCCAATATGTGTGATTTTTATTCTGATGGTTCCTGAGTGATTCGAAACACGTGATCCTTACGTACGTGATGTACATGGACTTAATAGCAGAGTATGCGTGCACCACAGCTTAGCCTAGGGGTGTCATATATGTATATATATCTGTATTGTGAGTGATTTATATATACTCATGATTGGTTCAATGTTGCTTAGTAGATGTGAATAACTATGATATTTTAATGGGCTAAGAATGTGAGAATTTAATTCACACTTGAGATAAGTAATATAATGAATGTGAATATGAGTTATGATTATAACTTGTTTGGGTGTTACGAGTAGACACCCTATGATAGAGTGGGAAAGCATGAATGGTACAAACTAGTTAGTTAGCGGCATAACTAGGATGGGTTAAGAGAATACGTTAGACGTGCACATTAGTTGAGAGGTGAGAAACTCAAGTGAGAGTACGCAACTAACATGTTTATAATGTGTGTTGTTTAATTGTAATTTAAACACTTGCTAAGCTTTTAAACTGTTTTCACCTCGGGCTCTGACTCGTTTTCTTCCAAATCTATTTTGTTTTGTAAAAAAATTTTAGGTGCCCAGCCATAGGGATGCCAAGCATAGGAGTTCCATTACATTGATGCTCTGTAGCTACTGTGGAAGTTATAGGATCTCGGTATTAGACGCTTTCATATTTTGTACTTGATTCTACTCAGGGTTACTCATCTGGTAGGGCATGTCGCCCATTTCCATTTAGAGATAGCATTCTCAGACTTTTAGTTTTATTTTATGTGTTGGTTTATATATTCAGACTCTTGTATTGGGACTATATTTTACTCTGGTATTATTATTGGAGTGTTTACTCCAGACTCAGTTTATTTCTTTTCGTTGATTATTCATTTGAGATAGTTTATGCGATGAATGGTTGTTGACTTAATTACTTGGTTTATGTTAACTTAATTAATAAAATTTGGTATCTCTCTTTTTAAATATTAGGTGGCTAGTAATTAACTAATTATTTTTTACTGTGATGCTAAGACTGAACCAACTTGATATTTTGTATTAATTTTATAAAGGAGTAGATACCCGGTATTTAATTAGACGGGGTGTTATAGGGGGAGACCCTCTTTTATAGCAAAAGTTCCCCATGTTGGCTCTATGGAACCAAGTGTCCAATATTTATGGTGCCATTTGTCATAATATATGTGGTTGGATATCAAATAATTAATTTACTAGAGTATTGTCTAGTGTACTTCATAAAATATGGAGTATACGCAATATATTAAATCGCGCATAATAATATTTTAGTCCGTATAGGGAATGAATTTTAGTAAAACTCGATAAATTCTAAATCAATATTTGATTAAATCTACGGGTTAATTTATTAGAGTGTTGGTGGTTAATCCATTTAACCCCACTCTACATTTTTCCCTCGCAAACATAGTTGGTGTGTCGATGACTCGGCTGAGACATATCAACTATGTGTACGAAATAAATCATTTAGCCCGTTCGACTAGAATATCATCACATAACTATGTTTGGTATGCTTATCATGCATTCATATGCATATATTATCTATATGTAGTTTTGAGGCTATCTTTGCTTCCTCTACTTTTCATTTTGGAGGAGTATTTCGGGTGGTTGCCCCCATTCCTCTCGAATGAGCATGTCTCCATAATTTTATTGTGGCTAAAAACATTTTGAATAACAAACTTGCCAGATGTACTGGCCCGATCAACCAATTGGTGCTTATATAGGTATAGTGGATATTTTACGATCATGAGATCAAAAACATGTTTGAGCGTACTCGGTCAAGAAACCATCAGTGCCTCGAGTGAACTGGGGTTTTTAAACCAACATATTTTGTAAGTGTGCCCAAAAGTCCGGGTCTTTAAGCGTGCCTAGTAATATAGGACTTTATTCTCGCGTAAATTAGACTTATGCCTAGTAATGTAGGGCTTTCAAATCTCCCTTAAGAGGGTCTTACGTTCCAAGTAATATAGGACTTTGAATCTCCCATGAGCGAGGGTGGAGGCGGTCCAAGTCATATTGGACTTAAATCTCCCATAACTGAGGATGGAGGCAGGCCAAGTATTATTGGCATGAAATTTCCCATGAGCGAGGGTCAGGCTGGCCAAGTCTTATTGGCATAAAATCTCCCGTAACCGAGGGTCAGGCAGTCCAAGTCTTATTGGAATAAAATCTCCCCTAACCAAGGGTCAGACGGGCCAAGTCTTATTGGCATAGAATCTCCCATAACCGAGGGTCAGGCGACCCTAGTAATGTAGGTGATAAATCTCCCATATCTGAGGGTCGGGTGGGACTAGTAATGTAGGCAATAAATCTCCCATATCAGTGGGTCAGGCGGGCCTAGTAATGTCGGCGATAAATCTCCCATATCCGAGGGTCAGGTAGGCCTAATAATGTAGGCAATAAATCTCTCATATCTGAGGGTCAGGCGGACCAAGTAATGTAGGACTTTATGAGAACTTTAATGCACCACTTTGGGCGACTTACCACAATATTGGAAAAGTTTTTAAGAACTATAATGCGCCTCTATGGGAGACTTACCTCGAAAATGGTAAGGTTTTGTGAAAACTATAATGGACCTATGTGAGCGACTTACCTCGAAACTGGTAAGGTTTGTGAGAAATATAATGCACCTATGTGGGCGACTTACCTCGAAACTAGTGAGGTTTGTGAAAACTAAAATGCACCTCTTTGGGTGACTTCCCATAATTATTGTAAGGTTTTGTGAGAAATATAATACGCCTCTGTGGGCGACTTACCACATTTCTGGTATGGTTTTGTGAGAAATATAATGCACCTCTGGGGGCGGCTTACCTCGAAATTGGTAAGGTTTTTATGCAAACTCTGTATCTACGCTCCAGGTTTTGTGGGAAATTTTCTTTGCCCCTATTGCTTTGTTAGAAATAATTTAATGTAGCAAGTGATATATATGAGCCATCCGGTGGCTATGCTGAAAAACTTTAATGCTTCTTTTAGGGGTGGAAGCGGTACGGGTTTTTACCGTGCCGTACCGTTTTGGTCCGAAAAAAATGGTTTCGGTTTCATATATTAAAATACCAGAAACCAGTCTTACCGAAACCGAAATTACCGCAAAAAAGTTGGTTGGTTTTGGTTTTAATATTTAAAAAACCGATTAACCGAAAGTACCGTACCAAATTTTATGAAACCAGAAAAAAACGTACCGAAATTACCATACCGTACCGAATTTACTGAAACCAGAAAAAACCGTACCAAAATTACCGTGCCGTACCAAATTTACCAAAATTACCGTACCGAATTTACCAAAACCAGAAAAAAGTTGGTTTTGGTTTTAATATTTAAAAAAGTTGGTTGGTTTTGTTTTTGGTTTTTGGGGACTTTTAGTGTTGTTTACCGAAACATGAAAAACCGAAACCAGAAAGAAGAAAAAACCAAAATTTACCGAAACCAGAAAAAACTAGAAAAAACCAGAATTTACCGAAACTAGAAAAAAACCGAAATTACCGAAAAAACCGAAATACCAGCCGGTTTGGTTTTGCTATTGATTTTGGTGTACCGGGTGGTAAACTGGTACGGTTTGGTTTTACCATCTAGAGTTTGGTTTTGGTATTGATATCTACTATTTACCGACCAAACTGTACCGCTTACACCCCTAGCTTCTTTTGGGGATGCTTCATCAATGATGGTCATTCTGTGTTTATGCCTGACTACAAGTGGTACACTATACAATACTTTTTCCCCTATTTACTTTGCTTTGTCTTCTATCTCAAGATAAAGTAAAGTAAAGAAAAATAAACAATTGGTTAATACATCATCTAAGAGTTGAAAGCATTTAAATACATTTCACGGAGTGTTTGCCCCCAATTAGAGATAAATATCTTGAGCATTTGGCCTTGACATCTGTAAGACCTGATGTAATTTCTCGAGCTCGATTTGATCATGTGCATTCAATAGCTACAAGGATAAGAAATCGACTCATATTCTGGCGCAAAAATCATTAGTAACTCATAAGGCATATCAAAGTGCCATATATAATTGTGTGGAGTATATCTTCCCCCTTTATTTTTTTATGTAAATAGAATAAAATAAACTTGAAAACATGCGTCAAGGAATCGTAAGCATATTATTATGTGCAACTTTATGATGCGAATTTGATATGATACAATATGCAGTTGATAGAGTGTGGATATATCATGAAGTGAGCTATTTATCTCATTCCCCCACTATTTTATCAACACTGAGAAAACTCAGAAATGGTCCATTAAATAATTTATAGAATAAATTAGTCAACAAGCATGCTCGGTCACCTCGAGGTGAGTAATAAATATCAATTTCAAATTTCATATAGCTAACATCATCATGTGAATAAATCATAGTTTAGCATAAATCGAATAGAAGATAGCATAAAAAAATTGTCCTGGGCGACCATGGATGTGGTTGCTCAGGAGGCTGCTCCGAGCAACCGTGAATGAGGCAACTCGAGTTACTAGGCTGCTCGAGCCACTAGGACAAGGCCGCTCGAGCCACTGGGGCGAGGCAACTCGAGCCACTAGGGTGAGGCCATTCAAGGCACTAGGACGAGACTACTCAAGCTATTAGGAGAAGGTTGTTCTAGGTACCGCAGGTGAGGTCGCTCGAGGTACCTTCTCGAGGCACCGCGAGTGAGGTCGCTCAAGGTACCTGATCAAGGAACCGCAGGTGAGGTCGCTCGAGGTACATACTCGAGGCACTGCGGGTGAGGTCGCTCGAGGTACCTACTCGAGGTACCATGACTTGAGAAAAATGCTAAGTTTCAAAAAATATTTTAATTTTTGAGTTGGTCAAGGAGGTACCCTGGATGAGGCTACTCGCTGCTCAAAGAGGCTTCTCGAGGTGGTACCTCCAAGGCACTTGCTCGAAAAATATCATTTTGATATGGTTGCTCGAAAAATATCATTTCGCAAAAATATTATTTTGTCAAGGTCACTCGAAAAATATTATTTTGATATGGTTGCTCGAAGGATGTCATTTTTGACATGATTGCTGAAAAATATTCTTTCAGCAATATTGTTCGAGTACATGTACGTACTAAGTCTTAAAAAAGGCCCCTCGTAAAAATATTGTTTGAGTACATGTTCAAGGGGTATATGATTTTTTTTCAAAAATAAATATTTTCTGCTCGAACAACTCAAATTCGTGTGACGCTACAAATATTTTTAAACCTTTAAAAAATATTTTTTCCTGACACTCTAAGTTAATGCCTAGAAGTAACAAAGTAGGTGGTATATTTATTTACCACGCATCAAATAATCTTAAGGGTCCGTTTGGTTCGAGGTAAAATATGTTTTAACGCGGTGAAAAGTAATATGGTGAAATACATTTTGACCTATTTAAAATTAATTTTTTGTTGGGCTGACATTGTGAATAAGTCAACATCCTATAATTATAAAACTTTAAATAAGAATATAGAAAAAAAATTCACTCTAAATAGGTGAAAACGTATTTCACCATATTACTTTTCACCGCGTTGAAATATATTTTACCCCGAACCAAACGGACCCTAAGAAGCAAAACAGTTCCAATATTGGAACTTGAGACCCAAAACACGATTTCAACCAAACTTCAGAACAACCATGCTCAACAAATTCTCTGCCCTGAGTTGGGATGATTTTCTAAGGTTCTTCAGGTGATCCCCCCTCCTCGAGCTACCTTACGGCAGCTAAGCATCTCCGTGGTCAGATTTCTCGACGACAGTTGTTTGAAGGTTAAACCTCCTCGGAGATAGTTTGTTCCGATTTTGACAATTCTCCAGCGTGCAGGTTTTAAGTGGGTCAGATGGGATGTTTTGGTCTCACTCGACGTACCTCGGACGTCAAATTGTTCAGAGGTCAAGTTGTTCGGAGGAGGTTGTTCGGAGATACACCGGAGGTGGATCGGGGCTGGAAGGCTATCCGAGGATCCAACGGGTCTTGACAGTGGGTTGGACTCACAGGGGTGTTCAAGATTCTTCGAATGTCATGGCTACTGCCTCGGACGTCAAACTGATCGGAGGTTAACTAAGTCGGAGGTGGGTTTGATTTAGGTACCTATTCGGAGGTAAGGTTCTCGAAGGTCAAGACTCCTCGACGACCACGTTCATCAAAAATTTCCGAGATTACTCGAAGAGCACCAAATTCGTCAAATTTCAGTGGTGGCTAGGGTTGAGGCTGAAAGAAAATTTGACATTATATATACACATAACACATATGGGTTTGAGGAGTACTTTATATGCGAAATGTAAATTTCTGTTGAACACCGAGAAATCTGTTACGCACTCTTGTTCTTTCTCCGTGTACGCTTTGCGATTTGTGAATGTCTGAGTTGGCAACGAGAGTTGTCCCTTTGATCTTCACGATCACATATTCAAGGGTCTTGGATGATGAACCAAGAGAAAGAGAGAGACTCACGAAATTTTAAAGAGAGAGAAAGTGCAGGATGAGAGAGAAAATTACATCAATACCAAATTGATCGTTTATTGATGCACACTCATATTTGACTCTCCTAATAGATATATATATTAGAAAAACATAAGAGTCCTAAACCAACTAAAGTTAGACTCTAATTATCTAATATAATAATGAATTATCCGATACAAAATGGATAATTCATATTTATCGTGGGCGGATATCGGATCCGAGTAGAAACCCGACCCATATATTAACATCTCCCACTCACCCACAAAAGGCGTGCTTTCTCTAACATATCTTCAACGACCTCCATTACTCATCTCCTCATACAGGAAATGTGACGTGCGACCTGACGAGAAAAACGTACAGTCTCAGGAGCGTAATCATTAAGTCATCATATAACTAACAAAGACGCATCACTCGAAGGAATCTAGTATATACCTAGACAGTTCGATTTACATCGAATTTAACCCTCTTAATCCCTGAAAAAAGCAGTGCTATACTCCAAATATGTAACGTACTCATGACTAAGTTGTGTACGAAACACGATAAAGTCGTCCAGACTATGAGTCACATTATCATGGTGTATAATCAAATAGTCTTCCCTAAGTCCTCATGCCAATTCAATTAGACTTAATCGCTTTCCTAGTCGTGCTCCTTAGACGGTATCATCCATCGTCCTAGGTAAACATGTTAAAGTAGCGTCATCAAGTCCTCTCTTCATGACATAGTCTCAGGTCAACAAAATGCATAAAGTGGGATTATAATAAGCCATGTGGCTCACATATGAAGCAGGGATTCATTCATCGCTCCCACTATCCGTCGGTAAATCACGTACAGTATGAAATGTATGTTATGGCGTCATCCCTTTAAAATGGGTACGTCACTTTTGAAATAAAAGGACGCCATACGAATCTGAGTCTAGTCGCTGTCTGGCGCCTAACCTGAGTTTCAGCGCAGCCACTCGCATAGTGTCTGCCTGAAATCTCACATTCGGCTAAAATAGGTTACATAGAGTTATGGAGATACTCTATGAGCGACCTCTATATATATAAGGTCTCATCTTAGTACTCAACTAAGGTGACAAATAGCATAATATGCATAATCGTATATATCTTGCTCGCCTTTCAGGTGCAAATGATATAAATGTCTTAGCTCGTTGTCAAAGCGCCATGGACATAAATGTCTCATCTTGCTCGTTGTCAAAGCGCCAAGGTGAATCACTCGTGTGAGAGAGTCGATTCAAGCCCGGTGACATATCTATAAGATGTGTACATAATGATAAAAATTCATTTAATTAACAAATAAAATAAATAAACACTATATCAAACAAATAATAATAATAATAATAATGTCAATGAACAAATGAGGTGTCAAACATATCAAATCCTACGTAGCCCCATGCTCCTAACATGAGAGAGGAAAACATCTAGAGCAATGGGCTTGGTTAATGGATCAACTACCATACAACCTGTGGAGATATGCTTCAGGACAACCTCCCCTTGGGCAATCATATCTCTAATGTAATGATACCGAATGCCAATATTCTTAGACTTCCCATGATACTTTGGGTCCTTCGCATAAGCCAGGGATGATGTGCTATCACAATAGACAAGCACAACCTCTGCAACATGATCTGAAATGCCTAGCCTCTACAAGAATATCCTTAGCCAAACAGCTTCCTGAATACCTGCCGAGCATGCCACGAATTTTGATTCCGTAGTGGATAAAGCAATACACATTTGCTTCTTACTGCACCATGTGACAGCTCCACCCCTGAGAATAAATGCATATCCTAAAGTGGATTTCCTTCCATCTCTATCACCAGCCCAATCATGATTGCTGTAGCCTCTAAGTCTGAAGTCCCCTCCATGGTAACATAGGACGAGATCAGCAGTTCCACATAGGTATCAAAAAATCCTCTTCACTGCTCTCCAGTGCATATGGCCTAGGTTACTCTGATAGCGGCTAACTATACTAACTGCATAGCATATGTCTGGACATGTCCACAACATAGCGTACATCAGACTCCCTATGGCTTATGCATATGGAACTTTGTCCATTTGATTCTTTTCTTTATCAGTTCTTAGACAAATTATTCAACGCAAATATTGCGTATTTCATCCCTCAAACCGACGCATTTTAGCCCCCACGGGTATCTTATTCCCTAAATTTATGCTCGCTAACCAGACAACCTCGGATTTTTACGTTAAGATGTTTTGCAGGGGTTAATTGAGCTTTTATAGGTATTTGGATGCTAAGTGTGAAGTTCAAACGCATTCTGCTCAATTTTCGTACACGATCGTGCGTTCAAGGGCATTTTAGTATTTACATATCTTGGTCACCTGGCCCAACATCTACACAAAAGTTTTATCCTCTTCTCAAGCTTCGCGTGGCCACAAACGGTGCGTAATTCCGATTCAGAACGAAGAAGTTACGACGATTTTAGCGGAAGAGAAAGACAATGAAACCAAAAGAGGAGAAAAGAGGAGGAAAAGGAATGCAGGGGGCTCATACCTGCTTGATCGATCGATCGATCGATCCTTCATATTTTTCAATTCTTGGGGAGATAGTGGGCATCATTTTCAACCATCGATCAATCGACAGTTTGGGTCGATCGATCGATCCCCTATTTTTTTTTAGATATTTTGCTTTTCTTTTCTTTCTACTTTTCTTTTATTCCACTTACTATATATACCAAATTTTGTGTAAATATCAGATATTAAGGTTTAAAATCGTTTTTAGGTTAGAATAACTTAGGGTTTGAGGGTTTTGGAGAGTTCTTCTTTGATTCTTCTTAGTTTGACACCCAATTGGGTTGTAAGTTACACTATTCATTGTCCTCTCCATTAATATAGTGGTTTTCCATTAATTCTTGCTTTGATTAATTATATTTACATGCTTTGATTTAATTGCTTTCTAGTGTAACTTTACCGCGTTTATTTGCCGCATTTTTACCATGTTTTCTAGCTAATTTAAATTAGGTTGTGATTGAATGGAACTCACTCGAGTTAACGCGTTGCTTGGCTTTGGTGATGGTGTTTATGGGTCTATTTCGGGTGTGTTTTCCTAGTCATTGCGCCTAGGAGATTTGACGGGGCATATCATGTATGTCCCGTACTTACGACCTTGCGTGCGTAATTTTTGGGATATTTGTTGACGCCAAAATCGGATTAGACTTTTATGCAGATTTAAGGGCGTGACAACCCTTGGTTCAATTAACTGTCAAAACGAGACGCATTTGTAATAAATTGTCAACCCATGTGACCATTTTATACAAATTAACTCGGGTGAGGGATATTCGACGCAACCTATAGTTTTTACCGCTTTGTTAATATAGTTTCAATACACTCACCTAGATTAATATTTCTCTTTTATGCATCTTTTCCTTTTTAGTTTGTAATCACCTTTTACACTTTTATTTCGGAGTATTAAATCATATAAATTCTAGCAACTCGTCCCAGTGGATATTTTCGATACCCGACTTACCGCTCTACTCACCTGTTGAGTGTAGTCGTAATTTAGGTTTTTGAATAGTTCAGGTGAGCCGAATTCAAAATGACCGACACGTAGGTGACTCTCGCCCCACGGCAAAACATTCTCTGTCAAATGGCGTCGTTGCCGGGGATGATTTTGTTTTAGACTTTATTTGATTTAGTATATCATAGTATTTTCTTTCTATTTGTATTAATTGCTAATATTTTTGCAGGATTTCCACATTTGAGCACTTAGAAACGCTCGAATTTTTCCCGCGAGCACATACTTTGTGGAATTCACCACTTCGAGTCATTTTTTGGGTTAAGCATGTCTTGTTCCAATTCTTTCGGTAATCATTATTATAATTCTCAAAATGCTCATAATCCTATGACTTTTGGTGAATACTTAGAATCCCAAAGTATTTTAAATCCTAATGACGTTGGGTGAGTATAACGAAAGTCAAAACTTAGGTTATTGGAATTTTGACGATGATGATAATGATTTTGGGCATTTACCTCCTTACCATAGGAATTTCGAAACGAATTCGAATAGTTTTCAAAATTTCTATAATAATGAGTTTTCGTTTAAGTCTGATGGTAATTTTCAAAGTTCCCATTTTCATGGATCCGCACCTCGACCTATGACATTCGGTGAGGGCTTACGTATGTATGATAATGAGAAAATTGAAAATCGTTATTGAGAAGAAATTCGTTCGTGGGAACATGACTTGGATTTATTATTTGAGTTCGGCGACGATTTTGCTTTCGAGACTTTTGAAGTCGAAGAATGTTTTGAACCAAATGAGGACTTTGTGCCTACTTTGGAACAAACCATTCTAGACTTTGCCCATTTCATAATAGATATTGAATGTGAGGATGAAAATGACGTAATATATATTTGCAATGAAATGATTTCTTCTTTGGCCCTCAAAGAAGAACATTTCATTGAAAATGATATTATTTCCTTCGAAACTCAATCTTCATGCGATGCTGATTCATCTCATGAGTTTGAATTTCTTTCATCCCCATTTTCATTTTCTGTTATCACACCGTCACAAGTACCCGATGATTCGATTTCAAACTTTAATGTTTTAAACCTTTTCATTGATGAGAAGCACTTGCTCGAGTCGCCTTCCACGATCGCATTCGTGCCTTCGTGTGCGCCACCTCCCATTCCAATTTCAAAATCCTTAGGAGGATATTCGGCTTTTCTCGATCCCCACATGTTTTTATCACCCATTCAATCCAAACCCCCCATCGTCCCTCCAAAACTTTTAATTGTCGATGGTTCATTTCTTCCGCCTTACACATGCCTTCTGTTGTTCAAATGGAATTCATATTTTTCGGAAGGCATGCTTGAGAGTGAGGGTACATCGGTTATCCTCCAAAGTCAAATTTTTTTTGTGGTGGACCCTCAGTTATTTAGACTTCTAGCTTATAGTTAGTGTGAAGCCTAAATAGTAGGTTGTATATAGTTAGCTTTTTATTCTTTCTTTCTTTTTATTTTTTCTCTCCTTTTAATTTAGTCTCTTGTAATTAGTTTACTTTTTGTTATTTGTTTTTGCAATGCTCGGTACTAACTTGTTTTGTAGATTCTTTGGACTTGTTCTTATGGGGATCGCTCCAATTTTGGGTAATATCGCTATTTTCCTCTCTTTGAATTGGTTCTTAATTCACATTGAGGACAATGTCAAGTTTTAAGTTAGGGGGTGTGGTATATTCTATCCATTTATTTATTTAGTCCATGTTTTTGCTCACATGTTAGTTACTTAGTATGCTTTTCTTAGAAAATTCAAAAATTTCAAAAAGATTTTCTTTCCTTTTTCTCCTTTTTTGGGCATTTTGCCTTTGTTTCCGATGATAAATTTCAATAATTGCCCGATCCAATAGACATCCCAATGATGCATGTTCTCGATTTTAGAAGTTATTATACTTTAGTCTTTGATTATTGATATTATGAATAACTTCATGAATTAAACTTTAATCCCATGAGCACATGCACTTTTATTGTTCTATTGATTTGATTTAAATTTTTATAACTCGGTAATCTTTTGTTGCATTGTATATACTTACACCGAGTAAGCTTTGTACCTTTTCTCTTTTGCGAGTGTTATACACTATTCTTTCCTCTTTGAAAACGTTGAATTCGTCGGTAATCTCTCTATTCTTTCATTTGATCGATCATTAATTGAGTTCATTCTTGAAATGTGTTACTTGATCATGATTTTCATATATTGTTTTGACTCGAGAATTGCGTAAACTTTTGGAAATGATCATAGGCCCTCTTTGTTATATCACCCATATTGACCTTGACCTCACCCTTATATGTTTACCCTCGTTAATCCCTTTGAGCCTAAATATAGCATTTCGTTTCATAACCCCAAAATCCCATAACCAACTCTAAATTGGAGTTTTAGCCCATATATACACATTCCATACCTTTGTTTGGAATGTTACATGGGATTGAATGTTATTGTTATGATGTCGGTTGCAATTTAAGCATATGAGAGTTTGAAAAGTAAAGAGAGATGTGAAAAAGAGAAGAAAAAGAGAAAGTAAAAAGCAAAAGAAAACAAAAGAAAACATGAGAAAAAGAAGAAAAGAAAAGAAAGAGAAATTTGTATATGTTGTATATAGTTCAATAAGCTTTGATTACTCTCCCGGGTGATATATCTAATGCCTTTTTGGAACTTATTTTCCAATTTTGATATTGCCCGCATTTTCCCATTATCCCGAGTTTTCATTCCGAACACTTTGAATCCGTACATACATATCCTTCGTTTCATACCCTAGCCTAGCCTACATTATAACCCTATACAAATCCTATGTGATCTTAAGGTGAATTCAATTCAAAAGTCATAATAGTGTTGATAATCTGTGAAAATGCATTTTGCCTCCTTTAATGAGCGGTATCTTTCATTGAGATTACAATTTTTCATTTTATATATAGCGTTCTTCATTTGTGACATGTGTGCGGCCTAGTTTCCATTTACATTACTCTCTATGCCCGCATGTTTCGTTTGTTAACTCCCTGTTTTGAGTGAATTCACTTGATGAGTGTAATGCCCATGAGGATTGAATATATGTTTACTTTATTTAGTATCCGATTTAGTTAAGTTTTTACCAAATCACACTTTGCATCTTCTCGCTCCCCTCCAACATTCACTACACAAAATCTACCCATTTGTCAAGGTTATTGACCTTGACAAATCCAACTTTTCAAGGCCAATGACCGTGACATTTCGAGGCGAGACAACTTTTTTTATCACGGTCGTGTCACGGTCATTGACCTTGACAAAAAACTCGCGTTTTGTGTCACGGTCGTGTCGCGGTCAATGACCGTGACACGTTTGTCACGGTTATAAACTGTGACAAAGCTGTGACCCTTTTTTAAAAAAATTGTCACGGTCAATGACCGTGACACGTCCGTGACAGCTTTTGTCACGGACTTGTCACGGTCAATGTCCGTGACAATTCTGGGCAGAATTTAAAAAAAATCTGCTGGGCAGTATGGCCACTGCCACTGCCCAGCAGTATATTTGTACCTGTTGTTGATGTAAAAAAACTAGATCACTCTAATTATTCAATCACAGATAAATAAATGAGACAAAAGATTTTTAAAGTGGTTCGGCTAGGAATAAAGCCTACGTCCACTGTTATGTTATTACTGAGTGTTGTGGAATTCTTGATTACGAGTTCTCTCAAGAAATTCCGGTCCCCTTGAATGAGGGTGATACAAGGTATTTATAGCCCTTAGGCTGTACATGAAAAGGTTGATACATTTAATGATATACATATGAAATGGTAATACATTTAATGCAGCGTGTGCGTCAAGATGATAAACATTCAATGAATATTTGAACTGTTGATTATCTGGCAGTTTATGCTACGACCGAGATGCAGCTCGGACCGCCTTAGTTCCTCGGAGCGCTAGAGTACCTCGGAGTGCTAGAATACCTCAGAGTGCTGAAGCTCCTCGGTGTATCTTCGTTGCTCGGAGAGAACATGAGTTGGTCGGGGAAATGAACTTCCTCATTGCTATTATGCCTAGTAGATTGACACGTGTCTTCATATCACTCGTCCATATCAGCATATTAATTTTGGTATCAACAGAAGCCCCCAATGTTTCATATTTAGAACTTTGAGGAGTATGGAACATTCTTTCTTGGTATATGGCAATATTAAATGACCTTCCTGGGTTTTAGGAGCATCGTATTTGAATTTATTTCCAAATTCACAGAATCTGCCTTTTTTCGAATTTTTACGAGCGCTTCGATCTTTGTGCCCTTTTTGTCCTTTTAGCCGCCGGAAGTTCGATAGTTTCTTTTTGTAATCATTTCCTTCGCAGCTTCCCAAGGTAAAGTATTTAAACTTCTTAGGTAACCATACCGTCGTCTACCTTTTACAATTTTCTGCATTCAAGCTTTTCGAATTCTCCAGTCTTTCTTTCTCTTGTGCGTTCATCCTTGTTTTCGTTCGTTGTCAACATACCTCCTTTCTTCCTGTAAGATCTTCTTCCTTCTTCTTTTATTCACCATGGTTTATATTATTGAATCTATTGAAAAATTCCGTTCTGATTATTCCATTCCGTCTTGCGTAACTCTGGAAAATCTTCCTGAGCCCTTTGATTATTTTCGTTTGGCTGAGGGACATTGGTTCCCCAGCCTTTTTATTGCTGAGTGCGGATTTTCTTTTCCACCCAACCCCTTATGCTTAGAATTCTGCCAACATTTCGATGTTGTTCCTGCAAAAGTAGCCCCCAATACATGGAGAATAGTTAATGGGGTGCATAAGTTAAATCAAACTCATGGAACTCGTCTAGGAATTCCTGAGATTATGTTTTGCTACAGATGGGCTGTTTTAGACAACGTTTATTATTTAAAAACTAGATTTTTGAATAGAGCTTTAGTAGTCAACCTCCCTGATGCCAACAGGGATTATTTTGAACATGGGTTAGTTTTCAAAAATTGGCAACATGCTCCTTTAGTCGGAGACAGAGCGTATGAAGGTCCCAAATGCCCCCCATATGGCAATGGGATAGGTTATTTTCATTTTATTTTATTTATGAAATTATGCTTTTATCATGTTTGACAAAATGTATGACTGATATCTCATTATGTATTTATTTGCAGTTGATAGCAAAAGAAAAACTCCCAAGGAATCAGAGGTAAATATAAGGCAATTGAAACGTATCTAGAGTTTGCATCAGAAGGTCGTAGATGAGCATATCAGGTCTGCCTCATATTTGTTGCAGTATAGGAGCTATACGACTTCTTATACTGCTCGTCCTGTTGTCAGCACCAGTGATCCAGTGCAAATTCCTGAGGACTCTGATCCAGAATCTCATATTCCTTTGAGCCAGAAAATGGGCAGGAAAAGAGCTCCCCCTGCTCTATTTGATGACACTACTTCTGCTGCTGAAGCCAAGAAAAGCAAAGTTGATGTCCCAAAAGGGACTAAGAAGGTGGATGTTGCACCTTCCAAAGCTGCCGAGAAGCCCCCAGTGGCTCCGAGCAAGAAGGTTGCTCCTGTCGAGATGACTGCTATCTCTCCGACCAAGAGTTCTTCCTTGGTTGAAACTGCCAAAGTCCTTTTGAGGAGATTGAGGAAATCATCCTCAGTCAATTTGGCTGAAACTGTCTCTTCTCCACCATCTGGTGTTGTTGGTGTTCCAACCATCATTCCTCCGAGCTCTGCAATGAGCTCGGTAAAAACTTGGATCATACCCGAGGTCCAAGGAATTGATGAAAATATTTCTAGGGATATGCTGACATCCCTAGCTACTCGTCACCTTGCTTCGGTAAATTTCTCACACTCTGAATTTCCTTTCTTTCTTTGAATACTTGTATTTTTGTACTGACCTATTACTTTTTTCTTTGTTTAGCTGGTGAATTTTTTTAACAATATTGTGAAGAAAGACGAAGCTATTAAAGCTTCCAGCTCCTCGTCAGGTGTAGAGGATGCTCTGCTGGGTTTAACCCAATCTTTGAAGGATTCTCGTCAGCAGTATAACGAGGACAAAGATGAATGGGAGAAAAAGTTGTCTATAGTTGAGGCCGAGAAGGTGAAGATGGCTGAGATCTCCAAGAGTTTGGAGGATAAGGTGAAAAGTTTAGAGGTCGAGCATCAGAAATATAACGACAAGCTCAAGAACTTTGGAGAGCTTGAAGATAAGCTAAAAAAGGCAGAGGAAGAGTTGTCCGCCCTGCGAGATATCAAGGGCAAAAAGGAAGAATTGGATGTGAAGCTCTCCTCAGAGAAACTGAAAAGAAAGCTCGCAGTTAAAAAAACCTTCAGCGCTGGCTGGGATAAAGGATGGGACAAGGGGATTGCTGCGATGACATCCCAAGTTCAATACGGGAAGTTGAAATACTTCCGAGATGGCTGGGTAGCTGCCCTGCAGGAATTGAAGATCAAGCCGACTCTGGGCTATTCCAGCTACACCTCCCTGGTCCTCCCCCACCAATTGTGGAAGAAGAAGATGAGCCTATCTCTGATGAATCTTCCATGGCCATCGATGATCAAGTCCCTGCATCTCTATCTTCTGCCAACGAGGACATTTCTTCCATGCCTCCTCCTCCTGAGAAAATTTCAACTCATGCTGATCAAGTTGCTGTTACCACCGAGCAACCAAGCTCCTCATCCCAGCCTCCCGAGAAAGTCTTGGGAGACAAGGAAAAGGTGTGAAGTTGTTCGGTATCATTTCTATCTTTCAT
The DNA here is from genome assembly GCA_949130495.1 of Sambucus nigra. Lineage (NCBI taxonomy): Eukaryota > Viridiplantae > Streptophyta > Magnoliopsida > Dipsacales > Adoxaceae > Sambucus > Sambucus nigra. Next base: position 311,603,780 of record OX422218.1, on the reverse strand, counting down.
TATTTGTAATCAAATAATGTAATCCTTTTGTGATCTAATAAAATACATCTTTGTTCATCTCTGTTGTTGATGATTTGTTTTTGTTGATTGTTGTCTTCTTCTCATCCTTAGTTTGTGGCTAGAATGGAAATGATATCTGCACATGATACAAAGCTGATGCAACAATGTCATGAGTATTATAAAGCTGGTCATACAAATTTGAGTGTATAAGAAATTGTTGACATCCTTGGCCATGATGCCTCAGAACAAGCAATTGAGGCTTATCGGTACTTGAAGGATTTACTCGACCGAGCTGTGGCCAACAGTGTGGCCTACTATGAATTGATCGAGGAACTTCATTATACCTTAGAAGATCTACAACATCAACACAATGAATCAACTGCTTTGCTGCACAAGGAATATGAAAATAGATATCAACAGCTTTCTTCTGAAACAGGCCATAAAAAGATCCTTGTTGGATACGATGTTAGGGAAAGAACTCTAAAAGGTGAAGTTGAGGCCTGCAGGCAGATTGCTGAGTTGCTGGAACAAGAGAACAATAATTTGTAGAAAAAGTTGGCACAGTATGAATCTGCAGCGTTATCTTCCACTACTTTAGTACAAGTTACCGATGAAGGTTTCTCGTTCTTAGAAGTTGAGAATGCCAAATTAAGGCAAGAGTTGGATGCTCTGAGAAGATCTGGTATTTCCACTACTGCTCGGTGACGAGGAAGAGGATCTCATGGGCGAGGAAGAGCTGTTCAAAATGTTGTCGAGGAGCAAAATTCTCCACCTGCTCGGAGTCGATCAAGGGTTCTCAGCTGTAATGTTGAAGAATCTCGTACTCTGTCAACATTGGAAACTCAAGAATACCAATTGAACGCCAAAGATCGGGCTTTATCTGAAATGTCCAAGAGAAATCTATCTTTGGAAGATCAACTTACTGCAACGAAGTCTGCTTTGAATGATAAAGATGTTTTTGCCAGGAACCTTCACGAACAATTGGATAGATTGACCTTCCAATTCCATAAACAGCCCAGAGAATTTTGGATGGCAGGATACAATGAAGCCCTTGTTCATTTAGATGCTTGTATTGAACATGCCAATAATGAAGGTTATAAGCAGGGGTGGTTGAATGCCCTGGGTGTACTAAAATTGGAGCAAGGGCATTTTTTATGGGATTATCATGCTCCAGGGTTACTAGACTTGCCTGTGCCTCCTTTCAAATTGGACATGGAATGGATCCCAGCTCGTTCCATTCCTCGGAGTTTAATTTCAAAATACCTTGGCGACTATAGTCTTCATTCTCAGACTGAATTATCTCGTCCCGAGCATCTCTTGGATACACCTTCTGTGATGAACGTCAGAATGCTCAGAGATATTAATTTCATCAATTCTCCTCTTTGCCTGGAGGATCCTCCTGCTGGCGAGGAGCCTGTTTCAAAAGCTAAAGGAAATAAACCAATAGAATAGGTTTTTCAATGTAACAGTTAGCACATATATGTAGCTTGTAATTTATTTTGATTTTAATGAAAGACTTTCATTTTATGTTTGCAAATCTGTATTGCTATTGTCTTGTGTTTATCAAACATTTTTACATTTGTGCATATGTATTTGTTAAAAAGATAACAATATGGTGCTGTTCATCAACCAACTTAGTAATCAAAATTACAAGTATCAATGTTGCTCAATCACTTAATAATAAAGTAATGAGTATAAAATGTTTAAAATGTTTCCAACCAACCAAGGTTGTTAAATTGTGTTTGTCGACCAACTATAGTTGATGGGTTTTTATCCCCGACCAACCATACTTTGGTAAACTTTTTCATAAAATGTTTCCGACCAACCATGGTCGATAATTTATCCTCGTCGACCAAGTATAGTTGATCACCGACCAACTATACTTGGTTCAGTTTGGAATATTTTGTTCTTCGAAGAACTTTTGTAATAATCTTACCTCCCGACCAACATAAATTGGAATATGAGAGCATATTTTCAAATAAAATGATATTGTTCTTCCCTCAACCTTAGTTGATTATTGAAATATCAGGTTCTTTCGAACTATCTTGTCCACTAGTTATCTTACCAACCTTAGTTGATCACACTAGTGTACGCCTCCTAACCAAAGGAGTAAATTTTTTGGTTTTTTCGAACTATCTGTCCACTAGTTATCTTACCAACCTTAGTTGGTCACGCTAGTGTACGTATCCTAACCAAAGGAGTATATTTTTTGGTTCTTTCGAACTATCTGTCCACTAGTTATCTTACCAACCTTAGTTGGTCACGCTAGTGTACGCCTCCTAACCAAAGGAGTATATTTTTTGGTCTCGCCCTTTTACCAACCGGAGTTGGTCGTGGGTTTGAACTATTGTCTTCTTTTTGCTGTCGAGCAGCGTAGTGTACAACACTAGTATTCCCCGAAAAACTTTCAAACAAAGGAGAGGAAAATGGTGAAAACATCATCGTTTTATTCATATTGATGGAACCGCTGTACATTTTACATCATTGATAATACTTGCGAAGGTGTTCAGCATTCCAAGCATTCTTGAATTCTTCTCCTTCTAGAGTTGCTATTCGGTAAGTTCCTGGTCGAACAACTTCTGTAACTCGGTAAGGCCCATGCCAGTTTGCCTCCAATTTATTATGTTTCTGAATTACCTTCTTTAGCACATAATCTCCTTCCTTTAAATCGCATTTCCTTACCCTTTTGTTGTAGAAAAGAGCTGTTCGTTGTTGATAAGCAGCATTCCTAATGGCTGCCTCTTCTCGGACCTCCTCGAGCATATCCAAATCCAGCCTTCTCATCAAGTCACTGACAGGAGAATTGAAATTCAGTACTCTATGCGTTGGAAGACCCAACTCGACAGGTATTACAGCCTCACTTCCAAATGCCAGCATATATGGTGATTCTCCAGTCGCTGCTCGGGGAGTTGTTCGGTAAGCCCACAATACTGATTGTAGCTCGTTAATCCAGTTAGCTTTAGCTTCACTTAGCCTTTTTTTCAAACCATTTAGCAGTGTGCTATTCATCACTTCAGTCTGTCCATTGCTTTGAGGATGGCCTGGTGCTGAATGAACCTTCAAAATGTTCGACTGATGACAATAGGCAACAAATTCCTCATTATCAAATTGGGTTCCATGGTCTGTGATGAAGGCATGAGGGAGACCATATCGACAGATGATATTCTTCCAAACGAACTGGTATACCTTCTCGTATGTCATATCAATAAGCGACTCAGCTTCTACCTACTTAGTAAAATAGTCCACTGCAACGACGAGGTACTTGAATCTTCCTCGGGTGATCGGCAGTGGTCCAACCAAATCAATTCCCCACATGGAAAATGGCCAAGGGGAAGTTATTGGTGTCAACAATGCTTGTGGAGTTCGTCGGATAGAGGAAAAACGTTGGCACTTTTCACATTTCTTAGCATAGGCTATACAATCAGCCCTCATCGTCGGCCAATAGTATCCTTGAGTCATTACCCTTTGTAAAAGTGTTCGACCTGCTACATGAGCTCCACAAGACCCTTCATGGATTTCTTCAATCAATTCTTTCACCTCGGAGGGATGTACACATCTCTGCAAACCTACCATAATTCCTCGTCTATATAAAATAACATTAGTTAATACATACCGAGCAGCTTTATACTTCAATTTTTTAGCAGCGAGCTTATCCTTTGGCAATTCTCCCTCTTCAATATATACCCTGATGGGATCCATCTAAGATGGTCGTAAATCAAGGGTAATAACATTCATCGTCAGGTTTTCATCTATGCTCCGACTTTCCAGTACTTCAATTGGTATCATTCTTCGCAGCTCGGTACGAGTAGCTGATGCTAGTCGGGCCAGTGCGTCTGCTTGTACATTCTCCATCCTCGGTATTCTCACCAATTGAATGGAATCAAATTCTGTCAGTAACTCCATCACCTTTGCATGATACTTCGCCATTAAATCTCCTTTAACTGCATATGTTCCTATCGTCTGATTTACAATTAATTGAGAATCACTGAATACAATTACTTGCCGTGCTTCCATAACTTTTGCTAAGTTTAAACCTGCTATCATGGCCTCATACTCAGCCTCATTATTGGAGGCCTTGAATTGGAATCGTAAATCATATTCCATGTCAATCTCGTCTGGGGTGTTCAAAACAATTCCTGCCCCGCAGCCTGCTGTGCAAGATGAGCCATCTACATATAATCTCCATATGGGCAACCCGTCTTCAAATCCCTTATCTGACAGGGTTCCTCGGTGACATATTTGTTGCTTCTTTTCATCCTCCCCTGACACTTTTCGCTCCTCGTCAACCATCTCTTCTCGCTCTTTTACCAACCAGAGATGGTCTGAGCTCGCAGTTGATGATCTTTCTTCATCCATAAGCCCGTTTACCAACCGGAGTTGGTCTGGATTTATGTCTGTTGATCCTGTAACATCCACAGGTTGGTCAGCGAGCACCTTTTGTTCCTCGGGGGCATCAGGGTATGTAAACTCTGCTATAAAATCTGCTACAGCTTGCCCTTTTAATGATGATCTGGGTTCATACACAATATCATATTCACCGAGTTCTATTGCCCAATACATCAGTCTTCCTGATTTTTCTGGCTTGTGAAGGGCTTGTCTCAATGGCATATCGGTATAAACGACGATGGTATGGGCCTGGAAATATGGCCTCATTCTTCTACTTGCTTCAATTAATGCCAATGCCAATTTTTCCAGCTTTGGGTATCTGATTTCTGCGCCTCGGAAAGCCTTACTTGTGTAATAGATTGGTTTCTGGACTCCATTCTCCAATCTGATCAATGATGAACTGACTGCATTCTCTGATACTGCCAGATACAAGTACAACTTCTCTCCTGTTATTGGCCTGGACAACAATGGAGGTGCTCCCAAATACTTTTTCAAGTCTTGAAAGGCCTTATCACATTCATCAGTCCACTCAAAAGTTTTTTGAAGTGTTTTGAAGAATGGGAGGCATTTGTCAGTTGCTCGGGACACAAATCTATTGAGCGCTGCAACTCGTCCTGTAAGACTCTGCACTTCTTTCTTTGTTGTTGGAGATCACAACCCTAAAAGAGCTTTGATCTTTTCTGGATTTGCCTCAATTCCTCGTTGGTTGACGATGTATCCGAGGAACATTCCTTCTCGTACTCCAAAGGTGCATTTCGTCGGGTTGAGCTTCATCTGGTATTTATCCAGTTGATCAAATGTCTAAGCTAAGTCAACTAGATGATCTGCAGCTTTCTTGCTTTTTGTCAGCATATCATCGACATAGACTTCCATGTTGCAACTGATTTGTTCGGTGAAAACCTTGTTCATCAGCCGCTGGCATGTCGCTCCTGCATTTTTCAAACCAAAAGGCATAACATTATAGCAATAAGTTCCCCTAGGGGTAATAAAAGAAGTACTTTCCCTGTCTTCAGGTTTCATTTTGATCTGGTTGTAGCCAGAATACGCATCCATGAAGCTGAGCAGCTCATGTCCCGAGGTAGCATCCACTAGTTGGTCAATTCTGGGCAATGGAAAATGATCTTTTGGGCATGCCTTGTTGAGATCAGTGAAATCAACACACATTCTCCATTTATTGTTCTTCTTCTTTACCATCACTACATTTGCCAGCCAGTCTGGATATTTCACATCTTCAATGAATTGGGCTTTCTGGAGCTTCTCGACCTCCTCTTGTATGGCTTGATTCTTCTCGGGGCTAAATACCCTTCTTCTCTGCTTTACAGGCTTGATCTCCTTATTCACATTGAGTTCGTGACATAAGAAGTTTGGATCTATTCCTGGCATGTCCTCATGACTCCATGCGAAAGTTTTCATCCTGTTTCTCAAGAACATTATCAACTCTTGTTTTATTGAAGCATCCAACGACGAACCTATCTGGGTTACTCGTTCAGGGTGCTCCTCGTCCAGAATAACATTTTCTGTAGATTCTACCACCTGTCCTTTTACAAGTTGGGATTCATCTCTGGGATCAAGAGTTTCAATTTCTGTACCTTCCTCCACCTGGTAGGTAATAGTCTTTTTCCTTGATTCCTCAAGCTCCTCTTGCTCGGCAGATGAATAATAGCATTCCCGAGCTATTTTTTGATCACCTTTCACAACTCCTACTCCGAAGTTTGTTGGGAATTTTAAGCATTGATGCACTGTAGATGGAACTGCTTCGAACTTCTTCAAACCAACTCTTCCCATGATGATGTTGTAGGCTGACTGCACATTCTTATCCATCACAAAGAAGCGTATTCTTTCTGTTCGACAAGCAGGCCAAGTTCCAATGAATATGTCCAACTTGATCGTCCCAAGTGGAAAAACTTTCTCGCCAGCAAAACCCAGAAGGGGTCTGTGATAAGGTTCCAATTGAGATAATTTCAAATTCAAGCTATCAAAACATGAATAGTACATGATGTCTGCCGAACTACCATTGTCCACCAACACCCTTGAAATCACCACATCTTTCATCCTCATTTTGATCACCAAAGGATCGTCGTGAGGGTAAAGAACACCTGCCAAATCATTTTTTGAAAAACCAATAACTAGCTTCTCTTTTTTTATCTTCCTCGGACGATCATCCTCGGCAAGATTTATTCGTTGAATATATGAGCAGGCTTGAGCCTCTCCGAGATAGGCCTTTCTTTCTGCAGTAAGGTCTCCCCCTCCAGCATCTCCTCCTGTAATAACATTACAATCAAATGACCCAAAACGTATGGAAAATACCTCTCGTTCAGGCTGTCTTGGCTTCTTTGGAAGATCGGGGTCTTCATCTGGATCATCTTCATGATCTCTTTTCTTTTTCTCCTCCGTCCGACGAGGAGATCTGGAACGATCTCTAGTTCTATCATCATTCTTCCTTTCACCTCCGCGATCTACATACTTTGACAACTTTCCTCTTCGGATGAGCGTTTCAATCTCGTTCTGAAGGGCTATGCAATTTTTGGTCGTATGGCCATGATCTTTATGGAACTCGCAATATTTGTCCCTATTCCTCAGGTCAGGATTGGTCCTCAGTTTATCTGGCCACTTGATTTCTTCGTTATTCTTGATTTCTTCCAAAACATGATTAATACCCATCTTCAATGGAGTATAATTATCGTATTTTTTCAGGACTTCCCATGACGTCCTATTATTCTTGGAGTGCTTGTCACCACCATTACCTTTTTGCTCTTTCTTCTTAGATTTGTCAACCTCCACCTTGGTTTCTTTATCCATATTCTTCTTCGCAGCCATAGCCTCCTCGGCATTCATGATTTTGGCCGCTTTTGCCATCAACTCCGACATAGTTTTAGGTGGATCTTTGGCCAAAGTATAGTATAACTTGTTAGGCAGCAATCCACTCATCAGAGCAGTGATCGCTGTCTTTTCTTCGTAATCTATGACTTCCAACTTCTCGTTATTGAAACGAGTTATGTAATCTCTAGTACTCTCACCCTATTTTTGTCTAACACTTAACAAGTGTGCTACTCGCTTTACCGGCTTTGCTCCAAAACAGAAATTGCCAATGAACAACTCAGCTAACTGAATAAAAGTCAAAATCTTACCCCGAGGAATATTGTTGTACCATATCTGTGCAGATCCGGTAAGAGTTCCCGAGAATGCTCTACACCTCATCTCGTCGGGGACAGCATATATGTCGATAGCAGCTTGGTATTGTTCTATATGAAGAACAGGATCTGTCTTTCCATCATACTTAGGGGTCACTACAGGTGCTTTGAATTTCGATGGTGTAGGAAAATTCACAATGGCCTGCACAAAAGGTGTCCCTTGAACAAAAGTTCTCTGTAAGGGATTCCTTTCTTTAGCCATTTCTCCAAGTCTATCCTCCAATCGCTGAATGGAACCTTTCCATGCTTCATTTCCTTCCTCGGGCCGCTTAGTCCGAGCAATTGATTGTTCTGACGTAGCTTCCTGAGATCTATCTCGACGAGTAGCTGGTCGTGATTGTGCTGATCCTTCTCTCAAACCTGATGGTGGTCGAAAGCTTCTCGATGGGGCTCTAGGTGGACTCATATTTCTCCTTGGTCCTAACCGACTGAAAGGAGACACCCTGCTTAATCTTTCCAGGGCGCTAGTTCTCTCCGGAGAGAGGGTGATATGTTGATCTGTATCCGTAGCCCGTATCGATGAAGTTCGCCCAGGTTGATAAGAAAAATCATTAGATTCTTCACTACGATATGACCCAGAACGCCTGGATCGCGATTGCCCATGATCAATCCTTTGCCTTGAATGGGTAGGTGCACCGCCGTGAAGAGTTTGAATGAGTTTCCTCATTGTTTCTTGCATGGCGGTTTGTCCTTCAGCCAGATTCATCATAATTCCAGCCAGATCTGGAGGTGCAGATGGATTTGGAGGGTTTCCAGCATTTCGATTACTGGATTCTGGATTATCTGCCATTGATGATAAATGATTTTTGGTGAAAAACGATAGCAACAGTCGTTTCCCACAGACGGCGCCAATCTGTTGATGTAAAAAAACTAGACCACTCTAATTATTCAATCACAGATAAATAAATGAGACAAAAGATTTTTAAAGTGGTTCGGCTAGGAATAAAGCCTACGTCCACTGTTATGTTATTACTGAGTGTTGTGGAATTCTTGATTACGAGTTCTCTCAAGAAATTCCGGTCCCCTTGAATGAGGGTGATACAAGGTATTTATAGCCCTTAGGCTGTACATGAAAAGGTTGATACATTTAATGATATACATATGAAATGGTAATACATTTAATGCAGCGTGTGCGTCAAGATGATAAACATTCAATGAATATTTGAACTGTTGATTATCTGGCAGTTTATGCTACGACCGAGATGCAGCTCGGACCGCCTTAGTTCCTCGGAGCGCTAGAGTACCTCGGAGTGCTAGAATACCTCGGAGTGCTGAAGCTCCTCGGTGTATCTTCGTTGCTCGGAGAGAACATGAGTTGGTCGGGGAAATGAACTTCCTCATTGCTATTATGCCTAGTAGATTGACACGTGTCTTCATATCACTCGTCCATATCAACATATTAATTTTGGTATCAACACCTGTTATAGTAACGTTGTACCTGTTCCAAACATCATATATCCAAACAAACTAAAGATAATGCAAATATATATTCATGACGATATAATCCAAATATTCAAAATACAAATAATATACATGACGATATAATCCAAATATAATTAAAATGGACAAACTTAAAAATAATGTTACTACATGTCTTGGGTAAAACTGAGGAGGTGAGTAGGCCACACAACATACGAATTGACGCACCCACTAATATACGTGGTGCCGCATTGTTCGCGCAACCACAATAGGGAGTTCTCCTTCCCGGGTATGACATGCGTGATGAGCACCCTGGACTCCATCTCTTGAAGCACACGTCCATGGACTATTCCACCCTCGACGATATTCGGGTCCCTCAACCCCCGCCCTATTCGCTGGCCATCAAATACGTCCAATATGAACACGCTCGGCCAACCAAGTGTCGACAATGGTCTGTTGAAGGGCGCCAAATAGGGAAGTGGATCATCAAAGTACGAACGTGTCGGTGATGAAGCAGCGAGGTCCACATCCTCGTCATCCTGCGCCTCGTCCTCCCGCACCTCCTCCTCCACCGCCTTCTCCTTCCCTTTCCCTTTCCCTCTACAGTCTCTGCCCAACGTACGCTTCATGAATGCGTACATATCTTGGACCGTCGCCTCCAAACGGGACAGCTTCGCGTCGTGTGAATCCACCGTTCGAGCCAACCCGGTGTCGCTCGTCTCCAATCCGATGATCCTAGATTTGGCCACCCGCGAGCTCACTCCCCTTGTCCTCCCCTTGCAACCAGAGCCAAGCACTTGGCTGAGTGTGTCTGTGGACAAAGATGCCTTGTCGGCATCAGACTGCGACTCATGCACTTCCTTAAGCTTTGCCTGAAACGACAAAAAGCACATGATTAGTAAAATAAGTAAACTAAAAAATTATAACGTAATTAACAAAAATTAAACTGTCGAATTACTTACAATCGTGGCCGCGACGCTCGGGGACACCTCCTTGTCCTTTCCCTTCTTCGTCCGAAGAGCCACATAAGTTTCGAGCCTATGTGGCTTACCCCCTGGCCCACTCCCTACCCCCCGAAATAAAATAAAGTAAAGTAAAATTAGTATCGGCCCCGCAAAGTAAAATAATGAAGAATAATATATTTTTGTAGTTATAGATAAATTAAATCTTACCTGCATCCTATGCTCCACCTCGGCGTAAGAGGTCTGGCCGGAGTAGTGCACGTCCGTCTTTTTTGCCCGATTTTCCCTCCCCAATTGGCGAGATGCCAATTGTCGATCCTCGATCTCATTGTCAATGAACTTTTGCCATTGTGCCAATGAGATCGGCTCCTTGGGCGGGACGGATCCGCGCCATTGTATAATGGACTCTCGTGTTTTCCCAAAGTACCGTGTCCGCATATTTTTCTTCCACGTCTTGTGTTTCTCCCTCAACTGCTCCAAGACGGAATCGCGTAGCTTTGGATTCAAGTTGAATTGTTCCTGTCCAACAAATACAATGTTAGTTGCGAATAAATATAAATATAAATATAAATATAAATATAAATATAAATATGAAATTGAAATTGAAATTGAAATTGAAATTGAAATTGAAATTGAAATTGAAATTGAAATTGAAATTGAAATTGAAATTGAAATATTCATATAAATATAAATATAAATATATTACCTGTAGTGCCGCCCAAACAGCTAACTTGAGCTCATATGGCACCTCCTTCCAACTCATAAACCCCGGGCCGATGACCGTCTTTAGCAGCTCGAGGGATCTCGCCAATAGCTCCGACTTGTTGTCGACGGTAATCCCAAATTTTTCATATTTGGGGAGCCTAGGGGCGGAGCAGCCCTCGTCGCCTCCGCTACCACCGAGGCCAGACGACATCATCATAAACAGCATCATCATCTTCGCCTTAATATCTGAAGGAGACATTTTTGCTGTAAAAAAATGTTATTAGTACAGATAAAAAAAAATGTTAATAGTACACATACACACACCCCTACCCCACCCCCACCACACACACGCACACGTCATGCCACTTTTAAAACTAACCAACCCAACATTTCATCAATTAAACTAACAATTAAAGTATACAATTATTAATTTACTAATTTACAATGAGGGACAATCCTAGTTTCATATGAAATTGGCACTAATTATTAATTTACTTTCATCTAAAATTATACAATTAAAATTACAATTAAAGATATACAATTGTTAAAATTGCCCCTCCACACCCCCACACCCCACCCCCACCCCACCACACCCATTGCCCCCTCCCCCCGCCACGCACACACGCACACACCTACGCACCAACACACACACCCCACCAATACAATCACTAACCTTGCATTCATACTAAGGTTTACATAGATTTAACAAATTATAACAAAATATTATCATATTTTTAGTTAGAAAATTCCACCCTCACCCTCACCCTCACCCTCACCCCCTCCCCCCACCACCCCCCACCCCCACTACCCCCGTCCCCCACCACACCCCACCCCCACTACCCCCCTCCCCCACCACACACCACCATACACACACATATACACATACCCCACCTCCACCCCCTCCCCCTCCCCCTCCCCCCTCCCCCGCCACGCACACATGCACACACCTACACACACACACACACACACACACCACCCCACCCCCATCATATCATAAAGGGATAAATCCAACCAAGTACAGAGATTCTACAAATTAAAGTGAGAATTAAATTTAAGACTTTCTAACAACATGCATGTGCATGTATTCTACATAGTTGGGCACGAAAGTAACTAATGATATTCCTAAAAACATACAATTGGCAACATTTTGTGAATTTACTAAACTTTATATAATATTATCAAATTCTGTTAAAAAATTATCCAATTGGCAACATTTTTGAATGAAATATTTATTTTGAATGAAAATATCAATTATTATCCAACTATTATCAATTATTTATTTTGAATGAAAATAAATTGTTATCCAATATTTTTGGGAGCGATTGTTTATTTTGGATTTCCTTTCATATTTAAACAATCACACCATAGGAGTTATTCTTTTCCCTCAAAATTCCAAGAAAAGTGAACCTAAAGAAATCATCCACAATCACAAAACAATATCACTTGCCTCTTAAACTCTTAGTTTATAGGGACCCTTAAGATCAATATGTACTAACTCTAAAGTCTTAGAAGAATTTATCTTATTTAGTTTCTTGTGGGGACTTTTCATTTTTTTCCTTTTTAACATATTCCACAAAACTTGGTATCTAGTTTTCCTAACTTAGGTAAAACATCTAACTCGTTCCTTTCTAGATAATCTATCCAAATATCTATAATTGATGTGTCCCAATCTTGTAAGACATAAGTCAATGGCTTCAATTTTTGCCCTATCACACACAAACTTCACATCATTTGTGAAAACATATCAATTCTTTTTGCACTATCACACACAAACTTCACATCATTAATACCACATTGCAAGTATAATTTTCTTTTCTAATTTACATATATATACACACATACACGCACATATATACACACATACACACATATATATACACACAAACATATATATAAATGGAAGAGAGAGAGAGAGAGAGAGAGAGAGAGAGAGGGAGGGAACGGCGCGGGAGGGAAAAAAGAAGGGGGAAAGGGTTTTTACTGTAAACCTTATCACGGTCGTGTCAAGGTCATTGACCGTGACAATTTCTTGTCACGGTCGTGTCAAGGTCAATGACCGTGACACAAAACGCGTGTTTTTTGTCACGGTCAATGACCTTGACAAGGCTGGCCGACTGAAAGGTGACAATTTGCCCATTTTGGTGTAGTGATTTTAAGGTTTCAATTCTATGAGGTGCATTTTATAGTGTTAATGATTTCAGACTTTTGTTTGAATTCGTTCAATGTGCTAATAATCCATATGAAATCCTTTTCTCTATTGTTGGGCTTTTTATATGTTGGCTTGGGCATATTTTATGGAAACCATGTGATGTTTGTGGGTATCACCCCTGAAAACGCTCACAAGACTACACTCGTCCACTAGGGTGACCTAGGGGTTTAATGGCTTATTGCATACGCTAAATTCAATCTAATCGCCCGCAAAAGTGGCCTTATGCTTTTATACCATACTTTTGTACTTATCCTGCTTTTGGTTTGCTTGTAGTTCTTATTGCATCCTATTTCATTGCTAGGGACTAGCAATATGTAAGTTTGGGGGTGTGATACGATGCAAATATTGCGTATTTCATCCTTCGAACCGACGCATTTTAGCCCCCTCGGGTATCCCCTATATTTATGCTCGTTAACCAAACAACCTCGAATTTCTACGTTAACAAATTCATTCCTCTTGGAGGTGGTGGCATTGGTAAATCTGATGACATTTTCGGCCAATAAACTTGTGCATTAATATGGAGATGAACACTAATCAACAAGATTTGGAATTATTTGGGTGTGTTTTTTAAGATTTAACCAGTAAAATATAATAGAGAATAGTAGTTTCACCCATAAATTTGCCTAAGTGAAGATTAAACTCAAAAGATACCCAGAAATTATCTAAGGATGAGAGTAGGGTAAACCCTTAACTCAGACCTTCCAACTATAGATCTAGACTTAGATATGTGACTATAACTAGGTTACGAACAAGTTCATCCGTGAAAATCAATTGAGTTTGTAATATATTCCTACAAACATCACCAAACTAATGTTGCATGGAAATACAAAAATCAAGTTAAATTATGAACTTGGTGAAATATTAAGATGATCATTATCTAGGTATGAGAATAAACGGTAAAACACAACAAATAAATTAGAAAATTGATCAACACGCTGGGTTTAAATGGTTCATCCACTTGGGATCCACTATAGGGTAATTAATTCTTCATTATCAATGGAGCGTTATATGAGTTACATATAGTACTTTCTGTCTTTAGAATGTATTTGTGCATAATATCACTACATTTTACCATATGAGATAACTTCTAGTTCAATTTATTTATAGAAGTGTTTATATAGATGGCTCGGGGTGTAGTGTGCGCCCCAAGACACATGGTATATGTGGATTGCTATGAGCCTCTTAGGTTCTTCCACTTGTCCTTCTATAAACTTTGTAGGATGCATGATTATTCCTTCACGTGCAACGCTAATTTTTTCACACGCTTATGTAGGTTGGGAATGCCTAAAATTCCTTACTTGTAAATTATGTGTTTTATTATCTTTATGTTACAATTAGGCCACCCCTGTTGAAGTCGACCCTCCTGTGGCAAACCGTAAGAGGCTGATGATATGAGTCCTAGGGTATGGGGCCAAGGGTATGAGGTTGGGGGATTTAACACCTTGATTTTTTATGAAGATATTTCAAGTATCATCAATCATACTCGATCGTAGAGTTTTTTGTATCAGAGCACATATTTTTCCATTAAGGGTGATTAAGCCATGATGCCAAATTATGTCGGGCATTAAAATTAAATACCATTCTCAACACGTGACAAAAATATGAAACATTTAAAACTGTTTCCACAAGATTAAAATCAAACTAATCTAAAAAAAAATATAAATCACACGCCACTATAAATTACATTACCATGATAATATCCAATAATAAATATTAATTTCAAATATAATAAAACTAAAATGAAATAAATTCAACTACAAAAATCTCTCTAATTGAAAAACCATAAAAAATGGGGAGTCTAGTGCCCATGAAATCCATAACAAGTGTCATGATAAAAATGAAACGAAAGGAAACTAAACTAAAGAAATCAAATAAACTCCAACAACAAGTTTGCTAAACTCCAAAACTATTCATCTACCCAACAACCTTACGTGAAATGTTTGTCAATAGCGACGGGTCAGGTCCCACCGCAAGAATACCAGCTACTCTTCCTAAATAGGATCCGTGAATCTAGCCATAAGAATCATAAGGGATAAATATCACAATACAGGATTTCAATTAACGAATAATTAGTAATAATTATGTGAGTAATATAAAACTATAACAATTACGCACATATGACGAACTAGCTCACTAAACCAAATCTAATTAAATCTCATTACATTATCTTACCCAATTTCATTTATGATTCTTAATATTAATCATATTATTAATGCAACACCATTATAGCCAGTCATCCTTTATTGTCCCTGCACATACTCATGATGCATCTAACATCTTAACACATCCATGACTATAGCCCGTCGACCCAATATTCATGAGCCCGCGCATACCGTAATGTTTTTCACACACGACACTCAATATATCTAGTTAACCTAGGTTTCATAATCATCGTAATGTCCGCCCCATATAAGACACTGCACATACCCATGATACCAACACAACCCGTCAAAGTAACCAAGATGGTATGGGTCTTGTTATAATTGTATTGGTCGGCCTACCTACACCCGTACATACAGTGATGCATAACAACATGTCTCTAATATCCGTTTATTATCTTAGGTATTAATTATCTTTTTCTTACTGTGTTTTTTTATTATTTATAACTATCCCCCACCTCTAATTTGGGCATCGCAACAACAATCCATCCCTAGTCCCATACCTTAAGATCACCAAACCATAAGTATCACCTAGTACTTCATCGAGGAAGAATACATGATATATAATCATCACCTAGTGTCACGCCTTGGATAAAACAATGTAACGATGTAGTACCTTGTCACATACCTAGGGAATACCCAATCAGTTGTACTCCCTAGTATCATACCTAATAAAGCGTCAATAATAAGCATATTCTCTAGTCCCATACCTATAAAGTAACATACTAATTCAAGGGTGAGGAAATAACAACCCATGTAAATCCCAATGTCCTAATGATGTCATTTAATAATACGAACAACTTTTACATTAATTACATTCTTAATCTGATGTTACAATTTTTTATTTTACAATTATACAAATCCGACTCCATGCACATTAAACCAATATCATGTGGTAAATGATTTCTACAAAATACTCCAACAAGTTGTCCAAATTCAATTTATCAATATGAGTGACAGTTAACTAAAATAAATTATAAATTGGTTCAAACATGCGTATTAAAAAAATTAACTATAAATGTATACATTCTACATCATATTAATCATCTATTTACCATCGAACTACTTATTTTAATTAAAATATGATTTATCCCAATAACACAAAATAACAAAGTACAATTATTTAAGTATGAGGAATTTTGAATATTATATTCAATTTCTGAAGTTAATAAAAAAAGAGATTCATAAGTAGGTTATCACTTTCCTTAATTAACTTGCTAATCTTATTAAGAAAGCATGTGTACTTAGCATTTATTAAACATTTAAATCAAATAATACTTAAAGAGAACAATAGTGATATTTTTCATAAAAATAGGTATTCTGAAAAATCCGATTGTACGGTTGCATTCGTCTTGCAAAATGAGCAAGTTTGATTTATGGCCTTCATCACATTATGAGTTTAAAGCTTCCCAAAATAAGGTTAAAGTTTTGTCTAATGGAGGTGTAGGGTTGAAAATAAGGAGGGTGTATGTATTTCTTATTCAGTCAAAAAGTAAACACGTGTGTGAAAAATAAAATAAGAGTCTGGGAGTTCTTTTAAAATAATTACACACTTGCTCCAAAAAGTGTCCTAGGATGAACAAATACACATGTAACAACTGATTCACAAAAACAAACCCACAAACCAAGGAACTAACCCCACTATCCACTATCATGTGGTTGCTTGCCAAAACATTTTTAAAGCTTCGCCAAAGTGTAACCAACTCCCACTCGCCCATGTTTTATTTTTTTCCTTTTTTAAACCAAAACCAAATCAAAATAGTTTTCATTAACTTTAAAACACTCTAAATTAAAATGGGAAAGTCCAAATCAAATTATTTTCTTGGAGTCTATAAGTCAAAACAAAATGACTCAAATGCCCCTATAATTTTTACAAAAGCTCCATTTTACTCGATAATGACATAAAAGCCCAAATTAATCAATTAAATAGCCAAATATTCTCAAATTCAATTTTCAAAACTCAATACTTGGAGTCTAATAAATTATAGAATGGATCTTTTAATCCTTAGATTAAAATTGAATTCCTAAATCAATAAATCATTAACTATATGCACTAAAAATTTATTTAATTCCTAAAAATCACCAAATAAAATCCTTTTAATTAAGTTCAATTCCAGACAAAATAATATTGTTAATTATATAACCCATATTAATATTTTAATCCATTTAATGAATTTACGGGGCAATAAAGTCTTCCCCACTAGCACATAATCCTCAAAATTCATTAAAGCATAAATTTTTTAATGTAAATCCACATAAATAATATAGGCTCATATACATCTACCCTGTTAGTGAATAAGTAAATGGGGAGTGAACTTTTCCCTTTTTCAATAGAATATTTTTCTATAAAATTATATTAAAATTACAGTACTTTTTGAGCGTGCAGTTTAGTGGGACGTTTGTCTATTTTCTTGAGATTGTTTTTCCCTTGAAAGTTGCTTATATTTTGTTCTGAAATGAAAATAATAAGCAATTTCTAATTTTTAAATGTTTGCAAATTTTAGATTAAAAAAATCATTAGAATAAAACATATTTAACATTTCTTATTTTCCATGTCATTGTTTTATGAAATGTTGTACTTTACTTAATATGATCCATTTTTCTAAAATTATTTCATCTATTTAGTTAACACACATACCAAAGTAAAAATAGTATTCTCAAAAACCACATAAATTTTATGATACCCGTATTAAATAATAATAATAATAATAATAATAATAATAATAATAATAATAATAATAATATATCATTTAGTTACTTTAAAAATATTTGCTTTTTTTTAGAAAATGGGCAATTTTTTCACAAGAGGCAGTAAAACTCATAAATTCTTATTGTTTCGGTTTAAAATTATTTTAAAATTTGAAAATTCCAAAATAAAAGTTGTAAAAAAAATTATAATTCACTCCCTAATTTTTATTGATTTCCACAAATTGTGATTCGTCCAAAAATATATATAGTTCAATAAAACTAGGCAAAACCCCCGTTAAAATTATATGTTGTAAGGACAAATTTCTAATCGAGTCATTTGTTATATTGGCTATATTCCGTTGGACAAAACAATTTTGGGTCATTCTGCATCAAGCATCATTCAACGTAAAGATTCAAGCATCGCATCCAAAGTTCACGCGTCATCAATATGCACGCCATGCTCGCAATCCTAAAAAGGTATATGACCAAAATAAATTTTATGTGTTGGAGTATTTTGTTTAATCAAGAAATTTTCATATAGAGAAATGTTTGTAAATAAGTAATTTTCATAAAGAAAATAAATTTGAACAAGTTTTTGCAAAATAAGAAATCTCGTTTGAAGTTTATCCAGGTCGTTCGAACGACCTGGATCTAACGACATTCCCCAGGCTATACTGGAACTTCGTTAGAAGCTCGTTAGAAAGGTCGTTCAAACGATCTCGTTCGAACGAGATTTTTAACGACCTATCTAAGTCGATACTGGAACTTCATTAGATAACTCGTTCGAATGACAAGTCGCTCGAATGATCTCGTTCGAACGAGTTCTGCTAGATCTGAATTTTTGAACTTATTTTTAAGCAGTTATTTTCCCACAACGGTTTTGGTCCACTACTTTTTCAGTTATATTATATGGACGAAAATGAGTTTAAAATGACAAGGAAGTTCATCATTCTCTTGAGAGCATTTTTCCTAACTTCCCTCTTTTTGGTAAAAATCATCTCCAACACTTTTATCATCTTTTGAAACGAAACCCCTTCAATCAACTTGACATTCAACAAGCAAGTTTGCGGTGAATCTCTGCATTCAAATTTTGTGGAGATGGTGGTTTTGGGCTTCGGTGGATACCGCGACACGAGGAGTGCCGAGCAACGCGTTGGAGCTTCGCGTTCTACAAATTCAGAGGTCTAGGACGGCATAAGCAAGTCTTGAGTGAGTCAATGTCTGTAAGTCTTTTGAGTCCCTTGTAAAACCTATTTTGTAGTGGATTTTGTCTAGGCCCAACCGTCCGAGGTTTTTCCCATTTGGGTTTTCCTCGTACATCGGCGCGTTATGGTTGGGATTTTCACATTTTACTTTATTAAATCACCTAGATGTATGTTTAGGATAAAATGAATAAAATTGAAATAATTTTATTCTAATTAGCCAAGTTATCAATCCCATTGCATTGATTGAAATTTGTTCTTGCGAACTTGTGAATCTGGCTAATAATTTAAAATTGGAGAATATCTCTTCTTAGCTAATTTTAATTTGGATTGCGTGTGTGTATTCCACGAATTAAACTAAGAACATATAACCTTGCAACTTCATATGTGTATCTATTTGTTATATATATATGTTAAAAATTATCATGGGTATGTTTTTACTTTTGTTTAAAATAAGGGTACTTTGGGGTTTAAACAAAAAAAGAAATGGAAGATCACGATCAAATCATTGACTTAGCAGTTGTCATCCAAAATGAAGGTCAACCCCACATTATTAAAAATATTGGGTGTCAAAATAAAAATTGGACCAATGATGGGGTCAAAGTTTAAATGTCCTTAATAATTATTAATCTTTCTCAAATTTATATGCCTCACCAATATCCATGATAGACATCCATTCAATAATTAAAATTGATTAGCAGTAAGGTTAACATCCACGTCCGGCCCCGACGTTTTTGGGGCCTAAGGAGAAATTTCAAAATGGGATCGATAAACTTTTGTTTATCAAGGGCTCCAACTTAATATTAAAGAAACTTCTCTATTTTTATGCGTAAGAACATATTTCCATAGGTTCGTTATCAATTTATTATGTCATATACCGCTACACCGTCGAAGAGCATTCAAGAGACATCTACATCAAAGATGGATCTGAATTACTCAAGTTCTTCATCAATCAAGACTCCGTGAAGTTTACTTTGGTAAGGCTATGTTTTTAATACCTTAACTTTTCACTTAGAGCTTTTGGGATATTTTTACAAAATATTTTCTAAGTGTTGAAGCGGACTTTTTCGTCAAAATATGAGAATGAGTATTTTTTCTAAGTGTTGAAGCGGACATTAAAATAATAATAAAAAAATCAACAGTCGTTCGAGCGACAGAGCAATGTCGTTCGCGCGAGATATCTATATCGCGCGATCTCGTTCGAACAACAGTTGTCCTTCATTTGAGCGACATGCTGATCTCGTTCGACCGAGCACTGTTTTCGAGGCGGCGTGTTTTTCTATAAAAACTCATTCTATGGTTTCGTTTTGTTTAAGAAGTCCCAGCGTTTTACAGAACATAAAAAACTGCGAAAGAAGAATTCTTTAGGCTTCTTCCTTTAGATGCATGTTTAGGGGATGAATTAAATAAGGTTTGATTGGAAACTTGCGAGTTAGTTTTAATTGGTATCACACGCTTTACAAATTGGTATCAGAGAGGGGTTGCGCTAATTTATTGCGTATTCCTTTTGTTCGCAAAATTGTGTGATATTGATTTTTTTTAAATCAGTTTTGTGAAAAATTGCAATTTTTTCAATGGAACGCCCATTTAATGAGGAGCCTATTTTTGAATAAGTTCACGACCATGCTCAAAATTTAAAAAGTTTGAATTTGAAACTTTGCAAAAAAATTAAAGTTTTGGAAAAAGAAAATTCTCTCTTTAAAAGTAAGATTGAATATTTGCAAGCATTTCAAACTCAAAGTGATATTTGTCATGAGCACTTTGGTAATTTGTTTATTGATTTTGACTCTTTGAAAATTTCCAAAAAGAAGAGTGATGAGAAAGTCCTTGTTTTAGAGAAGGAATTGGAGGACTTAAAAAATTCTAGGGTTCCCGTTTGTGCTGTCGAGGATAAAAAATTAATCGATGATTTTACGGCACGTGAAAAGACTCCTAGGGATAAGTTTGTTTTAATTGAGGAGGAGCGTGATAAACTGTTAAGTTTAATTGATAATTTGAAAAATAATTCCCTATCTTTGGAAGAGTCTAATTCTTTGTTTGAGTCAAAAATTTTGAAGTTAAAAAATGATTTGACGGACTCAAGTAGGTTTGATAATGATGGTAATGGCTCGTTTTGTTATCATGCTTCTAGTGCTCAAGTCAAAACCATTATTTATTTTAGAGGGTCAACCGTTCCCAAGGATGTTAGAAAAGGTCAACCCATTGTGTCACTCCACCCGTTTACACATGTTCATATTGTGGTAGGAAAGGTTACCTTTGTAGAATTTCTTTTATATCTTGGAAGAGGTCCTAGGAATTCGAAGTCTAGTGTTTTGTTGGTTCCCCAAACCCCGTGTCGATGTGTTACATCCGTTTGGGTTAGGAAATCACTTTTGGATACGCTAGATTTTAGAATTATTGATTCTCGTTTGCTTGCACATGATTCTTCTCTTGCCATATCATATAGATGATTGTGTTTGCATGTTTGTCGTACACTAGTTGTGGTTTCATGATTTATACTTGTTTGCTAGTGTTATGACATGTGTACTTTTTGTATAGATTTTTGTTTTTGGAAATTTTTTGAAAAATACAAAAAGATTTTGTTTTGATAAAAAATTTTGAAAAATCCAAAAAGATTTTTGTATTTTTTTTGCACCGTTTATGGATGGACACTTAGGATGACCAGGTCACAACATCATTTCATTTTTCATGTGACTATTTTATAGTGTTTTGAGACAATAGGTCAATTCATCCTTGTGCTTTATAATGTTTGGAGTCATTAAGATGTAATTGAGTGTTACTTTCTACATGTTTGACTCATGTTTCCTTGATTGCACACATGCACGGATTTGTTTGATTATTGTGCTTGTCTTATCACATGTTGGTTGGGTGTTTGCACTTTAATCCTATCCTTAAAACGAACCAAGCGCTATAAAACTTGATAAGAAAGTTGTGCATATAAGAACCGTTTTGTGAGTTTGTGTGCTTTGTTTAAAAACGGTGAATGGCTAGGAAAGATTTTTTTTATCCTTTACGATGAAGCCTCCGTTTAAATTGGACCTAAAAAATTGAGGAATTTTATTATCCGAGGTCCAAAGAGGTTTAAAAGAGACCGAAAAAATTTAAAGGCAATAAAAATAAATTCATGCCAATTAGGTTTTTGCACCAATTCTCCAAAGTTTGAGAATTTAGTTTATTTACCTCTAAAAAAAGAAAATATATATGACGGAGTTTGGATGGAGAATTAAAACGAGTTTGCACGTCCTTGAAAATCATGAAAAAGCGCTAAATAGTTTTGGACGTTATTGGTGTGGAAATCATTTGACTTTGATTTGTTGATTTGTATAAGACGATGTCATCTAAATTCAACAAATTTTTACACCTAAGGATACTTTTGATGTTCATTCGTTAGGGGTACACGTATTCATTGTGCACATATGATTGATTGAGTTTATTTACCTATCGAATGTGTTCACACCAATACATTCCATTTCCATGACTTTGTTGTTTGAGTTTAAATCCATGGCGTGATTTTTAGTATCATATTTTTGTATGGAAAATTAAAAAATCAAAAATAGTTTGTGAATGTTTTTTGAGACATACCTTTGCATGCGCGTAGTTTGATCCATATTTTCTACGCATTTTATCGTGACACTCCATGTTTTGATTATTTCTTCTTATCTGTCTATTTGGGGACATCATAAAAAGGGGGAGAAAGAATTATCATGTTATGGGGGAGTTTTTTCATTATGGGGGAGATTTGATTATATTTATTGATTTATTCTTATATCATTTCAAACTCGATGAATCACGAAGGTATTTTGATTTATCTCATGTGTGTAGGTACAATGATTGAAGATCATGATGTTGCACACCCTGATGAGAAAAGCTTTGAGAATTGACGAAGATAATTAAAGAACAGTTTTGAGATCTTGCAAATTTATTCATGGGAGGGTAGATTTGTATAGGCATTTTGGTTTTTGATAATTCAAATTTTTTATGTATGTACCGGTATAGACATAGTGGGAGATTTGTAAGGACATATTTTCATTGGTCTGTTATCAATTTATTATGTCATATACCACTACACCGTCGAAGAGCATTCAAGAGACATCTACATAAAAGACGGATCCGAATTACTCAAATTCTTCATCATTCAAGACCTCGAGAATTTTACTTTGGTAAGGTTATGTTTTTAATACCTTAAATTTTCACTTAGAGCTTTTGGAATATTTTTAAAAAATATTTTCTAAGTGTTGGAGCGGACTTTTTCGTCAAAATTTGTGAATGAGTATTTTTTTCTAACTGTTGAAGTGGACAATAAAATAATAAAAAAAAATTCAACAGTCATTCGAATGACAGAGCAATGTCGTTCGCGCGAGATAGCCATGTCGCGTGATCTCGTTCGAACAACATGCTGATCTCGTTCGAATGAGCACCGTTTTCGAGGCGGTGTGCTTTTCTAAAACTCATTCTTTGGTTTCGTTTTTCTTAAGAAGTCCCAGCATTTTATAGAACAGAAAAAACTGCGAAAGCATAATTCTTTAGGCTTCTTCCTTTAGGGTTTTAATCCCTTTTTGGTTTACAATTCACAAAACTCCCATATGCTTTAGTGAATTGTTTTAGTTTTCAAGAACACTTTCATCTTTCGTGGAGTGCATCTCTACACTGAATGTCTACGTGTCATTGAGGATCTTACTACGTTTTGATTCTTTGCTGAAGATTGGGTTGTGAGTCCTTGAAGGGTGCTGCCTGTATTCTCTTGCTGAGTTCAAGACTGCGAGCCTTTGTGGGTTGGCTGCGCGTTGATCCATTGTAGATTTCTCTATGTAATTATAAGTTGCGATTTATGAATTCATAGTGAAATAAAGGTTTTACCTGAAAGGTTTTTTTCTTGAAATCTGTGTCTTGGCATATTTATTGTGTCGCATGCTTTATATTTATTTATGGGTTGACACACGCACTTTAGATGCTTGCTTAGGGGATGAATTAAATAAGGTTTGATTGGAAACTTGCGAGTTAGTTTTAATCGATATCACACGCTTTACATTATGTTTTTTCCTTTTTCACTATCCCGAAATTGAACATGACACATGGCACAGAAATAGGCACATAAATATTATTTAAAGGTTGAACTCTCAAAGGACATGGGTCATAGAAACCGATAAGACACAATATATAATGAATGAGTTTGGTGCTAACCTACTTCACCCACTAAAAACCATTGAGACCATTCAAATTGGTTAATTTAATTTAATAATTAATATCCATTATACTTTCTCGGAAGCATGATTATGTTAGTGTATCCCTAAATAGTAAAAAAAAAATCAACTACTTTGAAATAATGAGCTTAAAAGAAAATAAGGAGTATAAACATGTTATTACTTTAACTACCCCTACACCTACACAATGAGAAGAAATCCAAAAATCAACTACTCTGAATAAATTGTTTCTCTTATCATGGACATAAATTGTTCTATATTAATAAATTTTAAAAAAAATTATAAAAGGTTTTATATATAGTCATGAGTTAACAAACCTGCATAAGATATTTTATATTAATGAGTGTCATTCACATATTTTGGATCTAATAGACTGAGTGTCATTCACATATTTTATATTAATGAGTGTCATTCACATAGTTTGGAAGGAATAGATTGCAACATATTAAATTATTTGAATTGATTTTTGGAATGTGTTTTTTCTCTGCTTGGTAAATGTATCAACATAATTTAAAGAGTTGGAGAGGGTTAAAATTTTATGTTTAAGTTATTTTTGTTATAAAATATGTATATAGTGGATGTCCACTAGTATTCAACGATTATTAAAGGGTTTATTAGAATACCTTATTTTGTACTATAAATAGGGGACATACCCCTTGAGTATTAATATACCAATAAAATGAAAATTTCTCTCCCACTAAACTTTCACCGTGTCCCTTTAATTTTACAACATGTTATCAGTACGAATTGCTTATTTTATACATGGATTGGGGTATATGATCTTGGACCATCTTCTTTTCCCCATGCCTTCCAAGTTTTTCAATTCGGCTTATTTAACAAGTCAATTTGGTTTAACAACTCAGATCATACTTATAATATATATATATATATATATATATATATATATATATATATATATATATATATATATATATATATACATATATATATATATAGAGTTAGGCTCTCCAACATACCTCATTAAACATACCTACAAACATACCTATTTTTTTAAAATAGTAAAAACAATAATTTTGAGTTAATATTTTTTATATGGCTTCATGATAGTTCAATGTGCTCCTGTAAAAAAAATCAGAACAAAATAATGTGTTTTGATATTTTTAAAAAATAGGTAAAAAAAACTGACAGTTTTAAAGGTAAAAACTGACAGTTTTTTTAACTATTTTTTAAAAATATCAAAACATATTATTTTGTTCTGATTTTTTTCATAGGAGCACATTTAAATATCATGAACCCATATAAAAAATATCAACTCAAAATTATTTTTTTTACTATTTAAAAAAAAAGGTATGTTGCTAGGTATGTTGTTAGGTGGTATGTTGGAGAGCCTGACTCTATATATATATATATATATATATATATATAATTGTTATTTTATCTCATGATAATATAGTTTACATTGATATCCTTTGAAGTAGAATTAGGTACTGGATGATAATTTATATTATAAATAAATCATAAGAGAGCGTAATAAAGGATTTAGATATGTTTTCACAATATCTGCTTACTTTTCTTAGCACTGACAATTTATAAGATATGGACATAACTTAATTTTAATTCATTCTTCAAGGATAATCAAAATATTAGATGAATGACTCAAAAGTTAATTCAAATTATATTGAGTTTTTATTTTATAATTTTTTTATATTTATTCTATATATAAAACAAATTTGATTTTTTGTATTCATTTTTCTAATGGGGGCCCTATGATTTTGATTTAACCCTAAACTTTTACATATTTATTGTTTGATAAAATTTTATGGCACACTATTTGACTCCATATATTTACATATACTTTATTTAAGAAGTTGGGACATGAAGTTCTCATGTATATATGTATAAATTACGAAAAATTAGAGATTGAGATTCGACATCCTCGAAATATAATTGGCCCCTACCATTTTCTAATTATTTATCAAAATTAGGAACACGAAGTTTTCAATTTTATTATTAGGACCCGGAGTTATTAATTAAATTTGGATCTTTCAGCTTTTAATTATTATTTTATATTTGGAACGTGAAGTTCCCATATAGTAATTCTAATTTGGGGCCAGAATTTCCCAAATCATTTCAAATTGGGACCTGAAGTTCTTAATTGATATTCAAACATGACATGCCAACAAACTATGCCCTGAAATTAAACATGAAGTTTTGATTATTTATATAATAGGGCAAGGCATATCAAAATTCACAATATAATTATTCATAATTTGGACCTGAAGCTCCAATAATTTTGTAATCAAACATGAAGTTATGATTTTTTATATAATAAGAGTACAGATATTGAATGTTTCGCAATGATTATTTAAAGTTTGGACCTGAAGTTCTAAATAATTTTACCCTTGATCAAACTTGAAGTTTGAATATAATTGGGTAGGTGTGACACCCCGCCTAATAAAACCACGGGTGATCAGCCCTAAATTAAATTAGAACATGTTTCTCAATTGGTTCATTCTTAGCATCATTTTCGACTTTTTAATTACTAATCACCTAAGTGAAAATTAGACTGGTGCCAAATTTTATCTTTCATTAATCAGATGAAAACTGATGCGGAATAAATCATTTCAACACTCACAATTAACTGAATACACAAATAATAATCTGACCGAATAAACCATCGGTAAAAATCCAATAAAAGTAAAGACGGATAATCATAAATCTCAAGACGTCTGAAGTAAATACTAAATGAAGCTGTGAGCAACATGCTCGAGTAACTGATAGGAAACCCTTATACTAGGAATGGAAAAGGTAGAGGTGCCTATCAAACTCCCACAACATCCACATATGCTGTAGAAACGGATCCCTGGAATGAATTAAGCCTGGCGTCCTTGTGGCTGGACACCTAAAAGGTTTTTAAAAATATTTATAGCAAGGGCTAGAACCCAAAATATTTTGAAAATATTTAGCAAATGATTAACTTGCAGTAATAAATATACATGAATGCTCTTCATATTTTAGTTAGTGTCGTACTCCCTTGAGGACATCCCCACCTATCCTCTAGTGTGCACGACTAACGCCTTAATTAAATTTCCTAGTCATTTACCCCATAACTAGATAACCTATGTAACCCTTTGCAACCAGCCTACTCTATCCGAGTATGCAGTATTTGTGATTTATATGCTATCATAATCACTACTTAATTAACCATTCCCTTTCTTAAATTCATATAACTTTCACTCCCATTATACACATAATACAATTCACGTCCTGTATTAAATTACCCACATATAATTATTTATCTCATTATATACGTATCGCCCTATTACAACATTCTCACATATGTTGAAATAAAAACAATAATAATAACCATCCTCCCGATTAATAACTCATTGGATGTATATTCTCTAACGTGCCATCCCACTAGGTGTATTCACATAACCTAGTTACCCCAAGTCATAATCGCTCACTAACTTGGCTAAAAGCATAAATAATGGAGGCAGTCATATTCCTTCCCTGAAAGTGAGATGCCCCTCACCCATATAACGTACGCTATGACCTGGGGATATACTCGCCCTACTCCTCAAGCTAGGGGATTCACCCTCTACGCGCAACCTCCCCTGATAGCACTAGAGTATATATTAATAATATCTAACCACTGATATTCATACACACACCATATATATATACTATCGGACAACGTATATATATATATATATATATATATATATATATATATATATATATATATATAACAAATCCCGCATTTTTCGTGTACTAAGTCCGCAGCACTAGCCTATACATCATATCTTGAGTTTATGGCCCAACTCTGATTATTAATTAATTTACACAATAATTAATTAAATTACTTTTGGTGTCACCCAACCAATACACTCGAACTCGCTCTCCTGGTTCGAAAATAAAATAATACCCGAGTCTAAATCTCCGACCCCGAAATAATTATCTTTCATTCCTAATAATTTTAATAACATAGTATTTCTCAACCATTATACCCTAATTCGCCCGCTTCATCCTTATTTAATTATTTTAGAATATTTTCCCCCAAAATTAACTAAAACGTGTCACACATAAATTCCCTCTAAATCCCAATTACTTTCCTTCATGATTGCTAGGAATTTATTTCCTACATTTAGTTTTCACTAAAAATATAAAGGAATTGAAATTTTAATTAAAATTTTCTTATATAAAAATTATGGCCGACCTGTCAAAAATCCTTGACCATCGATCGATCGATCCCAGCTATCGATCGATCGATCGAACGGGTCTTTGTCTTCTCCGATGGCCTGTTTCTTCCATTAACGAAAACCTTCATTTTCAAAGTCCTTCTACGGTCTAACCCAGGTCTACTCCTCAACATAAGACCCCAAGAACATCATTAGGGTCTCCTATAAAGTTTCCAAACCCCATTTAATTCTCGATTTCTTCTACCTTTTTTGAATTGGGGAAAATCACGGGTTGTTCGTTCATTAAGTCCCAACATCGATTTATCAACTCAAATTCATTTACAATTTATCTCATTTTTCACATCTAACTAGTACTCATACCAATCTCAGATTATACACCTAATTTCTACAACAATTTCCAATCAAGAGATTAATTTACAAAAACCCCATATTTGTACCCACTTTACCCAAAACCGAATTTAGATTTCCACTTCACATAATTATGAATTGAAAACACAAATAATTGCTACAGAAATTTAACCACTTGCCTTATGGGTTCATAGGGTCTAATCAAAATTGAAATTTGCAAGGTTGATGGTGAAATCCCCTTTTGTTCTTGCCTTTGTCTCCTAAAAATGGTTCCTAGTGCACTCTAATTTTTCCCTAGGGTACTCTCTCCAAATTTAGGTTTTAAATAGTGTATTCTTCCGTTCCCCCTTTTCCCCCAATTAGGCGATAAGGTTAAATCCCTTTTTAGCCTAATGGGCCAAGACCAAGTGACCCAAATACCCCCGTGTGGGCCTGGCTATGCCTAAAAACGCCCCGAGACCCATTTACTACCCTCGGGTACTCTATTCCAACTATCTCGGCCCATCCGGAATCAACCGTGCACTCAGAATTGGCATCCGAATAATTTTACAAAATTTCTTATCCCACACCTAACTTAGTCCGTAACCGACTCTTAAGACACAGTTAATTATTACTATTCACTTAGTAAATTAATTTTCCATAAATATTAACCATTTATTCTCCCGATTAATATTTATATACAGATTGCCATAATTAATTCCATTAAATTACGACACACAAGTAATTTAAAATTTTACCCGAATTAATTAATTTTTAAATGCATAAAAATACGGGGTGTTACAGTAGGGCTTTCATAGTCCCCAAATATTTACCATTGGGACATAAAGTTCCCGATATTATTTACAATTGGGACTTCAAGTTCCCCAATAATTATTCAGATTTAGAAAATAAGCTTTTCTCCATTTTTTGGACCTGAAGTTCTAATATTATTTAGGCCTAAAGTGTTAAGGTCACAATCAAACCAGATGTTTTAATTATCTAATTGGATGGGTGTAGACTAATATTATCACAATTATATTCTAGACATGGAGATCCATTATCCTTATTGTGACCAGAAGTTCAAACATTATTATTTGTGATAGGGATATAGTTTTTCTAATTAATTTTGAAAATATGAGGCTTGAAGTTCTCATGGTATTTCAAAATATTTAAATCTTCAGATCCAACCAAATATATCATAAAATTAAACTTGAGGTTTTGATTATTTATAGGGAGTGAATTTTAAAAGTACTATGATAATTATTAATAACTTAGACCTGAAGCTCCAAATGTATTTTTTTTTTGGATTAGTTTCAAAATAAAGTCGGTATTTAAACATATATTTTCAATTTCTTAGTTTATCATTTTCATTAGTAAATGAAGTACCTTTTTATATACTCTTTTAATGGTTAAATGTCCCTTTAACTATCCTACTAATGGTTTCATCATTAAAACTTTATCTCTTGACCTTTCGATTCTTTTAAGTATTAAATTACCCTTTGAATGGTATTTTTAATTTAAATTCACATTCTGATCATTTACTATACATTGGAGTCTTAAGAATGTGTAAATAATAAGAAAAAAAATAAGCATCTCATTTTAAAAAAAGGTAAATAGTATTATCATATCATAGGAACCTGAAGTTTTAAATCACCATATACTCAGACCCTAAAGTTATCATTACTTTTTACAAAATATTAGTTATAATTATTTTAGTGATCCATAACGTAACCTCAATAGTTTATTTATTTTTATTACATAGTTTTGAAAAAAAATGGATCAATATTAAGATAAACCCGAAGTTTTGGCATAACATAAAGGTTTGTTCCCTATTTCTATATTAAAAACCTAAAGTTTCTTATTCATGAGACTAAACTCTCTAAAATATGATAATAATATGAAATTTTGATTCTCCAGTTATGAACCCAAAGTTCTAAACTTTATTGTCCAATTTTCCCTTCTTCAAATATACGTTCTAATTTAATATCTGTATAGTTAAGGTTTTTTGTGCTTAAAGCATAATGATTAAATTATAATTTGATCCAAAATCATCAAAATGCATGATTTTTGGACATATATTTCTTTAAATTATTTTTAATAGACGATCTATGTCCTCAAACGTGAAATTCTTTTGACATTATTAAGTATTCTATGCTTTGTTGTTACAAAACTTAAATTTTTTATTATCCATCTCAGTCTATGAATATGTGATAATTATTTGATACGAGTTTTTCAAATACTTCAATTTCTTAAAGTTCAATTACAAAAAGATTGATCATAAAATATATTATTGTATTGTTAAGTATATATATACTTGAACACATTTTTCACACTTTATAATCAATCCTCACTCTTAAAAGTGGGAATTTTAAACGATGACATTTGTCCAGCAGACAATGAAACACCATATATGATTGACTTACTAGAAGTCTTCACTATATGGTTATTTCATTTAGTTTGGATATTAATACAAAAATTTAATTTGTTAGACTTGAGCTCCTCTATGGGTAATCTATATGTCAAGATGATAGTCTACTTCAAATTGGCAACCTCAAAAAATTCATCCCTATCCAAATTGGCTATAAAGGTATAAAATCCACACTATAGGACATTAATTGCACATCATGAATTTTAGGTGTTTAAATAATTTTTCCGGATTTTACAAATTAAAAAAAAATTGGATATAAAATAAATTCTTTCCATTTAATTAAACATTTTTATAATTGATTTCAAAACCTTTGGGGTAACGATTACAATTTAAATAAATTTTAAACTGTCGATTGAATGCGTGTGTGTATGAACAGCCTGAATACGTAGGAAATGCAACTCTGAGTTTAGGTATAATTTCTTTCAGTTTATTTGGTCCTATTGCATGTGTGTAATTTGTAACCTTATTCATGAGTTTAGTGGATCTTTTTTTTTGTGGCGTAGAGGTCAATGTGGATGTTTCTCCTAACTTTGGGATTTTACTACTTTAAAATTTTTGTGTGAACAAACTTTAAATGATCTTAACTCTTACTTGCTTCTTAACCTGACATAGGTTTGTTAGAGTTTAAAATTTTAAAACTTTGTTACTAAATATCAAATGTAGTTTATTGTTTTTGATTTAACATATCTTATGTGAAATATTGGTTTACAAATAAGAGTTTCTTTAGTAAGACTTTCGAATTCCCAATCTTGCCTTTAACTTTGATAAAAAAAATAGATTGAGTTATTTCAAGTGGTATCATCGCGGTTTTTAAAAGTTTTTTACCGTTAGCTTCTGATTTTTTTTTTTTAATAATGGAAGAGAAATTTCAAAATTTTGGTAACCTGCCCAGACCTCCTATTTTTTATGGAAATAATTTTCCTAGCCAGAATGTAAAGATGATTGCGTTCATCCAGGGCACTCTAGGGGACGAGGTTTAGGAGATAATTGGAAATGGTTATTCACATCTTACTTGACCTATAAGTGAAGAATGTATAATAAGAATTAAGATAATGTTGAGTGAGTTTGCAAAAGAAGAGAAATAATTGTCTCTCTGCAATAACAAGGGTAAAAATTGTATATTCATGTCTAAAATGATCATGAGTTTAAGAGAATTTATATTTTCACAACATCCAAACAAGCCTGGAAAACTATTATCACTGCCTATGAGTTTGATGAGCATGTTATGCCTGGGAAAACTCAAATGCTTGTTCAATTGTATAAAACTCTTATGATGGATAACACATAAACCTTTGATGACTTCTATATTAAGATCACTAATATAATCACTAAACTTCATGATAATGGTATCATGTATGACAGAAAAGAAATTTTATAAAAAATACTTAGATCTCTGTTGTGACACCCCACCCAACAAAATATTGGGTAACAAGCCCAATATCAAATTAAAATAAAAATCTCATTTGGTTCATTCTTAGCATCACTGTCGAATTTTTTTTAAAATTTTACTAACCACCTAGTATTCAAAAAGACGGTGCCAAATTTTATCTTTCATTAAACAGATAAACATGCAAAATAAAAATAAAATTAAACCATACACAGTTATTGAGTCTAAAACAATACTGAATGAATAAATAACCTTCGGAATAAACCATCGGCTAACAATCCCAAAATAAAAATCCAACAAACAAATACAAAATCCAAATACTGAGTATAAAAGTAAATGGGCAACACTCCCCAAGTGAACTGCAACTGAAATAAGATTCATAATCTAGGAATAAAGAAACTATGTGTCTATCTGAAATCCTGCGACCATCCACACATGTTGCATCTCCGTAAATCTAGAACAGATAAGTCAAGTCTGGCGGCCCTGTGGCTGGACACCTAAAAGAATTTTAAGAAAATAAAATATTTTGCAAATGGATCAAAGACCGATTTATAAAAATTTAACAAGCATTTTATTGCAATAAATGAAATGCAAAGTATATAATGTTCATAATTGATCTTACGGTCGCACTCTTACGGTCGCACTCCCTTGAATACCATCTCACCTCTCTTCTATAGTGCACACCAATCGCATTCATTTACTTCCTCTCAATATTACTCAATCCAACTAGACCATAATGCCTATCTTAATTAGCCCGCTAATCATCCCATCATAAATTAAGTACATTATTTCGATTAGTAAAACATATTTAATTCTCATCTATATGAATATAGTAAATGTCACACTGATACTGTCAATAGATAGTCACGCATTATCTATAGATATATTCCCATAACACTCAACATACTAAATATCACATTGATATTGACAATAGATAGTCATCAGTTATCTATAGGTATATACACATATCACTCACTACGGGTATATATACAGAGCATCTTCATAGCTTGGTCCTATAAGATGCATCCCTCGTATGCTATAGGGTGCCATGCACATCTCGTGTCACCGCTGGTCATCGGGTCAGAATCTAACCACCGATCCCAAATTGTAAACAAAATAATGGAGGCAGTTATAAAGACATAGGCCTTAGGATTTTTTGTACACCCTCCTTCAAGACCTGTGTGACATCCCCCTCTCACTATAACCTGTAGCACAATCCAGACCCTGCTGGAATCTCTAGGGTGGGACTGCCCACTACAAGTAACCTCCTAGATAGCATCCTCAAATAATAAACAAATACACACAAATTTGCATTCAACTCATATGCATACATATATATAATTTACACAACTTATATATATATCGAGAACTTCTGAGGCCATTCATATTAAATACGTTCCAATACTAAATATTTATACCCCGCCATTTATTATTAATCATAGGATTATATATTTCACCTCCTATATACTCGGTTAGGTTCATATTAGTCTCACATAGGTTCGTAACAAGTCTAGTTTCAATTCAAGAATAGTTCCTCACGCCATATCTATTAAACTTACAAAAGTAGTCGTTCGTGAACCTGTGAACTCCAAACAATTTATTCATTTTTCAATAACTCTTTCTACCCTTTGTCTATTCCCCTCCCTCTCATTTATTGTCCCTCGCTCCCCTATAAATCAAAGCTTGAATGGCCACAAACATCAACAAGTAGCATCACATAAGTAACCATCCATGTTTTTCTGCCAAAAGTGTTGTTCCAAATGCTTGTGCATACCTCCCGACACTTACAGGAATAATCAAACATGCCCTTTCTACAACTACTGGAAGACCCAGTATGGTAGTCTCAAATGCCCCTATTTTATTCATTTATACACTACTAGGCGATCTTTTAGTTTCTATATAAATATGTTTGTTTGAGCTTATGATACTAACCGATGAAATTTTATTAGTCTTTTTATAGTGAAGACAGACTTCGCCGCCCAAGATGCCTCCACATCCTCTCTCTCCTCTGGGCAATGACTCTATTAGATTCTCACCCAAAGGTTCTTTCCAGAGTAAATAATGAGGTTGCTAAAATATGGTCCCAAGAAATCGACGGATTAATCACAGCTAAGCAGCGTAGAGAAATGAGGTACACATGGAGGTCATTACATACAGAGCTCCAACGACTATGGTGGTTGTGTGTGTTAAATATGGAGTCCGGTGGTTGTTTGTTTTATGCTGGAGGCTTTAGGTTGATAGCGGTGGTTGTTGTTGTTTTGGTGTTTGGATGTGTATATTATGATGTCGATTAAGCTTTTATAGGCGGTTATATCTTTATAATTGTCATTTGAAGAAATTTATCAAAGGTTTATTACTTGATTGTAAGATTCATTTACTCATGTATATTCTATTTTATATTTTTAGTTTACTCAACTTCAAAAATGATTACATCAACAAACTTGATAATTATTTAGTTAATTAGTTCAGAAAATTATTGTATTTTAATAAATATTCAAAATAGTTCATGTCATATAGTTAATTAGTTTAGCAAATTAACAAATGTGATAAAAAAAGTAGAATTGATTTCGGTATTAAAATATGGTTTTGTATGAGATGATGTCATACGATTATTAATTTATATGACAATTTTCAATAAATATTCAAAACAATTTATTAGTTTAGAAATTCTGCCAAAATGAGGAAAAATGTTCCACCGTGCCTATTTCTTATCAGATGTATATGTAGATTTGATTTCGGGATTAAAATATGATTTGTTGGTATAAAAATTTGTACTTTCTAGTTTACATAAGATATTTTTATTAATTCAACTTTGTATCACCTTTTTTATTAATTATTGTCTATTTATATTATTAAAAGTAATTTAAAAAAATAGTAGATTTTTTTATAAAACGCCTGAGTATCGCGCGGGTTCCATTCTAGTATATATATATATATATATATATATATATATATATATATACACACACACAGAAAGTCTCTTGTAAGGACAACTTATGGTGCAGACCCTGGCACATACCATTTTTTTAAAATAGTAAAAAAATGAATTTTTTGATGAAACTTCATGAATATGATTTTCATGGTTAGAATATCATCTACAATTTTTTTCATTAAAAAAATTCAATAAAAAACCATTGAGATGAGGTGATATGTAAAATAATGGTATAAATATCCCTTTTCAACCATTGAAATGTTGGGTTGACGCCAGCCAATGTATTGATTGAATTTTTTTATGAAACTTCATGGATATGATCTTCTCACTGTCGAGATCATATCCATGGAGTTTCATCAAAAAATTCAACAAAAAAGTGAGTGAGATGATCGCCAACATTTCAACGGTCGAAAATGTATATTTATACCATTTTTTTACATATCACCTAATCTCAACTGTTTTTTATTGAATTTTTTTATGAAATAAATTGAATATGATCTTCTCATTGTGGACATCATATCCATGAAGTTTCATGTAAAAAAATCATTTTTTTATTGTTTAAAAAAATGTTATGTATTGGGGTATGTATCATAAGGAACCCTTACGAGATGGGGCATATATAGAACTTCTAAACCCGTTCATATTAAATACGTTTGACCCCTCCATTTGCTATTAATCATAGGATTATATATTTCACCTCCTATATACTCGGTTAGGTTAGTATTAGTCTCAAATAGGTTCCTACCAAGTCTGATTTCAATTCGGGAATATATCGTCACTCATTAAAACTTCAAGCGTATTTTAGATGTTTCACATTTTTTTCTAAATAAAAAATACTCCTGGGACAGTGTGCTACTCTCCATTAGCTACCCCTGGCCGCGAACGATACGTAAATACGAGTTCGTATGCCAAAGTTATCCTCAATCAAAGTTTCACCAAAAAAATAATAATAAATATATACAACAACAACCTCTTACCGCCACGCGCGCCCAACCAAATAGTACCATCGATCGATCGGTCCCCCTAGTTCCTGAGCACGCTACTTTAGCAAGTGCATTTCCTCCCAATTCTCTAAAGGTCTTTCCCATCATTTAGCGCTAATTCTTCCTCATCATTAACATTCCCAACAATATCAATAAGGAGGTTTCATAATACCAAATATACTCACGTTAATCAACTTCTCAAATTTCAATTTATAACCCATCTTTTTAACCTAATTTCTCACAGATTTATAAATCCACA
This sequence comes from Sambucus nigra, assembly GCA_949130495.1. NCBI lineage: Eukaryota > Viridiplantae > Streptophyta > Magnoliopsida > Dipsacales > Adoxaceae > Sambucus > Sambucus nigra. The sequence continues at coordinate 311,567,179 of OX422218.1, read as the reverse complement.
ATTAATGTTTTATTCCATCTTTCATATCTAAAATCTCAGAATTTACAAATCAAATTCATACCCAATAATTGTTCAAATTTCCCAGATTTATTAACATCAATTCAACTATTAATACTATTAACTACAACTCAGATAAAGAAAGACAACACTTGCCTCTTTTGATTAAATCTGATAATAACTTCTCGAAAACTTGCCGAGAATGTCTCTTTCCTTCCTCTTTCCTTCTTCTTCTTTCTCCTTTCTCTCCTCTCTCAAACTTAGGGTTTAGAATTGTATTAATTGTTGTCCAACTCTCTTATACTTAGGTTTTAAAGTGCTAATCCCGTTTTTAGGCTATTGGGCCAAGCCCAATTGACCTGAACACCCTCGTGTGGGCCCAGTTATGCCTAAAAATGCCCTAAGACCCAATTACTACCCCCGTGTACTCTTTTTCGACTATCGCGTCCACTCTGGACTCAATCGTGACCTCAAAATTTCCATCCGAGTCACTTTATAAAATTTACCAATTTTGACCTCAAAATACAACACATGTTAAAACAAAAATAATCCGAATTAATTTAAAAATCTAAATTCTCCAAATTAAATAAATTCTCCAAATTTAAAAATTCTATTTGACTAAAAAATAATTAAATTATCATATCCTAAAAAATACGGGGTGTTACATCTGCCTGCCAAGTTTGACAATAAACGTTATGCCATTGCGAAAATGGATTATCCAAATTTAACTCTTGAGCAGTTAAGTAGCAAGTTAAGAACAGTAGAGATGGAATTAGAATATAAGAAGCACATGACATCTACTACTAAAATATCCTCTAGGTCAAATTTACTCTTTTCTTATCAAATGACTATGCCTAATTTAAATGTCCCTGGCCTTGATATAAAGTTAGGAGATGACTGTGATATTGAGAGTCTTGACAACGAGATAGCTCTTATGAGAAAATAATGTAAAAAGATTATTAAGTTTAGGAATGTTATGGGTATTAAACTAGAAATAGTTGGTTGTCAAAACTTTCAAGGAACTAAACCCCATGACCGTAATGACGATACAAACCAATAATAACAATCAGAGGCCTAAGAGAGACCTTAGTAACATTCAATTCCACGAGTGTGGTAATATGGGTCATTATGCCAATAGATGCAAATCTAAGATTTGGATCACGTGGCCAACATGTGTAAGACTTGGGACGATTCTAGCGACTCGGATGATGATGAGTCTGAATCATCTGAAATACATGAATCATGCATGTCTTTTTATGCTAAAATTATGTATTCTGATGATAAAACATGCTTACCTCTTAATGATGTTATGGCTACTATACCCGTCGGCATGCTTGTGATGAAGTGTATGTCCAATGTTGATACCGTTAATATTTCTGATGAGTCTAGCTTGTGTGTGAGTCAAAGTGAAAATCATTCTGAAAAATTGAATGGGTGTGTGAGTCCCAAACCGAAAATTGAATCATTGGGAAGTAATTCACACACCTTACTTACTTAGTTCGATGATGCTAATTTACCTAATATTCAAGAACTATATGTTAAGACATTGAAAACGAGTTCTAAACTTGAAAAAATGGTAAAACACTAAACTAAATGCGTAGAAAGCTTATGTAAGACTATTTGGCAGAACGCCAAGGACTATTAGCCAATGTGTGGCTTATGAGACTGAAAATAAAAACTTCATTTTCAAAATAAATGAACCTTCCTAGAAAAATAGTATTTTTGAACAAAGACACAAGTTTACCTTGGTTGACATGGAAGAATAAAAAGAAAAAGTCTCAAATATTTTCAAGAAATGTCTTCACTTTGAGACAAATGCGAAAGTATACAATAATATTATCAGCTATAGAAAAATAAATTCTGAAGAGAAGACATGGCTTGGTTTTGACATAACCCCCATATGAATAAAGTGTACTAGACTAAATGTTTCTAAAACTATTTTTTATTTCCTCTGGGAATTTATTAAATGCACCTGACCAAGACTTTAAAATATCTCAAAAAGGTTTTTTGAAACAACGAGTCTCATAAGACACTAAGACTGTGTGCATTCCTAAGCAATAACTTGACAACAAATTGAAGTATGTCTCCCCCCCCCCCCCCCCCCCCCATTACAGAATTTGGGTAATACTCTAAATTTCTTGTTGTTAAGCCTCATTTTCTAAATGAGTCTAAGCCTATTTTCAAAGGTTTACAAGATATTGTTAAGCAATCCTCACATCTTTATTATAGTTATTGTGATGTTTATGGATATTCACTTGTTGATTGTTTTCAAAAGTCTCTATATATCCCATTTTATAATAATTTTAACTATTTTAGGAAAAGATGCAATTCTTATGTTATCCCCGGGCAGACCAAAAAAACTCTAACTTTTAAGAAAAATAAGAATAAGTCTCGCACTAAGAAAAATCCATTAAGGGGAACCCCCTAGTCCTTTTCAAAATCAAAGGCCAAAAAATCTTTTAAAACTAGGGCCATTTCACTTAAAAAAGATGACTTGATACCCCAAATTAGGTATAACATTGTCATAACTATGTTAAAATCTAGACGAACATCTATTGGCTAGTACCTGAATTCTGGGTGTTACTAAACACATGATCGGACTAAACTAACAAACATGACTAAGTTCTTAGGAGGTAATGCAATGTTCGGTGATGGAGTCTAATCCCAGATCATCGGTAAAGGGACACTTCAAGAAGAGGGTTTACATGTTCTTAATGACGTTCTCCTGGGGAAAGTTTTAAAGTCCAATCTACTAAGTATATCTCAATTTTGTGATACTAATAAAAAAAGTTACCTTTTTCTAAAATCGAATGTAAAATTTTGAACAAAGATGGTAACTGTATCCTTATGGTCAATAGAACTAAGGATAACTGTTACACAATTATTCCCAGTGTTGAGTCCTTTAAGTTAACAGGATTAGATGATTTTGGTATGTGGCACAACATATTAGGTCAAATAATAATGATAACTTAAGCATATTATGTAATAACCCCACTTTTATATATAGTTTGTTTTTACACTCTTGTGTTACTTATTATCTTATAAATGGTGTATTATTAGATATGTGGTATTATTGGCTATCAATATAACAAACCCCATTTTTAATTACGAAGAATCAACTGTAAATTGGATCAAATTGAAGTCTTATGACATATCTTAACGCAAATAATAAGTTTTGGGGTAGAAAATATAATTTTATGAAACTTTAAGGACTAAAATAAAAATATAAAATGGGCCATTTTGTAAATAAAATATTTTCAAGGACCTCTAAGAAATATTCAAAATATATAGTGTAAAATTACCAAAATACCCTTCATGTGTCAAATTACCCTTATCACCTTTCCACCACGTGCTGGTCACTTCCACCTTACATATGTCATCTTTAGAGAGAAAGTTAAAACACTTTTCATCATTTGGTGATATTAACACTGCAAGACCACTCCGGATCGCGACACCTCGGTGTTGAATCACCACTCCAAAAATCCTAGTCATTAGACACGTGTCAACACCGTAATACTTTTGGAAACCTATAAATAGGGCCTTAGGGTTCATTTGAAACTCACACCAATTCCTTGAAAATTACAGTAAGAAAGAGTGATAAAAAGCTTGGGAAATATCTTAAGAATGAGTTCTATAATTTCGAAAAAAGAATTCATTTCGTAGGTATGATTTTATTTAAATGTTATAATGCATTTTTATATTTTTAATTTGGTGTTTTATTGCTTTACTTAGTAGTTATGCTGGTAAAATACACTAAGGACTTCACTAATCAAAACTTAAAGTTTAGAAGAAATCCAAGTTGATTTTATTTTCATGTAAACTTGTTTGAAATTGTAAATACGCTTTTAAAAATGATTTTTTTAAAGTAATTGCTCATTATTATGGAATCCCATTTAAGTAATTCCAAAGTCAGTGTAACACCCCGCCTAATTAAATACCGGGTGGCCAGTCTCACTTGCTATTCTCACCTCTCAACTAGAGTGCACACTTAACGTTTCCTATTAACCTCCTAGTTAAAGGTTCCTCTTTTCTAGTCTCCATATTAAAATTCCATTCCATATCATAATCCCCATATGTCCCATACCATACGTCACATTATTATTCATTTACATTAATTCATTTATGAATTAAGCCTTTCAATTCTTTAAGAATAAACATTCATTAACTTAATTTCATTCTTTTTCTCAATCCACCGTTATCTACAATGATCACCGTAGAAAGATTTAATCACTATATTACCATTCATTCATTTAATTCATTATATATATATATATATATATAAAATACGGCACCCCGAGTCACAGCTGCGGTGCAATGCATTACTTTGCTATCATGTCCCAATATCGCTGGTCGCCGAATACGGAACTAAAGGTTCGGTAAGGATTCCTCGAACCACAAACAACAACACATAAATTGGAGGCGAACATACTTCTCGTATCCATGGGTCACGCACATACCTACGTACCCACAGTCAGCGGACTTATCAACTCCCCGATAAGTCTTTCATAGACCTATGTTCTCGAGCGAAAAATTAAAGATCCCATGGATAAATCTGGATATGACTGCCCTCACGCGCAAACCTCCCGTCGATAGCAAGTAAGCTAGGCATGTCATACACATAAATCATCAATCAATCAAATAGGCATTATCATACCTATAATATAATATCAACAAGGTACTCACATTACCCTTAGAAAATTACCATACGTAGAATTATATCTCTTTTAAATTCCACGTATTAAGATATCATATCTTTACTTCATAATTTAATTATCCTCGCATCCTATAACATCTCTCCACTCTCGACGTCGTTAAGGTTCATGCGCGGAGCGTCTCGCAAAGCGAAATCCAAACAAGGAACCCCTCCAATACACTACTACTTAACTTTGTCGATCGAGGAGATCCGTGAACTTCAAATACGCGATCGGGATAACCTCATCCCCTCTTTCAACCAAATGTGTTCTAAACTCCCATCTCTATCCAGGAGCCATACCACTACGCTCTTGTACTACACTCAGTCCTTGCGAAATCAATAATGAGCTTAAACTCAGTCCTTGAAGTTCAAATTGTAACCCTAAGGCTACCCTCACTTATATTAAATCTTCCCTACTGGACCTATCCTTAATCCTCATGCATACCAATTAGAATCCAACATGTGAATCTAGCAACCGAAATGTCTTTCAATTTTATTATCGTCATTCTAATCAATTAAATCCCAATCACTTTAATTCAAATCTTATCAAGGGTCTACTTTTCTTTTCTAAGTCCCATAATATCCAATGAATAATCACCAAAGATATACAAAAGGTATGGGATAAGAATCAACATTTAAAAAGAAACAACTTTAGGAATTCAGGGGAGGTCGACCGATCGAATGCAGGGGGTCGATCGATCGATCACTCAGGTCCCAGCCTGGTTTTTCTGCATTTCTGCAACTACGGGTTTCACCATTTTTATTCATTCTAACCTTCATATTAACATCCCAAATGACTTATAATCTCTACTACATGATATATCAACATATATGAATGATTTCTAATGTTCTAAACATCCTAGAATCATCAAGAGATTGGATTAAAAGCATGTTTATATCCTCTTTTTCCAGAAAATCATCAACATATTAACTTCAAGAACACATCAATGGTTTTCAGATTTTTCTTTAATAGATTTGTGCTCATTTCGTGGATTACCAACTGCCTACAACATGAGTTTGATTCCTAAATACTTTCAGTTTCTAGAAATCCATTTAATAACTCCATTATGTCTTCCAAACATGAAAATCATCTCTTTTAATAATTATTCTAACATGGACGATATACAAACTTAGATTGCCATTATCAAACACTTGCCTCTAATGAAGGTCTGATCCTTTGGTGTAGTATATCTCAAGTGGTTCTCCCTTCTCCGGTCAACCTCCGGGGGTGGTTGGTGGTGGTGATTCTTGGTTCTTAGTTCCTCTCCTTCCCAAGTAGGCTTTTCCCTTCCCAAGTAACCTTTCACTCTCTAGGAAGATGACTTATCTATTTTGTGTAGAGGAGATGAATAACCCACGTACACATAATATACCAATACTTATAATAGGACAAAATCCAAAATAACTATTCATCCCTCCTATAAAAACGACCAAAATGCCCTTTTGGGTCGTCTTTTCATTTCCAAATGATCCGAGACTCAAAACCAACGTCCCAATAGACTTTTCTGACTATTTCAAACCTTCTGGACGCAACGGCACAGTCAAAATGACTATAAGGTCGATAGAAAATAAATTCCCTTTTTAATCTCACAATTTAGTCCCGACACGTCCTATACCGCGTCCGACTAAAAATCCAAACTACTGAATTAATAACACACCGCCATATCAATAGCATCTCATTCATATATTACCTAAATATCTTTAAGTAATATTCAGAATTATACATTTTAATATCCTCAATTAGGATAAAAGCCAAATGAATTAATTAATAATAAAATTCATTTAATCCATTAATTTAAAATATAACTCATTTTAAAAGTCATTAAAAATCATGGGGTATTACATACTTCCCCCCTTATAACAGAATTTCATCCCGAAATTCAGGAATATAAATCATAACGGTAAGGTCAACTCCGAGTATAAATCTCACATTGCAAGAAATCTAAGACGTACCGCCCATACACTACATTATCAAAAATCCCTATTGATGTTATACGCTCCACCTCACCATATAGTTCCAACTGAATCGAATATAAATTTTGCCCAATCTTCCCTATACCATCCTCGTGACAAACTTTGGGAAAAATGATCCTTACGTGTTAAACAAATAAATCCTGAAGTCCCAACTACTTACAATTCCACAATTATGAAAACTACCATCATTCAACCATCTAGGGTGCCCATACACCCTATCGAACGACTTCCATTATAATATTTATCGCAAAGGTTATAAACTCATATCCTAAAGACCTATCTTATTTCGACTCCTAACGGTTATTAGTTTCATGCGTGGGGTGTCTCGCAAGCGAAATCCAAACAAGGAACCCCCCCGATACACTACTACCTAAAGTAGTCGGTCATCGAAAATCCTTAGGTCTTTAGTCAATAGTTTATAACCTCTCTACAAGTTTTATCGATTTCAAATAAAGTCTACTCATCTACTCTCTTGTTAAAGACAAGATACTTGCAATAGTAGTTCATACGCTCTCATATACCACAAGTCAATCCACACCGATAGTCACATCATGTTCGGACATGCCTAAAGTAAGTACTTCCGTGATAAAAAAAATCAAATCCACGTGATAACATGAAAAATATAGGTGTCCCACACCCCTTGGTGAGTCTACGTAAATAACAGTGCTATAGGATAAGTTTAGCAACCCTTTTTCCCATACAATATTAATCGCCACAAAAATCATTACACGCCTCATAATTCCTTAGATAGAAAACATACCCTCATTCGCGAGTGGTGGTTGTTGAATCCCAATATTATAACTTTGCTCCGATGAGTCAAGAAAAAATTTACCCCAAATTTTCAGTTCTAGTTAACCACACTCCACTATATGCCCAAGCCTTTGAATATATTGCATTCGTTAGGTAACACACACAATTCCTGCATTTCAAGAATTTCTACTGATGACTCCTCAATTTTCCATAATAGGGGTGACCTCGACTACAGTCATCATACTCGAACATACTTCATAACCTCTTAAGTATGATCTCCGCTATCTGTCCAATGGCCCTCATCTGTCATACTTCTAGTATGAACTCGTCCGAACGCAAATAAGATTCACTAATATATACGGAATCTTACCAAAGAAATCAACAATCCTAAACATAGGGCTCTACATCAAAGAACACTAAGCTGAAAACACATTAAGCCGTACAGACCCTAAAGGACACTAGAACCTGATGCTCTGATACCACCTGTAACACCCCCCCTAATTAAATACCAGGTGGCCAGTCCCATAACAAATTAAAACAGAATATACAGTTGGCTGATTCTTAGAATCACTGTCGAAAACATTTACAACTCACCCAATACCCAATTAATCTGGTGTTAAAAACTTTCCAAATTTTAATTTCAACAAAATCCATTTTTAGTTTACAAATAACACGACACATTTTATTCTACAACACTAATAACCGAATAGATAAAATAAAAGAATTTAAATGCATTTGGAATAAACATTCCCAAGTAATGATTCAATACAGTAATCCATCAATAGTAAATGTATTAAAACAACACGACTACAAGAGTATTTGACCCCGATAGAGAAGAGATAACTGAATCCTTTGGGCGACATGCCCTAATTAGAAGATCACTGTGAATCAAAAGAAGATAAGCGTCTAAGAAATAATCAATAGCTCTATAGCTCGTCAAGATCAACTAAGTTTGGCGTCCCTACTGCTGGACACCTGATATAGAAGGTACAATAGAAAAGAAAATATGCAAGGAAACGGGTCAGAGCCCGATTGTGAAAATGATTTTTAAAACAGCAAGTATTTAACAAGTGCAATAAAGAATTTATTATGTACATGTTAGCATCCCACTCTCACTTGCTATTCTCACCTCTCAACTAGAGTGCACACTTAATGTTTCCTATTAACCTCCTAGTTAAAGGTTCCTCTTTTCTAGTCTCCATATTAAAATTCTATTCCCATATCATAATCCCCGTATGTCCCATACCATACGTCACATTATTATTCATTTACCTTAATTCATTTATGAATTAAGCCTTTCAATTCTGTAAGAATAAACATTCATTAACTTAATTTCATTCTTTTTCTCAATCCACCGTTATCTACAATTATCACCGTAGATAGATTTAATCACTATATTATCATTCATTCATTTAATTCATTATATATATAATACGGCACACCGAGTCACAACTGCGGTGCAATGCATTACTCTGCTATCATGTCCTAATATCGCTGGTCGCCGAATAGGGAACTAAAGGTTCGGTAAGGATTCCTCGAACCACAAACAACAACACATAAATTGGAGGCGAACATAGTTCTCGTATCCATGGGTCACGCGCATACCTACGTACCCACAGTCAGCGGACTTATCACCTACCCGATAAGTCTTTCATAGACCTATGTTCTCGAGCGACAAATCAAAGATCCCATAGATACATCAGGATATGACTGCCCTCACGCGCAAACCTCCCGTCGATAGCAAGTAAGCTAGGTATGTCATACAAATAAATCATCAATCAATCAAATAGGCATTATCATACCTATAATATAATATCAACAAGGTACTCACATTACCCTTAGAAAATTCCCATACGTAGCATTATATCTCTTTTAAATTCCACGTATTAAGATATCATATCTTTACTTCATAATTTAATTATCCTCGCATCCTATAACATTTCTCCACTCCCGACGTCGTTAAGGTTCATGCGCGGAGTGTCTCGCAAAGCGAAATCCAAACAAGGAACCCCTCCAATACACTACTACTTAACTTTGTCGATCGAGGAGGTCCGTTAACTTCAAATACGCGATCGGGATAACCTCATCCCCTCTTTCAACCAAATGTGTTCTAAACTCCCATCTCTATCCAGGAGACATACCACTATGCTCTTGTACTATACTCAGTCCTTGCGAAACCAATAATGAGCTTAAACTCAGTCCTTGATGTTCAAATTGTAACCCTGAGGCTACCCTCACTTATATTAAATCTGCCCTATTGGACCTATCCTTAATCCTCATGCATACTAATTAGAATCCAACACGTGAATCTAGCAATCGAAATGTCTTTCAATTTAATTATCATCATTCTAATCAAGTAAATCCCAATAACTTTAATTCAAATCTTATCAAGGGTCTACTTTTCTTTTCTAAGTCCCATAATATCCAATGAATAATCACCAAAGATATACAAAAGGTTTGGGATAAGAATCAAAATTTAAAAAGAAACAACTTTAGGAATTCAGGGGAGGTCGACCGATCGAATGCAGGGGGTCGATCGATCGATCACTCAGGTCCCAGCCTGGTTTTTCTGCATTTCTGCAACTACGGGTTTCACCATTTTTATTCATTCTAACCTTTATATTAACATCCCAAATGACTTATAATCTCTACTACAAGATATATCAACATATATGAATGATTTCTAATGTTCTAAACATCCTATAATCATCAAGAGATTGGATTAAAAGCATGTTTATATCCTCTTTTTCCATAAAATCATCAACATATTAACTTCAAGAACACATCAATGGTTTTAAGATTTTTCTTCAATAGATTTGTGTTCATTTCGTGGATTACCAACTGCCTAGAACATGAGTTTGATTCATAAATACTTTCAGTTTTCAGAAATCCATTTAATAACTCCATTATGTCTTCCAAACATGAAAATCATCTCTTTTAATAATTATTCTAACATGGACGATATACAAACTTAGATTGCCATTATCAAACACTTGCCTCTAATGAAGGTCTGATCCTTTGGTGTAGTATATCTCAAGTGGTTCTCCCTTCTCCGGTCAACCTCCGGTGGTGGTTGGTGGTGGTGACTCTTGGTTCTTAGTTCCTCTCCTTCCCAGGTAGGCTTTTCCCTTCCCAAGTAGCCTTTCACTCTCTCTAGGATGATGAATTCTCTATTTTTTGTAGAGGAGATGAATAACCCACGTACACATAATCTACCAATACTTATAATAGGACAAAATCTGAAATCACTATTCATCCCTCCAATAAAAATGACTAAAATGCCCTTTTGGGTTGTCTTTTCTTTTCCAAATAACTCGAGACGCAAAACCAACGTCCCAATAGACTTTTCTGACTATTTCGAACCTTCCGGACGCAACAGCGCAGTCAAAATGACTATAAGGTCGATAGAAAATAAATTTCCTTTTTAATCTCACAATTTAGTCCCGACACGTCCCATATCGCGTCCGACTAAAAATCCAAACTACTGAATTAATAACACATCGCCATATCAATAGCATCTCATTCATATATTACCTAAATATCTTTAAGTAATATTCAAAATTATACATTTTAATATCCTCAATTCGGATAAAACCCAAATGAATTAATTAATAATAAAATTCATTTGATCCATTAATTTAAAATATAACTCATTTTAAAAGTCATTAAAAATCACAGGGTATTACAGTCAGGCCCAGTGAAATTCTATCTAAATGAGATGGTATTTAAGTGGTGCCCCTGTGACCCTCCATTTCTACTGGGAATGAATCCGAAAATATTCTATCTAGAGGAAATGGTATTTTAGGGGTGCCCTTGTGACCCTCCATCCCTACTGGGAACCGACCGATTAGGAAGAACTATGAATTGAATCCTTTAATTACGATCAATAAGTTTTAAAAGTTAAGAAAATGGTTTTTATTAATCCTTTGAAACAAGTTACTATTAAAATACAATATGTAGACTGGACCTTGTTTAAAACATATACTTAAACCTTTATCGTATTTGTTAGATTAACGTGCGATCGAAGATTCATTATCTATAATTTTGACCTCTATTTTAGGTGAGTACTCTATGCAATTTCTTATGCATTTTGATTATATTATATTATGCAAACTATGTATATTTTGTGAAATGCTTTTATTCTCAAAATGCATCTGATACCGATGATTTTGTCGTTTGTTACATGTTTATATCTCTCCATATAAACATCTTATTTAAATTCTGAAATTATTGATTCGGCCTATGGAAACTCTCTTACTATATTGGCCTTGACTACCGGGTGGAAATATTTGGCTGGTACCTTCCCAGCTGGTTTATCGTTGCTGTGCCCTAAAAAAGGCGTTCCAGAAAATCATGATTATCTGTCTGTGATGTTACCGGGTGGAAACATTTGGTAACACTATCTGTCTGGGTATTAGAGCATACATGACCACTAAAACTGAATAATTGACACATGCTCAATTATTTTATCGGCTCTGTTCTGAACTATTTATTCTGAATATATATATTGTCATCTACTTTATATATATTACTTAAAATTCCTATCTTTATGTATATACTTTATGTTCTAAATTTAATAGGTATTAATTTTCTGAAAAACCCTGGAATGTCTGGAGATTGAATCTCATTTGGCTTTTAGCTGACGTTGTATAAATAACCATTTTTTAGGAAATAATTAAGCTCGTGGATGGAACAAAAAAGGACTATGTTGAAGATTTAGCTTTTAAAGCTCTTTTTGTTACCTTAAGTAGAAGTTTGTTTAATTAGATAGAGCGTGTTTAGCTCTTTGTGTCAAGTTGTAACTCGTTGATATTTTAATACAAATGAAGTTCCCTTTAGAAAGCTCTGATGATGTAATTCCTTCACTTTCAGTATTTTACGATTCATAACTATGTGATTATAGTTTCGCTACATATATTTTAAAAGAAAATTTTTAAGACCAGAATATTGGATGCCTTGGTGGCATGTCAAGACACTCGTTCCCTACTGTTTTCGGGTCGGGGTCGTGACATAGGTAGTATCAGAGCATAGATTATGAGCCCGTAGACTACTGAGCATAGGTTTCGAATGTTATAGATTTTATGTTTCCATCCTTAGGAGACAGCATTAAAAATCTAATTTATGTGATAACCCTCCCTATGTGTTATATTATTTATAATTAGTCTTTTAGTTTTCAATATTGATATAGTATAGTGGATCTTACGTTTGGCCATGACTGTAGAAAATGACCAAGAGAAGATCATCAATGGGAACTAGTGATTCGAGTATAGAAGGACTGGAAGGTGCATACAAGGCAATTGAAAGTCTAGCAAAGATTTTGGAGCAGCAGGTGAACAATGGAGTACCAAAGAATCTTGAACTAAGTAGATGTACTATTGAACAGTTCAAGAAGTTGAATCCTCCATCTTTTAAAGGTACTCCTAACCCCACCGAGGCAGAAAGTTGGGTGATGCAGATGGAAAAGATACTCGATGTTCTTAAGTGTACCGATGAACAAAGGGTGTCATTTGCAACATTTATGTTAGAAGGGGAGGCCGAACATTGGTGGAGAATGACTAAGAGAATACACGGGGAAAGGAATACTTACATAGGTTGGAATGATTTCTTAGTAATCTTTTATGAGAAATATTTTCCGAAAACGGTGAAAGACGAAATGGCAGCTGACTTCATGAGTCTGGTGCAAGGGAATATGACGGTTAGTCAATATGAGGCAAAGTTTACTAAGTTATCCCATTTTGCACGTCATGTTGTATCAACTGGTGTTTTAAAAGTGAAGAAGTTTGAGCGTGGGTTAAGGTTGAATATTCGTAGTCGAATTTCCATCCTGAAATTAACATCATATATTGATGTCGTGACTAGGGCTACAACAGCTGAGAGGGATGGTGAAGAGTACAATCGAATTAGAGATGGCAAGAGGAAGTTTGGGGAACAAAAAGGAAAGAACTCGAATAATAGAAATTTCTTTAGGAACACATCCAATGTTAGGGGTTCTAGTGATAACAAACATTATAATAACCAGACATGTCAGCAATGTGGAAAGATGCATGGAGGACGACCTTTTTATAAGGATTTAGGAGCTTGTTTTAGATGTGGACAGAAAGGACATCAGATAAAAGACTCCCCAAACCCAACAAGGGTTCCGATAAAGCCTTCAAGTGCAAAGAAGGATCAAGACAGACAGGGTAGAGTTTTTGCACTTTCTGATACCCAAGCTTCTAATGCGGTAGTGTCAGGTACACTTTCTATATGTGCACAACCTTTTAAAGCTTTGATATATCCTGGTTCTAACCATTCGTTCATATCTATACATGTATTAAATCGCTTTCATAAATTGCCTAAACCCTTGAATCATAACATACACGCTTCTACTCCTTCGGGTGAGTTATTGATGGGAAAATTAGTATACAAGGCTTGCCCCATAGATATTGATAGTCATAAACTATTTGTTGATTTGATAGTTTTAGACATTAAAGGTTTTGAAGTCATTTTGGGGATGGATTGGTTAGCATCACATCATGCTAAGGTAGACTATTTTGAGAAGAGTGTTACTTTCCAAATTCCTCACCAACCAAAATTTAGTTTTGAAGGAACTAGCATCATATCTTTGATGTGTCTTATTTCTGCAATGCAAGCCTATAGTTTTATTAAGAAGGGATGTCAAGGATTTCTTGCAACTGTTACTAGTTTGGAGATGATAGAGACTAGATTAGAAGATATTCCTATTGTTAAGAAATTTATGGATATTTTTCCTGATAATTTACCTGGTCTACCTCCTAATAGAGAAATAGAATTTACCATTGACCTTATTACTGGAACTATACCAATCTCAAAACCACCATATCGTATGGAACCTTTAGAATTAATAAAGTTAAAAGTTTAATTAGAAGACCTTTTAGACAAGGGTTTTATCAGACCAAGTATATCGCCTTGGGGTGCTCCAGTGTGATTTGTGAAAAAGAAGGATGGGACAATGAGACTGTGTATAGATTATCGTGAACTGAATAAGGTAGCCATTAAGAATAAATACCCCTTACCTCGTATAAATGACTTGTTTGATCAATTAGAAGGTGTATAAGTATTTTCTAAGATCGACCTTAGGTCAGGCTATCATCAATTGAAGATTAAGGATGATGATATTTCAAAATCAACTTTTCGTACTAGATATGGTCACTATGAATTTCTCGTAATGCCATTTGGACTAACTAATGCACCAACCTCTTTTATGGATATGATGAATAAAGTCTTTAGGAAATATTTGGATCAATGTGTTGTTTTTTTCATTGATGACATTCTCATTTATTCTAAGTGTATTGAAGAACACGAGAAGCATTTAGAGACAATATTACAAATCCTTAGGAAAGAGAAATTATATGCAAAATTAAAGAAGTGTGAGTTTTGGATGCCTAGTGTTTCTTTTCTAGGACATGTCATATCCAAAGAGGGAGTGTCAGTTGACCCTCAAAAGATTGAGGCTATAATAGATTGGCCCAGACCAACTAATGTGAGTGAGATTCGTAGTTTTCTTGGATTAGCAGGTTATTATCGAAGATTTGTTGAAGGATTTTCTAGCATTTCCAAACCTCTATCTAGGTTAACACAAAAGAAGGTAAAATATGAATGGTCTGAGGAAGCCAAGAAAAGTTTTTAAGAACTTAAGAATCGATTAGTGACTGCCCCAATTTTGACTATTCCTTCAGGTACGAAAGGATTGGTGATTTATAGTGATGCTTCAAAAATTGGTTTAGGATGTGTGTTAATGAAAAATGGAAAAGTAGTTGCTTATGCCTCAAGACAGTTAAAACCACATGGACAAAATTATTCAACCCATGACCTAGAATTAGCAGCTATAATTTTTTCTCTTAAGATTTGGAGACACTATTTATATGGTGAGACTTGTGAGATTTATACCGATCATAAGAGTTTGGAATATATATTTACTCAGAAAGAATTGAACATGAGACAAAGGAGGTGGTTAGAATTGATGATGGGTTATGATTTGAATATTCATTATCACCGAGGGAAAGCTAATGTAGTAGATGACGCTTTAAGTAGAAATCCTACACCAAATTTAGCATGTCTTATTACAAACCAGGAGGCTCTATTAAAGGATTTAAGAAATATGGAAATAGATGTTTGTATTTATAGTAAAGATGGAATGATTGCAAACTTACAAGTACAACCCATATTGATGGAAAGGGTCAAAATTGCACAAGTAAACGACCCACAACTGAAGAAGATTAGAGAAGAGGTTATTGAAGGTAAGTGAATGGAATTTGCGATACGAGATGATATATTGAGGTTTGGAAATAGAGTGTGTGTTCCACATGATGCCCAACTAAAAAGGCAAATTTTGAAGGAAAGTCATTTCTCGAGATTCACGTTTCATTCCAGAAATACCAAGATGTATAGAGATATTCGAGAAGTGTTTTAGTGGAATAACATGAAAAGGGAGATAGCAAAATTTGTATCTCAGTGTTTGGTTTGTCAACAAGTAAAAGCTGAGCATCAGAGACCATCAGGATTGCTATAACCACTGCCTATCCCTGAGTGGAAATGGGAACATATCACTATGGATTTTGTGACAGGTTTACCAAGGAGTTCAAGTGGTAATGATTCTATTTGGGTAATTATTGATAGGCTAACTAATCTGCTCATTTTCTTGCCATTAAGATTACCCATTCTTTAGAAAAGTTAGCTAAGTTGTATGTGAAGAAAATTATTAGGCTTCATGGAACCCCAATTTCAATTGTTTCTGACCGTGACCCTAGATTTGTGTCTCGCTTCTGGAAAAGCCTACAAGAAGCCATGGGAACAAAATTGAATTTTAGCACTGCTTTTCATCCTCAAACGGATGGACAATCAGAGAGAACTATTTAAACCTTAGAGGATATGCTTAGGGCATGTGCACTTGATTTAAAAGGGAATTGGGATGATCATTTACCATTAGTGGAATTTGCATATAATAATAGCTATCAAGCAAGTATTCAAATGGCTCCGTATGAGGAGCTCTATGGAAGAAGGTGTCGTTCCCCTACATGTTGGGTACAAGTTGGGGAAAGAAAATTGTTGGGACCAAAATTGATTCAGATCACAACAGAGAAGGTGAAATTAATACAAGATCGACTTCGAACCGCTCAAAGCCGTCAAAAGAGTTATGTTGACAATCGACATCGACAGTTAGAATTCCAAAGAGGAGATTATGCGTTCTTGCGAATATTGCCTGCAAAGGGAGTAATACGATTTGGGAAGAAAGGGAAGTTGAGCCCAAGATACATAGGACCTTTTGAAATCCTTGAAAGGATAGGAGCTGTTGCGTATAAAATAGCCTTACCACCGGAACTCTCTAGTGTACATAATGTGTTTCACGTATCAATGATAAAGAAATATGTCCCAGATCCAAAACATATCTTAAGTCATGAGCCTCTTCAAGTTAGAGAAGATTTGTCGTACATCGAGCATCCAGTGGAAATTTTGGACCATAAAGATAAAATATTACGAACCAAGGTTATTCCACTAGTTAAAGTATTATGGCGGAATCATTCTGTTGAAAAAAAAACGTGAGAGCGAGAAGATGAAATAAAGGAGCGATATCCATACCTTTTTGAAAATTAATGTAAGTAAAGTTTGAGGACCAAACTTTTTATAAGGAAGGTAGGATGTAATAACCCCACTTTTATATATAGTTTGTTTTTACAATCTTGTGTTACTTATTATCTTATAAATGTTGTATTATTAGATATGTGGTATTATTGGCTATCAATATAACAAACCCCATTTTTAATTACGAAGAATCAACTGTAAATTGGATCAAATTGAAGTCTTATGACATATCTTAAGGCAAATAATAAGTTTTGGGGTAGAAAATATAATTTTTTGAAACTTT
Source organism: Sambucus nigra (assembly GCA_949130495.1). Lineage (NCBI taxonomy): Eukaryota > Viridiplantae > Streptophyta > Magnoliopsida > Dipsacales > Adoxaceae > Sambucus > Sambucus nigra. The sequence continues at coordinate 311,549,882 of OX422218.1, read as the reverse complement.
AAGGACTAAAATAAAAATATAAAATGGGCCATTTTGTAAATAAAGTATTTTCAAGGACCTCTAAGAAATATTCAAAATATATTGTGTGAAATTACCAAAATACCCTTCATGTGTGAAATGACCCTTATACCCTTATCACCTTTCCACCACGTGCTGGTCACTTCCACCTTATACATGTCATCTTTAGAGAGAAAGTTAAAACACTTGTCATCATTTGGTGATATTAACACTGCAAGATCACTCCGAATCGCGACACCTTGGTGTTGAATCACCACTCCAAAAAGCCTAGTCATTAGACACGTGTCAACACCGTAATACTTTTGGAAACCTATAAATAGGGCCTTAGGGTTCATTTGAAACTCACACCAATTCCTTGAGAATTATAGTAAGAAAGAGTGATAGAAAGCTTGGGAAATATCTTAAGAAGGAGTTCTATAATTTCGAAGAAAGAATTCATTTCGTAGGTATGATTTTATTTAAATGTTATAATGCATTTTTATAGTTTTAATTTGGTGTTTTATAGCTTTACTTAGTAGTTATGCTGGTAAAATACACTAAGGACTTCACTAATCAAAACTTAAAGTTTAGAAGAAATCCAAGTTGATTTTATTTTCATGTAAACTTGTTTGAAATTGTAACTACGCTTTTAAAAATGATTTTTTAAAAGTAATTGCTCGTTATTATAGAATTCCATTTAAGTAATTCCAAAGTCACGCCAGGTGAAATTCTGTCTAGACGAGATGGTATTTAAGTGGTGCCCCTGTGGCCCTCCATCTCTACTGGGAATGAATCCGGAAATATTCTGTCTAAAGGAGATGGTATTTAAGCGGTGACCTTGTAACCCTCCATCTCTACTGGGAACCGACTGATTAGGAAGAACTATGAATTGAATCCTTTAATTACGATCAATAAGTTTTAAAAGTTAAGAAAATGGTTTTTAGTAATCCTTTGAAACAAGTTATTATTAAAATACAATATGTAGACTGGACCTTGTTTAGAACTTATACTTAAACCTTTATCGTATTTGTTAGATTAACGTGTGATCGAAGACTCATTATCTATAATTTTGATCTCTATTTTAGGTGGGTACCCTGTGCAATTTCTTGCGCATTTTGATTATATTATATTATGCAAACTATGTATATTTTTTGAAATGCTTTTATTCTCAAAATGCATCTGATACTGATGATTCCGTCATTTGTTACATGTTTATATCTCTCCATATAAACATCTTATTTGAATTCTGAAATTATTGATTCGGCCTATGGAAACTCTCTTACTATATTGGCCTCGACTACCGGGTGGAAATATTTGGGTGGTACCTTCCCAGCTGGTTTATCGCTGGTGTGCCCTAAACAAGGCGTTGTTCCAGAAATCATGATTATCTGTCTGTGATGTTATCGGGTGGAAACATTTGGTAACACTATATGTCTGGGTATTAGAGCGTACATGGCCACTAAAATTGAATAATTGACACATGCTCAATTGTTTTATCTGCTCTGTTCTGAACTGTTTATTCTGAATATATATATTGTCATCTACTTTATATATATTACTTAAAATTCCTATCTTTATGTATATACTTTATGTTCTAAAATGAATAGGTATCAATTTTTTGAAAAACCCTGGAATGTCTGGAGATTGAATCTCATTCGGCTTTTAGCTGACGTTGTATAAATAACCATTTTTTAGGAAATAATTAAGCTCGTGGATGGAATGAAAAAGGACTATGTTGAAGATTTAGCTTTTAAAGCTCTTTTTGTTACCTTAAGTAGAAGTTTGTTTAATTAGATAGAGCATATTTAGCTCTTTGTGTCAAGTTGTAACTCGTTGATATTTTAATACAAATGAAGTTCCCTTTAGAAAGCTCTGATGATGTAATTCCTTCACTTTCAGTATTTTACGATTCATAACTATGTGATTATACTTCCGCTACATATATTTTAAAAGAAAAATTTTAAGGCCAGAATATTGGATGCCTTGGTGGCATGTCAAGACACTCGTTCCCTACTATTTTCGGGTCGGGTTCGTGACATATTAAGCTCCCAAGAGTTAGTTAGAGGTTTACCCTAAATAAAAATTTATTGAAACATAATTTGTAGTCCCTGTCAGGTTAGGAAAACAAGTAATGTTCCTCATAAGAAAATTAAGGATATTGTGATTTCAAAGCCACTAGAACTTCTCTACATGGACCTTATGGTCCCCTCGCATACTGTGAGCCTTTGTGGTAATAGTTACATTATTGTCATTGAGGATGATTTCACATGGTATACTTGGGAAGCTTTTACAAAAAATAAATCGGACACATTTTAAAAATTTCTCCAAATCCTTTTAAAAATAGAAAATGAAGAGTATACCCAAGTATCACGTATCAAAAGAAAAAGAGGTGGGGAGTTCAAATAGACTGGAGTAGTACAATATTATTTTGGTAATCGATATCAACATGAGTTTAATGCTCCCAAAACTCCACAGAAAAATGGTATTGTTGAAAGGAAAAATCGAACAATCCAAGACATGGCTTGGGTGATGTTACATGCCAAAAGTCTACCAAAATATCTTTGGGTTGAGGCAGTCTAGATAGCGTGTCACTTTATTATTCATGTTTACCTTTGGAAGAATGCAAAATATACTTCATATGAAGTTTGGTACAATAAAAAATCTAATTTGAAATACTTTAGGACCTTTGAGAGTATTTATTATATTTGCAAAGATAGGGAACACCTTTCAAAATATGACTCCAGAGGTGATAAAGGAATGTTTCTTGGATATTCCCAAAACAGTAGAGCTTATTGCGTCTATAATTTTCGTACTAAAGATCTTATGCAATCAATCAATGTATTTGTTAATAACACTGCCCGTGGGAATGATAGTACTGGATCAATTATAGTAAATGAGTCAGAAAATGTTTTTGAAATACATTCACCTCAAATAACTGACTCACTGTCAAAAATTCCCTGAGGTACTAACCTGGGTTTCTAAAGACCATACCCTTTAGAAGTTAGTTTGTATCATTGAGGAGACTGTGAGAATAAGATCACAATATCAAAATATGGATAACACAATATCAAAATATGGCTAACTCTGCATGCTTTGTTTCTCAAGTAGAACCAAAGAATACAAATGATGCCTTTAATTAATCTTACTAGATTGATGCCATATAAGATGAATTATCCCAGTTTAGGAGTCATGATGTTTGGTATCTTATTCCCCGGCTAGAAAATAAAAAGGTTATCGGTACCCGTTGGGTTTTTAAAACCAAAATGGATGAATCAGGGGTAATCATTAGAAACAAGTCCAAATTGGTCACGTAAGGATATTCTCAGATTGAGATAATATACTTTGAAGAGACTTTTGCTCCAGTTGCTAGGGTTGATTATGTTCGCCTCCTCCTTGCGGTAGCGTGTCACTTGCAATTTAAACTTTTCAAGTGGATGTTAAGTCCGATCTTTTGAATAGTATTCTAGTTAAGGAGGTATACGTAGCACATCCTAAGGGCTTTATTCCATCTTAATCGAACCACATCTTCCTATTGAAGAAGGCTTTATATGGATTAAAGCGAGCCCTTTGGCCCTGGTACGAATGCCTCTCGACCGTTTTATCCAATAAAGGGTTTAAGCATGGCAGCAATGACCATACATTATTTTTTCATAAAATAAATAACGAGGTTATGATCGTAAAAATTTATGTTCACGCCATTTTTTTTTGTTCAAATTCCTAGTAAAAAGTTTTTATTTTTCTAAAATTATGCATGGGGAGTTCTAAATGTCACTTATATGGGATTGACAATACTTTTTGGGTTTGTAAGTAAAACAGATGATTAATGGTCTTTTTATTTCTCAAACTTAATATGTGAATGATTTGATTAAGAAATTTGGTTTAGATAATGTGAAAATCGCATGAACTCCCATGAATGCCACATCTAATATATTTAAAGATGACAATGGGAAAAATGTTGACCTGGTCTTTTATGCAAGCATGATAGGTAGCCTACTATATCTGACTACATACAGACCTGATATTATGTATGTCATATGTATATGCGCACGTTATCAATGTGCACCTAAAGAGTCCCATTTACTATGCGTTAAACATATCATTAAGTATGTTAACAACACTCTAGAGTATGGTATTTGGTACATTAAGAATACATCTAGCACTATAGTTTGTTACACTGATGCTAATTGGGCAGGGTACTCCGACAATAGTAAGAATACCTCTTAAGTATTTAAATAATTACACATTATGCATTTTAGGTATTTAAATAATTTTTTTGTATTTTACAAATGTTTGAAATATTTTTTTAGATTTAATTTGGATTTAAAATAAATTCTTTTCATTTAATTAAACATTTTATAATTGATTTTAAAATATTTAAGGGAGCAATTACAATTTACAGAAGTTTTACACTGTCGATTAAGTGCATGTGTGTATGAATAATATGTGTCCTCCACCTGCTTTGTCATGATTGGCTACACATGTGTTTGTTTACACTCATATTCTTTACACTCATATTCTTTGCACATAGCTAGTTAATAGGTCAAGGTTATTGTTCGGAGTTGAGACGATCCAAGTGTTACCCTTATGAACCAATCACAACCTTGACCTATTAACTAGCTATAACATGTTATGCTTAAACATTATGCATCATTTCCCGCCATAAGATCATTGGTAAGCGGCCAGTTGAATGCAAGCTGTTGGTTTAATCGAATTCTTCATGACTCTTTTTCTCGCCCTATAAATTAACCCACCATCTTTGAGCCTGAAGTTTTTTGCTCAGTTTAGAAAGGGAGAGAAAATAAAGAGAGATGGGAGGTTAAAGAGAGAAAATATTTTTGAGATAAAAACCAGTTAGAAAATCAGAGAGGAAATGTTTTCCTAAGTGAGAAAGTTTGAAAAAACATAGAGAAATCCTTTTGAGAGTTTTCAAATGTATAGGTTTTTCAAATTTAAGTCATAGATTGAGAGTTTAGCCATTTTAACTCCTTACTAGTCTTGTTCTTCCTCAAACACCTTTCGCAGTGTTTGAGTCTTGATTTTTTTTATTTATAGAATAAAAAATCTAACATAGTGAAACATTTGCACACATGCAGTGATAATTATTTTTGGAAATATTTGTCTTAAAACTTTTTCGAAATAATTTTTTACAAATTTGATATTTCTATTAGGATCTCATTTTCATATGCTATAGATTCTTTCAAATCCATACTACTTTAGATAAAAGATAACACATATTAGAAAATGACTTTGGTTTTAGACTGGGTTATTTTTGAAAACTTGATTTTATAGTTTGTGAAAAAAAAAATCTTTTATATATTCTATTAGATCTATTTTTTAACGATCTTACTATATCTAGGCTTTTAAGAGATAATTTGATATATTGTGCTTAGATTTGTTCATTTAGACTAGTATTGTAATATGTTAGGATGATTTGTAATATAAGTGTGTGAGTGATCTTGCATGTTCATATATATTAGTACACACCACTTAGACTATCTCACACACTTCATGTAGTTAAAGTGAGGTCATTTCTTGGAGAACCTGATAAATAAAACTATAGGATTAAAGGTTGAAAGGCTTGCTGGATCATAAAGATTACCTAAGTGTTGAAGCTCTAAGTTTAGGTATAATTTCTTTCAGTTTATTTAGTCATATCTCATGCGTGTAATTATTAAGCTTATTCATGGATTTAGTGGATCTTTTATTTTGTGGCGTAGAGGTCACTGTGGATGTTTTCCCTAACTTTGTCATTTTACCACATTAAAATCTGTGTGAAGAAACTCTTAATGATCTTAACTCTTACTTTCTTCTTAACCTAACTTAGGTTTGTTAGAGTTTAATTTCTTAATACTTTGTTACCAAAGATTTTAAATATCAAATCTAGTTTACTCTTTCTGATTTAACACATCTTGTGGCAAATCTTGATTTACAAATATTATTTTCCTCAACAAGCTTTTCGAATTCTCAATCTTTCCTTTAACTTTTTTCTAAATTAAATTGAGTTATTTCACACAGTGAACAACTCACACTATTCTGAAAAACTAAATGTTTTTCAGACTTGGTATGTAATATTATAAAAGTTTCAGCCACAGTTCAGACTAAGGCTCCAGAAGAGCCTCTGTGAAGTTTTTATTTGGTACCCTCCCATACATATGCGATGAGTGATATATAAAAGCAATTACTGAAGAAAATTCCTTCGTTTTACGGGCATAAAAATACATAGGTACCATATTGAAATAAATAATGAAAAGTAATTTTACATTACTTCTAAGGTTGGAAGCCATAAACTTAGACAAGTAAACAATCACTTCATTATTCACGGGGTTATATTATGCATAATTTATTGATGTATAATTGCACTGTTGTTGTGAGCCTGAATTTTCATGGTTCAATTAGGTGATATTATACAATAACCATTTCGATCTCCTCATTTTCATAAGCCTTTGAAATTGAGAATGATATCCTTTATTTTTTTTACAAATATTTCTGATTTTAATTAATTTTAATTTTAATATCTCATTGGTATATATATGGTTCTTATGATTCACATTATATTAAACCATTGGTGAATATAGTGTTATCACAAATTTTAGAAAAGTTTATTTTTTATGAGACATTATTCCCGTCATTAGGGGGACAGAATGTACATAAAGTACAAATTGTTCCTGAAGAATGGTTTCTTCCTCAAGAATATATTGGCCAAAATGATATAAACCCACCTACTATAAATTAATGTTGGCAAAGAATATATTGGCCAAAATGAGAAAATGTCATGATGACATAATTCGAGTATCTTAATATGCATGGTGTATTTGGATTATAGCACAACCCCTGTGAGATATTAACCCTGAAGGTTATGAATGGATGTTTATAGGAAGGGGAAGTGATATACTAGCTAAAAACCGTACAACTTGTGGCACATGGTTTCTTATAGAAACCATTAATTGATTATATACAAATATACCATCCCGTTACAGATGTAAATACTTTTCAGATATCTGACTAACTTAGCAGTTTTAAAAAATATTATATAACACTCATGAATGTTATAATTGCTTTTGTATATGGCATAAAGACAAATAATACATATAAAATCCTATAAGGGTTTTCTTTGACTGAAGAAAAGATAAGGAGTATGTACTCAAATACACTAAGACGTTCATTGTGTAGTAGGCAATTCAGAACGATATAAGTACAACCTTCTTTGTAAATATTTGTCTAAGAAAGGGCATTGAAGCAATCATATGTGTCAATGTGCCATTATACAAATATCCTTAAAAGGATGTGATCCTGAAGAGATCAAAGATCTATAATAATTTTGGTTAAGAAATAATCCATTAATCAAATGGATTGAAAAGTCCTACAAATTCTTTAGCATATATTGAGAACACCATTTTGTATACCTTTGGTCTGATATTTGGATATTAAAATATCCATGTCATCCGAAAGAGGATGACAAATATAAATTTTGTCCACTAGTACTATATTTTCGTGTTATTACTGCGTTGTTAAAATGGTCCAGAAACACCACACCTTTACGCAATTAATATATTTCTATACATTACACAATGCATGATACCAGACATAATATTTGCAGTCAATCTCTTGTCATGAAATAATTATTATTAACTTGCTAAGCATGGGGATAATTTTAATCATATTATGTGATATTTTTATATCTAACCATATGTGTCTAGTTAGTTATAGATATAGGTTATCTATAAAATGCTCCCAAGGAACAATCAAAGAACTTCTGACTTGTCTCAAACAATATATGTTCCTGCTAAAATTTATGAAGACAATGGTGCTTGTATATCTCAAACTCAAAATGGGTATATTGAGGGAGATATGACCAACACGCTTCAGTTCATCTACATACGTGTAATCATAAAGAGTTATGCAATACATAAATTCCATAAGAGTTATGTTACTGAAGTCAGATAGATCCGATAACGTGACATGTTCATCCTTCTTCACCCAAGTCTTATGGAAGTCGAGCTTCTGAAGAAAAATAAAATTGAAGTAACAACCTATCAAATTTATTCACCGAGTCAAAGAAACATTTCAGAAGGTTGTGTATTAGATAAAAATGGATCGACTCAAATATCAGAGAATTGACATAGTCAGGGGGAGTATCAAATCAGAGGAAGAATTTTATTAGGGGAGAATCGAAGAACACAATATTTCAAATATATGCGCATTGTACTCTTTTTTCTTTAACTATTTTTTTCCTATGGGGTTTTCCTATTAAAGGTTTTAATTAGGCGACACTAAGTGCATCCAATACTAATTCCATGATCACAAAAATTATACTTTTTTCCTTCACTTTGATTTCTTACCACTGGATTTTTCCATAGTAAGGTTTTAATGAGGTAAGAATCATCGAATTATGGAACTAGTATGCATCCAATAGGGAGTCTTATAAAATATATATTTGATGGATGTCCACTGGTATTTCACAATTATTAAAAGGTCTATTGGGATACTTTATTTTGTACTATAAATAGGGACATGCCTCTTGAATATTGACATACCAATAAAATGACAAGTTATCTCCCTCTAAATTTTCTATGTGTCCGTTTTATTTTATAACACTCTTTGAATAAAGCCATCATTTTTGTTTTGTAGTAAATAAAAAAGTATTACAGTTATAGATTAAAAAAAATGTGAAGAAAAAATACCAAGCAAGAGTTGATTTCACAACTTCTCAATTTACGCATGATCAGATCACCAACTTGACTAAACACCCATTTACAATACATAAGAATTGTTTTGTGTGTGTGTGTGTGCGCGCGCGCACGCGTGTGCTCTCTCTCTCTCTCTCTCTCTCTCTCTCACACACACACACACACACAAAGGATTTTGGTTCCCCTGAAATCACTCGCCTTCCCCATGGGCGGGCCCTGTCAGCATTACATTGATAAAATAATACTCCATATGTCCTAAAATAATAGTCCATATATTTTTTTGTATAGTTTAATGATACATTCAATCAATGGTCAATATCAAAAATTATTTACTAGGTCCATTAACTAAAAAATTTCTTAAAAGTCTATTTATATATGATGAGTCAAAGTGATAATCTTGTTATTATCTTAAATCCATAAACTTTTTAATTAATTAACGATAAGTCCATATGATACAGTTACACTTATTAATATAGGTATAATTGCAATTGTAATTCTATCTACAATAATAATTATTATTATATTTAAATTAATAAGCGTAATTGTATATATATTCATTTATCTACATTAATAATTGTAACACACATGGGCCTATTGAAAAAATATTTTTAGCTTGTCCTTATCGTTAATTTATCAAGAGTCTAAGTATTTATTGTAAAATTATTTTCAAGAACACCATAATATTAATCATTGATACATTATCTTGGATCTTCATGATAATCACATATAATCATTATGCGGAACATAAAATGGTATTAAAATAGCATACCTCCATCAAGTCACAACTAGAAAGATTGATGGAGCAGTCAACCTTAATGATGTCTGATCGGGCCGAATTTTGGAACATGGTTTCATCTTTTATATGATAAGAACATACTCCAATTTCAACGCATTCCAATTGTTATCTTTTCTTGTATAACCAATACACTATTTCAAAATTTACTCTCCTTGAGAATTTATATTTCTCTCCCTTTCCTATAATTTCATTATGTTGTCTTTTAGTGGCTAAATAATGGAAATCAATCACTTATTTATAGGCAGGGAAGTGACCCAAATCTCCAATAGTCACTTAACATCAACCGTCCATCAAGGTAGATGCCCAAGAGTTCTTTTGACTTTTTGTATTTGGAGTACCCTTTCATTAACCAAAGTGACTCTTAGTATTAATATAATTATGGAGCACATAATGTAGAATTATATAAAATAATTCTAACAGTCTCCCATTTGATCCATAATTATCCCAAAGTACGCAATAATCTTTTAGTCATCCTTAAATAGTTTTAAATAAACATCTTCATCAAACAACTCATTAATGCGAGTCATAGCGCTCACACTCTAATTCAAGAGCATGATCGCTTCCATGTACCACAACATTAACAACTCATCCAATAAGGTATATAAATAGGGTTATTCAATAATGGTCCAATAATGTCACTATATGATATCATATGGTAGTGTCAAAATAAGCACTAAAAAATCCTCCACATAAATATTCTATCGGCTATACATTAAGACTCGTATGTTAACCATGCTTCATTAATGTCTTTCATGATAGCCCAATCATGTGGATGTTCTATGTTAACACTTGTACAAATGTGTTAAATGACACTTGTTTCAGAATTTTTTCTTTAAAAGGTATTTACATTGAATGTGCTTAGTTACTCACATAACACCTAATGTATCTTAATAAAGAAGATTGCAATGATAGTATAATAATATTTCAGCAACTTGGCAATAGCGTCGATAACTCCAAGTCCAGAAATATAAATTACGTTTCCATAATCAATAAGTTGTAGCATCAAAGCATGCTACAAATTCAGATTTCCATAATAGTCAATGGATTGTGTTGCACTACTTCATTATATTGGTCGTTAAACCAAAATAAATATAAGTATATAAGAGTGAACTTCATATTTTCCATAAAACGAGTAAATATGAGTTGTAATAACTGATCCACTACACAAAAATGGGTAAATTGGCACCCTTCCAGCACTTAGCCTTGTCATGGTCAATGACCGTGACAACAAACACGCGTTTTGTGTCACGGTCATTGACCGCGACAAGGCCGTGACAAAGGATTGTCACGATCAATGATCGTGACACGATCGTGACAAATGTCGCAGTAAAAAAACCCTTTCCCCTTCTTTTTTCTCCCGATGTTTCTTCCCTCCCTTTCTCTCTCTCTCTCTACGCTGCACTCTCTCTCTCTCTCTCTCTCTCTACTTTCAGGTTACTTTCTTTCTCTCTCTCTTCCATTTATATATATGTGTGTGTGTATATATATATGTGTGTGTGTATATATATGTGCGTATGTGTGTGCATGTGTGGTGGGTGGGGGTGGGGCAGGGTGGGGGTGGGGGTAGGGGTAGGTGTAGGGGGTGGGGTAGGGTAGGGGGCTGTGTGTGTGTGTGTGTGCGTGTGTGGTGGGTGGGGGTGGGGAGGGGGTGGGTCAGGGTGGGGGTAGGGGGTGGGGCAGGGTGGGGGGGCTGTTTGTGTGTGTGTGTGGTGGGTGTGCGTGTGCTTGTGTGAGGTGGGTGGGGGTGGGGAGGGGGCAGGGATGGGTGGGTGGGTGGGTGGTGGGGTAGGTGTGGGGGGTTGCATGTGTGTGTGTGTGTATGTGCGCGTGTGTGTAGTGTGCGCGTTTGAGCGTAATGTCCCTTGTAAACGAATTGATTGATTGTCCCTCATTGTAAATTAGTAAATTAATATATGATTAATTATGAAAGTAGGATTGCCCCTCATTGTAAATTAGTAAATTAATAATTATATACTTTAATTATTAGTTTAATTGATGAAAATAATTAATTGAGTAGATGAATTAGAAGTAGTATGGGATACACATTTGTTGTTGACATTGTTGTTGGATTATAGTGGATCGATGTTGGGTTGGTTAATTTTAAAAGTGGCATGACCACTGGATTATTGTCCATATAGGGGTGGGATTTTTCAACTTTTTTTGAAAATTACTTTGTATATCGAACAATATATATATATATATATAGTATGATAATTAAATGAAACAGACTTGAAATTACATATAGTGCGCATAGAAACTAGCCTTCTAGTTCTTATGTGTACGCATTTAATAGCCCTTAGACTCGTTCGAGAGTCATTACCCCTATAATGAGATCTCTCGAATTGTCCCGTTTGGACAGTTTGGGACTGCATAATTCCTGTATAATATTCTTAGTGGCTTAAAGTTGTTACTTTTGGAGTAATTTCTGCAGTCGTATCCTAATGTTCTCTGGGTACATACTAGATTGACAAGTGTCACTATTATTTCAATTGATCAATTGAAATAACACTCACACTTGCCAATCTATGTCGTGTACTTGGAGAACTACGAGGATATGTTTTCGAATTTTTTTCAAATTGTAACAATGTGCATGAGCTGTTAAGTATATTACAGAAAAATGCGGTCTTGAATGGTATAGGACCACTCACCCTTTAGAGAAAATGGAGGAAATAGAAATTTATAGTATAAATTGAATTTGAATATAAATAAGACATAATTAAATGAAACATACTATAAATTTAAGTTTTGTTTATACTGATCCATGAATATACGCTTCGTACCTTTAATAGGTGATTAGTTGTGGTAGCTGTGATGGGATATTCGAAATACAAAGAGTGGATGGGTGAGACAAATATAATGGGGGATGTGTTTCGCAGAGGTGCTAATGAATTTGTGAAATATGAAAAGAGATGTCATAATGATGAAGAGTTTTCGTGTCCTTATGCTAGGTGTAAGAATGATAATGTGTTTGAGTGGAAAACAGTTGAACTACTTTTGTTAAGATCTGGTATGCAAGATAGTTATCGATTTTGGAGTTTTCACGATGAATTAAAAGTTCCTTTTGTACCCGACCAACCTTCACAATAACCATCAACAAGTAGAATAGATGTAGAAGGGGATGACGTAGATCATAATATGTTAGAGGATTTAGTTGATGATGCGTACGAAGTTTAGATGAGAATGAGGTTACTGATGATGTAGAAGGTTCAAGTCTCATGAAGATATCACGATAAAACTTGATGATGACTACCAAAGTTTGAAATTTATGGCGACCCAACCATTATACTCTGGCTGTGAGAAAGATCAAACAACTTTACATGCCATGGTTGGTTTGCACAGTTTGAAGACGCAGTACGATTTGTTTGGCAATAGCATGATAGGAATTCTGAAATGGGTGAAGAGCTTATTACCCAAGGAGAATACACTTCCAAATAGCTATCCTGTTATGAAGAACAGTTTGAAAGGTTTGGGAATGAGGTTTAAATCGATTCATGCTTGTGTGTATGACTGCATACTGAGTTCGTTGATGATGGTGGTCATGTGATGGGAAAACGAGTGAAATTAACGAGTTTGCAACATGAAGAAGTAGCTCCTTATCTATTTGACACACATGAAGATGTCGAAGAATGGAAAAAGTAAGTTTCGATTATTATAATGTTTAACATTATTTTAGATTATTTTATACATGATTAATTTTGTAATATGCAGAAAATATGAAGCCTGTGAGAACAATAAAAGACAAAAAACAATGGTACAATCAGACAGCGAAATTAGGTTGTGGTTGACACAAGAGGTAATTATAATGAAAATGACCGTTATATAACGTTACATTACACTCAAATTTTACCACTAATATAGTTAATTTATCTATATTCTCAACTCTTAAAGACGAGTGATGCGACATCAAGGCTTGTTCGTCTAGCCACTGGACCCTTGTTCGTGGCACAAGAGTACAAAAAGTATCGATTGAACGGTTACATTTTCGGTGCTAAAGTGTACGAGAAAAGTACATATGTACAGAACTCGGGCATTTCATATAAGGCTCTTACTTTCTTTCGAGCGAGCGCAAAAGATAAAAACCTCGTTGAAGCTTAAATGACTTACTATGGTGTAATCCTAAATATATTTGAATTGGATTATATAAGCTTCAAAGAGGTTGTGTTTTACTGTGACTAGGTAAGAGTTGAGGATAAAAATTCTTGTAAAGTTAATCCTGTCACCAATTTGATCATGGTTGACTTGTCCAAGTTGAAGAGCAACGATTAGGTGAGCGATGAGCCGTTTGTATGTGCATTTCAAAAGATTAACCAAGTGTTTTACTCAGAGTATATCAACAATGAGCCGTGGTCAATTGTCCAACACACGCCAAAGAGTCTAAATAGTAGTGTGGATGACTTGGCTGCTCCTACCGAATATCAATCCATTTTTTATGATAACCTGAATTTCAAATAAATTTTCAATTTGTAATAAATATTCCAATTTGTACCGAAACATCCATTTTTAATGATTTTAATTGATTTTCACTTTATCATTTTCACTCTTGTGTAGTGTGCGTGTATGTAGGCAGTAGGGGTGGGGGTGGGGATATTTCACTCTTGTACATATTATGAGCTAGATGCTGTTGTTTTGGAATTCAAAATCGAGGTGTTTAACAGTAACAATTCATTTTATTTGTAGTAATTGTACATATTTGCATGTCTTCTTTTAATTCATTTTGATATAATCTAATAACATTTTTTTACAGCAAATGTCTCCTTCGGGTATTAAGGCGGGGATGATGATGCTAGTTATGATGATGTCGTCTGGGCTCGGTGGTAGCAGAGGCGACGAGGGCTCCTCGGCCTCTAGTCTCCCCAAATATGGCAAATTGGGGATGCCCATCGAGAACAAGTCGAGGCTATTAGCAGAATCCTCGAGCTAGTAAAGACGATCATCGGCTCGGAGTACATTAGTTGGAAGGAGGTGCCATATGAGCTCAAGTTAGCTATTTGAGTGGCACTACAAGTAATATATTTATATTTATATTTCAATTTCAATTTCAATTTCAATTTCAATTTCAATTTCATTTTATATTTATATTTATATTTATTTGCAACTAACATTGTATTTATTGGACAGGAACAATTCAACCTGGATCCAAAGCTACGCGATTCCATCTTGGAGCAGTTGAGGGAAAAACACAAGACGTGGAAGAAAAATATGCGGGCCCGGTACTTTAGGAACACATGAGAGTCCCTTATCCAAAGGCGTGAATTCGTCCCGTCGAAGGAGCCGATCTCATTGGCACAATGGCAAAGGTTCATTGACAATGAGATCGAGGAGCGACAATTGGCATCTCGCCAATCGGGAAGGGAAAACTGGGCAAAAAAGACGGACGTGCACTACTCTGGCCAAACGTCTTACGCCGAGGTGGAGCATAGGATGATGGTAAGATTTAATTTTTCTATAACTACATAAAATATATTATTCTGCATTATTTTACTTTGCGGGGCCGACACTAATTTTACTTCATTTTATTTCAGGGGATAGGGAGTGGCCTTAGGGGTAGGCCACACAGGCTCGATACTTATGTGGCTCTTCGAAAGAAGAAGGGGAAGGACAAGGTGTCCCCAAGCATCGCGGCTACGATTATAAGTAATTCGATAGTTTACTTTTTGTTAATTACGTTATAATTTTTTAATTTACTTATTTTACTAATTATGTGCTTTTTGTCGTTTCAAGCAAAGCTTAAGGAAGTGCATGAGTCGTAGTCTGATGCCGACAAGGCATCTTTGTCCACAGACGCACTCAGCCAAGTGCTTGGCTCTGATCACAAGGGGAGGACAAGGGGGATGAGCCTGTGGGTGGCTAAATCTAAGATCATCGAATTGGAGACAAGCGACACCGGGTTGGCTCGAACGGTGGATTCACATAACGCGAAGCTGTCCCATTTAGAGGCGACGGTCCAGGATATGTACTCATTCGTGAAGTGTTCATTGGGCGGAAACTGTAAGGGTTAAGGGAAGGAGAAGGCGGTGCGAGAGGAGGAGGTGTGGGAGGATGAGGACGAGGACGAGGATGTGAACCTCGCTACTTCATCGCCGAGACGTGCGGACTTTGATGATCCACTTCCCTATTTGGCTCCCTTCAACAGACCGATGTCGACACTTGGTTGGCCGAGCGTGTTTATAATGGATATATTTGATGGCCAACGGATAGGGAGGGGGTTGAGGGACCCGAATATCGTCCAGGGGGCACTAGTTCATGGACGTGAGCTTCAAGACATCGAGTCCAGGGTACGCATGTGATGCTGGGGAAGGAGAACTCCCAATTGTGGTTGCGCGAACAATGCGGCACGACGTATATTAGTGAATGGGTCAATTCGTCTATCATATGGCCTACTCACATCCTCAGCGTTAACCATACCCCAGACATTTAGTGACATTGATTTAAGTTTGAATTGAATTGTTTTAAATTATTACATTTGAATTATATTTAGATTATATGGTGATGCATATTCTCTCTATTTTGAATGTATATTTTACATTATCTCTATTTTATTTGGATATATGATGTTTGAACAGTTACAGATTTTCTATAACAGGTACAAATATACTGCCCAACAGAATTTTTTTCAATTCTACCCAGAATTATCACGGTCATTGACCATGATAAGTCCTTGACAAAAAACTTATCACGGTCCTTGACCGTGACAAATATTATCGCGGTAAAGGACCGTGACACGACCGTGAAAATTCTAATGAACTTGTTATGGTCAATGACCGTGACAAAAAAAATTGTCTCGCCTAGAATTGTCACGGTCATTGACGTTGACATGCTGAAGTTGTCAAGGTCAATAATCGTGATAATTCGGCAGATTTGGTGTAGTGATCGTACAAAAATAAACAATCAACTTTAATGTGAGCATATTATCTTTTAGTATCTCATAACTTTATCCATTATATATTGAAAATTCATGTAACATTTTGTTTCTCTACTTTACAATAAATTGAATATGTAAACTTACTCCCACTGATCATAAGTTGTATAAATAAAATATACAATGATTAGAAAATATATAATTGTATCACTTCTAAAAATACCATAGGTGGAAAACTTAGTTAAGTTTATAAAATCATTTCTATATAACATGTGTAAAATATCATAAGAATAATAGTTTTCACATACACTAAATGTAACTCTCTTCATAATGAGTTACTCATCTCATAAGAATTTTATATCCTTGAAAAAAATGACGTACTTGGAAAAGGTGAGAACATTCATTTATAACCTTTTTCTCATTATACATAAAATATTTGACTACAATTTAACTTTATTCATTTAATTACAATTAACATGGTGCTTGGTCTTGATGACCTCTTCATACTCAGCTTAAATATAATTCGATGAGATCTCGTAGTCCAGTAAGTTTAATTCTTATGATTTGCGAAAAAAAATCAAATATTTATCTATCCTTTTACCAAATTCATATTCATGTAGATACACCACATAATCATTTAGGATAGTTGATTCGTCCCAAATCATAACACTCATTACCCTCGAACTTAGGCATTTTAGCCCCCTTGGGTACTTTAATGTCTATAATTATGCTCGTTAATCAGACAACCTCCATTTTATATGCTAACATATTATTTGAGGTATAATTGAGATTTTATAGGTATTAAAGTGCTTAGTACGAAGTTTGGGCGCATTCCGGTAAGGTTTCGTCATTATTCGCACGTTAGGGGCATTTTTGTAATTTCACACTTCAGGATTTTTGCCCAAAACATGGAATTTGTAGCTCTCAGGCCAAGCTTCATGTGGCCGCAAAAGGTGCTCGAATCGGAGTCTGAACGAAGGAAACACGGACCTTTAATCGGAAAAGAATTATAAGAAAAATAACAATTTCATAAATTCCTTCCCTGTCCCTTTTCACTTTTATTAACAATTTCATAAATTCTCTCCATGTCCCTAACTCATTTTTTGTAGCAAACTCATCTCAGATATGGCGATTTTGGTTCTTAGCTCGGGTTTTGCTCGAGTTTTGGGTTCGTCTCAAATTGAGGACTTTGGTCCGAAATTAGAGCGTGATTATTAACCACAATCGCAAATGGGTCTTGGACATGTGAAAATTGGAGGTTTTTATTGGCGATTAATGGAGGTGTGGAGTTCTTGATTTTTACCCGAAATGGGTCTTGGGTTGATTGCTGCTGCCATTGGTGCGTGTGATTTGATTGTTACCATAGGAGGCTTCGGCTAGGTGGTGGCAGCCATGGTGCCATGGTGGTCTTGATTTAGGTCCGTAAATGGGTCTCGGCATAGGATTGCACCATATGGGTTTTGGTTGTTGCGATATGGGTTGTCCTGAGCAGCGCGATCGACAATCCTAGCCATGGCGGTCAACCGGGTTTTTCATTTAAGCCTTGAGTCTGAGGCAATGTGCTCCTCCCTTTTGCAGTGTCGACCGTCCAATTCCCCTATTTTTACCCGACTTTGTTGTGTCACCCTCTTTTTCATTTTTATTTTATTTTCTTTCTTAATTTAGGAGACTTATCCCCCTTTTATTTCTTTTTCCTTTCCTTTTTGTTTTCTTTATCTAACTTAGTATAAAAGGGAGACATATCTCATTTTTAGGATATCTTGTGATAATATATTTTTTAGGTTTGTTTTCTTTGGGAGATAGGGTTTGGAGATTCTTAGGTGTGCCATGTTCTACCTCCGAGGGTTTGCTCGTATAGAGGGGTTTGCCCTTCAAGGTTGTGTAGAAAACTATTCATTATCTCTTCCATCAATCCAAAACTCCATTGTTTATATTTATTTAATTCTTACTCTTATTTACAAGCTTTCTAGTGTAGATTTAATGTTTTCCATTTACTTCATGCCTAGATAATTATTTGTTGTTTCTTATTTAATTAAATAACTTTAATTAATTAGTTAACTTTAATTAATGTTGTTTATCATTCTTAGTGGATAGTTTAATGTCGGGTTGCTTTGCTTTGGTGATGGAGTTTTACGTGTTTATTTCGAGTGGGTTGTCCTAATTATTATGCCTAGGAGATTTAACGGGTTATATCAGGTATGCTCCGTATTTACGACCTTGCGTGCGTAATTTTCGGGGTATTTGTTGATGCCAAAATCTTATTAGACTTTTATGCGAATTTAGGGGTGTGACAAATCTTGATTTAACTAAATGTCGAAACGAGACTCAATCTTAATAACTCGTCGACCCATGTTATACTAATTAACTCGGAGTGAGGGATATCCAACGCCATCAATAGTTTTTTATTCCTTTGTTAACGTAGTTTAATTTACACTCGCCTAGATTAATCTTTTGCTTTTGTTATCTGTTCTTTTTAGTTAGCGAAATTATCTTTTACACTTTTATTTAGAAGTATTAAACCAATTAAATTCTAACAATCCGACTCTGTGGATTTTCGATACCCGGACTTGGCCGTTATACTCCCTTTTTGAGTGTAGTATTAAGTTTAGGTTTTTGTATTAAGGCAGTGAACAGAAAATAATGATCGGCGTTTGACACGCGCTGCTTTTCACCCTTAATCAAAATGGTGCCGTTGTCGGGGATGAGTTTGTTTTAGAATTTATTTGATTTAGTATTTCGTAGTATTTTCTTTCTATTTGTATTTTTTTGCTAACATTTTTGCAGGACTTCTACGTTTGAGCGCCAATAACTTCTTGAATTTTTCGTCCATGCATATCTTTGTGGAATTCGCCACTTCGAGCCATCTTTGGGGTAAGCATGTCTTATTCCAATCCTTTCGGTAATCATTATGGCTTTTCTGACTCCATTCCATGGTAGTTGGTAAGTATCTAGATCATCCCATTCCTAAAGAGAAATTGCCCTGCATTATACGGGAGTAAAATGCACCCCGGTGTGATAGTTCGCTCGGGATGTAATATTTCTCTCAAAGGGTGGTACGAGGCCTCTTCCTCACCTACGGCTACACTACCGTGTTGTGACATGTCTCTCTCACTTGCTGACTATGTATCCTTACTTGGTATGCTCGGAGCGTGCTCTGAAGAGTGTCCTAAGAGAGATGTCGGAGTGTTACTTACAGTTGAGTGTGGAGGCGTGGGAGGTGGAACCCAGAATCGTGGAGCGTTTGGAGTGTGAGGGGTATCAGGGTCGTACTCAGCTATTGGGTTTTCGTGAATGTAGGTTGGAGTATTTTGGGGAGTTAGAGTGAGTTCAAGATTTTGTATTAACAAGCTTTTGAGAGATGAAGTACTTTTTTTTGTCGAAGTTTTAGATTAACGGAATCTGACCTACGTTTACCTAATTCCCTGGAAACGACGCCAAAAACTTGGCGCGACTAAGAATGTGTCTCTAAAGTGCGTACTCTCTAGGCTCAAGTGCAAGCCTGTTGCATTAGTCATAAACCCTATAAGTTGGGATCGTCTCCACAGGTAAATAGGACGAGAAAATCGTGACGACGGAAGGACAGGCGGTTAACCCTAACTTGACTCTAAAAATAAATAAAAAGACGATTGAGATGCAAAATAACTAATTAACTAAGTGCAAACTAAATTAAACTACTGTATTAACTATGTGAGGAAAATTAACTAACTAAGAATGACTTAACAAGAATGAAGGGAAAAAAACAGGTTGGGAATACAATCCCCCAAACCCTAGTAAATTTACCGTATAGAATGCTAGAATTTTGAATTAGAAATTTAATTGAACCCAGTCTTTAGTACTCTCAAGCATTACCTATATGAGTTTCAATCCCGCATCATACATAATCAAACAATGAGTAAAGCAGTGTCGCAATACCTACACACACATCATGTCCTTAAACACCACGGCTACCTAGGGTCAACTGAGGTAAAAAGGTCTATGATGGTTGTGACAACTACACAATAAGATTCATTCAAATTTCAATTCAAACCCTAGTTTCTACATGGCTAAATTACATCGGGTTGGGTTCATGCACACCAACCCTTATAAATCTAGCCTAACATGATGCAATTAATTAAAAACATGAATCATACATTGCATGTAATCGAATCAATAAGAAAACTATCTCTAAGCATGTATAAAGGAATTGGAAACCCAGAAAATAAAGAAAGCATGTAAATAAATTAACTACAAGATTAAGAAAGAAAGGAACAAACTTTATTTAAAGAAAACTTGTAAATCAAACAATAAAATTACCTACTTGATGGAGAATTGTTTTCTATGGTTATAAGCTACTCTCCTACCTTCCTCTCTATGAAAAACTAATCAAAACTATATTTTCTAAGTCATTATAAAGATACAAATACGTTTTAGAAGAGTTTGTAACATATTAGAACTCTTTGGAAATTCAAGTGAAAATTCGCGCATCAGGTACCCCAAACCAGTTCTGCATATACCCCGAACCAGTTCATTCTGTGTATCTGGGGAACTTGCTGGAAATTCAACACTTAGAAATATTTTCATGCTTTCATCTTTTCTTTCTTGGATTTTTTCTCAACTTCAAATGATCATAACTCCTTAATCGTAGTTCGAATTTGGGTGTCGTTTCTTTCCAGTGTTATCGTTGTTCCGAGATCTTCAGCTTTCCAATTTCCCCCACCTCCAGGATCAGGCTGAAGAATTACAAAAATGCCCTTGAACTTGACTTCCTATCCTTTCTATCATTGTTTCGATTTCTCTTTCGCACTGCTTGCATACTTTACATGTAAAACACAAAACAAGAAATACTTGCCAACGAAGGTTAGTAGCATAATTACGAGTTAAATCCATATCAATTGCACCACTCGGGTTCACAAAGGTACCGAAATTAAGGAGATAAATATACAAAATTTATGCCCGATCAATTAGCTTTCGATGAGCTAAAGGACAAGTTAACATCTACACCCGTACTTGCTTTGCCGAGGGGAGGACTGGAGTATCGGGTCTATACCAAAACATCCTTACAGAGACTTGGGGGTGTGCTATAGCAGGAGGAGAGGGCTATAACTTATACGTCAAGGTATCTAAAGCCCATGAGAGAAATTATCCCACTCACGACCTAGAGTTAGCAGCGATCATTTTTGCCTTGAGGATATGGATGAACTATCTTCTGGGAGAGCAGTTTACTCTATTCACGAATCATAAGTCAATTTAGTATCTCTTCACACATAAGGATCTGAATATGAGGCGGAGGTGGTGGCTAGAATTCATGAAAGACTACCAGTTTAACATCCAGTATCATCCTATTAAGGTTAATGTGGTGGCAGATGTGTTGAGCCGGAGGCCTACAAGGGAGATTTCAGAGGTTTGGAAAGAGAATTGCAGAGAGCTTCGGCATGATAATGATATTTCCAGGACGTGTATGTCAACTTTATCCATCACTCCAAAGATCATGAGGGCACGGGCGGAGGGCCAGATCCTCCGGAATAGAGTGCGTCAGCTACTGCTCGAGGGAGCAGAGGGTTATTCGGTCAGTTTATAGGGAGGCCTATTCTTTAATGGGAGGTTGAGTGTGCCGAAAGATGAGAATTTAAGGCACGTTATTATGACAGCGTCCCATGGTTCGAAATTTTTGGTACATCCCGATGGGGATAAAATGTACTAGGATATGAGGAGGTAGTATTGGTGGGCAGGAATGAAACAGGACATAGCAGAGTTCGTCTCGAAATGTACCACTTGCTAGATAGTGAAAGTTGATCGTCAGAGACCTTCAGGGATGCTACAACCACTGTAGATTACCGTGTGGAAGTAGGAGAGCATCTCTATAGACTTCATTACCGGGTTGCCTACATCCTAGAGTGGTCACGACTCTATATGGGTAATTGTGGATTGATTGACCAAGGTAGCCCACTTCTTACCGGTTCGCACAGACTTTGAGACAATGCGTTACGCACAACTATTCCTAGCAAACATAGTTAAGCTGCACGGGGTGCCAGTTAATATTGTGTCTGACAGAGACAAGGTTTTCGTGGCCCATTTCTGGCAGAGCTTTCAGGAGGTTATGGGCACAGAGTTACGGTTAAGTACCGCCTATCATCCACAGACACATAGGAGACTGAGAGAGTAAATCAGATACTGGAAGACATGCTAAGGATGTGCATTTTATACTTTGGGGGAGGATGGGAGCGATATCTTCCTTTGGAAGAGTTCGCGTATAACATCTCTTACCAGTTTACGATTGGCATGGCACCGTTCGAGGTACTGTATGGGACACCTTATCGTTCACCCACCTGTTGGTTAGAAGTGGGGGACAAAAAGTTATTGGGTCCGGAGACTGTCTAGGAGACGACTGTCAATATAGAGCTAATTCGGGGATGAATTCGGATAGGTCGGGATAGGCAAAAGAGTTATGTTGATGCTTTATGGAGACATGTGGAGTTGGAGGTCGGGGATTAGGTATTGGTCCGGGTGTCCCCTATGAAAAGGGTGATGAGGTTTGGTAAGAAGGGTAAATTAGCGTTGAGGTACATAGGATTCTTCTCTATTATTGAGAGGGTGGGATCGGTAGATTATAGACTGGGTTTTCCAGAGCTCCTTCAGCAGATACACGACGTGTTCCATGTGGCATCGCTGAAGAAATATCGAAGGAGCGAGAGGGCCTTCTAGCATATTCCACTCGAGGAAATTGACTTACAGCCAGACATCTCGTATGAGGAGAGACTGGTAACTATTCTGGACCATAGTGAGCGCAAGCTGTAAGGTTGTTCCATTAGTGAGAGTACAGTGGGGTCATCACAGCCTCGATGAGTCTACCTGGGAGCGAGAGGAGGATATGCGGGAGCGGTATCCAGAGTTATTCACCGTAGGTACGACCTAATTTCGAGGAAGAAATTCCTTTGTAGGGGGAGTACATAACACCCCATATTTTTATGCATTTAAAAATTAATTAATTCGGGCAAAAATTTAAATTACTTGCGTGTCGTAATTTAATGGAATTAATTATGGAAATATTAATATAAATATTAATCGAAAGAATAAATGGTTAATATTTATGGGAATTAAATTACTAAGTGAATAATAATAATTATTTACGTCATAAGTGTATTAGTAACGTGGGATTTACTTATCTCAGTCCGGAGTCGGTTATAGACTAAGTTAGGTGTGAGATAAGAAATTATGTAAATTACTTCAAATGCCAATTATGAGTGCACGGTTGAGTCCGTATGGGCCAAGTTAGTCGGACTAGAGTATCCGAGGTAGTAAATGGGTCTTGGGGTGTTTTTAGGTATAGTCGGGCCCATACGGGGGTATTTGGGTCACTCGGACTTGGCCCATTAGGCTAAAAATGAGATTTAAATTTAATACCTAATTTGGGAGAAAAGGAAAATGGCAGAAAATATAAGAGAGAACCTAGGGTATTAAGAGGAACCCATAGAGAGTGGTTACACTGCAAATTGGGGTAATTTGGAGATAAGACAAGGAACTAATTATGAGTTCATCATCAAGCTTGCAAAGTACACCGTCGGATCAGACCCTACGAACCCAAAAGGCAAGTGGTTATCTTGCTGTGATATTAATTGATGTTATTCAATTCATATTTTTGTGATGTGGAAATTAGAAATTCGTTTTGGGTACAAAGGGGTACAAAACGAGGTTTTTGTAAAAGGAATACTTAAATAAGATTCAATGTGGGAATTAATTGTGTGACATGGTTCTGTGATGATATTTTATTTACATGGGAAAATCCCAATAGTAATTATGGACAAATTTGGGGTAATTAGATGAGATTGGAACCTAATGAGTAAAAACCCAAAAATTTCCCCAAATCAGAAACGTAGAAATTGCGAGATTTAAATTTATGTTTAAGATTCTATGAGAGGCACTGATCATGTTCTTATATAGTTATGATGTTGATTTTGATTGGGTTGGACGAAGAAAAAGGTTAGGAATCGGAGAATTTTGTTAATAGGGGAAACAACAAGGCGTAGAAGACGACCACCTGTTCGATCGATCGATTGACGATTTGGGGTCGATCGATCGACCCTTCAGGTTTTTCGGTAGTTTGGCGTAGGGATTTATATGGGTAAAATTTTTAGATGCAATTTTCCCATAATATAATTAAGAGGAAAAAATTAATTATGGGAGTTAATTATTAACAATTATAAAGGAATATAATTGGGAGTTGTGGGGGAATTAAGGATGACACATTTCGAATGAATTTTGAGAAATAAATTCTGAAAGAATAAATAACGGACTCGGTGAATAAGTTCGGATATGGTAGTAGGGTGACACTACTCATTTAAATTAATTATTGATGAAAACTAATTACTTTCGAGTCGGGGATTAGACTCGGGTAATATATTAACCTCGGGCCACGAGAGCGAGTTCGAGTATAGTGGTTGGGCGATAACAAGATAATTAAATTAATTAATAATGAGAGTTGGACCATAAACTCAAGATATACTACAGGCTAGTGTTACGGACTTAGTACGCGGTAAAACCGGGATATTTTATATATATATATATATATATATATCAGTAACTGGATATTACTAGAATATATACTCTAGTGCTATCAATGGGAGGTTACGCGTAGTGGGTGAATCCCCTAGCTTGAGGAGTAGGGCGAGTATATCCCCAGGCCATAGCGTTCGTTATATGGGTGAGGGGCTTATCTCACTTTCAGG
This sequence comes from Sambucus nigra, assembly GCA_949130495.1. Lineage (NCBI taxonomy): Eukaryota > Viridiplantae > Streptophyta > Magnoliopsida > Dipsacales > Adoxaceae > Sambucus > Sambucus nigra. Next base: position 311,524,841 of record OX422218.1, on the reverse strand, counting down.
GAAGGAATATGACCATCTCCATTATGTTTATATTTTTGGCCAAGTTAGTGAGCGATTCTAACTTAGGGTAACTAGGTTATGCGAGTACACCTACTAGGATACCACTTTAGAGAATACATCCGGTGAATTATTACTCGGGAGGATGGCTATTATTTATATTCAACATATGTGCGAATGTTGTAATATAGTTATACGTATATAATGGGATAAATAATTATATGCAGGGAATTTAATACATTATGTGAATTGTATTATGAGTATAACGGGTGTTAAAGTTATATAAATTTAAGATGGAAAATGACTTAATTAAGTTAGTGCTAGTAATAACTTATAAATTATATATTTAAGCATACTCGGTTAGAGTAGGGTGGTTAGAGAGGGTTATATCGATTATCTAGTTATGGGGCAGAGAACTAGGGGAGATATAAAGTGACGTTAGGTGTGCACATTAGAGGAAGGGTGAGGATGTCCTCAAGGGAGTGCGACACTAACTTTAATATGAAGCGCATAAATGCATTTTATTACTGCAAGTTAATATATTGCTAAATGTTTTCAAAATATTTTGAGTTCTAACCCTTGCTATAAACTATTTTCAAAACCTTTTAGGTGTTCGACCATAGGGACGCCAGACTTGATTCATTCTAGGGATTTCGCTGCTGCAGCATATTTGGATGTTGTAGGATTTGGATATGCGCCTCTATCTCTTCTATGTTTAGAATATGGACTTTATATCAAATACTCGAGCATGTTGCTCACAGTTCTATTTAGTATTCATTTCAGATATGATGATGTTCTTATTATCTGTCTTTACATTTGCATGGGATTTTAGCTGATGGTTTATTCGGCATGGCATTTTATTATTTGTGATAATAGTTTCTATTGGCATGGATTGTGTTAATTTAAATTTCGCAGTTACTGTTATCTTGATCAATAAAGATTAAAATTTGTCATCAGCTTTGAATACTATGTGGTTAGTAATTTTATAAAAATTCGACGGTAATGATAAGGATGGTCCATTTGAGATTCATGTTTAATTAGATATAGGACCGATCACCCGGTATTTCATTGAGCAGGGTGTCACATGACTCTTAGTATTAATATAATTATGGAGCACATAATGTAGAATTATATATATTATACCTCTAATACAATGGTTTTAGAGGTTTTAATATCACTTAATGAACTTTTAATTTACCTATTACCCAAAACTTCTCTCCACGCCTCTACACGGTACGTTTCTCAAGGGTTTTCTTAATTAATCTCATTCCAGGACCTTTAAATTCTTTTCATTTATCTCATGGCGCATCCCTCCCTATTTCCCTTTCTTCTCCTGTTCCACCCTTTCCCATTTTTCCATACAACCAACACTCGAATTTCTTTTCCCTCTAAATTGACCAGCGACTACCCCGCCAGCACTCATGAAACGTCTTCGGTATGACACAACCATTCGTGTGTGTCTCCGGCGAGTGAACCATTCGTCATGAGATAAATTCCGAAATTTATGTCTCCGGCGGCTGAACCATTCAAAATCTCAAGAGGGAGGGGTCAGTCATGAGATAAATCCCTAAAGTTTTGTCTTTGCCTCCGACGATTGAACCATTCGTGTTGCAAGCCCAAATCCATTACCTTCCTAATAATCATTCCACGATTCTGACGGAATTGAGCGGGCACGAGTAGAGAGGGTGTATAATCAATGTGTCCGTAAGCCTTGACTATTTGTGTATGTATTTTCATAAACCCCAAATGTTTGAACTGTATTATTAGAGAGGAACTTCATGAATTTCATTTTATGAACAAATCATGTTGTATTGGTGTGATTGACTGGAATGGAAATGCTGGTGTGAAATGTATTGTATCTGTAGTTACTTTCTATTTCATGGAGAGTTAAACATCTTTTGTTGTGCATATTTAGTATGTTTTTCAATGCCAGGGCCATGTCTCATAAAAGGAGAAGATGGTTATATTGAATGGGTTGAATGTGGTAAAAAAAATTCGTATGTGTGTAGGAATATAGTGGTTACTTAATTGTTTGTCCAACTTTATTTACCGATGCTGAGTTTATTTACCGATGTTGAGTTGTTGTTTAGATTTTAGTTCCTATAGTTAGTTACTCTATAATATAAACTTTAAAGAAAAATTTATAAAATTAAATGTAGTAGCTAGTTAGTCATCCGCTTGATTTACTATTTCAGATTACAAAACTTCTCTGATTGTATTAAAAATATATGTGTTGTAAACAATTTAATAATTTGAGGAGCAACATTATTTTCTTTGAATGATTATGAATTCTTATTTCCATAATTAGTAAAATAATATTTTGTATTTTCTTAAAACAACTAAAAAGGGTTAAAATTGTTTAAATTGCTAATAAAAATTATGTAGAAAAAGTTGTAAAATTTTGATTAACGAGATATTAGGAAATTTTAAAATGATTTCTCTCAAAACTATAAAATATTAGTTCTTCTACCAAATCTCACTATTGTATAGTACATCAAATTATATGATAATATATGATTAGGTATGTGAATGTAAGATATTATTCTGATTCATCTATTTTTTTTATTAATTTAACTTAGTTATTGGTGTAAGTCCAACCTATTAACTACGATCCACGAGAGTATCACAAGGCACACATTTGGTACATAATTCGTTGTCGCGGTTTTCATGTTTCATTAATAAACCGCCGCATTATAAAAAAAGTGTTACAAAAATTTGTATTGTTAAAAAAAGGAAGGTTTCCCATATTAAAAAAAATAGTTGGATGTAGCTTTTTTCTAAAAAAATATTTTGTGTAAAAGTTAGAAAAACAGTCTTTATAAAAAAAATGGACGTATTTTTATTAATTTTTAAAAAATTGTTAAAAAAAACTGTTTTGTGAAAAATTATAAACAACTGTTTTTATAAAAACGTTTATAACGTTTTTATAATAATAAATAAACGGACACTGTTTATAATGTTTTTAAAATGTTACAAAATAACTGTTTTTATGAAAAAATTAGAAAAAACTATTGTTATATATAATAATAAAAAAAATGCCTGTTTATAAAAAAATTGTTTTGTGCTAAAGTTATTTAAAAAATTGTTTTCGTTATTAAAAAAAATAATTGGGCATAGCTTTTACTAAAAACTATATTTTTATAAAACATGGTTTTATACAAAGGTTTAATAACATATTTATAAAAAATAAAATAAATACTTGTTATAAAAAGGGTTATAAACAAGGTTTCTTAAAAACTTTTTTTAAATAAAGCGTGTTTTTGTTAGAACTAATAATAAAAAAGAGATCACTTTACAAAAAAAATATTTTGTAAACAAATTCCCATATATTCAATGTTCCATTTTTATTTCATTGTCCCTCCCAAATTTGAAGTAGCTATAATGCACACCCCAAAACATCAAAAAATATCTCAACAGTTTCGGAAACACATCATGAAAAGTAAATTATCATTTACTCAAACCTTGAATCCCAAGGTTCATATTTTTTTTTATAAAAGTTTAATATGTTAGAATAGGGCCAAAGCCCAAACGAACAGAAAACTAACTTAGCAACCGGGACAAACCAGCTTGGCACAAGACAAGACATAGGCCCCAAACAAACACAAGCCAAAGTCCAACCACACCCAGCCCAAGTCTAACTAACCCACCCACATAGCAAAACCTCAAAACGTCTAGAAAATACACGATGCATCCCACGCGTCACCAAAAAAATAAACCAAACCACGCGTCAATGAACACCTGCACCTGCCAACACGCATCTGACTAAACCACCTTACCATGAAATCAAAACCATTAACCCACAAAACATTTCTTGAAACTAAGGCCATCTCCAATGTTTAGTTTTTAAACTCATTTCCATTTAGCAGTTAAAATCTCTTTTTAATCTAATTGGCATATTACCGTGAATAGAGGAACACATGCTTCTCCAATGGTTTTTTTATACCCAACAGTTTTATCAATTTGTAACTGCAAAAGAGAGATGTGGGTAGATTTTTACCAATAAATTGATTCCATGTCAGATTGTTTAATCATCTATGCATTTCTACATGTGGAAATGATCATAGAAAATTTTCATATGATTCATCATCCACGTAGGATTCACACCCATTTAGAAACTGTTGTTGGAGAAGTTTTTCTCTTCTCTATATTTCTACCATAGAAATCTGACTACCATTGGAGAGGGCCTAAACGAAGACTACAACTCATAAAAAAAATCACATGTGGATATCGACATCTCTCTCAACCATCCAAAAGTATATTTTATTTGTAACAAATATGAAACTCTCATCCATACTTTAATCTTTATGTAGTAATTGGTATAAAAAATTTATTATAATTTATTTATTTTTAATTCTATACAATTAAATTAAATTTTAATTGTGCCTATTATAAATGCTGTTGGGTTATTTCTAATCTTTATAAAGTGAGGGATATTAATAATGTAGCGAGAGATTTTGACTTAATATTAGTAGTAATTAAATAAATTTGTTGGTAACATTTAGTATACCACAAGTATATTTTGTCTGTAAAAAATATGCAACTCATATACATATCTAGTCTTTATGTAGTTAATTAAAATCGCAAATCTAAAATAATCCATTTTTAGATTTATATGCAAGTAAAATAAATTTTAATTGTACCTATTTTTCTATGCTTTTGATTTGGTGGATTAAGAGAGAGAAAAATATTTCCAAGTATCTATTACTTTCATTAAAAAAATGATTGTTTTTTTTTTTTCTTATGAACTTTGAGAACCTATGATTTTTTATTCTTTTAAATTATTTCCCTCCATCCATAAAAAAATCATATGTTTGTACTCAGTTTTTACATTTTTTGCACCGGAGTATATTCATTTCTTGAATTATCTTTACTATATATTTATTATCATAATGTTAAATATTTTTTATGAAAATTATAAAACGTCCACGCATCGCACGGGGTACTTGCTAGTATAAAATAATTCTAACCATAATTTCCTATTTATTATTGTATAATATGATTAATTGATTACGTCCAAAAATGAGTAATTGACTAAACATTGAAAATAATTATAAATTCCAAAATTTATTTTAAATAAAGCCTATTTTTAGAATAGGGGTTTTCATATGTTATATTCACTTAGCGCCGTTTGGTTGTCTCAAAATTGTAAATTGGATCATTAATTGTGTTTAGTTTCATTAATGAAATGATTCATTAATTGTCCCATTTTAGCTCATGTGTAAAATTTGAAATTTGATCATTTCACAAAAAACGTGAAATGAATCCATTTGAAATAGATGTAACATAAAGTGCATGTCCCCTCTCTATCTCCCCCTCTCCCTCTCGATTTCCCTCCCCCCGCTCTCTTGATTTATTTTTATGTTTTTTTATAGAATCTTAACATCAATTTTAAATTATCAAATATTGTGTAAAATTAAATTTAACTCCTAATTCACAAATTGAAAATATTATTGGACCTTAGTGTCCAACAATAAGTGAGACATTGACAATGACTTTCCTAGTTTCTTTGTACATTGAAATATTATTCCTTCCCTTGTGGTGAATGAAAGAGAACGCACCAAGTAGGTGAAGGGTGGCAAAGCTAAGTAGTTGTCAAATGTAGAACTGATTGAATAGCTGAATATAAACCCCAAGAATCTTATTTACAAAGTGATACATCGGTCCCCCAACCATATATATCGATGAACCTTAATTATTTTCCGACTACAGTGTCAATTATGCCATCAGAACATTGTCAATTCCTAGACAATCGGATTTATGCGTATATTAGGACACTAGTCTCTCTCTCTCTCTCTCTCTCTCTCTCTCTCTCTATATATATATATATATATACCACTCTTCTAAAAAATTCGTATAAGGTACGCTTAGACTTGAAGTTTGGGAGAAATGCCCCACCTTAAACTTTTTACGCCTTATTCTTGGTAAAACCCTTAAGCTGCATTTTTTTCTTCTAAAAACAATAATGTTTTAGTGAAACGATACTGCCTTTTAAATAATTTTTTTACAAACAGGACCATTATCTCATCCAAAATAATCAAATAGTATTTTAATTTGCATATATATAGACATATTTGTATGATGTGTACAATTTTAGTATTTTACTAGCGTTGTTATGATTAAAAAATATTAAAATATGTTAAGAAAATCTAAACGCATTTTCACGTCTTTTTACGTCTAAGGCTCGCCTACGCTTCTAAGGGTTAAGGCTTGGCTTCCACCCCTCGATCACCCCCGCGTTTTTTAGAACCTTGATATATACAAAGTGACTCCTGTGCCCACTAAGTTTGCATATCATTTTTTTAAAATAGTAAACAAATATTTTTGAGTTGATTTTTTTTCTTGTGATATTTAAACATTTCAAGGAACTCATATAAAAAATTCAGTGCAAAAAAACTTGTTTTGCTATTTTTAAAAATCAGTCAAACATTCGTTGCTTTTAAAAACTTTAAAAGCTCCGGAAGTTTGATCAATTTTATAAAAATAGCAAAAAAAAAAATTATGAGTTGAATTTTTTTTATGAGTCCGTTGAAATGTTTAAATTTCACATTAAAAAAATCAACTCAAAAATATTTTCTATAATATTTAAAAAAAATTAGTGTGCGTCAGCACGTGTGCAAACTTAGTGTGCACAGGAGCCTGTCTCCTCCCCCTCTCTCTCTCTCTCTCTCTCTCTCTCTCTCACTATATATATATATATATATATATATATATATATATATATATATATATATATATATATATATATATATAATACTGCTCTTGTGCGGACCAATCCGCATTTTAAGAATGCGGAGCGGATATGTGTCACCTGACGGCGACCCTAGAAATTATCGGCTAAAATATAGGCACATTCTCTTTTTTTGAGCTCACCGTCAGGTGACAAATGTCCGGTCCGCACTCTCAAAATGCGGATTAATCCGCACAAGAGCAGTACTATATATATATATATATAAGGAGAGGTTCACAAGTGGACCAAAAGAATGGATTTTTTAATGGACCTTAACAAAAAACACATAATAACACATTAATTTTAATTCCTATAGTGTAATTGGTCCGCGCCAGCGGCACCAAATACGCGTGTCGATCGATCCCCCACCCCCCCACACGCCCCCCACCCACCCCACCCCACCTCCCACCTTCCCACCCCCACCCCCATGGCAACCCTGCTGTCATAAGAGCTGCCACAAGGGCTGCTATGGTGATGGTGGTGGTTGGGGGGGGTCTGGGTGGGTGGGAGGTGGGGTGGGGGGGTAGTGGGGTGAAGGTGTGGTTTCAGGTGCCGCTGGCGCGGACCAATTACACTATAGGAATTAAAATTAATCTGTTATTATGTGTTTTTTGTTAAGGGCCATTAAAAAGTCCATTCTTTTGGTCCACTTGTGAACCTCTCCCTATATATATATATATGTGTGTGTGTGTTTGTGTGTGTGGTAAATGTTTTTTTAATACAAACGCAGTGAAAATGAATTTAAAAAAAAAGGAAGTGTCATATTTACATAAATAGTGCTTCTATGTAGATACACGAATTTGACACATTTGATACAACATACGAGCATGTTGCACCGCTATTGTCTCGTGTCCGGGATCCACACAAGCTCCAGCATTGGAGCCCAAATACAAATCGATACGGATGCGATATGTCACTGTGTCGCACCAAATGTGTCAAATTCATGTGTCCACTTAGAATTATCCTTACATAAAACACTTCTTCATTAGTCTTGCCGAAGCAAAATTGTCTCAATAGATCATATTCATACATGTAATAAGTAAATGGCTGGTCCGGCGAATATGGGTGCCTGAGTCGAAGACCCGAAATGAAGGCTCTTGATTTTTTTTAATCTATGACAATGTAATTATTTATTATCAAAATATCATCCTAAAATGCATGTGCATATTGAATATAAATTTGACAACTTTATAAACAACAAATGTGCTAATTAGGATAGAGAGAAGACGATAGATTATTTTGGGTTCTTATTTTGTAATTTACACTAATTTATTGTAAATTAGGTGAGAAAATGTATATTAAATTAATTACTTTTGAAAATACTAATCATAAATAAATCTGCCTTTCCATGTCTCATTAGAATTAGTTTTCTAGTTAATTGTCTTGTTATCCGCACAAGTAGACCGCAAGTATCTGATTTTATGCAAATAAAATAAATAATGCAGCACCTTGGATTGCACATGAAACCTCATGCTTTTCAAAAGGTATATGTGTCAATTTGGCTACTAGCATTATTCCTCAAGTATCCACACAGATTTAATATAAAGGTAAAAATACTATTATTTAAAAACTGAGTTAATTACATCTAGGCCCCCTAAACTTTGTTCCTATTGGCACTTTTCCTCCCAATGTTTTAATTTTTTCAATTTAGATTCCTAACTTTGAAAATGTCAACAATTTAACTCTTACCGTCCAACTCCGTTAACTTTTGGCAAAGGACGTTAGTCATCTGTATGCCACATGACTTTAAGCAATGACATTTTTGTTCAAACCTTATTGTTTTATAAAAAAATCTTTAAATATATGAAAAAATATTTTAAAAATCAAGAAAATACGAAAAGATATTTAAAAAATCTTGTAATAAATTCTTAGAATGTGAATATATATTTAAAAATTCTGAAAATACCAAAAATTATTTAAGAAAATACCAAAAAATATTTTAAAAATAAAACAAAAACGTTGGAATAAATTATGAAAATATGAATATATATTTATAAATTCTGAAAATACCAAACAATATTTAAAATATGCAAAATTCTAAAAGCTAATTGATGAAAAATTTATTTCGTACAAAAAAAATTATTCCCACTAATAAAAAATGATTTTCATCGATATAAATTATTTTCAGCAATATTAAATCATTTCCAACAATAATAAATCATTTAAAAATGATTCCATCAAATTAAAAATAATTTCACCAATAATAAATAATTTCCAGCATATAAAATATGATTTTCAGCATTAAAAAGGTATTTTCATCAATATGAAATTATTTCGAACCAAATTTCTTTTAAAAAAAATAAAAATAGAAAAAATACGTAAGAACAATTAAAATTCAGAAAAATACCAAAAAAAGGGGGTTTTGGGAAAAGGTCTTTATAATCCTTAAAGTTTATAAAAATAGGATACTCCATATAATTTTATAAATTTAGTTCCCGTACTAAAAAAAATGGTGAGAAATGGTGCCGTAGACCAAAAAAGTAAAGGCAATTGTACCATAGGGACTAGATTTATAAACTTAAAAATCATTTTCCTAAAAATCTAAATATAAGAAGGAACATGACCTTTACCTTAATTCTCTAAAAAAAATATATAAAAAACATGATTTTTTTTCAAAGAAAACCAGAAAATACGAATATATATAATTAAAATTTTTGAAAAATACCAAAAAAATATTTAAAATATGTAAAATTCTAGGAAAAAATTTAAAAAATGATCTCAAGCAATAATTAACCATTTTCATCAAATACAAATGATTTCTAGTAATAAAAAATAATTTTTCAGCAATATAAATATTTCCAGCATTTAAAAAACAATTTCCTGCAAATATAAAAGGATTTCCAGCAATATAAAATTATTTTTCAGAAATATAAATATTTCTGTTATTTAAAAATATATTTCCAGCAAATAAAAATAATTTCCAAAAAAAATTCTTTCCGTCAAATACATATTTCCACCAATAATTTGCAATAATAAAAAAATTGAATTTTCAGCAAATAAAATGATTCCCAGCAATAAAAAATTATTTTCACCAATAATTTCCTGCAAAAAAAAAGAGATCTATAGAAAAAAATAAATCCAAATCTCCAAAAATTATTTCCCACAAAAAAACCGATCTAACAAGAAAAAAAATCTAAATTATTTCAAGTGACATCTCACGACCTTGACTAAGTATTCACAACCTATTTTCAAATACGATACATTGAAACAAAATCATATTTTCATGGGATTTGATTTGATTGCACACTTAGTACACGAGACTCATTGGTAAAAATTCCATTAAATAAAAATAAATTATTAACTCGTGAGGGGATCTAGGCTAAACCTCTAAAGTTAGAGTATCACGGTCCCAAATGGGTGGGCTTACCCATGAAAATTATGTGCAATTTGTTCATGTTCATCAAAATTTAGGCTCGTTTGGCAACCAATTTTAAGGCTTGGAATTGGAATTGAAATGCTAATTTGCATTCCACGAAATTGAAATTGGCCTTCCAAATCTTGGAATTGAGTTGTCAAACGAGTCCTTAATGTAATTTTATTGGATCAAGCAATCTACCCCATTGTGAATATGTGATAACTATGATCAAATGGGGTCCAAATGGTTAATATATCAAATGATGTCCCAGAGAACACACGATCTTAAAAGGAAAAACAAAAATAAATATATATTTAGTGATGAATTCAATCAAGTTTGTATACATGCATTCTTTTGGACAGGGACAATTTCCACTTAAAACAAATATTGGTAAACATGGCACCTAAAGTAAAAATTAACTAAAATATAAATAAAGAAATAAAAGATGCTTACAACATTGTTTAAAATCTAGTCTTTTATGTTTAGATTGTAATTTGATGAAAGATTGTCTTTCCTCTTTAGTCTAAAAAATTAAGTCCTTCGTGTGACCTAAACTCATAAAAATTAAACATAAATTCAGCAAAACAAGTTAAATTTGTGAAAAATTGATACCGCTACTTAATATAGGGGTTATTCATTTATCTCAAAAAATCTTCAATATTCAATTGTATTCGTCCACGGACTTGTAAAATGCAAGCTAAAAACCATGACTTGCGAGTTATTCACTTCATATGTTTTTTCCTTTTCCTTTATATATATATATATATATATATATATATATATATATATATATATATATATATATATATATATATATATATAGTCCTATTCTTGTGCAAACCAGCCGGCATTTTAAGAGTGCGGACATGACATGTGTGACCTGGCGGTAGCATTAGCAAACAAGCGAGCTAGGCCTGTTATGGGCAGGCCTTATATGGGCTCGGCTGAATATGGGTCGGACTGAATATGGGCCAAATCTGTTCTGGACCGTGTTTGGGCCGGGCTGGCCCGTTTTTCTTCTTCTTCTTAAGAAAAACAACATTTTTTTAAAATGAAAACACAACTTTATTTTTAATGAAAAAATAGCTTTTTTTTAAATAACAAATCTCCGATGAACTGAAATACGACAACTGTTTTAATCTAATTATCTCCGATGAACATAGATGCAGATTCCTCTTACAAGCAATCTGGGAGTAAATCCTCCTCTTAAAACAGAAAAATATCTTATTCATTAAAACAGAAAATGTGTACGATTCAACTGTTTTGAAATTGAGTACATAAAGAAAAATAGCTCTAATTTAAAACAGAAAATGAAAAAAAAGAAAAAAGAAAAATTGAAAATATACAGATTCAGTGTGAGATCCGGCAAGAAATCCGACATCAACCTTGATGGACTGAAATGGACGGCGCCAATCTGTAATGAACTGAAATGGACGGCATCACACAACGTCACCTTAGCTCTGATTGACTGAAATGGACGGCGTCACCTTATCTCCGATCTTTGAATGGACGTCGTCACCTTATCTCCGATGAACAAAGCTATAAAAAGAGTAATGGTAAAAAGGGTAAATGAGCCAAGGGTCATCACAGCAAGTGGGAAAGCTAATCTGTGAATTGTAATGGGTAAGATATATGGGCCATTAGTTATAGCCTAAAATTTGGGTTTATTAAAGACTAAAATTTGGGCTTCTAGTTCTCAAAATATGGGCCCCATATTAATTCACATTTTTAAAATATGGGGCCCATATTTTAATGTTTGGGCTAATATGAATATTTTAATTATATGGGCTATATATTGCCAGTGCTACCTAACGGTGAACCCAGGAAAGAGAGAAAATGTCCATATAATTTATGCGATAATTTCTAGGTGCAACTTTAGTTGACACATGTCCGGTCCGCATTCTTAAAATGCAGACAGAGCATTATATATATATATATATATGTGTGTGTGTGTGTGTGTGTGTGTGTGTGTGTGTGTGTAATTTCATTTTGCATCTTACCTATGTTGCTCCCCATGAACCACGCATAAAAAAATTACACATGAACCTATCATAGTGATTGCATTCAGAATCTCCCCCGACAATTAAAATGTTGCACAAATAGCTATTGAAAAGTTTAAAAGAAAATTTATCGAGAGACTCATCACCTTACAAGTTACAGGGCGAGAATGTATTGACAATTCGCTAAATAAAGAAACGACAAAGCATGATACAACAATTCTCAGTTGACAAATTTAGTTTAGTCATTTTCCATACTTTAATAACATTCATTCTTTTGATCATTTGGTTCATGGTAGGTTTGGGATTGAAGATTGTTGGTGCCAGGTTTTACAACACATCCCAACAAAACTCAATTAAGAAAATAATTAAATGAAAAATAATCACACACACAAGAACACGATATACGTGGTTTGGTCAATTTAACCTACGTTCACCGACGAAAATACATATTTCACTATAATGGAGAATCAAGGTTATAGAATCCTCTCTTTCTAATTTCGTTGCCTTTCTTAATGCAAAATTAAAGACTATTTATATGACATGAATCCATAAACAATTTAATGTTACAACCAATCCGGTACATGACAAAATCGCCATCCCCCGTTACTCCCTGATCTCAAGATCCCTCATGTGCATAATTCAGTCACAAAAAAATACTGCATCAAATAAACTTATCAAGGAGATGAAAATTTAAGCCACAACAAAACAAAAGTCATGTAGGTTTTTCTACAAAGTGTTATAATAATATTTTGACTGCCATAATTTACAAACAAGCCTCAAATGCTTTATTTAAAATTATTCTTTATTTATTAGAAAGGTTGTCATAAATTGTAGGCAATGATTTGAAATTGGTTCTCTTATCTCATGCCATTGAATAAAAACTTAAACATGGTACTCTCAATACCAAAATTCTATGAACACAATTTCACTCTGTCGTAATGAAGTTTATCAACTTCTGCATTTCCCAGTTAATCACGTTATAATTAACATTTAAAGAACATCAAAGCACACAATCAAATGAATTAAGATTTCATTGACGATCCAATATTGGAATTGTTTTTCTTTTATAACGAACAACTAAGAACGACCAGTACACACAAATTAAGAACATCACGGGGAGAAGGACTCCACACCCAAGATCTTTGATTAGATAAAAGTTAACAAGAATGATGATTAATCGAGAGAGAGAGAGAGAAAATAACTGAACTGGTAGAGAGAGAGAAGAGAACTGAACTCCATTTCTCAGAAAAGAAAAAATTACAGTTGTGATTTAGATGATAGCTATTTATAGACCACTAACCATCTAACTAACTAACAAACTAAACAACTAATTATAAATCAGCTTATAACAGGAAAATAATTAAAAATAAAACTAACATTCTTTAATACTCCCCCTCAAGATTGAGTATGTATATTGTGTATACCCATCTTTCTTAATAGAAAATGAAAAGAAAAAGATGAAAGAGGCTTTGTAAGCAAGTCTACAAGCTGAGAAGCACTATTGATATGCATTGTTCTAACAGTCCCTCATTGAATCTTCTCACGTACAACATGGCAATCTATGTTAATGTGTTTAGTACGTTCATGAAAAACTGGATTTACTGCTATATGAAGTGTTGATTTACTATCACAAAATAACAAGGCTGCTTGAGGATGTGGAGTACTAAGATCTTTTAAAGCTGTAGTATCCAAATTATCTCACACACAGTAGAGGCCAATCATCTTTGCTCTACTTCTGCTGAACTTCAAGATACTGTAGATTGCTTCTTTGATTTCCATGAGATAAGTGAACTTTGAAGAAAAATGCAAAAACCAGAAACTGATCTCCTTCTGTGTGAACATGAAGCCCAATATGAATCTGCAAAAGCTTTGATGTGTAAAGGAGAAGAAGAAGAATAGAACAGTCCTTGTACTGGTGAGTTCTTGAGATATTGTAGAATTCGTTGAGCTACTTGCAAATGAGGTTTTCTGGGCTGAGAGAAATATTGACTGAGTATGTACTTGGAAGGTAATATCTGGCCTTGTGATTGTTAAATACAACAATCTACCAATCAATCTTTTGTATGTAGTAGGATCATCTAATAACTCACCATTTGCAGCATTAAACTTGCAATTTTGTTCCATAGGCGTTGTTGATATAAAAAACTAGATTCGATCTAATTATTTTAATCACAGATAAAAATAAATAAGTAAATAAGACAACAAATTTTAAAGTGGTTCAGCCTAAATAAAATCGCCTTCATCCACTATTTTTGTATTGCTGATTGCTTGCCAGAAATTCTCGATAAGTGATTTACCAAGAAATTCCGAGTCCCTCCCTCATGGGGATGTTACAACGTATTTATAGCCTTGAGGTTATACATGTGAAAGAATAATGCGCTGTTTTCCAGCAGCCGTATACATCTGTATGATAATAAATGCACATTTAATGCGTAGTTGTCTTCTGGTATACTTGACGCGTACGCCACAAGTATTTGAGTTGCTCAGACCGTTTGAGTTGCTCAGATTGATTAAGTTGCTCGAACCTTATTCATCCAAAGTCTTTATATTCACCACGTAAATGGACACATGTATTTTTATGATTTGTCCATGTCAGCAGGTTAAATTTGGTATCAACAGAAGCCCCCAATGTTTCACAGTTCGAGGTTGAAAAGGAGTGTGGAACATTCTTCTCGAAATATGATGGGATTAATAGTCATCCTGAATTTTAGGAATGTTTTCCTTGTATATAATTCTTCTTTGAATACATAGAATCAGACTTCATAAATATTTTGAGTTTTCCCAACCGCTTCAGTTTTCGTGCACCTTTTTCTCCTTTTAGCCGTCGGTAACGCAAATGTCTTTCTTTAAAATCATTAATTTTCTCCATTCCCAATGTAAGGTATTTAAGTGCTACAGAAAATCTTATCGTCTTCCACTTTTTCAAATTTGTATCTTTGAACTCTTCACATTCTCTCTATCTTGTGCCTTCGTTCTTTCCATTGACAACTGATCTCTGTTTCCTCTGTAAGATTTTCTTCCTTCTTCTTTAATTTCTTTATTCGCCATGGTTTATCCTGTTGAGTCATTGGACAAGTTTTGGTCTGAATTTTCAATCCCTTCATGGGTTATTTTGGAAGAACTATCTGGTCCTTCTGATTTTTTTTCCTTGGCCGAGGGACACTAGTTCCCAAGCATCTCTGTTTCCACTGTGTTTGGAGTTTTGCTAATATTTTGATATTGTACATGCAAAAGTATCTCCAAATACATGGAGAGTAGTTAACGGTGTATATAGATTGAATCAAATCCATGGGACTCATTTAGGAATTACAGAAATTATGTATTGCTATAGATGGGTCACTAATGATAGTACTTTTTATTTGAAAACTAGATTTTTAAATAGAGCTTTAGTTGTCAATCTTTCTGATACCAACAAAGACTATTTTGATCACGGGGTTGTGATGAAAAATTGGCAACACCCTCCACTTGGTGGGAATGATGTGTACCAAGGTCCCAAGTGTCCACCGTATAGCAATGGGATAGGTTGTTTTTATTTTTATTTTATTTTTGAAATCATGTTTTCTTTGTGTTTGATAAAATGTTTCACTGACATTTGATTTTGTTTATTACAGTTGATAGTAAAAGGAAGCCCCCAAAAGAGATTGACGTCAATATAAAAGACTTAAAACTTATCTGGAGTTTGCATCAATCTGTTGCTGGGGAGCATATTAGGTCTGCATCTTATTTGCTGCAACACAAAACTTCGAGCTCATCTTTCATTGCTCATCCTGTGGTAGTTGACCTTGACCAAGTACCAGATGCTGATACTAGTGTGGAAGGTTCTTCTTCTGAATCGAATATTCCCATCAGCGATATAATGAAGAGAAGAAAAGCTCCTGCCTTTTTCGATAAGTCTGCCTCTCCTGCTGTAGAGGCAAAGAGAAGTAAAAAAGATGTCCCAAAAGAGGGGATAAAGACTGTAGAGGTACCCCCTTTTGATGCTGTCAAGAAATTTAGCGAGAAGCCCCCTATAACTCCGAGCAAGACTGTTGCTATTTCTCCTTCTAGTGATGTCATTGTCATTTATCCAATAAAGACAACATCATTAATTGAAGATATTCTTGCTCCTCTAAGGAGGTTAAAAAAGATTTCTTCTGAGAGACCTGCTGAGCCTATCTCTCAGCCTTCAAATATTAAAGGTGGCATTTCAACCTTTGTTCCTTCGAGCAACGCTGTGAACTTGGTAAAATCCTGGACTATCCCAGACGTCCAAGGCATTGAGGATATACTTTCTCGTGAGAGAATGAACACCCTGGCTGCCCAACACATTGCCTTAGTGAGTATATTCAACTTGACCATTTTTGTTTTTTTTAGTACTATGTTCCTGTATTGATTTAAAATGATTTCTTTTTTTAGTTCGTGACGTGTTTCAACAGCCTTTTGAAGAAAGATGAAGCAATCAAGGCTGTAAGCTCATCAGGAGTAGAGGAAGCCTTTGTTGGTCTGACCCGTCTGTAAAAGATTCTCGTCAAAAGTACGAGGAAGATAAGGTTGCCTGGGAAAAGCAACTCAAGTCCATTGAGATGGACAAAAATTAAGTTGAGAATGCCTCCAAGGAATTGGATAAGAAGTTGAAAGAATTTGATCAGAGCAACAAAAATCTTGAGCAGAGCAATAAGGAGCTTGAGGCTAAACTCAAGACTGTTGAAAATAAAGTTGTTGTTCTTCAAAATGTTGAGCAACAGAAAAAGGAGGTGGAGGAGAAATTGAAGGCTTCCGAGGAGATTCTTAGGGAAAGGACCTCCTCGGAGAAGGAAAAGAGGAAAAAGGCAGTTAAAAAGTCTTTTAGCACTGTTGGGATAAAGGATGGAACAAAGGCCTGGCTGCCAAGTCCTCGCAAATGGAGTATGCCAGCCTTAAATATTTTAGGGATGGATGGGTCGCAGCCTTGGAAGAGCTGAAAGTTGCTGAAAATTCGGAATTATTCCAGCGACACACTTATGGCCCTCCTCCTTCTCCTGGAGAAGAAGAAGAGGATGAAGCTGCCTCAGAGGAATCTGCCATGATAATTGGAGACCATGTCCCTACTGTTCAACCTTGCTCTGAGCAACCCCAACCAGCAAACACTTCTGCCGAGAAGCTTTTCTTATCTTCCGAGCAACCAACCTCTTCTTCCAAGCCTTCCAAGGAAGTCTTAGGAAACAAGGAGAAGGTGTAGAGTTGTTCAGATTTTTATTTTGCTATTTTGTTGAATGTAACTTTGGACTATGTACTTCTTCTTGTGATGAAATAAAATTCGAGCTTTGGTTGTTTATTTTGAATTTTTCTTTTCC
This sequence comes from Sambucus nigra, assembly GCA_949130495.1. Classification (NCBI taxonomy): domain Eukaryota; kingdom Viridiplantae; phylum Streptophyta; class Magnoliopsida; order Dipsacales; family Adoxaceae; genus Sambucus; species Sambucus nigra. The sequence goes on along the minus strand of OX422218.1, from coordinate 311,507,450 downwards.
TTGCTCCGCCTGTATCATCATTGATTCTTTTTATTTCTTTCTCTTTGCTAGTTTATGACCATGATGAAGTTCTTATCGGCTCATGACACAAAATTAATGAAAAAATGCAACGATTATTTTAAAGTTGGTCATGCAGATCTTAGTAAAGCCCAAATAATTGACATCCTTGGATTAGGTGCTTCTGACCAAGCAATTGAATCTTACTAGTACCTGGAGTTCTTACTTGATCGTGTTGTAGCCAACAATATGGCCTATTACGAAATGATTAAAGACCTTCAACAGCAATATAAAGAATCTTCAACCCTTCTTCATCAAGGATATGAGAAAAATATCAATAATTAAGTGCTGACAAAGGGTATGACCAATTCATCTCGGCCCATGAGAAGAAGGAAAGTATTCCGAAGCTTGAAATAGAAGAGCACAGGAATATTGCCAAGCTGTTGGAATAAGAGAACATTCTTTTGCAGGAGGAAATAAAGCAACTCAAATCCACTACACCTTCTTCGGGTGCTTTAGTCCCTATTAACGATGAAGGTTTTTCTTTCTTGGAGATAGAAAATGCCAAACTTCGAGATGAGTTGGAGACTTTGAAAAGGACTGGACCTTCCTCGTCTACTCGTGGACGAGCAAGATCTTCTTCTCGAGGACGAGCTAGGGCTGGTCGGATCACTATTGAAGAAGCTAGAACGCAATCTGCTTTAGAGAATCAAGCTTTTCAATTGATTGTGAAGAACCAGGCCTTAGCAGAGATGTCTAAGAAAATTTTGAGTCTCAGTGAGCAACTTACTACTCAGAGTTCTGCCTTAGAAAGTAAGGAAATCTTGGTAAAGAATCTCCACGAGCAACTAGAGAGGTTAACTTACCAATTAAAAAAATAACCCAGAGAATTTTGGATGGATGGGTATAATGAAGCTCTTTACCATCTTGATGATCGGATCCAGCAATCGAATAATGAAGGGTACAAGCAAGGATGGTTGAACGCTCTGTGTGTGCTAGAACTGGAGCAAGGACATTATTTATGGAATTATTATGAGCCTGGAGTGCTCGACTTGCCCGTGCCTCCTTTTAATCTTGATTTTAGTTGGATACCTGCTCGGGCAATTCCTCGATGCTTAATCTCCAAATATCTTGGCGACTACAGTCTTCATGCCAACGTTGATATATCTCGCCCAGAGCATTTTCTCGATCGGCCCTCTGTGATGAATGTTAGAATGCTGAGAGATGCCAATTTTATAAATTCCCCTTATAGTCTTGATGATCCTCCAGTTGGGGTAGACCCTGTGTCAAAGGCAGAGGGAAAGAAACCCATAGAGTAGAATTTGTTCAATTGACATCACATGTAATCTGTAATTTATATCATATGTAATATGTTCTGGTTTTAATGAAGAAATTTTTAGCTTTCTTTGCAATTGAATTGTCATTGTCTTGGAAATATCTCTTTTATTTATCGATGAACATGTATGTATATCTGTAAAAAGATAAAAAAATGTCCTATATTATTTTAAATTATCGACCAACCGGAGTTGGTGGTATTTGAATTGCCGACCAACCGGAGTTGGTGGTAATTGAATTGCCGACCAACTGGAGTTGGTGGTATTTGAATCGCCGACCAACCGGAGTTGGTGGTATTTGCTTCCCGACTAACCTGAGTTGGTGGTAATTTTCTTCCCGACCAACCGGAGTTGGTGGTAATTGAATTGCCGACCAACCGGAGTTGGTGGTAATTGAATTGCCGACCAACTGGAGTTGGTGGTATTTGATCCTAGACCAACCTGAGTTGGTGGTAATTGAATTGCCGACCAATCGGAGTTGGTGGTATTTGAATTGCCGACCAACCGAAGTTGGTGGTATTTAATTCCCGACCAACCTGAGTTGGTGGTAATTTGGTTCCCGACCAACCTGAGTTGGTGGTAATTTATTTTCCGACCAACCGGAATTGGTGGTAATTGAATTGTCGGCCAACCGGAGTTGGTGATATTTGAATTTCCGACTAACCGGAGTTGCTGGTATTTGATTTTCGACCAACCTGAGTTGGTGGTAATTTGCTGCCCGAACAACCTGAGTTGGTGGTAATTTATTTTTCGACCAATCGGAGTTGGTGGTATTTGCTTCCCGACCAACTTGAGTTAGTGGTAATTGAATTGCCGACCAACCGAAGTTGGTGGTATTTGCTTCCCGACCAACCTGAGTTGGTGGGAATTTGCTTCCCGACCAACCTGAGTTGTGGTAATTTATTTGCCGACCAACCAGAGTTGGTGGTATTTGAATTTCCGACCAACCGGAGTTGGTGGTATTTAAATTGCCGACCAACCGGAGTTGGTGGTATTTGATTCCCGACCAACCTTATTTGGTGGTAATTTGCTTCCCGAACAACCTGAGTTGGTGGTAATTTATTTGCAGACCAACTTGAGTTGGTGGTAATTGAATTGCCGACCAACCGGAGTTGGTGGTATTTGATTCCCGACCAACCTGAGTTGGTGGTAATTTGCTTCCCGACCAGCCTGAGTTGGTGGTAATTTATTTGCCGACCAACCGGAGTTGGCGGTATTTGCTTCCCGACCAACTTGAGTTGGCGGTAATTTGTTTTCCGACCAACCTGAGTTGGTGGTAATTGAATTGTATTGTGTGTAGCACTAATATTCTGATTTTTTTTAAAGAAATATGGAGGAAACATCACTTTATTCACATTGAAGAGATTGTATTGCATAGGAATTTCAACTATTGATAATACTTTCGTAGATGCTCTGCATTCCATGCATTCTTGAATTCTTCTCCTTCTAAGGTTTCAATCCTGTATGTCCCTGGACAAATAACTTCTGTCACTCTGTAGGGTCCGTGCCAGTTGGCTTCCAATTTATTATGCTTTTGGATGACTTTCTTCAGCACATAATCCTCTTCCTTCAAATCACATTTCTTAACTCTTTTATTGTAGAACGAAGCTATTCGTTGTTGATACACGACATTCCTGATAGTTGATTCTTCTCTTACTTCTTCTAGCATATTCAGGTCTAATCTTCTCATTAAATCACTAACAGGAGAATTGAAATTAAGTACCCTATGTGTAGGTAGGCCTAATTCAACTGGTATGCCAACTTCACTCCCAAATGCCAACATGTATGGGGACTCTCTAGTTGCTGTTCGTGGTGTGGTGCGATAGGCCCAAAGCACAGATTGCAGCTCGTTAATCCAATTTGCTTTTACATCATCCAGTCGTTTTTTCAAACCATTCAGAAGCATTCTGTTTGTCACCTCAGTTTGCCCATTGCTTTGGGGATGGACTGGTACGGAGTAGGCCTTCAGTACATTAGATTGATGACAATATGCAGTAAATTCCTCATTGTCAAACTAGGTTCCATGGTTAGTAATGAACACATGTGGGAGGCCGTATCTGCAAATTATATTTTTCCAAATAAAATGATAGACTTTGCTGTATGTCATATCAATGAGAGGCTCAACTTCCACCCATTTGGTAAAATAATCCACTGCGACCACTAAGTATTTGAATCTTCCCTTAATCGTTGGTAGTGGTCTGACCAAATCTATTCCCCATATAGCGAATGGCCAAGGGGACGTGATGGGTGTTAGCAATGCTTAGGGAGTTCTTCGGACAGAGGAAAAGCGTTGACACTTATCGTATTTCTTGGCATAAGCCATGCAATCAGCTCTCATTGTTGGCCAGTAGTACCCCTGTGTTGTTATTCTCTACAAAAGCATCCTACCTGCTACATAGGCCCCACAAGACCCTTCGTGAACCTCTTCGATCAAGTATTTCACTTCGGAGGGATGAACACATCTTTGTAGCGTTGCTATAACTCCCCGTCTATATAAAATACCATTGGTTAATACATAATGAGCAGCTTTGAACTTTAATTTCTTAGCTGCGAGTTTATCAATTGGTAAAGTTCCCTCTTCAATATAGGCCCTGATGGGATCCATCCAAGATGGTCCCAAATCAAATGCAATGAAGTTCATGATCAGATCTTTGTCTATTCTCCGACCAGCTAGAATCTCTATTGGGATTGTTCTTCGTAGCTTGGTGCGTGTGGCTGATGCTAATCGGGCTTGGGCGTCTGCCCTTGCGTTCTCCAATCTTGGCACTCTAACCAACTGAACAACAATAAAACTTGATACCAACTCCATTGCTTTTGCATGGTACTTGATCATTAACTCTCCCTTTGCTGCATACACTCCAAGAATCTAATTTATGATTAACTGCGAATCACTGAATACAACAATCTGCTCTGCCTTCATCGTTCTAGCTAGACTTAAACCTACAATCATTGCTTCATATTCGACCTCATTATTAGAAGCTTTAAATTAAAAGCGTAGAGCATACTCCACATCAATCTCATCTGGACTTTTCAAAACAATCCTTGCTCAACTGCCTGCAGTGCACGAAGAGCCATCCACATACAAATTCCATATGGGTAACTTATTATTAAAATTTTGATCAGAGAGAGTTCCTCGGCGGAATATTTGGTACTTCCTCTTCTCCTCTTCCAGTACTTCTCACTGCTCATCAGTCATCTTTTCCTGCTCAACTGGCATTTCTTGCCACTTGCCTACCGACGTAAGTTGGTCGGGGTTTGCATTTGATGATCCTGTAACATCCATAGGTTAATCAGTTTTCAAATTCTGTTCTTCGGAGGCATTTTCTTGAGTAAACTCTGCGATAAAGTCTGCTACTGCTTGCCCTTTGAGCGACGACCTAGGCTCATAAATTATATCATATTTATCGAGCTCCACTGCCCAGTACATCAATCTTCCTGATTTCTCCGGTTTATGAAGATCTTGACTTAATGGCATATCAGTGTACACAACTACAGTATGGGCTTGGAAATATGGTCTCATTCTTCTGCCTGCTTCAATCAGCGCTAATGCTAACTTCTCCAACCTTGGATATCTGATTTCTGTTCCTCGGAAGGCCTTGCTGGTATAGTAGACTAGTTTCTGCACTCCATCCTCCACTCTTATCAATGTCGAGCTAACCGCATTCTCTGAGACTGCTAGATATAAGTATAGTCTTTCTCCCATCACTGGCCTAGACAGTAATGGAGGTGTCCCTAGATATTTTTTCAACTCTTGAAAGGCCTCCTCGCATTCATCATTCCACTCAAAAGTTTTTCGGAGTGTTTTGAATAATGGGAGGCATCTATCAGTTACTCGTGACACAAATTTGTTAAGTGCAGCAACTCGTCCTGTGAGACTTTGCACTTCCTTCTTCGTGGTTGGATATCGTAGCTCTAATAGAGCCTTGATCTTTTCAGGATTCGCCTCAATCCCTCGTTGATTAACAATGTATCCGAGAAACATGCCTTCTCGTACTCTGAATATGCATTTGGTGGGATTCAGCTTCATTTGATATTTCTATAGTTGATCAAAGGTTTGACCTAGATAAATTAGATGGTCAGCAGCTTTCTTGCTCTTCGTCAGCATATCATCAACGTAAACCTCCATGTTATGACTAATTTTCTCTGCAAACACCTTATTCATCAGCCGCTGATATGTTGCACCTGCATTTTTCAATCCAAAAGTCATAACATTATAAAAATAAGTTCCCCTTGGGGTGATAAAAGAGGTACTCTCCTTGTCTTTAGGCTTCATTTTAATCTGGTTGTAACCAGAATAAGCATTTATGAAACTCAAAAACTTGTGTCCCGAGGTGGCATCCACCAACTGATCGATTCGAGGCAAAGGAAAATGATCCTTTAGGAAGGCTTTATTAAGATCAGTGAAATCCACACACATCCTCCACTTGTTGTTTTTCTTCTTCACCATTACCACATTAGCTAGCAATAAGGATATTTGACATCCTCAATAAAAGAGGCTTTTTGCAGTTTCTCTACTTCTTCATGTATGGCTTGGTTCTTCTCGGGACTGAATACCCTTCGTCGTTACTTCACTGACTTGATTTCCTTGTTCACGTTGAGCTCGTGACACAGGAAATTTGGATCTATCCTTGGCATATCTTCGTCACTCCATGCAAAAGTCTATTTTTTGCATCTTAGAAATGCTATAAGCTCTTGTTTTATTGATACATCTAGTGATGTTCCGATTTGATTTGATCGTTCTGGATTTTCATCGTCCAGAATGATATTTTCGATAGCCTCCATAACCTGGCCCTTAACGAGCTGCGACTCGTCTCTAGGATCTAATGTTTCAATTTCTGCACTTTCATCCACTTGATAGGTAGTAGTCTTTTTCCTGGACTCCTCTAGTTCTTCCTGTTCGGAAGATGAATACTAACATTCCCGAGCTACCTTCTGATCACCTTTCATAACTCCTACTCCAAAATTGGTTGGAAATTTTAGGCATTGATGTACAGTAGATGGCACCGCTTCAAACTTTTTTAGACCTACCCTTCCCATGATAATATTGTAGGCTGATTGGACATTTTTATCCATTACAAAAAAATATACTCTTTCTGTCCGACAAGCAGGCCATGTACCAATAAGCATATCCAACTTGATCATCCCAAGTGGAAAAACTTTTTCTCCAGTAAAACCGAGGAGGGGCCTGTGATAAGGCTCCAACTGGGCTAACTTCAGATTTAAGCTATCGAAGCATGAGTAGAACATGATGTCCGCCGAGCTGCCATTATCCACCAGTACTCTTGAGATCATTACTTCCTTCATTCTCATTTTGATCACCAATGGGTCATCATGAGGATATAATACACTTGCTAGGTCGTTCTTAGAGAAATCGATGACTAGTTTGTCCTTGTTCACCTTCCTCGGATGATCATCTTCAGCCAAATTTATTCGCTGTATGTATGAGCAAGCTTGAGCCTCATTAAGGTAAGCTTTCCTTTCCGCGGTAAGATCTTCTCCTCCTGCATCACCACCTATAATGACATTACACTCAAATGATCCAAAGTGGATTGAAAATACCTCACGTTCTGGCTGTCTTAGTCTTTTGGGGAGATCGGGGTCATCTTCTGGATCATCTTCATGATCTCTTTTCTTGTCATCTTTTATTCGAAGAGGAGATTTAGACCTTTGCCTTCCTCGTTCGCTGGTTCGACCACCGCTTTGACGATTAACATACTTGGTCAATTTTCCTCATCTAATGAGTGCTTCAATTTCATTCTGAAGAGCTATGCAACGCTTGGTCTTGTGACCGTTGATAATGCAATATATAGCACCCTGCCGCGATAGTACTCTTCCGAAACCGCGGATGTTCAGACCACACAGGGCCGCGGCAGTTACCACAGTCAGGGCGCGGCCAGATCTCTCGTAGGGTGCGGCCCTGTTCATAAGAGGCCGCGGCACCCCACCTTAGGGCGCTTCACTACTAAGCGTTGCTTACTCTACGGGCTGCGCACCCTTATCCACAAGTGACTGCAGACTTGGTACATGTCACGTGCTGTGGGCACGTGACTCAACTCACTTCCTTATAAATAGAGGACCATACCCGGAAAAGGGGGATCGATTCCAGATACGCCCAAGGCAGGCTCTACAATACAGATTCTCACTACACAACCTCAAGACACAACTTGGAGGCCACACATCTACATCGCAGCCACCTATCCGGCACTCCGGAATCCTCAGTACTGCCATGTACTCTCCTTTATTCTCATATTTGTATGCCACTTTAGGCACGATTATACTGTACAATGCAACGCATATAATGAGAACGGAGCAACACAGTGGATGTAGGTCTATTTTAAAGGCTGAACCACTCTATATCTTGTCTTCTCTCTATTTACTTGCTTTACTTGTTCATCACACACTCTACTCTTGACTTGCTGGTATGAGAACGCCTTGTGGCCGATTTCTCGTATCATCAGTTTGGCGCCGTCTGTGGGAAACGAGATACCTCAATCTTGTTTCTCTATGTTTCGAGTTCTTGAACACCTTATTCTATTCACGGGGATCCTCTGGATCATCATCCCATGAGTAAATTTTGGTTACTGAGCTCTATTTGATACTTACACCCTTGAATGGGTATTTCATACCTTCAGATCTGTTCTCGGATCTCCATTTTATGACCTTAGATCTATTTTACATACCCCTGTGATATCACCCCACCTAGGTAAAGCGGGAAGGCTTGATGGGCTTCAGCCCCATAAATGTGGGTGATTAGGGAAGAGTTCTATTTACTCCTTTTTTGTTCTTTGCCTATGATCTAGGATTTATCATTAGAATTATGCCATTGTGTGCACCGAGAGGTTATTCTCTCATGGATAGACCCTAGTAGGTATGCTCTCCACAGGTTTTGGGAGAAAAACTCAGTTCCCGGGCTTCAATTTTGGGATTGTGCCTTCACTACCTAGGTAGGGACGCGGCGTGGTAGTTCAACTACCTTACATGCCGCAACCTCTACCGGGTCAGTTGTAAAACAGAAGCTTCAAAACATCAAGGAACCCTCGGGTGGCCTTCAGATCAACCTTGGTATATATCATACAAGGCCGCGGCAGTGCACCTATGTGCCCTAGTGGCCGCGGCCTCGGCAGGAATACCATGTGATAGTGAAAACGCCGCATTCCCATTTCCTACTTGGTTACTCCAATATTTCTGAGATTACTCACTTCAGTTAGTTTTTTCTCAAATTATATATACTTTATAAAGATTAACAAAGCAGAAATGGAGGGAGAATCCAGCCAGAGCCTAGAAGTCAAAGATGAGATTGTGCAACTGTATAATCACCTTAATCACCTCTATGACAGCCATGATTCACTTCAGACCCAGGTCAATTACCTCACTCAGAGGGTGCTGATGCTAGAGGCCGCGGCCAATCAAAATTCAAACGCAGGTCCGGGAAGAGCTTTACCTGCCGCGGCAGTCAAAGAAGCTGGCAAAAGGCAGAAAAGGGAAGCAGAGAAATCAGAGAAAAAGTCGGGCGTCTATACGCCGTTGATTTTTCCAATCGAAGAGATCTTTGAGTGTATCCAAGAGGACAAGCTTTTGAGGTGGCCAGAGAAGCTAAGAGCTCCACCCCACAAGAGGAACAAAGCTGCCTGGTGCAAATTCCATCAGGACCATGGCCATGACACAGAGCAATGCTATGCTCTGAAAGATGAAGTCGAAAGGCTAATTGGCCAGGGGATGCTGCAGCGATTCCTGAAGAATGCATAAAGGGCTCAGCCAGACCTGACAGAGGCTGCATGCCACACCTCATCCTTAGACTTTTTCAATTCAACTATTTCTGTCTATGCTTTATGTAGCTCATTAGAGCCCGAATACTCAAGATTTTATGTTTTATTAGCAAAGCCATTATCTGAAACATACATATATAAATATAATGAATTAGCAAATTTTGCCATATCTCATTCCTCTCTTGTTTTCATAATTTATCATCTCACAAAAAGACCTTTTGTCTTAAACAGAATCCAAGGGAAGAATAAAACATTATCTTGGAAGATTATTATTATTTTGGGATGCACCTATGGAAGGATTGCGGTCTTAATTAGCTCAAAAGTTCTCCTCACGACGTGCGACTGTATCTTATCATATGATGATTATAATCAGGAAAGCATCCGAGGATTCAGGGAGCTTTTATCAGCCACGGGGGCTTACAATGCCCGTTCTCAGCTCTCGGGACGCGTCATCAAGCCGGGAGGCTTATAATCTCTGGCCGTGGAGGGATTTATGTATATCAGTAGCTGTGGGTGGCTTCATAACATAACCCAGCCTGGAGAGGCTTGATAGTGTCTCACACATTAGCTGTGGGTGGCTTAACAACGTAACCCAGCCTGGAGAGGCTTGATAGTGTCTCACACATTAGCTGTGGGTGGCTTAATAACGTAACCCATCTTGGAGAGGCTTGATAGTGTCTCACACATTAGCTGTGGGTGGCTTAACAACGTAACCCAGCCTGGAGAGGCTTGATAGTGTCTCACACATTAGCTGTGGGTGGCTTAACAACGTAACCCAGCCTGGAGAGGCTTGATAGTGTCTCACATATTAGCTGTGGGTGGCTTAACAACGTAACCCAGCCTGGAGAGGCTTGATAGTGTCTCACGTATTAGCCATGGGTGGCTTAATAATATAACCCAGCCTGAAGAGGCTTCATAGTGTCCCAAGATCGACTAAAGGTAAGACATGGAGGACAATCGAATCAACTATTGGAAGCTCGGTCATCATGATCATGAGGCGTGTCAAACCCGCAGGAGGATGGCCTCAGTTTCCCAGGGGCAAGGTTCTACAGCCCCATTATCTTGTCAACGGTCAAATAGATGCCGCGGCATCTTCATCCACCACAACCTTAGTGATGGATGGTAACCCGCCAGTTAAATGGAAAAAGCGGCCGTTGCTCGTTCAAATCGCCGCGGCATGTACAGAAAAAGGAAGAAATCGCACCGCGGCCTGGGGTGACAGCCTAAGGTAGTGTAAGGCAATAAAGGGCCAAGGTGACAAAGGAACCGCGGATGATATACAAGAAAGTGCATGGAATTATGCTATGCTGCCGCGGACTTGGTTACAAGTTCTACAAGTTCTTTCAATACAAAAAGCTGGTTACAAATATGAGAGGCAGTAACATACAACCATTCATTATGGATGGCAGAGTATAACACGCAATGCAAAAAAGAAGAAAACATTAAGCAGAGATAAGAATATGGCCGCAGCCTTTGTATTAATAAATTTGGATTACAAAAATAGGGGCCGCAGCCACAACAAAGTTCGAAATTACAAAGTGCAACTTAAAATTCAAGAAGCCGCGTCGTCATCGTCATCAGCTTCATCACCGCCCGCGGCGGTCTCTGTCTCCTCGGCCTCTGCCTCTGCTTGGGCTATCAGCCTTGCCCTCTCTTCAGCCGCGGCCCTCAGCTCAGCAATGCACTCCTGATGTTCTGCATCACTTAATTTCCAAGCGAGGACCGTATCCTTGGCATCAAGGAAATTTCTAATGATTCTCTGCCGCAGCTCCTGATAGCCGCGGAGGTAGGCCCTGTTATTTGTAAGGAAGAAATCCTTGGAGCCTTTGAAGGACTCCACGGCATGATCTATAGCCAGCTGGAGGGCGTCGCCATGATCAACTTCCATCTTTTTGACAGCCGCGGCATGGGCTTCGTCCTTCTGAGCAGACTTGGCTTCAAGCTCTTGGTATTTTTGCTGGAGGAGGGCAAGCTTGGAAGTTGCAATCTCCGCAACACGGGCGGCTTCAGCTGTTTGAGCTTGCGACGACTTCAGAGATTCCGCGGCCTGATTGAAATTCTCTTCCGCTTCCTCTCTGGCTTTATTGGCCTTCTCCAGGTCCATGTGGGCTGCCTGGAGGGCCGCGGCAGATGATGCTTTCCCGGCCTCAAAAGAAGATGTCCGAGCCGACTGCAGGTCCGCAGCATGAGCACTCTTCTCGGACTCTTTCAGCCGGTATATAGCCTCGTACTTTCTTTTTTGGACTACAATCACGTCCGCGGCCTGTATATGGAATAAGAGACGTTAGCAAAAGCAAAAAATACGAGATACAAAGATTATGATGATTGGTACGTACCCTAAGAAGGCTGTGGAGGCCACAATCCTCCAGGTCTTCGTGATCTTCCCCAACAAGTCTGTCGAGGTCCGCGGCATCCAATGCACGCTTCATTCTCCGGGCAGCATTGGCAGTAGTGTCCCAGGAGGAATTTGGGTCAGGCTGCCTTAGCTGAGGCCTTGGCCTACCATCTGGCCCAGACTTTCCGCGGAATTGGGGAGGCGGCAAATTTGCGTTGACGGCCACAACATTTGGTGGGGGTGGAGAAGACGATGGTTGCCGGGGAACTTCCGCTGGCAGCAGTCCTACCGCGGCCAAATTTTCCCCTATGTCATCATCAAAGTGTTCATGATGCACAGGGGCTTCATCGTGAACCACTTGATCCGCGGCAGGATCTGTGGGTTTATCAACAAAAGAAGTCGCGGCCTGTACCTTGGCCCTAGACCGCTTCCTTTTCCCGCTCCTCGCGGTGTTATTTAGGACGACCGCGTCCTCATCCATCTCTGCCAACTGCGCGGCCAGCAGTTCCCTATCAACCTCCTCACCTGGAAAATAATGGCATGAGTTCAACAAAGTCCAAGAGAATAAAACGACCGCGGAATGAGAGAAATGGTACAGTTAATTACCTTCTGTGCCCATCTGTTGAGGAATTGATTTGTTGGGGAAGAATCCCGCCCCAAATACAGTGGCCGATGTTACAAGTATGCTGAACTTCTTGTGTTCAGCAGGAAACTCCGCGGCCTCGGCAACTCTTTTTTCCTGCCGCGAGTTCAAGTGCAGATTGTCAAGAGCTGCAGAAAGAAGATACAGTTCCAAGTTAGTAGTGGCCAAGAGAAAATAAAAGACGCCTAGAATCTTATACCTAGTTTGGAGGGTGAACCCCATTGCCGCGGCATTTTGTATGATCTCTCTCTCTCGTTCTCCTCTGGGTGCATCTCCCAGCCTTCACCGGAGATGTAAAAATATTTCCCCTTCCAGTTTTTTACGCTGTTCGGTCTCCCAGTGTATAGGGTCTCGTCCCTTCCGCGGCTAGAAAAGTAATAGTAGCCCGCGAACTTTACTGAGTTCTCCTTTGGGCGGTAGAAGTGGAAGAACTCCGCGGGAGTAATGTCCTTTTTGAACAACTTCTGCCAAAGGACAACTGCAGCAAGAACAGCTCTCCAACCATTGGGGTCTAACTGAGCTGGAGCCAGTTTCATCATCTGGAAAATGCGACGGATGGGAACGGGAACAGGCAACCGCAGCCCATAGATGAACGCGTGCAAAGGGAAGAAAATCCCATCGTCAGAAAGTGCCGTGCACGGTCTCTGGTTCGCGGCAGGGGCTGAACATGTCAAGTTTTCTGGAAACTCGAAAGCCTCAGCAACCTGCTCAACCCATTCTCGGGTCATCGAGCCGCGGATGTCGAGAGCGGCCAATGGTTTTGCAGCCCTCCTTGATGTACTTCCAGGCTTATTTCTAGAAGCCGCGGCAATCTCTCCTTCTCCCATGGGATGAGTGCTTGAATTGGCTTCCTCCTTCATCGAACGAGATGGGGAACCCTTCCCAGATGCAGAGTCCGCGGAGGTTGAGTCAATTACCACGCAGTTCGGACAATCCTTCAGTTTGCAGGGCCCAACTGATCTTAGAGGCGGCGCGGAAGTAAGTTCTGGGGGAGAGGTCCCAAAATGCTTTGCCCAAAAGCCTCTAAGGAACTCGTCTGGGTCAAAGCTCATATGGCTGCAGCAGTACCTGAAAAGCAGAATTCGCAGTTAGGCGCCGCAGCCAGTATGACTTGTAAGACTTCAAGAAGCCGCAGAAGGTTGTTTGTTTTAAGTCTTGAAGGCTGGAATTACGTCCCTAATACAGTTATTAATAAGTGAACTCTATTGCTTATGGGACCAAACGGTCCCAACTGTCCGTGGGCAGTTCCATTTTATGGAACCTGCGCCGCCGCGGAAATGCATTAGAATTGCCTTAAAGCATCACCGACCGCGGCTATTCCTAATTTTTCAGAGTACGAAATGCTCTAGTAGCAACTACACTTATTCTACATGGATGTCTTGGTCCCAAGGGGAATGTGTATGAAGATGCCGCGGATGTGGACTTAAGGGACCGCGGCTATTTGGCACATTAGCGCAAAATCGCTAATCATATTGTGCCGCGGCATTTATCCTAAACAGTTGATTAACAAAATTTTGCATATCCTAAGATCAAATTCACAAAAGGTGGAGTTTTTAGCTATGAATGTCAAGGACAGTGGTATGAATGTCATATGCAGCATATGTGGGAAAAAAGCAAAACAAACATGTAAAACCCTAGATTTCAGGCAAACGGACGAAGAAAGGCGTAAACAACGAAGAAAAGTGAGAGTAGTGGTTGAAAAGTCACCTGGAAATGAAGAAAACCGCGAAGAACAGCCTCACACCACCTTGGAAACACCACACGCAGCTTCAAACCACCTCGGAAGGCTGTCGGAAAATGCAAGAAGGATTGTGCAGAATTTCGCTCTCGATTTGCTCTCACAAGTTTTGGAAACGTAATGAAGTCCACGGCCAGAAACAATTTATATAAGGGAGCGCGGAAGACGAATCGTCGCTTTGGAAGCACCGCGGTTACTAGGCTTATAAGCCGCAATCCCAATATACTTCCCTTGGCACAACGGCTTGGGGGCTTATTGATAATGCAATATATAGCACCCTGCCGCGATAGTACTCTTCCGAAACCGCGGATATTCAGACCACACAGGGCCGCGACAGTTACCACAGTCAGGGCGCGGCCAGATCTCTCGTAGGGTGCGGCCCTGTTCATAAGAGGCCGCGACACCCCACCTTAGGGCGCTTCACTACTAAGCGTTGCTTACTCTACGGGCTGCGCACCCTTATCCACAAGTGACTGCAGACTTGGTACATGTCACGTGCTGTGGGCACGTGACTCAACTCACTTCTTTATAAATAGAGGACCATACCCGGAAAAGGGGGATCGATTCCAGATACGCCCAAGGCAGGCTCTACAATACAGATTCTCACTACACAACCTCAAGACACAACTTGGAGGCCACACATCTACATCGCAGCCACCTATCCGGCACTCCGGAATCCTCAGTACTGCCATGTACTCTCCTTTATTCTCATATTTGTATGCCACTTTAGGCACGATTATACTGTACAATGCAACGCATATAATGAGAACGGAGCAACACAGTGGATGTAGGTCTATTTTAAAGGCTGAACCACTCTATATCTTGTCTTCTCTCTATTTACTTGCTTTACTTGTTCATCACACACTCTACTCTTGACTTGCTGGTATGAGAACGCCTTGTGGCCGATTTCTCGTATCATCAACCGTGATCTTTGTGGAATTCGCAATATTTGGACTTGTCTCTCTTATCAGGATCTGCCTTCATTTTTGCTGACCAGGCTAGCTCCTCGCTGTTTTTGATCTCTTCCAGAATGTGATTTATATCCACCTTCAAGGGAGTATAATTTCCGTATTTCTTCATCTGTTCCAATGCTTGCTTACCCTTTGATTGCCTATTACCACCATTGTTCTTTTGATCCTTCTTTTTGGTTTTACCATCTTCCACCTTGGTCTCCTTAGTGTTTGCGTTCTTCTTCGCAGCCATGGCTTCCTCGGCATTCATGATTTTGGTTACTTTTGCCATCAGTTCTGTCATGATCCTGGGCGGATCTTTGGCTAAAGTGTAGTACAATTTATTGGGCAACAGCCCACTCATCAAAGCAGTAATTGCAATTTTCTCCTCCTAATCAATTACTTTCAGTTTCTCGTTATTGAAACGAGTAATATAATCCCTGGTGCTTTCACCTGTCTTTTGTCTAACACTTAGCAAGTGTGCTACTCATTTGACTGGCTTTGCTCCAAAACAAAAATTTCTAATAAAGAGTTCTGCTAGCTAAAAGAAGGTCGCAATTTTCCCCCGAGGAAGGTTATTGTACCACATCTGAGCAGATCCAGTAAGAGTTCCTGAAAATGCCCTGAATCGCATCTCGTCTGGAACAGCATAGATATCAGCAGCTTCTTGGTATTGTTCTATATGGAGAACATGATCAGTTTTTCCATCGTATTTTAGTGTTACTACCGGGGCTTTGAATTTTGACGGTGTGGAAAAGTCCACAATCTCTTGTATGAATGGTGTTCCTCGGACAAAAGTCCTTTGTAGAGGATTCTTGGTTTTAGCCATCTCCCCTAATCGATCCTCCAATCTTTAAATTGAGCCCTTCCATGCTTCATTTCCCATATTGGATTTATTTGTTCGAGCAACTGATCGTATTGAGTTCTCTTCTTGGTATCTTTCATTACGGGCCGTTGGTCGTGATTGGGTAGAACCTTCTTTTAAGTCGGTTGGTTGTTGAGAATTCCTCGACACAGTCTTAAGGGGATATCTATTCCTTCTAGGGCCCAACCAATCAAAAGGAGAGACTCTACTCAACCTCTCCTGAGCACTAGCCCTCTCTGGAGTTAAAGAGACATTTCGCTGAGAATTTGTAGCTCGTACCGACGAAGTCCGACCAGGTTGATATGAAGGATCAGTAGATCTATCAGTACGATATGAATCAGTATGTCTAGTTTTTGAGGATGGTAAATGGGCACTTCTCTGGGTATTTTATTTTTTATAGTGAGCCGGTACCCCGCCTTGAACAATTTGTATAAGTTGACGCATGGTTTCTTGCATGGTCGTTTGCCCTTGGGCCAAATTAGCCATTATACCCACAAGATTTGAAAATTTTGGGGGAGCAGAGGGGTTTGGAGGAATTTCAGTGTTTCGATTACTGGATTCTGGATTATCAGTCATTGATGATGAGTTGTTTTGGTGAAAAAACTCTAATTACAGTCGATTTTCCACAGACGACGCCAATCTGTTGATGTAAAAAACTAGATTCGATCTAATTATTTTAATCACAGATAAAAATAAATAAGTAAATAAGACAATAAATTTTAAAGTGGTTCAGCCTTAATAAAATGGCCTACATCCACTATTTTTGTATTGCTGATTGCTTGCCAGGAATTCTCGATAAGTGATTTACCAAGAAATTCTGAGTCCCTCCCTCATGGGGATATTACAATGTATTTATAGCCTTGAGGCTGTACATGCGAAAGAATAATGCGCTATTTTCCAGCTGCCTTATACATCTGTATGATAATAAATGCACATTTAATGTGTAGTTGTCTTCTGGTATACTTGACGCGTACGCCACAAGTATTTGAGTTGCTCGGACCGCTTGAGTTGCTCGGATTGATTAAGTTGCTCGGACCTTATTCGTCCAAAGTCTTTATATTCACCATGTAAATGGACACATGTATTTTTATGATTTGTCCATGTCAGCAGGTTGAATTTGGTATCAACAGGCGTTCTAATTGGCTTAGCTCCTACATAACCTCTATCGTGTAATAAATCTAGTGTGTATTTTCTTTGGCATAAGGAAATACCAGAAGTAGACCTAGCAACCTCCAATCCAAGGAAGAACTTAAGAGGTCCCAAGTCCTTGAGTTTGAATTTCTGATCTAGCTGTTTCTTGAGCTCATTAACTCAAGAAGAATAATTATTTGCTACGATTATGTCATCAACATAAACAAGGAAAGAAATAAAAGAATTTTATTCTGTCTTGGTGAAAAGAGAATAATCCGATTTCGATTGAACAAACCCATAGCTCAACAAGGTGTTTGAGAATTTTACAAACCACTGCCGGCTAGCCTGCTTCAAACTATAAAGACATTTATTGAGTTTGTAGACTAAAGTTTCCCCCTTGCTGCAAGAACCTGTGGGAGTAATAAAACCAGGTGGTGGAAGCATATAAACCTCCTCATGAAGATCCCCATGTAAGAATGCATTGTTGATAAAGAAGTTTGAGACAGGTATAGGATTGATAAAATAAGAAAAATTGTTAGTCATGTGGTCAGATGCACCCGAGTCAATAATCCAAAATTTGAAACTTAACCTAGGCTTTTTATCAACAGTTATGGAGGAAGAACAAATGGCTTCACCTGAGAAATTTGGTTGAAAACCAACTGCAGCATTGTTGATTGATGCTTCAGTTTGAGGATTCTTCTGCATCATTTGATTATTGAACCAATTAATCAACTACTGCATCTGAGTCTGACTGATAGGCATTTGTGAATTAGTTTCTCTCCCTAGCATACTTTGATTTTCCATAGAAACCTTCCATCCATTATGTGCATTATAATTCTTTCCTTTAGAAACATAGCCTGGTGGATACCCATGAAATTTGAAACATTTTTCAATTAGATGACCGACTCCTCCATAATGTGCACAAATAGGTTTATTTTTCTTTTGAAATTTATATCCACTAACATTGGAAGCAAACATCACAGAATCTGTATTAGGTTGAGCCCCTGCAACAACTGGATCCACATTAGGTTTGGCCACAAAAGCCATGGATTTTTATACGTGATTTTGTTTCTCCAACAAAAATTATTTGTTTCTCATATTGCAACACCATTGATAAAACCTTATTAATGGTTGGAACTAGGTCCATCAAGAGGATTTGACCTCTAACTGCAGCAAAAGAATCATTCAATCCCATTAGTAATTGCATAATGTGTTCCTATCGACTGTACTCCTCCATGGTCTTATAGCCTCCACATGAACAAATTATTCCACAAGAACAAGTTGGAATTGCCTACTAATTTTGCAATTCATCCCAAAGTCCTTTCATGGTTGTATAGTAGGTACTAACATAATTATGTTCCAGTTTCAAATTAACTATGGATTTGTTCAATTAAAAAATCCTCATGCCATTACCTTGAGAAAATCTCTCTTTCAAGTAAATCCAAGCTTCTCTAGCAATCTCATTATACATGATACTAATTGTGATTTCTTTAGAAACCGAATTTAAGATCCAAGATGTTACCATATTGTTGCATCGAAACCAAGGTTCTAAACAATATGGGGCGTGATCGAGGCATGGAGGCCAAGACTTAAGCCTTAGAAGCCTAGGCGGGCCTTAGGCGTAAAAAGGCATGAAAAGACGTTTAGGCCTTCTTAATATATTTTAATATTTTTTACCATAACAAGGATATTAAAATACTAAAATTGTACATATCATAAAAATATGTCTGAATATATGCAAATGAAAATACTATTTGATTATTTTGGATGAGATAATGGTCCGGTTTGTAAAAAAATTATTTAAAAGGCGATATCGTTTCACTAAAGCATTGTTATTTTTAGAAAAAAGTGTGCCTTAAGGGTTTTACCAAGAATAAGGCGTAAAAATATTAAGGCGGGACGTTTCTCCCAAGCCTCAAGCCTATGGTTTTTTTTAGAACAGTGATCGAAACCAAACTGCATAAATTTCATCTAAAATTTGAGGTTTCTGTATTTCTCCAGTTACAAACCCTAATTTATTTTTGGCACTGAGTCCCACGAGCATCGATCGACACCAAGAATTATAATTCTCGCCATTAAAAATCTTATAAACAAGAATTAATCCTGGATTGTCTCCATGATGCAGAAAGTATGGTGAAGATGAATTATCTTCAATTGATACAGATCGAGTTTGAGATCGTGATTGTTCTTCAGAAGTCATGATTCAAGTAATCAACCAGATACAGAAAGAAAAAGAACTACAATCAATCGCAAAGGAGAAATCAAATGAAAAATTGCGGAAGAAGATGTTGGATCTAAGCTCTGATACCATAACAAGAATGATGATTAATCGAGAGAGAGAGACAGAGAGAAAAGAACTGAACTGGTAGAGAGAGATAAGAGAACTGAACTCCATTTCTCAGAAAAGAAAAAATTACAGTTGTCATTTAGATGACAGCAATTTATAGACCACTAACCATCTAACTAACTAACAAACTAAACAACTAATTACAACTCAGCTTATAATAGAAAAATAATTAAAAATAAAACTAACATTCTTTAATAAAAGTATTTCAAAAAGATAATTTTTTGTGGAAAGAATAAATACTGCTAGCAGATGAATGTTTCAGGTATGCAAATTGATATTTGTGGAACTGAATCAATTATTTCCATTAGATATCAAACGTATAGATAATACAAATTTTCAACAAGAATAACAACTAACACCTAAACTTCAGGTAGACTGAAGGAGTCTTATTGCTAAGGAAGACATAACAGACACATCTCACTAAGCCATTCAAACTCAAATACAAAACGCAAACTAAACTCAAGATTTCAATCTACCCATTACACTTTCACTAGAAGGTAGTTATATCTTCTATATGCCCCTTCAAGATAGGCCACGAGTAGACAGGCCAATCTTATCCCGTAATAACTAAGACCGCAAAGTAGGTAGTGATTTGGTGAGCAGATCTTCAAGCTGGTCAGCAGAAGAAACATGAGCTACACGTAGTGGACCAGATTGCACCCGGACCCTGATAAAATGATAATCAACAGCTACATAATTCATTCAAGAATGGAAAATTAGATTGGAACTTAATTGAGTGACACCAATATTGTCATAATAGAAAATTAGAGAAGTCATTTGGCTAACACCAAGTTCAGCAAGTAGGGAACATATAAAATGAAGCTTAGCAACAGTGGCAGCAACTGAGCAATACTCTGCCTGAGTGGAAGAACGAGCAACAGTTTATTGCTTATTTGAGCTCCAAGAAATAAGATTTTGACCAAGATAAACAAGGTAGGCACTTGTGGAAGAATAATCATCTTTATTTCTAGCCATCCGAGAATGCATGAAGTGATTGAGAGAACACACGAACAGATAAAGGATAATCATGATACAAAAGAAATCTTTTATCCAGTGTGCCACATAGATACCGTAGGATGCGTTTGATAAAAACCCAATGTTTAGTGGTTGGTTTATGCATAAAATGGGACATTTTATGCACCGCAAAAGAAACATCTAAACGAGTGGGAGATAGGTATTGCAGGCTTCCAACTATAACACAATATTGAGTAGGATTTGAGAGAGGAGTGTCCGATGTTAAGAGAATGTTGTTGAACTCATTGGCAATGAAGTAAGAACAGGTTTGGTATCCTCCATATTTGTCCTTTTAAGCAAATCCTGGATATATATATTCATTTTGATAGAAGTATGGCATGATTATATGAGATAACTTCAACTCCATGAAAATAATAAAGAGAGCCAAGATCTTTTAGAGAGAAACGTTGGGCAAGAAAATTAACAGATTGGGAAACAAGTTCATCACTGTTACCGGTTAGCATAATATCATCAACATACACTAGTGGATACAAGATATGATGGTTGTTTATTAGAATAAAGAGAAAAGTATCATAAAAAATGGCACAATTCGTGATACCAAGATTGAGGAGCTTGCTTGATCTCAAAGATAGCTTTGTGGAGTTTACATAAAAACATTTTCAAAGAGCTTTCCAAGATTTGTGGGGTTATCAAAATCCACAAATCTTGGAGGTTGAGACATAAAAACATTTTCAAAGAGCTTTCCTTGAAGAAAGGCAATGTTGACGTTCAATTATCGAAGAGACCAACCATTAATCATCGCAATAATAAGCACAATTCTTGTGGTAGTGGGCTTAATAACCTGGCTAAAGGCTTTGTGGTAATTCACACCTGGTCTCTAATGAAAACCTTTGGCCGTAAGGCGAGCTTTAAGATTGTTAATGGAACCATCAAAATTTCTTTTAATATGATAAATCCATTTCCAACAACCTTGGTTAGTGATACCCTCTGGTGGAACTAGCTCCCAGGCTCCCATATGAACGAGAGCATCAAACACCTTAGACATAGCTTTACGCTAGTTATGAGCTTTGAGGGCTTGAGATATTGATATAGGTTTAGGATTATCTGGCCAGGTTGTGTGTGTGTGTGAAGGTTGAGTTTATATTAGTTTAGTTATGTTATTTTTGGCCAGGGTAATCATTTGGTGTCGGGTGGTATGCTGGGTGTTGTTTTGTGCTTCAGTGGATTGGTGAGAGGAAGGTTGGATGGTGGTTTGTGTTTCAGTGAATTAATGGGAAGGATTAGTTGTTGGCTGTTACTCATTATTGGGTTATTGTGATGGTGTCTTGGTTAAATCTAATACCTCATTGGATGAAGACATTTCTGGAGTGCGTACTATAGGTGGAGTGTTAGAATCATGCTATGATGGAGTATGATTTGAAACATTAAGGACATGAAGAATACAAGTATCAATTG
Organism: Sambucus nigra; assembly: GCA_949130495.1. Taxonomy (NCBI): domain Eukaryota; kingdom Viridiplantae; phylum Streptophyta; class Magnoliopsida; order Dipsacales; family Adoxaceae; genus Sambucus; species Sambucus nigra. The sequence continues at coordinate 311,485,914 of OX422218.1, read as the reverse complement.
TATTAGAAAAGGGATGAGGTAAATTATTGTGAAGTTAGTTGTAAGGAAAAACCGACTCTACTTATTGAACATGACAAGAAACAAATATTTTTGAGGTACAGGGTTCAAAACATAGTTATGCACTTTGAGATAAAGAGTACCCAAGAAACACACACGGTTTGGACCTTTGTTGAAGTTTGGGAGATGTATATGGACAAAGCCAAGGATGATACTAGTACCCTAAAACCTTTAGTTTAGGACTTTTATGGAAAATTAATCATATGGAGATGAAAGGTTGAGGGTAGAAGTTGGCATTAATTAAATACATAGTACTGGAAAATGTATGGAACCAGAAGGTAGTTGGAAGAGAGGCATGAGAAAGTACCGTGAGTTCAATTTTAATAATATGATGGTTTCGTCTTTCAGAGTACCCATTATATTCAAGTGTATGAGGTGGGATGGTTAAGTGAGAGATGCCATTTTGTGAAAGGTAATGTAATCCCCCGTGATTTTGGTATGAATTTTTTTTTTAATTTTTAAATATAAAAATAGGTTTCAAGTGAAATTTAAATTGGGATTAAAATTTGAAAATTATAACATTTTGTATAAAAATCGGGGGAGGATCTGTTCTAAGGAGCAAAAAAAAAAAAAAAAAAAAATTTGACCGTTCGATCGAGCTAAATTTTTTCGTGTAGCTTCCTCTCGTCTTCAGCTACAACATATTATTTCAGCTAATTCCAAAGGTCCGATCATCCGTATTATTTTTTTAGTATTTTTGTTTGATTAGACTCAAATTCTTTTTGGTATATAAACATAAAGTAACGAGTTTTGGACTTTTAAAACACATTTTAGCCTTCTAAAAAGTTAGTAGCCTCCCATAATTTCCTTCTCTCTGATCTACAAAAGCTAAGCCCCATTGAACAGAACTTTCAACCCAAGTATTGAAGGCTCAAACTGTGTTTTCTAAAAACCATTCAAGAACAAGTCTTTATTGATTTTTCGAGAGGAACGCACCATCTAATCAGAATTTTCAACCCACTTTTATACATGCATGAATACTTATATTCTTCCTCTTGAGTATTATGCGTTTTAAATGTCGCTTAAATCTTAATTTACATATTTTTCTTAAAATAAATTGTCAACCTCAATTAGGGAAATTGAAAACTAAATGGGACTGTTTTTCTGAAAAATCTTAATATAACACTTGTGTGCTTAGGGTCGAGGTTGGGTTTGGGATAATATGGGTATAGTTTTGCATGTAGTAACCGTAGTAAATTGATTTAAATAAAAAATATATTTATAAAACCACATAAAATTATGTAGGAATGATTAAAATGAATTATTATAATGTTCTTCATAAATTCGCATGATGTTGAGATTATATTTGTTGAATAAAAATTATTGTGTTAATTACGACAATGGGTGAATAATTTAAAATGAGATTAATTATGATTATATGAGAAATTGTGCAATTGTTGATAAATTCGATTGTACGACTTATTGTTTTAATTATATTCGACATTGCGAGGACGACGGGATTTTGGGTAGTATGCTCTCACCTTAATTTTAGGAACTTGCTAGGTATGAGACTAGTGTGTACGTATTATAGCTGTGGTTAACACTTTCTAGGTGTGGTGACTAGTTAGTATAGATTTTTACAAATGGGATATTCCGGGGTTCGGCTGATTTTGGTGACATTCCGGTTATCAGATAGCCTAAACGCAGGACTAGAAAAAGATAATTGATAGAAATTGATCCGACATAATAAGATATGACGTGTTTGTATTTTGAAAACCTCTAAGTATGGGACTAGGGGTAGGTTTGAGGACGTATTCTCTATAGTAGGGTGGGGTTAAAATAAAAATAATGAGAAAATGAGATGATAAGAAAATAAGAAATCGTGAATTAATACTTGAGATAATAAACGAGTATTAAGATGAATTTGTGGTGCAAGTATGTGCAGGGCTGACAGTTAAATGCGCCGACTGGCTATAGCAACGTGGGTGGGTGTTGGCGTCACGAGTATGTGCGGACTTATAGTTAAATGGGCCGATAGGCTATAGTGACGTGTTGTGCATGGAACGTTACAATTATGTACATAACTGATAAAATACGGGTTTACTAGCTATAGTGAGGAAATGAGTCTGATGTGTAGAACTTTAAGGGTGTCAAGAATGTGTGCATGACCAATAAGGGGTCGATGTGTCTTATTGGTGTCGCATGAATTAAAATAATTACTTAATTAAAATGAATAAGGATAAGAATAAAACTGTACTTATTTATTGAAACATTTGGTCTTACACTTTAGGGGGGATCAGTTGTATGGTAGATAGTGGTAGTTTACGTTTATTCGCTCGTTATTAATTATCTCATTAAATTAAAATATTCAATTGTGGTATTTATTATGTATAATGATACTGTCTGTGTTAACAAACCCTAATTGGGGAGGGTATCTCGTATTCATATGGTGGGATCTGACCCATTGCGTTAACTAACATTTCAGGTCTAGCATTGGAGTAGTTGCAGGGGAGTATTGGAGATATTTTGGAGGTGCAGCTGGAGTTTATTATAGATTTTTTAGTAGTTTAGATTATTTTTCTTTCTGTCGCACTTCTATTATGAGACTGTATTATGGATTTGGTGAGCCAATCGGTTCCACAGTTATTTACAGTTTTATTGAGATATTTGTAGTTGGATCATTTTATTCGGATTTATATTCATTGGAGATTGCATCTATTTGGAGATTAGCATGGTGATGGATTTTAGTATTGCGCGAATAGTTATTTTGTTTGGATCAATAAAATTATTATATTATGGAATGAATTTTATATGTTTCATATATATCACATGCCGATAATGATTACTTATTTAGTGACACCAGACGAAGTTTGATGGTGGCGACTGGCCACCTCGCTTGTCAGATTGCGCGGGGTGTTAATGATGGTATCAGAGCATGGTCTTAGGTCTCGTAGGTTGTGAGTCTGTTTAGCTTTCGCCTTATCGATCTTTGATTATCTTTATTGATTCGTGTTCTCTAATATATTAAGTCTAACATACGTGTTAGTTGTGTATATTGGAGATAAGGAGTTTTGTGTTGAGGACGTTGTAGGCATTAAAGTTAGAAGTAGTAATCTTGATGTAAGGATCCTTGGAGTTGGTTTTGGAGACAATATTTATTTGGTAGATCGTTAATATAAACTTTGGGTATATAGTGTATCGATGGAGTAATATGATTTGATTTGAGGATTTGAATGTTTTGATAACATTTAGAGATAGAATCGACTGGTGATTTGTGGGAGAGCGTGGTACACCGATATTTTCATAGTTATGCGTATATATATGTAGTTAGGATATATATTGTATCATTGATCGTGGGGTATGTGCATGTAGGATTAGGTGTATGGACACCCAATTATGGTAGTTTTTGGGTAGGCATATGTGAGCCTCATTTTATTTTTGTGCATTTACGCTTCGTCGAATTTCGAGGACAAAATTCTTGTGCTATGGGGGACGTATGTAACACCCCGCGATTTTAGAGCCGTAAAAATCTTTGTTAAATTAAAAATTTGGAAAAAAATAATTTTTAGAATCCAATTCATTTTCGTATGAAAAAAATAATGATTTTTCAATATAAAAGTAAGGTTTTATGTGAAATTTAAATCGGGATTAAAATTTGGAAATTGTAACTTTTTGTATAAAAATCGGGAAAGGATCCAACCTAAGGATCGCAAAAAATAATATTCAACTGTCCGATCGAGCTGAATTTTTTGTGCAGCTTCCTCTCGCCTTCAGCTATAACATATTAAAATTCTAGCCAATTACAAAGGTTCAATAGTCCGTAATGTTTTTCTAGTGCTTGTGTTTGAATAAAACTGGAATTCTTTTTGGTATTTAAGACTTTTAAAACATATTTTAGCCTTCTCAAAAATCAATAGCCTCCCATAATTTCCTTCTCTCCCATTTGCAAAACCTAAACCCCATTGAACACAACTTTCAACCCAAGTTTTGAAGGCTCAAACCGTATTTTCCCCAGATCGTTCAAGAACGAGTCTTTATTTATTTTCCTAGAGGAACGCAACCATCTAATTAGAATTTTCAACCGACTATTCTACAGGCATGTATAATTTTATTCTCTCTTTTTAGTATTATGCATTTTATATATCGCCTAAACCTTAATTTACATATTTTTCTTAAAATAAATTAGCAACCTCAGTTAGGGAAAGGGAAAACTAATTTGGGACTGTTTTTTTTTTTTAAATCTTAATATGATTGAAGACTTATAACCCTTGTGTGCTTAGGGTAGAGATTGGGTTTTGGATAATATGGGTATAGTTTTGCATGTAGAAACCGTAGTAAATTGATTTATATAAAAATCACATTTTTACAACCAAATAAAAGTATGTAGGAATGATTAAAATGAATTATTATTGTGTGCTTCATAAATTTGCATGATGTTGAGATTATATTTGTTGAATAAAAATTATTGTCTTAATTGCAACGATGGATGGATAAATTAAATTGAGATTAATTGTGATTATATGAGAAATTGTGCAATTGTTGATAAATTGGATTGTACGACTTATTTTTTTTTAATTATATTCGACATTGCGGGGATGATGGAATTTTGGGTAGTATGCTCTCACCTTAATTTTAAGAATACTTGCTAGGTACGGGACTAATGGGTACACCTTAGTTGCGGTTAACACTTTCTAGGTGTGGTGACTAGTTAGTGTGGATTTTTACGATGGGATATTCCGGGGTGGGGATGATTTTGGTGACGTTCCGTTGATTAGATACCCTAGATGCAATACTGGGAAGATATAATTAATAGAAATTCTTTCGAAAAAATAGGATATGACGTGTTTGTGTTTTGGAGACCTCCAGGTATAGGACTAGGGTTAGGTTTGAGGACTTATGCTCTACAGTAGGGTGGGGTTAAAATAAAAATAATGAGAAAATGAGATGATGAGAAAATAAGAAATTGAGAATTAATACCTAAGATAATAAATGGGTATTAAAATGAATTTAAGGCGCAATTATATGCAAGGTTGACAGTTAAACGATGCGACTTGCTATAGCGATGTGAATGTGTGTTAGCATCACAAATATGTGCGGGTTAACAGTTAAATGGGCCGACTGGCTATAGTGACATGTCGTGAGTGGAACCTCACGAGTATGTGCAGAACTGACAGAATATGGGTTAACTGGCTATAGTGAGGGGAATGAGTGTGATGTATAGAAGTTTAAGCGTGCCAAGATTGCATGCAGGACTGATAAGGGGTCGACTGGCTATATTGGTGTCGCATGGATTAAAATAATTACTTAATTAAAATGAGTAAGGATAAGAATAAAATTGTACATACTGATGATATTGAAACATTTGGGCTTACACTTTAGGGGAGATCGATTGCATGGTAGATAGTGGTAGTTTACGTTTATTCGCTCGTTATTAATTATCCCGTTAAATTAAGATATTCAATTGTGTTACTTATTATGTATAATGCTACTATTTGGGTTCATGGAACCTAATTGGTGAGAGAAGCTTTTACTCATTCGGTGGACTCTGACCCATTGCGTTGACTAATATTTCAGGTTTAACGCTAGAAAAGCTACAGGGGAGTATTGGAGATATTTTGGAGGTGTAGCTGGAGTTTATTATAGATGCTTTAGTAGTTTAGATTATTTTCCTTTCCGTCGCATTTCTATTATGAGATTGTATTATGGATATAGTGGGTCAATCGGTTCCATAGTTGTTTACTGTTTTATTCGAATATTTACAGTTGAATCATTTTATTCGAATTTATATTCATTGGAGATTATATTTATTTTGGAGATATCGTGGTGATGGATTTTATTCTTTCATGAATGGTTATTCTTATTTGTTTCAATTAAATTATTATCGTGTGGAATGAATTTTATATGTCTCATACTTGTCGCATGCTAAGAATGATTACTTATTTAGTACGTAGTTTGGTGGCGACGACTGGCCACCTCGCTTGTTAGATTGCGCGGGGTGTTACAATTAATATTTAAGGCCCATGTATTCTCCTCTGTTACCTGAATAGAGAGTGATAGCATTGTGTTTAAAATAATTTTTCACAATAGCTTTGTAACCTTTGAAAACTTGAACTTCAGATTTTGTAAAATGTGAAATGATCAACAAAAATGACATGGTATTTAACCCATCTTCTAACACAATTGGAGAAGTCAACACATCAAACAAGATTAAGTCAATAGGTTGAATACAGATAATACATGAAGTGGATAAAGATAAATTTTGAATTTTATTGATAAGACATGCATTACATGAAAATTCTTTTGTCATAGGAAAATAAAAATTCAAATGCTAACTAGAAATGATCAGTTTCAAAATAGGAAAAGTTGGATCTCCTAAATGATAGTGCCAGTTTGATGATGTAGTTTTGACATGGGAGAAGTAAAAAATTAGAGAGGACGGAGATTTTCTAACCGACCATTCATACACTCCATCTCTAGTTCTTCCCTTCAGAAGAATTTCCCCTATACGAAGATCCTTCATATGAAAAAAGGGGGAAGAATTGAACGAATGCATTATTAGTAGTACAAAACTGATTATTATAATTTTTTTCATATTTGGTTCGTAAAGAACATATTTCAAAGTAAATGTATTGATATGTGTTGAAAGAGAGGTAGAACCCGTGTAAGAAATGGAGAGACATGTGCCATCACCAATCATTATATCATCGGAGGCAGTATAAGGTACATGAAGAGACAGGTTGCTCGAAGTGACATGGTGAGAAGCTCCATTGTCCAGCATCCAAGTTAGATTATTGGAGGTAATGTTTACAACAGTGTGAGCCCTTGGATGCAAAGGTGTTGCCAAAGTATACGGTGGTGAAAAATCGATATTAAATAGTTCAAACTGAAACGATGGTCAACACTTGGTTGTGTGTCCTCAAATCCCATAAATTTGATAAAACACCTGATGTAAACATGGTGGAGGGAAATTGTTATGAGTTGGAGCACCTAAGTTGGTAGCCAGGGATGGCCGACCACTGTTGTTTGGTGACAGGAGCCAATCTATGTTACCCTTTGGAGATGAGTAGGTTGGACATGAGTTGTTGGTCTTTGGTGGGCTCCAGTTGGTGTTATTGGTGTTTGTTATGCTTGTAGTATTCGCATGTATTGTAAGATGTACCTCATTTTTTTTTAACTTGAAGAGATGATTTAAAAGATATAATCTTCTCATGGAGATCATAAAATGTGATGAAGGTGTCATAAGCTTGGAAAACACGAAGAACCTATTTGTAGTAATCTCCTAGTCCATCCAAGATCTTATCTGTAAGATCTTCCTCATCCTTTAGTGCTCCTAGTATGGAAAGTTCATCTTCATAGGCTTTGATAAATTAGAGAAAACTAGTGATATTCATAGTACTATTGGTGGGATTTCTTAGCATATTCTTGGCTTATTTGATGCGACCATGAGATGAATATGCGTATGTATTGGCAAGACCATTCCTTACTTCTCTAGAAGTGATGGCTCGAGCAATAAATGAGATTAATATAGGAGAAAGAGAACCGGTAAGAGCATTGAAGATTAGTTGATCTTGTTGAACTTAAATTTTATAGACCGAATGTGGTGTGGTAACATTATTTTAGTTAGAGTCTGCCATGAACATGGTTTGGAGCCATCAATATAACCAAGGAGATCATAACTGATGAAGATAATTGAAAACATAGCTTCCATGAGAGATAGTTGGTCGAGGTAAGTTTGAGAGGAGTTTGAGCAGCTATGGTAATTGTGATAAGATGGAATTCTTTAGTTTGGAGGATAGTGATTGTACTATTGGGGATAAACACCGTGTAGGTTGAAGTGTCACACCCTTCTTTTTGGCATAAATGAACAAGAATTACATATAAAGAAATGAATTAAAGTTAAGGAGGAATAACGTAAATTTATTCATTTTAAAGTAGTTTACATAGTACTGTAGCACTACATGGGTGAGTTACTCTTGCTCCCATCTGGATTATTCCCTGCCCACACAGTCACATGCGCCAACAAGTGACAGGTATTTGTCTCTAATAGGGAATATATATTATCCTCTTTTCCCGGGTTCATTTGGAGAAAAAAGGAATTAGCATAAATATGCTAAGCAGTATCTATCAGTTCGATAACAAATATACGTATAGATGAGAGTTAAAGTGTGTATAAAATCAGTGTTTTAGCAACGCTAAAGAAATAAAGTTGATAATCCCATACTTATTAGTTTATAAATAACATTAAGTTTCTTGAACTAATAATCCCATATTTACCAGTTCAATAAGAAAATAAAGTTTGTTACCAGTTTATTAAGGATCATGTAAAGAAAATTAAGGATCTTTGAACTATACTTACTAGTTTACTAAGCGGTGTAGAAATAATTAAGCCATCAGTAAAACCAAAAATTATAATAATAATCAAACAAAAGATTTTGGGGAAAAGTAACCACTTAGGCTCACAATTAAAGTGGCATATATATGTATGTTTCAATAATTCAAGGAACTCAATCATCCGAGACCATTAGGCCAAGTAGAAAGTTCCGTGGGATAACCCATTAGTCTACTTCTTAGTTAATACCGATGCTTATAATATAATGGCACAAAAGTGCAGGGGCAAACTGAATCATAAGGAACATGATACTAGTTATTAGGTGAGAAGTGTTAAATTGATTTATAGTCAAATTCAAATACAGATGATCAAATTCAAATACTAATTATATTTAATAATATATGTAGTATGGAAGTACGATAACATGAACATACTAAGAGCAAATAGGAGCTATCGCATAGTGATATCTATAACAGTATGCCAAATACGCAAGGCTTGCCATTAAAGAGGTAGGAAAACCCTACTTGCTCGGTATATCGGTCAATTTTATATATCACAAGAGGATATCGGGAAACGATGGTATTTGATTTTTTATATACAATGTTTGGGTATGTAAGTATTTGGGATTAGGTCAGTCAGTTTATATAAAAACCGTGTCTTTTAAAGTTTTGGGGGTTTAATTATAAATATTTTGGGACATTAAAATACGAAACTTAAGATCACTTTTGAACATTGGTGCAAAGGACTTTTTGTCTTAAAATATTTTGAAGTATTCATAGATAAAGTTTGGGGACAAAATTCTTAAGTTGGAAAAGTCAGGAGGGATTAAATTATAATTTTGGAAAAATATTCTTGAGTTAAAACCTCATTTTTCCATAACTCATGCTAGGTTAATCCGAACATGGCCTTACCTTATATGATTTTGACAAAAAAACTAAAACAAAAATATTATATATTTTTTAAAAGAATTCAGATTGGCCACGTGCCCTCACACGTTAGGTCAAGGTTGCTGGTCAAAAAGTCTATATTCTTCCCCTCGACAATTGACTTTTAAGGTTTGTGATTTTTTACCTTGAATAAATCCTTTATTTCTAAATCATTTGAGATGATTTCTAAACAAACTCAACCTAATTTTCATAAGAAATCTGAATATACGAGTTTTGTGGATTGAGAGGTAATATATCTCAAGTTCCATAACTGTGTATTTTTCTTGAAATTTGACTTAACATTCTTAGATTTTAAGGATACGGTAGGGATTCTTATGAACATGGTTTGTTATTTGCTATGTATAGGAGTAGTTTGGTTTTTATTTTTGAGGTTGATATGGATTATACATGGAGAATTTCAAATATTCAATTTTCTGGTTCAAAATACACTTTCAATCGATTCAAGATTAATATGCACATTCATGGCATTTGATCAGTACACTCGAGTTAATGAGGTCCTAATGAAGACGCTCAAAGCTTTAAACATGAGTTTGATTGATATCTGGAAGTTCACCATTGAAGATTAAGCTTTAATGGTGGAAACTTCATGTTTTCACCTAAAGCTTGTTTTCTACATAAAATTTCCTACTGTTTTGAGTTATTTTAACATTAGAACTGCTTAGAAAATGATTGAAACAAAAAGAACTGAATATAGTACATAAAATCATAGAGTACCTATTTAGATTGAAAATTTTGAGTTTTGAAAATTCCGTTTGAGTGAGTTTCAACTGAGGTTTTTGTGGGTTATTTATAGCATATTAGTAGGGCAGTTCATTAGTGGAAGAAAAAGGTGTATTTGAACTATTATAATAGAGTTTTCAACTTAGTTTTTTTTTCCTCACATGTGTGCATGGCATACACATGTGCTTCTTGGCTGTTTATGCTTAAGTGGGGGCTTATTTGGATAAGGGATTTTAATAAATTAATAAATATTTGGTGTTTTGTCCCTTGTTGGTCTTGTATTTACACTTATAGCCTTAAAAGTACACTTTTCATAAAGTATATGGGTATTTTCTAATTTTACAAAGCTTCAACGGCTGAAATTATGATTTTATGGTAATTGAAGTATAAAGGATTAATTTGATATAAAGTTGAGGTTTAGGAGTGAAATATAAGTTAAGTTATGTTACTTTGAAGTTTTCAGGGGCTATTATCTAATTATTAAAACTTCAGGGGGTCTAGGTCAATTCAGTAAAATTGTAAGGCACCAAGTATAGTTTCTTTCTTCTTAGAAGACCTTTGAATTTGAATAATTTGTAACGGTTAAAATAGTGATCGTAGGTCTTTAGGGTCGATTTTGAAGATCCCGATTATTACAGTCCACCTACCTAAAAAAACAACGTCCTCAAATTCACTTTAAAATAAGTCAGGGTATTCATCTTTCATTGCTTGTTCTGGTTTTCATGTAGCTTCTTACTGATTTTGATTTTCCCAGAGTACTTGAACTGAGGGAATTTCCTTATTTCTGAGGTACTTCACTTGGTGATCCAAAATTTGAATATGGCGTGCTTCAAGTTTATGGTTTGGTTCGATGAAATGCTGTTCCATGTAACGGTATGAGATGGACCAGAAATGTACTAGCGTAATTGAGACACGTGAAATACATTATGAATATTGGATAAATTCACAGGTAATTCTAATTGACAGGATATGGATCCAATTCGTTTAAAAATTGTGAAAGGTCCAATATATCCGGGGGCTAATTTTTCTTCCTTTCCAAAGCGTGAAATTCCTTTTCAAGGAGAATTTCAGAAATACTTGGTTATTGACTTGAAACTCTAAGGGTTTTTGACGTTGGTCTACATAACTTTTCTTTCGATCATGGGTTGTCTTCAATCTTTCTCGAATTTATTGTATTCTCTTAGTTTTGGATTATTTCGGGACCAAATTGTTTAATATTTCCTAATTCTATCCACATTACAGATGATCTACACCGTCTTTCATATAAAGATTCAAATGGAGCTGATTTAATACTGTTTTGATAACTATTGTTATATGAAAATTCGACAAAGGGTAAATATACATTCCAATTGTCAAACATATCTAATATTAAAGTACTTATCATATCCTCTAAAGTTTGGATTGTATGTTCTGATTGTCCATCTGTTTGTGGGTGAAATGTGGTGCTTAAATAAAGTTTAGTACCCATTGCGGTTTGCAATGAGTGCCTAAACGTTCCTACAAAATGGTAATCTCTGTCCGATATGATGGATATCGGAATTCAATGTAACTGAATAGTTTCTCGAATGTAGAGTTTGGTAAGATTTTGTAATGAGTTGGTAGTCTTTAAAGATAGAAAATGAGCAGATCTGGTTAGTCGATAAACTATTACCCAAATGGAATTATATCCTTTGGGCGTATGAGGTAGTCCACTGACAAAGTCCATGGTAATATGATCCCATTTCCACTCGAGAATTAGTAAGGGTTGGAGGAGTCCATCAGGTTGTTCTATTGTATAACACCCCGTGGTTTTAAACCAGTAATAATTCAAATTAATTCGAAATTCGTAAATATAAAATTTTTGGATTTAATTATTTTCAGTAATTTAAAATGTTGGATTTTCTTTATGGAAAAAGTAGGATTTTAATCGAATTTTAATTCATATATGTATATATATATATAAATATATATATATATATATATATATATATATATATATATATATATATATATATATATATATATAATGCTCTTGTGCGGACTAGTTCGTATTTTAAGAATGCGAACTAGACAAGTGTCACCTGGCGATGCGCAGAAAAATTATTGCCTAAATTATGGGCACACTCTCTCTCTTTTCTGGGTTCACCGCCATGTCCGCACAAGAGCCAAACCAAACCGAATCGATTCGTCCTAGAGGGCGAATCGATTCACAATGGCCAATGTCAACAGTAATGAGGATTTGTTAGAGTTTAAGTTAAATACAAGTCTATTCTTTTTCCATATTAAAATAACTTGGGGTTAGACTTTTCTAAACACTTTTTCACCAACTTTTCTACCAGAAGGCTCCTACATCTTTATCACCTTTCATCTACTAACCCTAGCCCCAAATTTAATCAAGATTCAACTCAATTTTTAAAGGCTTAATTGGTATTTTCTCAAGATTGTGAAGAAGAAATCTTTCTTAATTTTTTGAGAGGAACGCAACTGTCTCTAATCAGAATTTTCAGTCACCTTTTGAGTAGGCATGCATACTTGTATTCTCTCTTTTTAGTATTATGCGTTTTACATGTCGCCTAAACTTTAATTTACATGTTTTTCTTTAACTAAATTAGCAACCTTAATTCGAAAAAGTGAAATATAACTTGGGGCTGTTTTTGCAAAAATATCTTAATATGAATTAAGACTTGTAACCCTTGGGTGCCTATGGTAAAGATTGGCTTTTGGTCAATATGGGGGTAGGTTTGCATGTAAAAGCCATAGTCGCGTTATTTAAATGAAAAAAGGGACTTGTGCAATTATATGAAATAATGTAGGTATTATTGTGTGCTTCATAAATTCGCATGATGTTGAAATTTTAATTATGGAATAAAATAAATTGTGTGGATTATGACGTTGGATTGAAGAAATTAAATTCAATTTAATTGTGATTATATGAGAAATTGTATATTTGTTGATAAATTGGATTGTGCGACTTATTGTGTTAATTATACTTATCACCGCGGAGACGACGTGATTTTGGGGTAGTATGTTCTCACCATAATTTTAGGAATACTAGCTTGGTATGGGACTAGTGGGTATGCATTAGTTGCGGTTAACACTTTCTAGGTAGGGGACTAGTCAGTGTAGATTTTCACTGATGGGATATTCCGGGGAGGAGCTGATTTTGTTGTCGTTCCATTGATTTGGATAGCCTAGACGTGAGAATAGGAAGAGATAATTGATAGAAATTCATCCTATAACATAGGGTAGGACGTGCTTGTGTTTTAGAGACCTCTAGGTATGGGACTAGGGGTAGGTTTGACGATTATGCTCTGTAATAGGGTGGGGCTAATTGAAAATAATGAAAAATTGAGAAATTGAGAATTAATACCTAAGATAATAAACGGGTATTAAAAATAATTGACATCGTTAATAAGTGCAGGACTGACAGAATATAGATTGATTGGCTATTACGACGTGTGGGTGTCTTGACAACACTAATAAGTCTAGGGCTGACAGAATACGGGTTGACTGGATATTTTGATATGTCGTGCGTGGAACCTCGTCAATAAGTGCAGGGCTGATAGAATATGGGTCGGCTGGCTATAGCGAGGGGAATGTGTGTGGTGTAAACTTGAGACGGACCCGAATAAGTGCAAGTCATACAGTCGGGTCGACTGTCTATGACAACAGGTAATAATAATAATAATAATTATGTGATAAATCAATTTAAATAAAGATGGTGACTTCATAAGTATTACCAAATTTTGATAACATAAGTTGGACTTAAACTTTTGGGGTGGCATAATTACATGATTAAACGATTGCTGTTTATTTTTACTCGCACGTTAATAATTATCTCGTTTAACTTAAAATACTCCATCGTGGTGTTTATTATGTATAATGATACTGTCTTATTTCATGGACCGTAACTGGGGAGAGTATCTTGTTTTCATGCGGTGGGCTCTGACCCATTGCGTTGACAAACATTTTAGGTATAGCGTTGGTGTAGTTGTATAGGATTATTGGAGATATTTTGGAGGTGCAGCTGGAGACTTACTTATTTTAGATGCTTCAGTAATTAGATTTATTTTTCTTTCCATCGCATTTTTATTATGAGACTCTATTTAGGGATTTGGTGGGTCAAACGATTCCACAGTTGTTTACGATTTTATTCAGATATTTATAGTTGGCGCATTTATTCGAGATTATACTATTTGGAGTTGGTTTGAATTTGGAGATTAACATGGTAATGGATCTTAATATGTCATGAATGACTATATTTATTGGATCAATTTTATTATTATCTTGTTGAGTGAATTTTTATATGTATCATATATGTCACAAGCTAAGAATGATTACTTATTTCTTGACGCCTGGCGTAGTTTGGCGGCGGCAGATGGCCACCTCGCTTGCCAGATTACGCGGGGTGTTACAGATGGTATCAGAGCATGATCTTAGGTCTCTTAGGTTATGAGTCCATTTAGCTTCATCGTTACCAATCTTTGATCCCCTTTGTTGATTCGTACTCCTTAAGGTACTGGGTTTAGCGTATGTATTAGGTGTGTTTCTTGGAAATAGGGAGTTTTATGATAAGGACATTGAAGGCATTGGGGATAGAACTAGAAATCTTAATGTAAGGATACTTGGAAGTGATTTTGGGAGACGATATTTATTTTGGAGATTGTTATTCCAGATGTTAGGTATCGCAAGTATCAACTTGGTGATGTGAATTGATTTGACGACTTAAGCATTGCCATGACTTTTGTGGAGATAACATCAAGTGGTGATTCGAGAGAAAGGGTGGTATGCTGCTATTTTCATAGTTAAGTGTTTAGATAGTTAGGATATATATTGTATATTTTATCGTGGGGTTTGTGCGGGTAGAATTGGGTGTATGGGTGCTCAATTGTGACATTTTACGGGTAGGCATATGTGAGCCTTATTTTATTTTTCCCCGTTTTTGCTTCGTCGAATTTCGAGGATGAAATTCGCGCGCTAATGGGGAAGTATGTAACACCTTGTGATTTTAAGCTAGTAATAATTTAAATTAATTCGAAATTTGAAAAAATAAAATTTTTAGATTTAATTATTTTTAGTAATTTAAAATCTTTGATTTTATTTATGGAAAAGTAGGATTTTATTCGGAATTAAAATCGGGGGAGAAATTGGATTTTTATTCATATATATATATATAATTTTAGTTGTTCTTGGGCACATCACCAAACTGAATCGATTCGTCCTGGAGGGAGAATCGATTTGGAATGGTCAGTGTCGATAGTAATTAGGATTTGTGAAATTTTAAATTAAATACAACTCTAATATTTTTCACATATTGAAAAAACTCGGGGTTAGACTTTTCTAAATAATTTTTTACCAACTTTTCAGCCAGAAGACTCCTACATCTTTATCACCTTTCATTTACAAACCCTAACCCCAAATTTAATCAAGATTCAACTCAAGTTTTGAAGGCTTAATTGGTGTTTTCTCAAGATTGTGCAAGAACAAATCTTTCTTAATTTTTTAGAGGAACGCAACCATCCAATCAGAATTTTCAATCGACTTCTCAGTAGGCATGAATACTTATATTCTCTCTCTTTAGTATTATGCATTTTAGATGTTGCCTAAACATTAATTTACATTTTTTTCTTAAAATAAATTAGCAACCATAATTAGGGAATGAGAAATGTAATTTGGGACTGTTTTTGCGAAAAATCTTAATACAAATTAGTTGTGTTCCTAGGGTAGAGATTGGCTTTTGGTGAATATGGGGGTAGGTTGCATGTAAAAACAATAGTAGCGTTATTTAAATGAAAAAGGGACTTGTGCAATCATATGAAATTATGTAAGTATGATCAAAATGAATTATTATTGTGTGCTTCATAAATTCACATGATGTTGAAATTTAATTATGGAATAAAATAAATTGTGTTAATTACGATTATGGATTGAATGAATTAAATTCAGTTTAATTGTGATTATATGAGAAACTATATATTTGTTGATAAATTGGATTGTGCGACTTATCGTGCTAATTATATTCATCACCGTGGGGTCAATGGGATTTCGAGTAGTATGTTCTCACTTTAATTTTAGGAATACTTGCTAGGTATGGGACTAGAGGGTATACCTTAGTTACGTTTAACACTTTCTAGGTAGGGTAATAGTTTGTGTAAATTTTCATGGATGGGATATTCCGGGGTGGGGCTAGTTTTGGTATCATTCCGTTTATTTGGATAGCTTAAACACGAGAGTATGAAGAGATAATTGATATAAATTCATCGTATAACATAGGGTAAGATGTGCTTGTGTTTTGGAGACCTCTAGGTTTGGGATTAGGGGTATGTTAGAGGATTATGGTCTATAATAGGGTGGGGCTAATTTAAAGTAATGAAAAATTGAGAATTAATGCCTAAGATAATAAATAGGTATTGAAATAAATTGGCATCGTTAATAAGTGCATGACGGATAGAATACGGGTTGGCTGGCTATTGCGATGTGGGGGTGTGTTGGCGCCATTAATAAGTGGAGGGCTGACAGAATACGGGTTGGTTGGCTATTATGATGTGTCGTGCATGGAACCTCATCAATAAGTGTAGGGATGGCAGAATACAGGTCGACTGGCTATAGTAAGGGGAATGAGTGTGGTGTAAAACTTGAGACGGGCCCAAATAAGTATAGGACATACAGTAGGGTCAGTTGGTTATGACGGAAAATGTAATAATAACAATTATGTGATAAATCAATTTAAATAAATATGGTGACTTCGGAAGTAATTACCAAATTGTGATAACATAAGTTGGACTTAAACTCTCGGGGTGGCAAAATTACGTGATTAAACGATAGTTGTTTATTTTTACTCGCACATTAATAATTATCTCGTTTAAATTAAAATACTTTATCATGGTGTTTATTATGTATAATTATATTGTCTTGGTTCACGGACCCTAATTGGGGAGAGTAGCTTATATTCATGCAGTGGGCTCTGACCCATTGCGTTGACTAACATTTCAGGTATAACACTGGAGTAGCTGCATAGGAGTATTTGAGATATATTGGAGGTGCAGCTAGAGACTTACTTATTTTAGATGATTTAGTAGTTAGATTTATTTTCCTTTCCATTGCATTTTATATTATGAGACTTCATTTATGGATTTGGTGGGCCAATCGGTTCCACAGTTATTTCTGATTTTATTCAAATATTTATAGTTGGAGAAGTTATTTGAGATTATATTATTTGGAGTTGGTTTTAATTTGGAGATTATCATGGTGATGGATCTTAATATTGCATGAATGGTTATATTTATTGGATAAATTTAATTATTATCTTGTGGAATGATTTTTTTATGACTCATATATGTCATATGCTAATAATGATTACTTATTTAGTGACTCCCAACATAGTTTTGTGGTGACGGCTAGCCACCTCACTTTCCAGATTGCGCGGGGTATTACATATGGTATTAGAGTATGATCTTATGTTTCATAGATTACTAGTTTTTTTAGCTTCCGCATTATCGATCTTTAAACCCCTTTGTTGATTCGTATTCCTTACGGTATTGGGTCTAGCATACGTGTTAGGCATGTTTCTTGGAAATAGGGAGTTTTGTGATAAGGACATTGTAGGCGTTGAGGCTAGAACAAGTAATCTTGATGTAAGGATACTTAAGTGTGATTTTAGGAGACAATATTTATTTTGGAGATTGTTAGTGCAGATGTTAGGTATCGTAAGTATTAACTTGGTGATGTGATTTGATTTGACGACTTAAGCATTGCGATGACTTTTGGGGAGATAAAATCGAGTGGTGATTTGCAAGAAAGCATGGTACGCCATTATTTTCATAGTTAAGTGTTTATATAATTAGGATATATATTGTATTTTTTATCGTGGGGTTTGTGCGGGTAGAATTGGGTGTATGGGTGCCCAATTGTGACATTTTACGGGTAGGCATATGTGAGCCTTTCTTTATTTTTGCGCGTTTATGCTTCATCAAATTTTGAGGAAGAAATTCCCGTGCTCTGTGATTTTAAACAGTAATAATTTAAATTAATTCAAAATTCAAAAAAATAAATTTTTGGATTTAATTATTTTTAGCAATTTAAAATGTTGAATTTTATTTATGGAAAAGTAGGATTTTTTTCGGAATTGAAATCGTGGGAGAAATTGAATTTTTATCATATCTATAAAATTTTAGGCATTCTTGGGCACTTGACCAGACTGAATCGATTCATCCTGGAGGGCTAATCGATTTGGAATGGTCAATGTCAGTAGTAATGAGGATTTGAGAGAGTTTAAGTTAAATACAAATCTAATCTTTTTCCCAAATTAAAATAACTCGGGGTTGGATTTTTCTAAACAGTTTACACCTACTTTCAACTAGAAGACTCTTACATCTTTATCACCTTTCATCTACAAACCCTAGCCCTAAATTTAATCAAGATTCAACTCAGGTTTTGAAGGCTTAATTAGTGTTTTCTCAAGATTGTGCAAAACAAAACTTTCTTAATTTTTCAAGAGGAACGCAACCGTCCAATTAGAATTTTCAATCAACTTTTCAACAAGCATGAATACTTCTATTCTCTGTCTTTAATATTATGCGATTTAAATGTCTCTTAAACATTAATTTACATTTTTTTCTTAAAATAAATTAGCAACCTTAATTAGGGAAAGTAAAATCTAATTTGGGACTATTTTTGCAAAAAATATTAAGATGAATTAAGACTTGCAACCCTTGTATGCCTAGGGTAGAGATCGGCTTTTGGTCAATATGGGGGTGGGTTTTCTTGTAGAAACCATAGTCGCATTATTTAAATAAAAAAGGACTTGTGCCATCATATGAAAGTATGTAGGTATGATCAAAATGAATTACTATTATGTGCTTCGTAAATTCGCATGATGTTGAAATTTTAATTGTGAAATAAAATAAATTGGGTTAATTACGATGATGGATTGAACGAATTAAATTGAGATTAATTGTAATTATATGAGAAATTATATATTTGTTGATAAATTGGATTGTGCGACTTATCATGTTAACTATATTCATCATCGCAAGGTCGACGGAAGTTTGGGTAGTATGTACTCAACTTAATTTTAGGATTAATTTCTATGTATGGGACAAGTGGGTATGCGTTAGTTACGGTTAACACTTTCTAGGTAGGGGAATAGATAGTGTAGATTTTCACGGATGGGATATTTCGAGGTGGTGCTAATTTGGGTGTCTTTCTATTGATTTGGATAGCCTAGACGCGAGACTAGGAAGAGATAATTGATAAAAATTCATCCTATAACATAGGGTAGGACGTGTTTGTGATTTGGAGACCTCTAGGTATGGGACTAGGGGAAGGTTAGAGGATTATGCTCTATAATATGGTGGGGTTAATTTAAAGTAAAGAAAAATTGAGAATTAATGCCTCAGATAATAAATGGGTATTAAAATCAATTGGCGTCATTAATAGGTGCGGGACTAACAAAATATGGGTTGGCTGGCTATTACGATGTGTGGGTGTGTTGGTGTCATTAATAAGTGCAAGTCTGACAAAACACGGGTTGGCTGGATATTATGATGTGTCGTGTGTGGAACCTCGTCAATAAGTTAAGGGCTAACAGAATACGGGTCGGCTCACTACACTAAAATGGTCAAATTGGAACCTTTCAAGCTGTCAGCCTTGTCACGGTCAATGACCGTGATAAAAAATAAGCGTTTTTTGCCACGGTCATTGACCGTGACAAGGCCATGACAAAGGTTTGTCACGGTCAATGACCATGAAAAGACCGTGACATTTACGCTTGTCACGGTCAAAGACCGCGACATGTCCGTGACTATTCCGTCAGTAAAAAAACCTTCCCTCTTCTTTTTTTCCACCGATTTCTATTCCCTCCATTTCTCTCTCTCTCTAAGCGAATGCACTCTCTCTCTATCTCTACGATTTTGGTAAGTTTTCTCTCTTTATTTCTCTTCCATTTGTATATATATGTGAATAAATGTGCATGTGTGTGGTGGATTGAGGGGGCAGGGCTGAGGGTGGGGGGTGGGGAGGGGGTGTATATGTGCATGTGTGTGTGTGTGTATATATGCCCGTGTGTGTGTATATGCGTGTGTGTGTATATGCGTCTGTGCATGTGTGTGTATATATGTGTGTGTGTGTGTGTGTGTGTGTGTGGTAGGCAGTGACAGTGGGGGGGGGGGGAAGGGGCAGGGCTGGGGGGCAGGGGGAGGGGGGCCTATGTGGGTGTGTGTGTATATGTGCGTGTGTGTGTGTGTGGTGGGGGGAAGGGGTGGGTGGGTGGGGGTGGGGGGTGGGGAGGGGGATGGGGATGGGGATAGGGAAGGGGAAATGGGGCGGAGGGTGGTGCTTTTTAATTTTTTTAATCAAATTTTGATTGGTTTATTAGATGTTTCCCCTCATATGCAAGTATTTCCCCTTGTAAAAGAATTTATTGATTAAATATTGATTGGTTATTAAGTTTTTTAGTAAATAATAATTAGTGACCCTTTCATATGCAAGTAGGATTGACCCTCATTGTAAATTAGTAAATTAATACTTGTATACTTTAATTGTTAGTTTAATTGATGAAATGAATTAATTGAGTAGATGAATTAGAAGGAGTGTGAATACACATTTGTTATTGCTATGGCGGTTGGATTATAGTGGATCGATGTTCGGTTGGTTAATTTTAGAAGTGGCATGACCACTGGATTATTGTCCATATGGGGATGGGATTTTTCAACTTTTTTAAAAATTACTTGGTATCACGAACAATATATATATATAGTATGATAATTAAATGAAACATACTTGAAATTACATATAGTGCTCATAGATACTACCCTTCTAGTTCCTATGCATACGCATTCAATAGCCCTTAGACCCGTTCGAGAGTCATCTGTAATGAGATCTCTCGAATTGTCCCGTTTGGACAGTTTGGGACTCCATAATTTATGTATAATAATATTCTTAGTGGCTTAAAGTAGTTAATTGTGGAGGAAGTTCTGCAGTCGTATCCTAATGTTCTCTGGGTACATACTAGATTGACAAGTCTGACTGTTATTTCAATTGATCAATTGAAATAACACTCACACTTGTCAATCTACGTTTTCTAGTCGGAGAACTATGGGGATATGCTGCCAAATTTTTCTCAAATCGTAACAATATGCATGAGCTGTTATGTATATTACGGAAATATGTGGTCTTGAATGGGATAGGATCACTCACCCTTTAACGGTCTTGAATGCCGAATTTAAAAATACAATATAAATAAGACATAATTAAATGAAACATACTGTAAATCTAAGTTTTGTTTATACTAATCCATGAATATACGCTTCTTAATTTTAATAGGTTATTAGTTGTGGTAGCTGTGATGGGATATCCTAAATACAAAGAGTGGATGGGTGAGATAAATAGAATGGGGGATGTGTTTCACAGAGGTGCTAATGAATTTGTGAAATACGCAAAGAGTTGTCATAATGATGAAGAGTTTTCGTGTCCATGTGGTAGGTGTAAGAATGGTAAGGTGTTTGAATAGAAAACGGTTGAACTACATTTGTTAAGATGGGGTATGCAAGATATTTATCAACTTCGGAGTTTTCAAGGTGAATTGAAAGTTCCTTTTTTCCCCGAAAAACCTTCACAACAACCTTTAACAAGTAGGATAGATGTAGAAGGGGACGACGTAGATCATAATATGTTATAGGATTTAGTTGATGATGCGTACGGAGTTTATGGAGAGGAGGAGAATGAGGTTACTGATGATGTATAAGGTTCAAGTGGTCGTGAAGATATCATGATAAACCTTGACGATGACTACCAAAGTTATAAATTTAAGGCGACCCAACCGTTATACTATGGTTGTGAGAAAGATCAAACAACTTTACATGTCATGGTTGGTTTGCACAGTTTGGAGACGCAGTACTGTTTGTTTGGCAATAGCATGACAAGAATTCTGAATTGGGTGAAGGGTTTACTACTTAAGGTGAATACGCTTCCAAATAGTTTTTCTGTTATGAAAAATAGTTTGAAAGGTTTGGGAATGAAGTATAAATCAATTCATGCTTGTGTGTATTATTGCAAACTATACCGAAAGGAGTATGAAAATATCGATCGTCATTCGATATGAGATGAACCTAGATATGTCCAATCTATTGGGAAGGAATGCACAAGCTCAAAAGTGCCTCAAAAAGTGTTGAAATATTTACCCGTTGGGCCTAGATTAAAGCGGTTTTTCACAGTACCATGGATAGCGGAGGCAATGACTTGGCATACTAGGGCAAAAGTAGGGGTAATCTCATGCGCCATCCTATTGATTCTACAACTTGGAGGAGGATGAATTATGAGTATACTGATTTTGCTCGAGAACAGCACAACATTCGATTGGCTATATCAACAGATGGTTTCAATCCATTTAGAAATCTAAGAATCAATCAGAGTGTATGGCCAGTGATCCTATCCCCACTCAACCTCCCTCCTTCACAGTGTATGAGACCTAGATTTTTGATGCTCTCTTTGTTGATACCTTGGCCAAAATCACCAAGTGATGAAATTGACGTCTACCTTGCTCCTTTGGTAGAAGAATTAAATGAGTTGTGGGAAGAGGGTGTGCAATCATTTGACTCTTTTAGAAAAGAAGAGTTTACGCTGAAAGCTATGTTGATGTGCTCAATTCATGATTTTCCAGCTTATGGGACATTATCCGGTTGTGTAGTACATGGTTATTTGGGGTGTCATATTTGTGGAGAGGAGACTGAATCTCTTCATCAACCCTCTAGCTCAAAAAATGTATACCATTTCCATAGGACGTTTTTACCCCCGGCTCATAGTTTTTGATTTGAGAAAGGTTCCAATTTTTTATCGGGCGGGGTTGAACGTAGGCTACCGCCAAGACAATTTTCAGGTTCAGATATTGAAAGTTAATCTTCTGAATGTGGCCCTAATATGCCAGGTAAGAATCCCAAATTTAAGAATGTCAAGCATAAAAAGACCCCAACTGGGAATGAAACTGAGACAAGAAAGGCATGGTCTAGGAGGTCAATTTTATTTGACTTGCCTTATTGGAAGAATAACCCAGTGCGCCATATATTGGATGTGATGCATACAGAGAAGAACACTTCTGAACATATTGTGGGCACTTGCCTTAGGGGGAGTCATTCGAAGGATGGAGAAAATGCACGAAAATACCTTAAATCGTTGAAACTTAAGGCACAACTATGGTCGAAAGAAGATAGTAGGGGAAGGAAAATAATTCCCCCTGGTGCGTTTACTTTGACGAGTGGGAAAAGGAAGGTGATTTTAGACACAATATATAATTTGAATGGTCCATCTAATTTTTCGTCCAACTTGCTAAGGATTGTGAATTATGCTACTCATGATTTACATAAGTGTAAGTCCCACGATTGGCATGTGAGCATTCAATCAGTTCCTGTATTGTTTAAGCAATGTTTCTCCAAGCACAAGGATTTGCGAAGGTCTATTATGAAAATTAGTATTACCTTCTCACTTTTGTGTGAGAAGGTAGTCATTCGAGAACACATAGTGGCCGCAAAATTGGTGGTGACCGAAGCGATTTGTGTGTTGGAGAAGTACTTTCCCCCAGCCTTCTTTAACATAAGTGTTCACTTGTTAGTACCCCTATGCGATGAGGTACTTCTTTGTGGTCCAGTTAGATATCATTGGATGTATCCATTTGAAAGATTGATGAATGTTTTTAAAGATTACGTCAAGAATATGCGATACATTGCAGGATCAATTACAGAGGAAGACATCATCATGGAGTCATCAATCTATACTCGGTAATATATGCCTGACTCGACCAGCATTGATGACACTAATGAGTTCGTCGATGATGGTGGTCATGTGATTTGAAAACTAGTGAAATTAACGAGTTTGCAACATGAACAAGTAGCTCGTTATCTATTTGACACACATAAAGATGTCGAAGAATGGAAAAATTAAGTTTAAATTATTTTAAGTTTTACATTATTTTAGAATATTTTAGATTATTTTATACATGATTAATTTTGTAATATGAAAAAAATATGAAGCCCGTGAAAATAGTAAAAGACGAAAAACAATGGTACAATCAGACAACGAATTTAGGCTCTGGTTTTCAAAAGAGGTAATTATATTGAAAATGGTCCTTATATAACGTTACATTACACTCAAACTTTACAACTAAGCTAATTAATTTATCTATATTCTTAGCTCGTAAAGATAGGTGATGCGACATCAAGGCTTGCTCGTCTAGCCACTGGACCCTTGTTATTAGCACAAGAGTACAAAAAGTATCGATTGAAAGCTTACGTATTCGGCGCAAAAGTGTACGAGGAAAGTACGAATGTACAGAACTCAAACATTTCATACAAGGCTCTTACTTTCTTTCGAGCGAGCGCAAAAGATAAAAATATCGTTGAAACTGAAACGACTTACTATGGTGTAATTCAAAATATATTTAAATTGGATTATATAGGCTTCAAAGAGGATGTATTTTACTGTGACTCGGTAAGATTTGAGGATAAAAATTCTTGTAAAGTTGATCCTGGCACCAATTTGATCATGGTTGACTTGTCCAAGTTGAAAAGTAACGGTCACGTGAGTGATGAGCCGTTTGTTTGTGCATTTCAAAAGGTCAAACAAGTGTTTTACTTGGAGTATATCAACAACGAGCCGTGGTCAATTGTTCTACATGCGCCAATGCGTCTAAATAGTAGTGTGGATGACTTGGCTGCTCCTATCGAATATCAATCCATTTTTTATGATAACCCGAATTTGAAACAATTTTTCAATTTGTAATAATTATTCCAATTTGTACTTTATCAATCCATTTTTAATGCTTTTAATTGATTTTCACTTTATCAGTTTCAGTCTTTTTATTTTTCTTTCTTTCCTTTGTATATGTATGTGTGTGTTGGGGGGGGGGGGGGGCAATGTGTGTGTAGTGTGCGTGTGTGTGGGCAGTAGGGGTGAGGGTGGGGGGATGTTTCGTATTTTTAGTAATTGTACATATTATGAGTTAGATGTTGTTATTTGGTAATTCAGAATTGAGGTGTTAAACAATAATAATTCATTTGGATTTGTAGTAATTGTACATATTTGCATGTCTTCTTCTAATTCATTTGGATTTGTACTAACAACAACATTTTTTTTATAGAAAATGTCTCCTTCATGTATTAAGGCGAGGATGATGATGCTGATTATGATTATGTCATCTGGGCTCGGTGGTAGCGGAGGCGACGAGGGCTCCTCGGCCCATAGGCTCCCCAAATGGGGAAAATTGGGGATGGCCGTCGAGAACAAGACGAGGCTATTAGCGAGATGCCTCGAGATAGTAAAGACTATCATTGTCCCGAGGTAGACTAGTTGGAGGGAGGTGCCAAATGAGCTCAAGTTAGCTGTTTGGGTGGCACTACAGGTAATGTATTTATATTTAAACGAATATTTCAATTTCAATTTCAATTTTGATTTAAATTTCAATTTCATTTAATATTTATATTTATATTTATTCACAAGTGACATTGTATTTGTTGGACAGGAACAATTCAGCCTGGACCCAAAACTACACGATTCCGTCTTGGAGCAGTTGAGGGAGCAACACAAGACGTGGAAGAAAAATATGCTGACTCGGTACTTTGGGAAGACCCAAGACTCCGTTATCCAAATGCGTGACTCTGTCCCGTCGAAGGAGACGATCTCATTGGTACAATGGCAAAAGTTTATTGACAATGAGATCGGGGAGCGACAATTGGCATCTCGCCAATCGGGGAGGGAAAATCGGGCCAAAAAGACGAATGTGCACTACTCTAGTCGGACGTCTTATGCCTAGGTGGAGCATAGGATGATGGTAAGATTTAATTTTTCTATAATTACATACATATGTCATTCTTCATTATTTTAAGTTGCGGGGCCAATACTAATTTTGCATTATTTTATTTCAGGGGACTGGGAGTGGCCCTGTGGGTAAGCGATATAGGCTCGATATTTATGTGGCTATTCAGACGAAGAAGGGGAAGGATAAGGAGGTGTCCCCGATTGTAAGTAATTCGGCAGTTTACTTTTTATTAATTACGTTATAATTTTTTTATTTAATTATTTAACTAATCATATGCTTTTTGTCGTTTCAGGAAAAGCTTAAGGAAGTGCATGAGTCGCAGTCTGATGCTGATAAGACATCTTTGTCCACAGATGCACTCAGCCAAGTGCTTGGCGTTGATCGCAATGTGAGGACAAGGGGGTGAGCTCGCGGGTGGACAAATCTAAGATCATCGGATTGAAGACGAGCAACACCGGGTTGGCTCGAACGGTGGACTCGCATGATGCGAAGCTGTCCCGTTTGAAGGCGACGGTCCAAGATATGTTCTCATTCATGAAGTGTTCATTGGGATGAAACCTTAAGGCGAAAGGGAAGGAGAAGGTGGTGGAAGAGGAGGTGCATGAGGACGAGGATGTAGACCTCGCTGCTTCATCGCCGATATATGCGGACTCTGATGATCCAGTCCCCTATTTCGCTCCCTTCGACCGACCGATATCGACACTTGGTTGGCCGGGCGTGTTTATACAGGGTATATTTGATGGACAGTGGATAGGGCAGGGGTTGAGGGACCCCGAATACCGTCTAGGGTATGCCAGTTCATGGACTTTTGCTTTAAGACATTGAGGCCAAGGCGCTCGTCACGCATGTTATACTCAGGAAGGAGAACTACCCAATGCGGCACGATGTATATTGCTGGATGTATCAATTCGTATATCGTGTGGGCTACTCAACTCCCCAGACCTACCCCAGATATGTAGTAACATTATTTGAATTGAATTGTTTTAAGTTGTTACATTTGAATTATATCGTGATGCATATTATTTTGAATGTATGTTTGCATTATCTATATTTTATTTGGATATATGATGTTTGAACAGGTACAATGTTGCTATAACAGGTACAAATATACTACTGGGTAGTGGCAGTGGTCATACTGCCCAACAAATTTTTTTCAATTCTGCCCAGAATTGTCACGGTCAATGACCGTGACATTTTTTATAAAAGTCATGGGTTTCTCACGGTTATTAACCGTTACTAATCTTGTCAAACTCATTGATCGTGACATGACCGTGAAGAGTCTAATGAACTTGTTACGATCAATGACCGTGACAAATCCATGATAACAAACATTGTCACCCCAGACTTGTCATGGTCATTGACCTTGACAAGTTAGACTTGTCACGGTTAATGACAATGATAAGTTGGCAGATTTGGTGTAGTGGGTGACTATGCGAGGGGAATGTGTGTGGTGTAAAACTTGAGATGGGCCCGAATAAGTGCAGGACATGCAGTAGAGTCGGCTGGCTATAACGGCACCGTAATAATAATAATGTGATAAATCAATTTAAATAAATATGGTGACTTTGGAAGTAATTACCAAATTATGATAACATAAGTTGGACTCAAACTCTTGGGGTGACATAATTACGTGATTAGAAGATAGCTGATTATTTTTACTCGCACGTTAATAGTCATCTCGTTTAAATTAAAATACTCAATTGTGGTGTTTATTATGTATGATGATACTGTCTAGGTTCACGAACCCTAATTGGGGATTGTAGCTTGTATTCATATGGTGGACTCTGACCCATTGCATTGACTAACATTTCAGGTATAGCGCTGGAGTAACTGCATATGAGTATTGGAGATATTTTGGAGGTGTGTAACACCCCGTAAATTCAAGTACCTTTAATTAAATTATATTTGCGAGAAAAATAATTTATTTTATTGGATGGAATTAAATTCATGATTTGGGAAATTTTTAAATTTGAGGAATTTATTAATTTGGGGAATTGATGTTTAATTATTTGGACTATTTTGTGTCGCATTTTGAGGTAAAATTTTTGAAAAATGTCATAAATTAATTCAGATGGCAATTCAGAGTGCATGGTTGAGTCCGGATGGCTCGAAATAGTCATAAAAGAGTAACCAGTGGTAGTAAATAGGTCTCAGGGCATTTTTAGGCATAACCAAGCGCACGTAAGAGTGTTTGGATCTTTTTATAAAGCCCACAAGCCAAAAATACGAGATTGAGTTATTAAACCCTAAAAGTGAGAGGGTGTGGAATTTATAATACAATTCTAGAAAAACCCTTTTTAGAGAGAGAAAGTGAGTGCAAGTGGGAGAAGCCATCGGAGCCAAAGATCAAGAACAAGAGAGGATAACATTCATCAACTCATCATCTTCATCAAAAATTCAGGTTCTACAAACCCTAAGGCAAGTGGTTTAACTTGCATCTAAATTAATTGCATATTTCAATTCATATCATAATGGATATGATAAGATGATATTGTTTTGGGTTATTTGATATCTAAATTGGGTTTTGATGGGTAGGATTGAATTGTAGAACAATTTCTTGAATTTGAAGAAGTGTGTGAAATTGGGTAAATTAAATCGTAATTTTAGAAACTATTTTTCGACGTTTTGGTTACGAATATGGTGATGATGTCTGCTCTGCCTCGTAGAAAATTTTGTTTTCTACATTTTGTTCGCTGATGCGTTTTCTCCAAAAACGGCTCCAAAATGGCTCAAAAAGGGAAAATTTAAAAATCTAGGCAGATTTGTGGGGCAAATTTTTAAGAAATGTTATTTTTAGTTTTTATTCCATTGGAGGTTGCCTAGATTGATTGATTGTCATTGTTGTTCTACAATAAGGACATTAGGACTAAAGTGGAAATTAGGTTTACATAAAGTGAGACAAGTAAGTATTGAGATAATTGAGAAAATAATCCATAAGGGAATTAAGGTTGAAATTGAGTAAATTAAAAACCTTAGATTAATAATTGGGCAAAATTCATGGAGGAGAATTTTGAATAATAAATTCGGGATATTCTATTTTCGGACCAAGAGAGTGAGTCCGGGTATATTGGGTGAGTGAAGTCGAGATAATTAATTAATGCGTGATTAATTCGATTGAGTCGGGATATTGACTCGGGTGAATTTTGGAGTAGTGCTACGAGTGTTGAGACACGGATTTGGTTTAGATAATTTATTATAGGGTTATATAATAAATTATGGAATATTCAAAAATAAAAAAGGGTGTTAACCTTGGTATGTGGGATTTGAGGAATAAGTTCTACATGATGAGATTTCGGGCTAGTGATGTATGTCTAGGCGATTTTAATTGGGTGATACAACTTGAGTGATAAATATATAATTGTGGGAATTATTTGAATATCAAATCAGTATATAGACTTGGGAATATTAGGCTAGTGTTACAGTATTTGTCACGAGTAGCCTGGATTTAATATATATATATATATATATATATATAGAGAGAGAGAGATAGAGAGAGAGAGAGAGAGAGGAAGGCTCACCTACATCATGATGTGTACATCACATCATACATCACACCTAATTATAGGTCCTAAGAAACCTTTTTTCAAATTTTTTTATTTTTCTCTTGAAATTAAACTTCTAATCAACCCATATTCAAATAATTAGGTCAAAATACATCCTGAAGCTATTTTTAAAAAATCCACAAAAAACTGCTGGCGCACACCCTTATAAATAAGGTATTTTGAGTAGTTTTTTGTGGATTTTTAAAAAATAGCTACAAAATGTATTTTGACCAAATTTTTTGAACATGGGTTTATTGGAAGGTTAATATCAAGGGAAAAATAAAAAAATTGCAAAAAAAAGTTGTTTAGGGCCTACAAATAGGTGTGATGTATGGATGATGTATAGAGCATGATGTAGGTGAGCCTTCTCATATATATATATATATATATATATATATATATATATATATGATTTATAAATATTGGTGTGAATAACATTATAGGGAATCATGCCCACTCAATTGCTATTGTGGGAGGTTGCGCAATGTGGGTGAATCCCCTGGCTAGAGAATGCAGGGTGAGTATAGTCCCCAGGTCATAGCGTTCGGGTTCAGGAGTGAGACGCTTTGGGTATGATTCGGTTTCATTACCGTGGGAAACTCTGGCCGCCTCCAATGAGTTTATTTTACTGATTCGATAAGCGCACCGCATCAGGGTTGTGGGTGGATAAGTATACCCGAGGGTGATAGCATTTAGAGAGAATCCGATGAGAGCCTACTCAGGAGAATGGTTATATCTACAACATGTGTGTGAAAGTTGTAATATAATGATACGTATATATGGTGTAGATTTATATACGGGTAAATACATTATGTGAATGGTATTAATTATATAACTTGTGAGATTGTTATATAATATCAAATGATAAATGATTTAAATAAGTTAGTGTGGTTAATAACTTATAAAATGTTTACTAAACTCACTCGGGATAGAGTAGTGGGAAAGTTAGGATATGTGTATATACATGACAAGACTAGTTACGGGATAGATAACTAGATGGGTCATATATAGCTACGTTAGGCGTGCACATTACTTGAGGGGTGAGGTGGTTCTCAAGAGAGTGTGCGACACTAACTTAAATATGAAGAGGATTCAAGTTGTACTTCAATTAAATTCACTTGCTAATTATTTTCAAAATGTTTTGGGTTCTAACCCTTGCTATAAAATATTTTTCAAAACCTTTTAGGTGTCCAGCCACAGGGACGCTATAATTGTTATATTCCAGGGTTACGCAGCTGCGGCATATGTGGATGTTGCAGGATTTTGACTTAGCCGCTTCACTCATTTCATTCCTAGAGTAGGATGCAGTCAATATTTCCTTTGGGCATGTCGCCTTAGTTACTACTTTTGTTCTAACCAGATGATGTACTCATTTTATTATTCTTGTGGCGCATATTTTTGTGATTTGGGTTTTGTAACCGGTGGTTTTCTCGACAAGGATTTGTAAATATTCATTTTCAGTAGTGTTTGATTTAGTGATTGCGTGTATGAATTATTATATATATTCTTTCGCATGTTATTAGTGAGGTTTAAGAAAAAGATAAAATTTGACACCGTCTTTTGAATACTAAGTGGTTAGTAAGTTCAAAAAGTTTTCGATAGTGATGCTAAGAATGAACCGGATGAGATTTCAGTTTCATTTGATATAGGACTAATCACCCGGTATTTTATTAGTCGGGGTGTTACAAGGGTGCAGTTGGAGACTTACTAATTTAGATGCTTTAGTAGTTATATCTATTTTACTTTCCGTCACATTTTTATTATGAGACTCTATTTATGGATTTGGTGGGCCAATCGTTTCCACAGTTGTTTACAGTTTTATTCATATATTATAGTTGGAGCACTTATTTGAGATTATATTATGTGGAGTTGGTTTTAATTTGGAGATTAACATGGTGATGGATCTTAATATTGTATGAATGGTTATATTTATTGGATAATTTTTATTATTATCTTGTGGAATGAATTTTTATATGTCTCATATCCATCTCAAACTAAGAATGATTACCTATTTACTGACGCCCGACATAGTTTGACAGCGGCGGCTGGCCACCTCACTTGCCAGATTGCCTGGGGTGTTACATATCGTCACTTGTTGACAAGTAATACATTTCCTTACAAAATTCTCAATATCATTTCTCATATTTAGCCACCGGTATTACTTCTTCAAAGCGTGGTAAATTTTCGAACTTCTAGGGTGAATCATAAATTTTGAAGGATGGGCTTCTTGCAATATCTCCTCTCGAAGATATGCATCATAAGGCACATACAATCTATTTCTAAATCGTAATCATGTTTTCTTATCGTATGAATAGTCTGCATTTTTATTCTAAAAGGTTTGTATAAAATAATCTTGGGTTTGTTGATAAGATTTTCTCTCTCAACTTTGGATAAGTTATAATATCAAAAAATTTCACAAAAGGAGATATCAGTCGCAAGTCATATTGTTCTATGGTATTAGTAAGATCGTAGGAAATTAAAGTTTGGAGCCTTCATACCAGATTCCGACTTAAAGCGTTGGCTACTACGTTGTCTTAAATTCAAGTCCTTTTAGGTAAAGATATATTTCAAACTTTTACCATAAGAAAAGACTTGGAAATTTACACCATAAAGGTAACAATGCCAAATTTTTAATATTAAAACTACAAGGGCTAATTAAAGATCATGCACAGGGTAATTATGTTCATGAGTTTTAAGTTGTCGTGACCCATACTCTATAACTTTCTCATTCTGCATTAACACACATCCTAATCCTTGAAATTAAGCTTCAATATATACATCGTAGCCTACGTCACTAGAAGGGATAATGAGGATAGGAGCATCAATTAATTTCTCCATCAACACTTGAAATGATTGAGTACATTCATCAGTCCATATAGATTAAACTTTATTCCTAGTTAGCTTAAAAAGGGGAAGAGTAATATGAGAAAACCCTTTTACAAAATGATGGTAATATCTAGATAATCCTTGAAAACAAATTATTTCAGTAATCTTGGTAGGATTTTTCCATTCTAAAATGGCTGTAATTTTGGCTGGATCGACTTGGATTCCATTTTTAGAAATCTCATGTCCTAAAAATTTTATTTCCTTCATTGAAAAATCACATTTGCTCTTTTTAGCATATAACCGATGGTTTTGAAGAGTATATAAGACCGCCTCTAGATGTTGGGAATGTTTTACTGGATTTTGAGAATAGACAATATCGTCAATAAAAACAATAACGAATTGGTCAAGAAAAGGCATAAATATTCTATACATTAGATCCATAAAAGCTATGGGTGCATTGGTTAATCCAAGTGACATTACGATAAATTTAAAATATCCATAACGGGTTCAAAATTTAGTTTTCGAAATATATTCTTCTCTAACGCATAATTAATGATAACCAGATTGTAAATCTATTTTAGAAAATATATTTTCTCCTCGAAGTTTATCAAATAGATCTCCTATTCGGGGTGAAGTATACTTATTCTTAATAGTTATTGAGTTTGGTTTACGATAGTCTATATATAATCTAAAGCTTCCATCATGTTTCCTGAAAAATAAAACCGGAGCTACCCAAGGAGATGAACTTAGTCGAATAAAACCTTTTTTCAATATATCATCTAAGTAGGTAGAGAGTTCTCAAAGTTCTAAAGGAGCCATTCGATATGGAAGTATCAAAATAGGAAGTATATTAGGATACAGATTAATACTAAACTCGATTTCTCTGGAAGGAGGAAATCCTAGTAATTCCTCAGGAAAAATATCTTCAAATTGTTTCAACAGATTTGGAATTAAAGAAGAGATCTGGATTTGGAAACATGAGGGTTCATATGGAACCGATCCTTGAAATATAAAAGAACAATTATCTTCATTTCGAAAATCAATTTTCTTAGCATGACAATGGATATAAGCATGATGTCTTGACAAAACATCCATTCCAATAATAATATTGAAACCACAAATATTTAAAATTATCAAATTAATAAGGAGTGTTCCTAGAACAAGATGAATTTTACATTTATTATAACCTTGCATTGGTGTATTGATTTCACCTATTGGTAATGCAATATCCAATGGAGCAGTTAAATATGTAGGTAATAATTGCAATAATTTAGCTAGTCTAAGGATAATAAAAGAATAAGATGATCCTAAATTAAATAGAATATGTGCAGGAAAATGTTGAAAAAATATCATACATTCTATCACGTCATGGGAATTTCGTGCAGACAATATGGCATAATTATTTCCACGACTCGAGATTGGCACACTTCCCTTAGCAGAAATTGGCTTAGGTTGATTTTGGATAGGATGGGATTTTGGATTTTTTGAGGGTTTATTTAATTAATGACGAATTGGAATGGATTTTAACTTAGGACACTGTGTCTAGATATGTCCTACTTCATGACACTCATGACAACGGATCGCTAAACATGTTGAGTTATGAAAAATCTGGGAATAAGCTTATCCGCTTGAGTTTGAATAAGGATGAGGTCGAGAATGAGATGGTGTTCTAACAACATGATTATTTCTAGTAACAGGGGGAGAAGATTGTATTACTATAGAAGAATTGTGTTCCACAATTGTCGCAACGTTGATAAGTTGAGAATACTCATAGATTTATAAAAGAGCGATTGAATTCTTAACTCTATGATATAGTCCTCTTTCAAATTGCTTGGACTTATTTACCTCGGTATCTATATATTCAAGGGAGTAATGAGACAATCTAGTAAATTTGGACTCATATTGGGCTATCGATAGATTAACTTGTTGTAATTTTAAGAAATCAAGAGTTCCTTGATCTCGCTCAGCCTCGAGAAAATACTTTTTGAAGAAAATCTCCTCAAATTTCTCACAGGTTAAATTAACAACATTATGGTTACGTGACACTACTTTCCACCAGAAATTAGATTCACATCCAAACATATAGGCTGCTAAAATTACTCGAAGATTAGTAGTTATACCTACTCCATTTAGAATTTTCACAATCTGACGTTTCCATTTCTCAGCTTCACTTATACCTGGCTTTCTAAGAAAAGATGGAGGTCATCGTCTCAAGAATTATTTAAGGGCATTCATCCTACTAATTTCTTCAAAAATGTCGTTTTGAGTAGAACGAGCACTACACCAAAATGGTCAAATTGTCACCTTTCAGCCGGCTACCCTTGTCACGGTCATTGACCGTGACAACAAACACACATTTTGTGTTACGATCATTGACCGTGACATGACCGTGATAAATAATTATCACGGTCAATGACTGTGACAAGTCCGTGCCAAATGTAGTTGTCACGGACTTGTCACGGTCATTGACCGTGACAATTCTTTAAATAATTGTCACGGTCAAGGACCTTGACACGACCGTGACAATTTCTATAGCAAAAACCCTTTGCCCTTCTTTCCCCCCCGGCGTTTCCCTCCTTTTTCCAACTATCTCTCTCTACGCTCTCTCTCTCTCTCTCTCTCTCTCTCTCTCTCTCTCTCTCTCTCTCTTTCTCTCTTCCATTTATATATATGTGTGTGTGTATATATATATGCGTGTGTGTGTATGTGTGTGTGTGCGTGTGTGGGGGGTGGGGCAGGGTGAGGGTAGACGGTGGGGGTAGAGGGGCCTCTTGTGTGTGTGTGTGTATATGTTTGGTGGGTGGGGGGCTGTTGTGTGTGTATGTGGTGGGTGGGGTTGGGGAGGGGGGGAGGGTGGGGGTAGGGGGTGGGGCAGGGGGGTTGTTATGTGTGTGTGTATTTGTGTGGTGGGTGGGGGTGGGGTATGGTGGGGGGCTGTTGTGTGTGGTGTGTGTGGTGTGTATGGGTGGGGGGGGGGGGGTGAGGCAAGTTCCCATTGTAATTCCCTTAATATCGTGTTTTGATGATTCTATGAGATAATATATATTATTTCAAGGTTAACTCATTGTAGATAAAAAGATTCACATAGTAAGATTAAATTGAATCCATCCATAGATTCTATAATTGCATCCACTAAAATATAATTAATAAATGAAACATACTTGATTTGCATAAATGAAATTAATGCTTTTAATTGATTTGCACTTTATCATTTTCACTATACTTTTAATTGTATAGTTTTAGATGAAAGTAAATTAATAATTAGTGCCCATTTCATATGAAAGTAGGATTGCCCCTCATTGTAAATTAGTAAATTAATAATTGTATACGTTAATTGTTAGTTTAATTGATGTAATGAATTAATTGAGTAGATGAATTAGAAGGAGTACGGGATACACATTTGTTGTTGACATTGCTGTTGGATTATTTTTTTTTAGTAAATGTTTGGTTGGTAAGTTTTAAAAGTGGAATGACCACTGGATTATAGTCCATATGGGGGTGGGATTTTTCAACTTTTTTTGAAAATTAGTTTGTATATCGAAAAATATATATATAGTATGATAATTAAATTAAATATACTTAAAATTAAATATAGTGCGCATATATACTAGACTTCTAGTTCTTATGCGTGCGCATTTAATAGCCCTTAGACCCGTTCTAGAGTCATTACCCCTGTAATGAGATCTCTCGAATTGTCCCCTTTGGACAGTTTGAGACTGTATAATTTTTGTATAATATTCTTAGTGGCTTAAAGTTGTTACTTTTGGAGGAAGTTCTGCAGTCGTATCTTAATGTTCTCTGGGTACATACTAGATTGACAAGTGTGACTGTTATTTCAATTTATCAGTTGAAATAACACCCACACCTGCCAATCTACGTTGTGTACTTGGAGAACTACGGGGATATACTGTCAATTTTTTTTCAAATCGTAACAATGTGCATGAGTTGTTAAGTATATTACAGAAAAATGCGGTCTTGAATGGGATAGGACCACTCACCCTTTAGAGGAGATGGAGGAAATAGAAATTAAATGATGGGATAATTAAATGAAACATACTATAAATCTAAGTTTTGTTTACCTTTAATAGGTGTTTAGTTCTGGTAGCTGTGATGGGATATCTGAAATACAAAGAGTGGATGGGTGAGACTAATAGAATGGGGGATGTGTTTCGAAGAGGTGCTAACGAATTTGTGAAATATGCAAAGAGATGTCATAATGATAAAGAGTTTCCGTGTCCGTGTGCTAGGTGTAAGAATGGTAAGGTGTTTGAGTGGAAAACAGTTGAACTACATTTGTTAAGATCGGGTATGCAAGATTGTTATCGATTTTGGAGTTTTCACGATGAATTGAAAGTTCCTTTTATCCCCGACCAACCTTCACAACAACCTCCAACAAGTATAATAGATGTAGAAGGGGACGACGTAGATTATAATATGTTAGAGGATTTAGTTGATGATGTGTACGGAGTTTATGAAGCAGAGGAGAATGAGGTTACTGATGATGTAGAAGATTCAAGTTGTTGTGAAGATAACACGATAAAACTTGATGATAACTACCAAAGTTTAAAATTTAAGGCGACCCAACCGTTATACTTTGGCTGTGAGAAAGATCAAATAACTTTACATGCCATGGTTGGTTTCCACAGTTTGAAGACGCAGTACGGTTTGTCTGGTAATAGCATGACGGGAATTCTGAAATGGGTGAAGGGCTTATTAACCAAGGTGAATACACTTCCAAATAGCTATCATGTTATGAAGAACAGTTTGAAAGGTTTGGGAATGAAGTATAAATCGATTCATGCTTGTGTGTATGACTGCATACTATACCGAAAGGAGTATGAAAATCTCGATCGTTGTTTGGTATGCGCTGAACCTAGATATGTCCAATCTACTTGTAAGGAAGGCACAAGCTCAAAAGTGCCTCAAAAAGTATTGAAATATTTTCCCGTTGGACCTAGATTAAAGCAATTTTTCACAGTACCATGGATTGTAGAGGCAATGACTTGGCATGCTAAGGAAGAAGTAGGGGGTAATATCATGCGTCATCCTATTGATTCTACTTCCTGGAGGAGGATGAATTTTGAGTATCCCGATTTTACTCGAGAACAACGCAACATTCGTTTGGCTATATCAACGGATGGTTTCAATCCATTTGGAAATCTAAGCACCAATCAGAGTGTATGGCCAGTGATCCTAGCCCCACTCAACCTCCCTCTTTCACACTGTATGCGTAGGGCTATTATGCAAGTTAGTATTTCCTTTTCCCTCTTGTGTGAGAAGGTAGTCAATCGAGAACACATAGTGGACGCAAAATTGGTTATGATCGAAGCGATTTGTGTATTGGAGAAGTACTTTCCCCCAGCATTCTTTGACATAAGTGTTCACTTATTGGTACACCTATGTGACAAGGCACTTCTTTGTGGTCTGGTTAGATATCGACGGATGTATCCGTTTCAAAGATTAATGAAAGTTTTTAAAGATTATGTCAAGAATACACGATACATTACAGGATCAATTGCAGAGGAATACATAACCGTGGAGTCATCAATATATACTTGGGAATATATGCCTGACTCGACCAACATTGATGATATTGATGAGTTCATCGATGATGGTGGTCATGTAATGGGAAAACGAGTGAAATTAACGAGTTTGCAACATGAACAAGTAGATCATCTATTTGACACAGATGAAGATGTCGAAGAATGGAAAAAGTAAGTTTCGATTATTATAATGTTTAACATTATTTTAGATTATTTTATACATGATTAATTTTATAATATGCAGAAATATGAAGCCTGTGAGAACAATAAAATACGAAAAACAATGGTACAATCAGACGGCGAATTTAGGTTGTGGTTGACACAAGAGGTAATTATAATGAAAATAGTCGTTATATAACATTACATTACACTCAAATTTTACCACTAATATAATTAATTTATCTATATTCTCAGCTCCTAAAGACGGGTGATGCGATGTCAAGGCTTGCTCGTCTAGCCACTGTACCCTTGTTCGTGGCACAAGAGTACAAAAAGTATCGATTGAACGGTTACATTTTCGGTGCTAAAGTGTACGAGGAAAGTACAAATGTACAGAACTCAGAAATTTCATACAAGGCTTTTACTTTCTTTCGAGCGAGCGCAAAAGATAAAAACCTCGTTGAAGCTGAAATGACTTACTATGGTGTAATCCAAAATATATTTGAATTGGATTATATAAGCTTCAAAGAGGTTGTATTTTACTTTAACAGGGTAAGAGTTGAGGATAAAAATGCTTGTAAAGTTGATCCTGTCACCAATTTGATTATGGTTGACTTGTCCAAGTTGAAGAGGAACGACCATGTCAGCGATGAGCCATTTGTTTGTGCATTTCAAAAGGTTAAGCAAGTGTTTTATTCGGAGTATATCAACAACGATCCGTGGTCAATTGTCCAACAC
Organism: Sambucus nigra; assembly: GCA_949130495.1. Lineage (NCBI taxonomy): Eukaryota > Viridiplantae > Streptophyta > Magnoliopsida > Dipsacales > Adoxaceae > Sambucus > Sambucus nigra. The sequence continues at coordinate 311,447,329 of OX422218.1, read as the reverse complement.
GCGTCAAGGCGTCTAAATAGTAGTGTGGATGACTTGGCTGCTCGTACCGAATATCAATCCATTTTTTATGATAACCTGAATTTGAAACAATTTTTTAATTTGTAATAAATATTCCAATTTTTACCGAAACATCCATTTTTAATTCTTTTAATTGATTTGCACTTTATCATTTTCACTCTTGTGTAGTGTGAGTGTGTGGAGAGGAGATTAATACATAAATATTCCAATTATATCTAAGTTTTGTTTATACTAATCCATGAATATACGCTTCTTACCTTTAATAGGTGATTAGTACATAGTTATTTGGGGTGTCTTATTTGTGGAGAGGAGACTGAATCTCTTCGTTTATCCGAACACTAAGAAATGCCATAATCCTAGGGAGTGATGTTCTGCAAATTACTCTAAACCATTATGTAGGCAAACATCATCAATTGAAGTTGTCAATTCCACTTTCCATACCCCACCACTTGGAACTTCTAGCAAAACATGGGAGACCATTGGAAGGTGGAATTGAAAACTTCAACTACTAATTTTTTACTACACAACGGTTGGAAGGAATTTGCAGAGCATAACTCCATAGGATTATGGCATTTCTTAGTATTCAGATATGAAGGGAATTATACTTGACACGATTGCCAGGGGTACATTAGTTGGAAGGAGGTGCCATATGAGCTCAAGTTAGCTGTTTGGGTGACACTACATGTAATGTATTTATACTTATATGTCAATTTATATTTATATTTATATTTATATTGATATTTATATTTATATTTATATTTATATTTATATTTATATTTATATTTATATTTATATTTATATTTATATTTATATTTATATTTATATTTATATTTATATTTATATTTATATTTATATTTATCTATATTTGTGGGGCGGATACTAATTTTACTTTATTTTATTTCAGGGGACAGGGAGTGGCCCTAGGGGTAGGCCACATAGGCTCGATACTTATGTGGCTCTTCAGACGAGAAGGGAAGGATAAGGAGGTTTCCCCGAGCGTCGCGGTACAAAATCTCTTTTCCAGCTAAATAGTTTTAGATTTGAGATAATTGATGGTGATGTTGATTCTTCTTAAATAGTTTCTATTTTGAATGTATATTTGCATTATCTCTAGTTTATTTGGATATATGATGTTTGAACATGTACAACGTTGCTATAACAAGTACAAATATACTGCTGGGCAGTGGCAGTGGCCATACTGGCCCGTAATTTTTTTTTTAAATTCTGCCAAGAATTGTCACGGTCAATGACCGTGATAATTTTTTTAAAAAGGGTCAAGCCTTTGTCATGGTTATTAACCATGACTAAACTTGTCACGGTTAGGGACCGTGACACGACCATGACAATTCTTACGAACTTGTCACGGTTAATGATCGTGACACGTCCGTGACAAAAAAAATTTCTCTCCCCGAATTATCACGGTCATTGACCTTGACAAATCCAACTTGTCAAGGTCATTAACCGTGAGAATTCGACAAATTTGGTGTAGTGGAGTAGTTTGTTATTTCTTGCTAAAAAAGTAAGTTCCTGAAGACATTGCACGATTCCTTCAGTTTGAGTTCCAGGAGAGGGAATTTAAGTACTAACCATCCTAAAATATAATTGAACAATTTTAATAATAAGAATCATAAATAAAGACATGCCACAAGCCTATCGTGTTATATAGGATAAGTTATATATTACATCAGATTTATATATCACAAACTATTACTACATTAATCCAACAATAGTTGTTAGTTTATCTCCTACGGTTTAGTATGGCTCACTATCTACAATACTTTATTATACTTATCTACATTAGGAGACAACTTTTAACTTGGATAATTAAGTAGGAACAACGACTTCATAATTAGAACTGGATTCTGGACTGACTAAATAATCTCCCTGATCAGAAGAACCATTAGTCGAGTCACTTAGTACGAGGAGAGTAGTCACCATATACTTCACCATTTGATGTGGCATCGGGGTACATATGTGGATTTGGCATATTTTCCGCAAGTACAAGATTTATGGCTTATTGAAAGATTACTGCATCATTCACATAATAATCAACCTTCCTCATAACTTGCATATGGCCTAGAACTCTATTTGTCAATACTATTCTTTTAACATCACAACTTGCGTCTTCCTAGTCCTCCTCGACTGCAAGAATCATCTAATGCCTCCTGATTGAGCGCGAAAAGTAGCGTCGCATCAGACCGCTAATTGTTGTTTTCGTTTGCCTACTCAATACAAAAACTTAAATTACGACAGCACTTGCGAGGCAAGTGTAGTGGTAAGTCGGGTATCTTAAGAAATCCACGGGGGAGTGATTGAATTTTTTATTTTAATTGATTTATTATTTCAAGAATAAAAGTGTAAAAGGTGATATGTGGTTATGGTGAAAAAGGAGAAAAATAATAAGTTAACTTTAAACAATATTAATAAAATGAGAGTCGGGGTCACGTCCCCGTCATGGGCAAAACAACTAATAATTAAAATTTCGGTTCGAAAACATTTAATGGAGAATTTTTAGTTAAGCATAAACATCACACAATAAGGAATTTAACCCAAAGTTGCGAGATTAAAATTTTAATAAAAAATGGTTACATGCGGATTAAATTCGGATTATCGTTATAAACACTAACGTTGTGTGACAAAGAAAGTTAAATGCAAAATAACCCGACTTTAATACATGAGGTTTCAATTAAATGTAATTTTACACAAAACCTAATTTTTGGAGATCGACGCCCATCAATGGCGAACACACGATCCAAACCCTATCAATTATGGACCAGACATAGATAAACTAATTAACCTAATTAAAGCAATAAATAACAAGAATAAAAGATTAACTAGGCATGGAAATGTAAAGAACATAAAGGAAATAAAGCATGAAAAATGAAGAAGACAATAGAATAGTAAAACTTACACATATATATGGACAAACATCCAAGAGAAAAGAGGAGAGGGTGACTCCCAAACAATGAAACCCTAACAAAAAATATCTAAAAATGAAAGATATCTTCAAAAAAATGACGGGGAAAGTATTTAAACTAAACCCTAGTGGAAAAATTGTAAAAAGAAAAATAATGGAAACAGGTCCGAATCGATTCGGAATAAAAATTTGGTTTTTTGGTGCATCCCGAATCGATTCGGATTTTGGACGAATCGATTCGCACCCTACAGGTTTGCGATCTGCAGCTTTGTCCAACTTTACGAAAAATGCCGTGACTTCTTCGTTATAACTCGGAATTAGGCATGGTCAGAGGCACCGCGAATATAACTCAGAGGGAACATCCAAGAAGACATTAGGCCAAAATGTTAAATGAAAAAAATGCCTTTGAATGTGACCTTGAGTGTACTTTTACGTCAAAACCATCCTAAAAATGCCATAACCTCTTCATTACAATGCGAATTCATGCACTGTTGACGGCCACGTGAAGAGAAATCATAGGGCTTCAACTTTCGTGAAGATCTCGGGATTCAAACCCGAATGCTGAAATTACTAAAATGCCCCCGAAGCTGCGAAAGTCGAGGAAAATTATTCAGAAAGTGTCCGAACTTCATATTAAGCATCCAAATACCTACAAAAGCTCAATTACCCCTGCAAAGCATGTATATATAGAAATTCGAGGTTGTCTGGTTAACGAGCATAAGTATAGGGATTAAGATACCCGAGGGGGTTAATAACGTGTAGGTTAACGGGTGAAATACGCAATATTTGCGCTGTATCACCTCCCCTCAAACTCTGGTTTCCCGGAGATCATTTGGCTCAATGTCTAAATTGAATAAAAACGTGTCCCACGTATCCATGCTGCAAAATGTAGTTACGATATAACAATAGTAATAAAAGAAGTTACGAAAAAGATAAAATATCTAATAACTTGTTTCTTTTCCCACATAGAATGTTAACCCGACGATTAGTTTAAATTTAAAAATTCTTTGACACCAACTTGTCACACCCTGTTTTTTCGTGTGAATGAATAATAAGTACACATAAATTAATGAATTAAAGTTAAGGAGGAATAGCATAACTTTATTCGTTATTGAAGTAGTTTAGATAGCGTTGTACCGCATCAGGGGTGAGTTACATTTTTTTCGTACAAACTATAATGTAGAAAATCAAAAAACGCTACGCCTTACTCCTATCTGGATTATTCTCTGCCCACACAATCACATACGCAAACAGGAGACCAGTATATATCTCTAATAGGGAAGAGATATTGTCCTCTTTCTCCGGGTTCATCAGGAGAAAAAAGGAGTTAGCACAAATACGTTAAGCAGGTTCTACCGGTTCTATAACTAATATACGTATAAATAAGAGTTGGCATGTGTATAAAATCAGTGTTTTACCAATGCTAAAGAAATAAAACTGATAATCCCATACTTATCAATTTATAAAAAACATTAATTCTCTTGAACTAATAATACCATAATTATCAGTTCATTAAGAAAATAAAGTTCGTTACCAGTTCATCGAAGATTATGTAAAGAAAATCAAGGATCTTTGAACTAACAATCCCATATTTACCAGTTCACTAAGGGGTATAGAAATAATTAAGCCATCAGTAAAACCAATAATAATAATAATCAACTCAAAACTTTTGGGGCATAATAACCGCCTAGGCACACAATTAAAGTGGTACGCATACGTATGTAGCAATAGATTCAGTCTCTCAATCATCTGAGACCATTAGGACAAGAAGAAAGTTTTGTGGGATAACATGTTAGTCTACTTCCTAGTCAATAATGGCACTGTTTCTCCTATCTTTAATAAATTCTTTATGGGGGTTCTGGAACTCTCAATATATATATATATATATATATATATATATATATATATATATATATATATATATATATATATATATATATATATATATATATATATATATATATATAATGGCACAAAAGTGTAGCGGCAAACTGAATCAATAAAGAACACGATAAGAGTTATTAGGTGAGAAGGGTTAAATTGATCCGTAGTCAAATTCAAATCCCAATGATAAAATTCAAATACCGATGATATTGAATAGAATATGTAGTATGGAAATTTGATAACATGCACATAATAGGAGTAAATATGAGTTATCACATAGGGATATCAATAGTAGTATGCCAAATACGCAAAGTGAACAACTGAACATGTAAGAAAAAACCTACTTGCCTGGTAAATCAGGTGGCTTCATATATCACAAGAGGATATCGGGAGGAGCTGGTACTTGATTATCTGTATACAATGTTTGGGTATGTAAGTATTTAGGATTAGGTCAGTCGGTTTATACAAAAATTGAGTCTTTTAAAATTTAGACTTAAGATCACTTTTGAACCTTGGTGCAAGAGACTTTTTTCCTTAAAATATTTTGAAGTATTCATAGACACAGTTTGGGATCAAATTCATAAGTTAGAAAAGTCAGGAGGTGTCAAATTTCAATTTTGAAAAAATATTCTAAAGTTAAAAACTCATTTTTTCGTAACTCGGGCTAGGTTAATCCAAACATGGTCTTACCTTATATCATTTTGACTAGAAAAATAAAATAAAAATATTGGAAAAAAATTCAAAACGCGTGCCCTCACGCTCTAAGTCAAGGTTGCTGGTCAAAAGTTCATCTTCTTCCCCTCGATGGTTGACTTTAGGGTTTTTGATTTTTGACCTTGAATAACTTTTTTATTTCTAAACCATTTGAGATGATAAACTCAACCCAATTTTTCATAAGGAATCAGAATATATAAGTTTTGTTGATTGAGATGCAATATATCTCTCAAGTTCCATAACTTTGTGTTTTTCTAAAAATTTGACTTAACATTCGTGGATTTTAAGGATATGGCAGGGATTCTTAAGAACATGGTTTTGTTTTTGCTATGTATAGGAGTAGTTTGGTTTTTATTTCAGAGGTTGATATGGATTTTACATGGAGAATTTCAAATTTTCAGTTTTCTAGTTCAAAATACACTTTCAATCAATTCGAGATTAATATGGACATTTGTGGAATTTGATGATTACACTCGAGTTTGTGAGGTTCTAATGAAGACATTCAAAGCTTTAAACATGTGTTTTGATTGAGATTTGGAAGTTCACTGATGATGCTAAGATTTTGCACCACCGGATAGGTGATAGTGAGTTCAAGCAGTAGCAGCCATGGAGATGAATAAGTCTATAAGTATGTAGAAGGGGATGAGTATAAGAGGAAATAAGACAATGATGTATAGTGGTTCAGCCAATTTGGCCTACATCCACTGTGAGTGTGTGATCCACTAAGTATGGGCACTAATGGCCTTGGATACAATGCACATAACCCTCTCTCTCTCTCTACTGTGTGTACAAGCAGAGTTTTAGCTAGGGCTACAGTTAATTGATCGATCCCCTGTAGGGTTGTAGGTGACAAGTATATATAGGTCTTGGGGGGTGTAGTGTACCCCCCAAGTATGCATGGTGCATATGAATGATGATCTAGCCAATCCCCTGTTGACACCTGTAGATGCCAAATGATGACATAATATTCCCTCACGTGAGGGTGTGATTTGGTTATAACGGTCTTCCACGTGCCATGTGAGCCTCACGCGCACTGTTTCACGCGTCTCCCAAACCACGCGCTGTCATGATGTCACCCTCGGCCTATGAGCCGAGGCCGAGGGCAAAGTTTCTTCCAGTAGTGAGCCTGGCCCAATTATTACCTCGTACTGTCGTACCCTCGTAGGGTCGGCTGGAGCCTGGTGAAGGGTCGACCCCTCATAGGGTCGTCTGGAACCTGGTGAAGGTTCGGCCCCTCGTAGGGTCGTTTGGAACCTGGTGAAGGGTCGGCCCCTCTGAGAGGTCGTATGGAGCCTGTAGGAGGGGTCGGCCCCTCGTAGGGTCGTCCGTTTGGAGGTTATCGTCAGCCAGGCCGAGGATATAAACGGGTATATCAATCACCCCTAGCCCTTAGCCATAGGTGCTGTTGAGATGGCTGAGGGATAGTGTTTTAAATGAGATGCATGTATGATCAGTTAGGTGAGTAACACCTGGGCAGATACTCATTACTGTTCCAGTTTCCAAGGCATGGCGGCTTCACACTACGCTTGGGGCCTTGTGCCCTAATTATACCTTTCTTGGTAAATGGGTGCACTTATTACCAAAGTATTTAAGAGATTTTCAAACTCTCTCTCTTCATTCTTCTTCTTCGCGCCTAAGCATTCCCTCTCTCTAGAATTTTATCAGCCTTCATCGCCATTTGCAGCCCTCAATTCCTCAAGTCTTAGCAACGTTTTTGCTCTCTTTATCAGGTACTCTCTTTTGCCTTCGTTTCTATTTGCTTTTTAGGGTTGTGGGGCTGCATTTTCTTTAAGTTGTGCCATAACCTTTTCCGGCGTCTTCTCCGGTAACTGGTTCTTGGGTGTTCTTGACAGAAACCATTGAGTTCCTTTGTTTTTATCCAAAAGTCCAACCTGGTTAATTTCCCATTTGTTTGTAGCTAAGTTAGCTAAGTTTAGTGTAATTTCTCCAAGTGTAGAGTCTTCCCTTTAATGCTTAGGAGGCTTTATAGCTTAGTATCTGAGTTCCCATCCTTGAGAGAGAAGCTCTTTGCCGAGATTAGACGAATAGAGGAAGAGGAAGAGGAAGAGGAAGAGGAAGAGAAAAGATGAGGGGACGAACCTAATTGGGTACGACCCATCTTCCCCATTCCTCTTGCCACCATAAAACCATTTTAACCGTCTGAGTCTTGTGGGTCGTCATCTTGTCCAGCCGAGATTCCCAAACCAAGTGAGATGGACGAGATAGCATCCTCTCCAACTGGTGCTTAAACTTCTGGTAGGAGGGAGACGTTTGACCTAAGCCCAGGCCGAGAGGCCGAGGGTACGGTCCCCTCCGAGGCTGTCCCTGTGACAACCCTGTCTCCCCATGCCTTCCAGGTGGCTTTTCCCCAGGGCCCTCCAGCAGATGTCGAGGCAGAGGGGGAGGGGACTGAGGACGAGGACGATGATACAGATGACGAAGTTGATACCTCCCATGCCTCATCTTTTATCTCCTCTGTTAGGGATCACGACCTCCTGATATGGAGGCATTCCTATGGAGTGCCCCCCAGCATAACTATAAGGGTTCCCTCTGACTCTGAGAGGGTTTTTAATTGTGGAGAGGGAGAGGTGGCAGTTTACGAACAAATGCTCAAGGTCGGAGTCAGATTCCCTCTACATACTGCCATCGTATATATTCAGTCTGCCCTCGGCGTTGCCCCCTCTCAACTTCCCCCCAACTCTTGGAGGACGATCCTGGGCTATATTTCCTTGTGGAAGAATGCCTTCACCGACGAGCCCTCGGCTGACCTATTTTTGGGCTGCTACAACATCACCTCCTCGTCCAAACAGCCTGGGTATTATCACCTGGGGGCAAGGAGGTCTGAGAAGAAACTCCTCCATGTGGCACAAACTTCCAACCATGATTGGAAAAAGAGGTTTTTCTTTATCTCTGGGGAGTGGGAGCCCGTCGCCGATGGTCCGAAGGTCCCCAGGAAATGGTCTAACCCCTCCATGAAGGCCAGATCAGACCCTGGACTTAGCCTGGAGGAAAAGGACATTGTTGATTACCTGAGAGGATGAGGGAGATAGGGTGAACTTCCAAAATTTGAAGACTTGATGACCCCTCGGTTCCTCAAAGAAGCTGGTCTGAGGGTCGGCCCTCTGACAGAACTATGTGAGTTATACTGAACGTTTTTCATTCTTTACTTATTTTTTAAGTGTTTCCTCTTTATCTCTGCATTTTTCTGACGTGACGTCCTCTTATCAGGTCGTCCTACAGGTATATCGGACTATCTTTGGGAAATGACTGCTCCCAGCTTATTGTCAGGATTGGCAAAGAAGAAAGGAAAGGAGCCTCAGCAGGCTCCGAAGAAGACGAGGGTCGCCGGGCCGACGGTGGTGGAGCCGACCGCTGATAGTAATAAAAGGAAGGAGCCTGAGGCCCCTGTTGACCCTCGGCCTGATTCTCGGATGAGGGCCAGGGTCGAAGCCTCTGAGGGGATGACCTCTTCATCCAGTATGGGGGCCCTCTGGTCTCAAAACCTGGCGCATCTGAGGGCCGAGCCCTCGTCACTCATTGCAAATCTGAGGGCAGCCAAGGTCTCAATGTTCTCTGCACCCTCGGCTGCTGGCTATGACTTCTTGTCAAAGATGCCTCCAGCCAAAGTGTACGACTATGGTCTGCACTCCCTTGCACAAGTATTGGTTCTGACCCACATCTTAAATTTCATTCTTTCACCAACTGTTTCCTCGGCCCCTCTTGACATCTGTTTATTTTTTGCGCAGTCTGTTTGTGCCTTCACCTCAGCCACCAAGTGGATGGCTGAGAACCAACAGAAGTTCCATGAAGCTGAGAGGGCTATCCAACATGAGGCAGATCTTCAGTCTGAGCTTGACACTCCAAGGGCCGAATTGGAAAGTACCAGGACTGAGCATGCAAGGATCCTGGATGAGCTGACAAGGCAGCACGACGAGGACATTAAGGCCAGGGATGAGGACATTAAGGTCAGGGACTTGCTTCTCAAGGAAAAGGACGAGGCCTTGACCAACATGGAGGCCAAGTACAAAGCTGACCTTGAATCAGCCATTATGAAAGCCGAGGCCGATGCTGTTGAGGCTTACAAGGTTTCAGACGAGTTTCAGGGCTTCGGCCTTGAATATTTGGAAAGAGGAATCAGGACTGCCTGCCGATGGGTCGTCCTCAGGTTTGGCGACGTCGTGTCCTCGATTCGTCCTTCACTGGAGGGTGTTCAACTGGACGATCCCCTAATTTTTGAGGCTCTCAACCAAGTGTAATCCCAAGTTCAAGTCGAGGGGGTCGGCACTTCTGAAGATCATCCAGTTCTAGTTATTGAGGAGACCACTCCTGTAGATGTTGAGGCTCTGCCCTCTGACATTGTCCCTTAGGGTGGCTGTCTGTAGCCCACACCCTCATAATGTACCTAATATTTTTGTACTCTTTTTTGTAAAACACTTGGATATCTTGTATATCACTTTCATTAATATCATATCGTCTCCTTTACTGTCTTCTATATCAGCTTCTTGCATGATTTGCTATTTTTTGTTTGCCACTAACCTTTCCCTCGTCTTTTTTGAGGACAGTGGTGGGGTCGTCCCCTCCACTGGCCCTCATTATAGTTGAGGGATTCAATTACCAAACATGATTTTAACAAAGTCTACCCTCGTCTTTCTTGAGGACAGTGGTGGGGTCGTCCCCCCCACTGGCCCTCATTATAGCTGAAGGTTCAACTTACCAAATTAATGGTTTTTAACAAAGTCTACCCTCGTCTTTTCTTGAGGACAGTGGTGGGGTCGTCCCCTCCACTGGCCCTCATTATAGCCGAGGGTTCAACTTACCAAATTAATGGTTTTTAACAAAGTCTACCCTCGTCTTTCTTGAGGACAGTGGTGGGGTCGTCCCCTCCACAGGCCCTCATTATAGCCGAGGGTTCAACTTACCAAATTAATAGTTTTTAACAGTCTACCCTCGTCTTTCTTGAGGACAGTGGTGGGGTCGTCCCCTCCACTGGCCCTCATTATAGCCGAGGGTTCAACTTACCAAATTAATGGTTTTTAACAAAGTCTACCCTCGTCTTTCTTGAGGACAGTGGTGGGGTCGTCCCCTCCACTGGCCCTCATTATAGCCGAGGGTTCAACTTACCAAATTAATGGTTTTTAACAAAGTCTACCCTCGTCTTTCTTGAGGACAGTGGTGGGGTCGTCCCCTCCACTGGCCCTCATTATAGCCGAGGGTTCAACTTACCAAATTAATGGTTTTTAACAAAGTCTACCCTCGTCTTTCTTGAGGACAGTGGTGGGGTCGTCCCCTCCACTGGCCCTCATTATAGCCGAGGGTTAAACTTACCAAATTAATGGTTTTTAACAGTCTACCCTCGTCTATCTTGAGGACAGTGGTGGGGTCGTCCCCTCCACTGGCCCTCATTATAGCCGAGGGTTCAACTTACCAAATTAATGGTTTTTAACAAAGTCTACCCTCGTCTTTCTTGAGGACAGTGGTGGGGTCGTCCCCTCCACTGGCCCTCATTTATAGCCGAGGGTTCAACTTACCAAATTAATGGTTTTTAACAAAGTCTACCCTCGTCTTTCTTGAGGACAGTGGTGGGGTCGTCCCCTCCACTGGCCCTCATTATAGCCGAGGGTTCAACTTACCAAATTAATGGTTTTTAACAAAGTCTACCCTCGTCTTTCTTGAGGACAGTGGTGGGGTCGTCCCCTCCACTGGCCCTCATTATAGCCGAGGGTGGTTCTCTGTAGATGTTTCCATGCGTGCTAGAACTGACAACCACAGGATGAGGGAAACACTGATATTTCTCATTAATTTTCCAAAGTGTTCTATTGGAGCAACTCTCATTACAGTTATGGTCTATCAAGACCTTACAACACTACTGATAGTATTTCTTCAAATGATCTGCATTCCAGGGGTTGGAAAAAGGCTCCCCCTCTAGGTTTTCTAGTCTGTAGGTCCCAGGGACGACTTCATCGATGACCCTATATGGGCCATGCCAATTAGGATGGAGCTTGTTGGTCTTTTGCCAAGTCTTCTTGAGGACCAAGTCCCCCACTGCGATAGGCCTCTGTTTCACCCTCTGATTATAGAACCTTTCGGTCCTCTGCTGGTAGGCTGCCTGCCTTATCTCAGCGTCCTCCCTTCTTTCCTCAATCAGGTCCAAGTCGAGTCTCCTCTCCTCCGCATTTTTTTGGGGGTCATACACCTGGACTCTATGCGTAGGAAACTCAATCTCGGTGGGGATGATGGCTTCTGATCCATAAGCTAGCATGAATGGGGTCTCTCCGGTAGAGGTCCTCATTATCGTCCTGTATGCCCATAGCACGGCATATAACTCCTCGACCCATCTTCCTTTTGCCTCCTCGAGCCTCTTCTTGATTCCATCTAGGATAGTCATGTTTGTAACTTCTGTTTGCCCATTGGCCTGAGGTCGGCCAGGTGTGGAGAAAAATTGCTTAATACTCACCCTTTCACAGTACTTTTGTAGAGAGGCATTCTTGAACTGAGTCCCGTTATCCGATATGAGGGTGTTGGGGAGACCATATCTGCATATAATATTTTTCCAGATGAACTGGAAGGTCTTCTGCTCTGTGATCGTCACCATCGGCTCCGCTTCCACCCATTTTGAGAAATAGTCAATGGCTACGATGAGGAATCGATAGTTATTGATGGCCCTGGGCAAGGGTCCTACTAGGTCGATCCCCCACACCGCAAATGGCCATGGGGATGTAATGGAAGTAAGAGGCTGATGGGGCTGGTGAGGGATGGTGGCAAATCTTTGACATTTGTCGCACTTTTTTACGTATGCCGCTACGTCTTTCCCCAAGGTCGGCCACCAGTATCCCTGGGTAATCACCCTCTTCGCTAAGGATCTACCCCCGATGTGGCTTGAGCATGACCCTTCGTTCACATCTTGCAAGATGGGAGGGACTTCTGAGGGATGCACACACCTAAGTAAGGGGAGCAGAAACCCCTTTTTGTACAGTGTGTCCCCGATGACAGTGAATTTGGCTTCCCTGTATCTCAGCTTCTTCCTTTCTTGCCTTGCTTCTGGCATCTCACCCTCTTTAATGTATCTGATCAGAGGGTCCATCCATGAGGCTTCTCGAGAAACATTTAGGCAATTTCCAAGTGTTCCCTCGGGGTCTTCAATAGTTAGCTGAAGTAAAATTTCCACTGGGACCGTCCTCCTGATGTCTGTCCTAGTTGCCGAGGCCAATCTCGCAAGGGCATCAGCACGGCCATTGTCGATCCTAGGTATCCTCTTTAATTTTAATTCTCTAAAGCCTTTCAGTAGTGACCTCACCTTCTCGAGGTATCTAGCCATCCTCTCGTCCTTAGCCTCGTAGGCCACTAGTATCTGATTCACCACTAGCCTTGAATCACTATGGACCAAAATCTGGCCGACACTAAGAGACTTAGCTAAGGAGAGGCCTGCTACCAAGGCCTCGTATTCAGCCTCGTTGTTGGAGGCTCTGAAATTGAACCTCAGTGCGTACTCGACGTCTGTGCCATCGGGTGCTGATAGTATCAGTCCAACTCCACTTCTGCTGTCACAGGAGGACCCATCAACGAAGAGGCTCCACAGAGTCTTTCCCTCTGAAAAATTTCCCTCAGAGAGGGACCCCTGTCTAAAGATGTATCTTCCCTCTTCGTTTTCAGTCGCTTTCTTTCTAGCAGTGCTTGTCTCGGCCCTATCTGCGGGTGTGTCGGCGGGTGTGTCTTCTGTATCCGTCTTCCCGAGGGTCTCACCCTCGGCCTCATCATCTTCCCAAGTGAACTCAGCCACGAAGTCTGCCAATGCCTGCCCCTTAATGGCAGTCCTAGGCTGATACACAATGTCAAACTCCCCCAGCTCTATAGCCCAGGTCATCAACCTACCTGATTTTTCTAGCTTGTGTAGGACCTGCCTAAGAGGAGAGTCGGTGAGGATGACCATTGTATGGGACTGGAAGTACGGCTTCATCTTCCTCGAGGCATGGATCAAGGCGTAGGCCAGCTTCTCCATCCTCGGGTATCTTTGCTCTGCCCCTGGAGTGCCTTGCTGTTAAAATACACAGGCTTCTGTATCCCGTCTTCATCTCTGACAATGGCTGCACTGATGGCCGACTCTGAGACGACGAGGTACACATAAAGTCGTTCACCCTGGACGGGTCGAGATAGCAGTAAGGGAGACCCTAAGTATGACTTTAGGTCCCTGAAAGACTCATCACACTCTTCACTCCATTCGAAGGCCTTCCTAAGGGTCTTGAAGAATGGCAAGCACTTGTCTATGGCCCTAGACACGAACCTGTTCAAGGCAACAACTCTCCCTGTGAGCCTTTGGACGTCTTTAATGGACTTGGGGGTCTTCATTTCAATAAGGGCCTTTATCTTTTCAGGATTGGCCTCGATGCCTCTTTGATTGACAATGAACCCCAAGAACTTCCCTGCTCCGACCCCGAAGACACACTTGGCCGGATTAAGCTTCATCTTGTATTTGTCCATCGTATTAAAGGTCCTCTCTAGGTCTTCCACATGATCCTCTGCCTTCAGACTCTTAGTCAACATGTCGTCTACGTAGACCTCCATAGACTTCCCAATTTGGTCTTCAAACATTTTGTTTATGAGGCGCTGGTACGTTGCCCCTGCATTTTTTAAGCCAAAGGGCATGACCCTGTAACAGTATGTCCCCTTGTCTGTGATGAAGGCGGTCCTCTCCGAGTCTTCAGGGTTCATGAAGATCTGGTTGTACCCTGAATAGGCATCCATAAAACTCATGAGCTCATGGCCTGCGGTAGCGTCTACCATCTGGTCAATGCGGGGGAGAGGGAAGCTGTCTTTGGGATAGTGCTTGTTGAGGTCTGCGAAGTCCACGCACATTCTCCACTTGCCGTTGTCTTTTGGGACAATGACTGCATTGGACAGCCATTCAGGGTAGATGACCTCTTTGATAAATTCAGCGTCTTCTAATTTTTTGACCTCGTCCCTGATGACCTCATATTTTTCCCTCGAGTAAACTCTCCTCTTCTGCTTCACCGGCTTCACTCCCTCCACCACATTAAGTTTGTGGCACATGATTTCAGGGTCAATCCCCGGCATATCTACATGGCTCCATGCAAAGACGCTTCGTCTTCTCCTCAACAGCTTAATGAGGTCTTTCTTGATATGGGGCTTCAGAGACTTGCCAACTTGGATGGTTTTTTCCGTGTCATCCTCATCGAGGATGATGGATTCTACCTCTTCCGGAACCTCTCCTTTCTTCATCTTTGTTTCATCTCTGGGGTCTAGGGTATCAATATTATAAGTGGTTGTAATCCTCTTGTGTGCCTCCCTTTCTTCAGCCGAGTTGTAGTAACATTCTCTCGCTATCGTCTGGTCTCCCTGAACTTCCCCCACCCCGTAAGGGGTTGGAAATTTGATCATCTGATGGACCGTAGACGGCACGGCTTCAAACCCCTTGAGGGCCACACGCCCCAGTATGATGTTGTAGGCCGAAAACACCTGCTCATCCATCACAAAGAAACTGACCTTCTTGGTGAGCCATCTTGGCCATTCGTCCCCCATCCTCACATCGGCCTCATATACCCCAAGGGGGTGAACCTTTTGCCCACTGAACCCAATCAATGGATGATGGTAGGGGACGAGTCTATCACGGCTGAGACCCAAGGCTTTGAAGCATGGCCAAAACATCACATCTGCAGAACTACCCCCGTCTACCAAGATCCTCGGCACCTCGCATCCGTGCACCCTGGTAGTGATGACGAGAGGGTCATCATGTGGGGCTAAGAGGCCTTTGAAGTCCATTCTTGAAAACCCCACTATCAGTGTGTCCATATCAACCTTCTTCCTCTTTTCTGACTTGACCTCCAGGGAAGTTGCGTGTACCGTCTTTGCCACTACCTTGGCCTCAGCCACATGGGCCTTCCTGTCGGCGACCTCAGACCCTCCTCCTGCGAGACCCCCGGAGATCATTCCCACTCCGAGCGAGATCATATTAAGCCTCTTGACAGGGCCATGGTCGTCTCTCGACAGGAGGTCAGGGTCGTCCTCATCATCAGAAGGGTCGTCCCCTATTTTTTGAGGACCTTCTCTACATGCATCGCCTCGCTTCTTTCTGGGGTCGTCCCCTCGGCCCTCTTGAAGGCACCTTTGTCAACGTACTTTCTGAGCTTCCCTTCCTTCAGCATCTTCTCAATCTCGTCTTTCAGAGCAAAGCATTTGTCCGTTATGTGGCCGTAGTCTTGGTGAAATTCACACCACAGGTTCTTATTCCTCTTGCCGGGGGCTGCCCTCAGCTTCTCAGGCCACTTCAGGGACCGGTCACTCTTAATCTCATTGAGAATCTGTTCATAGCTGAGAGTCAGAGGGGTGTACCCAGCGAACTTGTCATCCGTGGACCTCTTCTTCCCCTCTTTGTTCTTCTTAGGGTATTTACTCCCACTAGCACCTCCTCTTTCGTCTTCATATTTTGCAGCCATCGCCTCTTCGGCGTTCATCACCTTTCCTTCTGTTGACAATAGTTCAGCCATAGTCCTCGGAGGGTCTTCAACAAGCTTCCATAACAGCTTCCCCTTTTGGAGTCCTCCAATCAGGGCTGTCATAGCTATGCTCTCCTCATAGTCTTCTACCTCTAGCTTCTCCTTATTGAATCTGGCTATATAGTCCCTCAGACTCTCACTCTTCCCTTGCTTAACATAGAGCAGGTGGGTGGTCTTCTTCTGTGTCCTCACCCCAAAGCAGAAGTTATGGATGAACAGGTCTGCCAACTGCTTGAAGTTTTCAATGGAATTTTTTGGAAGAGACGTGTACCAGACATGCGCAGCCCCTGTCAAGGTACCAGAGAAGGCACGACACCTCATCTCATGTGAGATAGAGTATATGTCTGCTGCTGACTGATACATCTCCACATAGTGGACGGGGTTGGTGCTCCCGTCATACCTTGGGGTGACCACGGGTGGCCTGAATTTTGACGGCGTGGGGAAGTTGACTATCTTTGCCAGAAAGGGTGAGCCTATGGTGTACCCCCTCTGAAGAGGGTCTCGGCTCTTCAATATATCACCGATCTTATCCTCTAATCGCTGGATTGAGTCATTCCAGGGCCTCACAGGGTCGGCCTGGCTGATGTTATCCCCTGCTGCCTCTCCGAGGTGGACGGAGGGTTCTGCTGCAGCAGGCCTGTGTCGGCTGTTCACTTCCCTTTGGCCGTCATCTCGTCCTCGGGGTCGGCCATCTACTGCATCCCTCTTGGATCTCGCAACGCTTCTTGGCCTGGACAACTGTTCCCGCAGGTCATTTACTGGGCCTAGCCTCTCAAAGGCCGACCCCCTGCTCAAGCGATCAAAAGCAGAGCCTCTTGGGCGATCATCAGGGTTTGGTCTCCCGCACTTTCCTCTACTGTCTTGGAGAGGTCTTACAGTATTGTTGGAGACCTCATAGGCTTCCCATCACTCTATAGGGGCCTCCTCTCCCTCCGGATCGTCATACCTGTCCTCAGGGCAAGGGTTCCCTTGCCTCCCCAGGGGCAGACGCCGGGGGTCAGCAACATCCCTACGCCGCTGAGGGGGTGGCAGGTCTTTGCGTGGTGCCTGGGGTGGTCCCCTGGCCTCATGCTGTCCCGGAGCTGCTGCCGGAGTAATCATCTCAGGTGAGACCCCTGGTGCCCTTAGTATGTTCTGGCTTAGAGCTGTGAACTGCTCTTGCATCATCCGCTGGCTTGCTGCCAGAGACTTTAGGGCTGCCGCCACATCAGCCATCTCAGACTGAGGCGGCGACTGACTGGAACTGGGTCTTCCCCCCTCATCCAGCGAGGGAAGTGGTGGTGGTGGCATCTCAGGTGCCATGTGCTTGAGCTATGAACAGTTGAACTGAAGAAAATACTGGGTAGCTTTGGAACCTTAGTGGGTCTCTTTCAATGGTGAAACACCTTCTCTCAGGGGGAGTGTTGGTTCACCACCAGAGTGCCTAGTGAGGTCAAGCTGTACAAAGGAAGAGATGTCTTCTCGTTCCCACAGACGGCGCCAAACTGATGATGCTAAGATTTTGCACCACCGGATAGGTGATAGTGAGTTCAAGCAGTAGCAGCCATGGAGATGAATAAGTGTATAAGTATGTAGAAGGGGATGAGTATAAGAGGAAATAAGACAATGATATATAGTGGTTCAGCCAATTTGGCCTACATCCACTGTGAGTGTGTGATCCACTAAGTATGGGCACTAATGGCCTTGGATACAATGCACATAACCCTCTCTCTCTCTCTACTGTGTGTACAACCAGAGTTTTAGCTAGGGCTACAGTTAATTGATCGATCCCCTGTAGGGATGTAGGTGACAAGTATATATAGGTCTTGGGGGGTGTAGTGTACCCCCCAAGTATGCATGGTGCATGTGAATGATGATCTAGCCAATCCCATGTTGACACCTGTAGATGCCAAATGATGACATAATATTCCCTCACGTGAGGGTGTGATTTGGTTATAACGGTCTTCCACGTGCCATGTGAGCCTCACGCGCACTGTTCCACGCGTCTCCCAAACAACGCGCTGTCATGATGTCACCCTCGGCCTATGAGCCGAGGCCGAGGGCAAAGTTTCTTCCAGTAGTGAGCCTGGCCCAATTCTTGCCTCGTACTGTCGTACCCTCGTAGGGTCGGCTGGAGCCTGGTGAAGGGTCGGCCCCTCATAGGGTGGTCTAGAACCTGGTGAAGGGTCGGCCCCTCGTAGGGTCGTCTGGAACCTGGTGAAGGGTCGGCCCCTCTGAGAGGTCGTATGGAGCCTGTAGGAGGGGTCGGCCCCTCGTAGGGTCGTCCGTTTGCAGGTTATCGTCAGCCAGGCCGAGGATATAAACGGGTATATCATTCACCACTGAATCTGAAGCTTTAATGGTGAAAACTTCAGGTTTTCACCTAAAGCTTGTTTTTTACATAAAATTTCTTACTGTTTTGAGCTATTCTAACATTATAACTGCTCAAAAGACAATTGAAACAAAAGAACTAAATATAGTACATAAAATCACAAAGTACCTGTTTAGAGTGAAATTTTTTAGTTTTGGAACTTCTGTTTGAGTGAGTTTTAACTGATCTTTTCGTGTGGTATTTATAGTATAGTAGCAGGGCAGTTCATTGCTGGAAGAAAGAGGTGTATTTGAACTATTATAGTAGAGTTTTCAACTTAGGTTTTTGTTCCTTGCATGTGTGCATGACATATACATGTGCTTCTTGGCTATTTGTGCTTAGGTGGGGGTTTATTTGGATATGGGTTTTACGAAATTAATAAATATTTAGTGGTTGGTCCCTTGTTGGTCTTGTATTTACACTTATAAACTTAAAAGTACACTTTTTCATAAAGTATAGGTGTATTTTCTAATTTCAAAAAGTTTCAAGGGTTGAAATTATAATTTTATGGTAATTTAATTCTAAAGGATTAATTTTATATAAAGTTGAGGTTTAAGGGTCAAATATAAGTCAAGTTATGTTACTTTAAAGTGTTCAATGGCTATTTTGTAATTATTAAAACTTTAGGGGGTCTAAGTCAATTCAATAAAATTGGAGGGCTTCAAGTATATGTTATTTTTCTTAGAAGACTTTTGAATTTGATTATTTTATAAGGGTTAAAACATTAATTGTAGGTTTTTGGGGTCATTTTTGAAAATCCCGATTATTACATGATGGGGAAAAAAATTAATGGTGGAGAGAGGTGAGCTGCTCTGATAACATATGCAGATTAATATTTGTGGAACTGAACCAATTATATCCATTAGATATCAAATGTATAAATAATACAAATTATCTACAAGAATAACAACTACCACCTAAACTTCAAAAAGACTTAAGGAGTCTTATTCCTAAGGAAGACTTAACAGACACAACTTACTAAGTCATTCAAACTTAAATACAAAATGGAAATTGAACTCAAGACTTCAATCTACCCATTAAACATACACCAAAATGTAGTTACATCTGGAGGGTCATTAGCATTACTATATATCTGAAGAATAATTCTAGGGAAACTCTTAAATTGTACCCAAAAGAAATAAACCCAGACTAGTTGTCAAACACATAATTGAATAGTGTGTGGGATTCACATGAGATCTATTTAAAACATCATCCAATGTATGTTTGACTACTCATTGGTTATGATTATGGGTATAATTTGAGCATCTTCCTAGAATTATGGAAGGGATAAATGGTCTGGTCATATCATTTTTGTTCTTGTCTAATCATTACTTTTCACGATTGGCTTCAAATTGATTTTCGCACGCTTAATAAATTTGTAATTTCTAAAAGGGAATGCTTTATATCATAGGGTGGAAAAAATTTCAAAGGCCAAATTTCCCTTGCTTCCACCCTTCAAAGAAAATTTTTCTATGACAAATCATTAAAATATGCATTAGCTAGTGTTAGCTTAGTGTAAATTTTAAAAAAAAAATACAACACCAATAAATGTTTTTAAATGCACCCAAAAGTAAAACGAGAAAGATTATCCGTTTGACATGGGAAATGTGACTATCAAACTTACACTTAATTAAGAAAAATATTATTAAATTAAAGGAAAACGTTGTGATACGTCCTTAGACTCTTTGAAATTAAGGATAAAGGCAAGTTAACAACAGTTTTGTCATTAAGTCCATGTGTAGTACAATTGTTAATGTAGATACATTTACACTGATTAATATATATATATACAGTTACACACTTGTAACTGTATCTACATTAATAAGTTTAATTTTATCTACATTAATAAATGTAGTCGTATCATTTGGGCTTATCATTAACTAATTAAAAAGTTTATGAGTTTAAGATAGCAAAATATTTTCGTTTGGACTGATCTTATACAAGTAGACTTTTGATAATTTATTAGTTAATGTCTTTAAATTAAATTGAAAAAACATGTATATGACATCAAGAGTGGTTCTAAAATCGGTATTAGTTAATTATAATTGCATTGATAGAAGTTATTAGCTCTAATGTCAATACATGTTCAATGAGAACAACAATAGAAAAATAAAAATAAAAAATAGTAAAATAATTAGTCATGTACAAATGAATAAAATGAATTAATTAATAAATTTATAAACAACTTCAAATATGAATGGGGACTTTATCACACTATTTTTTTTAATGAGTATGCATGTGTTATTTTTTTAATGTCTGGTAGGTTTCGATTTGATATATAAAAATGTTATTATTGACAATGGTTAGTGTGACATATAGTTTTATTTATAAGAGAGAATAAAAATAAAAAGGGGAATTAGGTAATAAATTCCTTGAAAGTCTATTTATGTATGATCAGTCTAAGTGATAATCTTATTGATATCTTTTTTGGGGGGTTGAAATGTAAGCATATATTAAAAGAGGCAAATGCCCAAAACTATCACAATGAATCCTACACACTAAAACCCAAAGACACACAAACAAGACTCAATAACAGCTAACCCAACAACTCAAAACCAAAAGCATAAAGGGACCAGGCCCAAACAACAAACCAAGACTCTACAATAGCAGTCCCAAAAAAATAACTCGAAACATCAAACTAGAAAGCTATCAACACGATTACTTTACCATGTGTAAGGCCTAAAAACAACACAACCACGAACAAACACGTGTACACACCACCACCATAAACCACTAAGATCACATGCATAGAGACAAAGGAAGCCACCATCGAACTGATTAGACACCCATCTCTGCAACCTTTCATTCTCACCCAAACCAGTCAACAAGACCCTCAACACCATGGAAGAAAACCCTCAATATACCAACCATTCTAACCATGGCCTTCAAGATATATCTTGAAAAAAAAACACCAACAAGAAACTCCCCAAATAGACATCAATCAAACCAAACAGAGACAAGGAACAATCTGCCATACCAACACTTGAACCACACATAAACAAATCAGTTGGAGTTCAACACTGTTGCAAAACAACATAGGAGAACAATCAAGGGAGTGAAGCCATAAACCATGAGAGGACAAGGCCCTCCACACAGAAAAATCACCATCTATAAGTACACAAATTTCCAATTGAGTCCATATATAGTTTTGGCTCAATTCCGGACAAAAACATTTATTCATAGGATAGTATTTAATTGTAATATTCTCAAGCCTATGAAGTGTTTGTTGAAGACGTAGCGGCAAAGAGTATAAAGCTTCATCAAATATGCCGGTTTGCGTGCCTCGTTTCTACGTCATCAACTATGGTTCCATGCTCCCAAGGTATGAATGCAATATTATATATATAGGAGCTTGGAACAAAGTTTATTGGGTGTTAGGTTTTATAAAAACTGCATTTTGTTTTAAGAAAGAATTAATTAAAACTTTAAATAAATGTTTATAAAGTTTTCTGGCTTAAACAAGAATATTCAAACTTTCTGTTTTTTCGTTCGATAGAGTCGTTCGAACGAGATTGTCGTTCGAACGAAAATGTCGTTCGAACGAACCTGCCAACGAGTTCCCATATTAGGCCACTGACATGTCGTTCGATATGTCATTCGAACGAACCTTCTGTTCGAACGAGATATCCAACGAGTTTCTAACGAGTCCATACTGGAGCATCGTTAGAAATCTCGTTCAAACGAGATTTCGTTCGAACGAAAAGTCGTTCGAACGAGATGCCAGGCGGGAACAGTTATTGGCAGTTTTGCACCCACTTCCCCACTTGGTTTTTAACCAACATTTTCAGTCTTTAATATGTGCGGGAAGAACATTTTCTAAACTAACTTTTCCATACCATTTTCATCTCTTAGAGAGAGTTTGAGAGCAAATTGTTTTAAGGAAAATGTTCATGTTTTGAGTGCTATTTTTCAAGAGAAACTATTTTATCACTCTAGTTTTACACCCATATTGTTTATCCAAGTTAACATATATACATATCAATTGCTTGGAGTTTGGCACCGGTTTATCTCTTCCGTTTCAAAGAGAAGTTTTGGTTTGCTTCTGCATCCATCAAAGAAGAAGACGTTTTGTTGCGTTTCTACCCACTTGGAGATAGGCTCCTTACTCGGGTGACGGTGATCATATAAAGTCCTATCGGTGGATTCCGAGACCGCGGTGGTGTTCCAAGGTTATCCGCTAGGAAGAGGTGTCTACAAGAAGAAGCGTCGAGGCTTGAGAGGGATCGAGTCGTGTGTTGTAAGCCTATCTGTCTTGTACTTGTAATTCCGTATCTAGTGGATTTGTGGCTAGGGCCGTCCGAGGTTGTTTCTCGTCTTGGGCTTTTCCTCGTACATCGCGGCGTAGTGTGATTGATTTATTTTATCTTTCTTAAATTATTTAGAACGCAAGCTTAGAATAATTCAAGATAAAATTAGGTTTAAATTATCACACTCACTTTAATTGGGACTAAATTAAATATTGGGTAAAGTTTATTTAATTCAAGTCATTTGCTAAAATTTGGTTTCGCCTAATTTACTAATATTTATAAATATGACTTAGGCAAATTCTAGGACTTGGATTAATTAATTGGTTTAAGTGAATATATTAATTGATTATTTTACTTCACTTGGTGTAATTTTAATTTGTTTTAAGAAATTAAAATTTGTTGTTGTTAAAGTTGAACCATCTTCCTTACGCTTCCGCTTCGATTTTACATACATAGGAAATAAGCACTTTCAGATTGGTATCAGAGCTTTGACTCAGAAAAGCTCTCGAGCATTTAAAAATTGGTATCAGAGACGGAGCGCTAAGTTATCGCGTTAAAGATCCGTTTTTCGGCTTTTTGTATTTCCTTACCTTTTTAGGTGGTTCAATTTTTTATCACTCTCATATTTTTTTTTCTCTCTCGATGGGACGTCTTAATGAAAATTTGTCCAATTTAAATGAAAATGATATTTTTGATTTTCGGAGGAATTAAATGGGCTTAACAAATGTAACGAAAATTTAAAGGAATTAAATTTGAGATTTGTAAAAAGAATTAAATTTCTTGAAAATGAAAATTCTTGTTTTAAAGCTCACATGGAGTCTTTGCAAATCTCCTTATCTCAAAAAGATATTTTTCGTGAAAAGCTCATGGACTTACATTCAAATTTTGATATTTTAGAAAAGTCCAAGAAAGAGAGTGGAAATCGTGAAAAGACTCTTAGGGACAAGTTTGCTCATATTGAGGGAGAGCATTTTAACCTTCTAGGAATTATTGAAAATTTAAAGAAGGAGTCCCATAATTTTGAGGAGTCTAATTTATTACTTGAGTCCGAAATTTTAAAAATGAAAAATGATTTTCAAGACTCTAGTAGTAGTTCTAATGGTTCTAGCACATCATGCTCAAATTCTTCCATTGCTAAAGCTAAAACCATTGTTTGTTTTAGAGGGTCAACTTTGTCCAAGGTCTTTAAAAAGGGTCACACCTTAGGTAACATTCCTAGTGTTTACACATGCTTGCATTATGGTAGGAAAGGTCACCTTAGGTCATTTTGTTTTGATCTTAAAAGAAGTCTAAGGAAATCTTTATCTAGCATTTCATTATTTCATAATCCCCATCATGTTAAATATAAATCTATATGGGTTAGGAAATCATTATTAAATGCGCTAGATACAAGATTTGTTGATTCTCATTTACTATCACATGAAACCTCCCTTGCTAAATTTAAAGGTTGAATGTGTTAGTGTTTTATGCATACTCTAGCTTTTTTTGCTTCATATTATATATCATTGCTAAATGTATGCATGTTTAGTCATTTTCTAGTCATTGCCTTATTTCATATCACATGCTAGAAATTATGACTTGTTTGTCTTTTTGTATTATATTTTGTGTTTGAATTAATTGAGAAATATAAAAAGATTTTTGTTTATCATTTGTGTTTTATTTATTTCATTTAAGCTTAATGAAAAATACAAATGATTTTTATTTATCCTTTTGAGTATATATATTTATTTTTGATTAAAAATGTTAAAAACTCAAAAATATTTTTTATGTGTATTTTAGTTTGACACACTTTAAGTGGCATATACTTGTGTTTGAATCCCATCTTTTACGCTCCCATGTGGCTAGAACTTTTGGTTTAGATTGTCAATCCTTAAAATGTTCTTTACCATATTTTATGGAGTAGTTGGATTTTGTGTTGTTTAAATGGATTCTATTTCTATATGCCTCTATTCACACATGCACGAGTTCTTTTGAAATCTTAATGTCACATGTTATATTTGAGCTTTTTGAGGTGTTCTCCTACCAATCTAGTCATCTACATTTCTATGACCTAGGAGGATTAGTGCATGTCAAAATCCGTTGCATGTGAGACTTGTGTGAAAATGAAAACATGATAAATAAAATGTGCACGGGGAAGGGCTCCGAAAGGATGAATTAAATCCTTTGCGATAGTAAGCCACCGTTTATTGGATCTAAAAGAAATACATGATCCAAAGGCCTAAAAACAGAATATTTGGCATTAAAAAGAAAACAATTGCCAAGGCCTATGTTTGTTTGATATATTCATTCAAAATCAAAAGAATATATATGCTTATTGAGGGAGAATTGGATGGTATATCAACGGTTCGCACAATGTCCGTTTATCCTAGTTGTCTTTAATGTCATGACTCTATTTGGTTTGTAGAATCATTACCATGCTAGGCTTGTATGCATTGTGTATGTTTGTTCATTGAGTTCAATCTTTATATTGTCACATGAGGTTATATTTAAATGTGATAAAGTTTGCAATCAAATGAGAACTCCGTGAATGTTTATTAAGTGTTTGGGTCCAAATTTAATTGTTGCTAGTTCACACCCCTACACTTCCGTTTCCATATGACACATTTTTGCCATACGAGTGTGCAAACTTATTGTATTTTGTGTCATATGTGTGTTTATATCTATATATATATGCAAGTACTTATTGGTATATTTATAGTATATATATATATATATATATATATATAATATTTGTTTGTCTTTGCCTTGCTTTTATTGCCCATATGCTTTAATGTCTTTATTAGTTCTTTATCCTTTGCCTATTCCTGAACAAAAAGGGGGAGAAAATGATAGGGGGAGAAATGGTATCTAATCCTATTATTATCGTATCTTAGTTTGGGGGAGATTTATCTTAGGGGGAGACATCTTTCTAAGTAAGTCATGTGTTTGTTAAAGGGGAAGAATTAATTTAGGGGGAGTAATTAATTAATTGCATTTAATACTTTGATATTCCCTATGCATTTGATGAGTTTGCTTAAGTGTGCAGGATTTCTTCTAAAGCAGCATTGTTTAAACGGCAAAGCGTTTGATCCTTGGTTTGAGTCATGTTTGGGTGGGTTATGTTTTGAGTCTAGTGAGCTTGACGGCCCTTTAGGATTTTTGTTTGGTTTTTGTCCCGGAATAGCCAAAGGGGGAGATTTGTAAGGACACAAATTTCCAATTGAGTCCATATATAGTTTTGGCTCAATTCCTAACAAAAACATTTATTCATAGGATAGTATTTAATTGTAATATTCTCAAGCCTATGAAGTGTTTGTTGAAGACGTAGCGACAAAGAGTATAAAGCTTCATCAAATATGCCGGTTTGCGTGCCTCGTTTCTACGTCATCAACTATGGTTCCATGCTCCCAAGGTATGAATGCAATATTATATATATAGGAGCTTGGAACAAAGTTTATTGGGTGTTAGGTTTTATAAAAACTGCATTTTGTTTTAAGAAAGAATTAATTAAAACTTTAAATAAATGTTTATAAAGTTTTCTGGGCTTAAACAAGAATATTCAAACTTTTTGTTTTTTCGTTCGATAGAGTCGTTCGAACGAGATTGTCGTTCGAACGAACCTGCCAACGAGTTCCCATATTAGGCCACTGACATGTCGTTCGATATGTCGTTCGAACGAACCTTCTGTTCGAATGAGATATCCACCGAGTTTCTAACGAGTTCATACTGGAGCATCGTTAGAAATCTCGTTCGAACGAAAAGTCGTTCGAACGAGATGCCAGGCTGGAACAGTTATTGGCAGTTTTTTGGCAGTTTTGCACCCACTTCCCCAATTGGTTTTTAACCAACATTTTCAGTCTTTAATATGTGCGGGAAGAACATTTTCTAAACTAACTTTTCCATACCATTTTCATCTCTTAGAGAGAGTTTGAGAGAAAATTGTTTTAAGGAAAATGTTCATGTTTTGAGTGCTATTTTTCAAGAGAAAATATTTTATCACTCTAGTTTTACACCCATATTATTAATCCAAGTTCACATATATACATATCAATTGCTTGGAGTTTGGTACCGGTTTATCTCTTCCGTTTCAAAGAGAAGTTTTGGTTTGCTTCTACATCCATGAAAGAAGAAGACGTTTTGTTGCGTTTCTACCCACTTGGAGAAAGGCTCCTTGCTCGGGTGACGGTGACCATATAAAGTCCTATCGGTGGATTCCGAGATCGCGGTGGTGTTCCAAGGTTATCCGCTAGGAAGAGGTTTCTACAAGAAGAAGCGTCGAGGCTTGAGAGGGATCGAGTCGTGCGTTGTAAGTCTATCTGTCTTGTACTTGTAATTCCGTATCTAGTGGATTTGTGGCTAGGGCCGTCCGAGGTTGTTTCCCGTCTTGGGTTTTTCCTCGTACATCGCGGCGTAGTGTGATTGATTTATTTTATCTTGCTTAAATTATTTAGAACGCAAGCTTAGAATAATTCAAGATAAAATTCGGTTTAAATTATCACACTCACTTTAATTGGGACTAAATTAAATATTGGGTAAAGTTTATTTAATTCAAGTCATTTGCTAAAATTTGGTTTCGCCTAATTTGCTAATATTGATAAATATGACTTAGGCAAATTCTAGGACTTGGATTAATTAATTGGTTTAAGTGAATATATTAATTGATTATTTTACTTCACTTGGTGTAATTTTAATTTGTTTTAAGAAATTAAAATTTGTTGTTGTTAAAGTTGAACCATCTTCCTTACGCTTCCGCATCGATTTTACATACATAGGAAATAAGCACTTTCATATTGGTATCAGAGCTTTGACTCAGAAAAGCTCTCGAGATTTTACACCATCCATGCTGAAAAAATAAGGAGACCCACCAAGGCACCATGAAGTACAGGTCAGACCACACTAGAACTTTTCTAATTCATGTTGATCCCCACATCTAACCATGGTAAACCAGTTCTTAGTCATAAATATCTTAGCTAATACCCCAAGCTTGGCTGATTTCCTAATTTTTTTGACTAGGCTTGACATTTCTCCACTTACATGTAATGTTATGAATATTTCTCTCCACTTTCTTGAAAACTTGTTCTGCATTACAACTAACATTTTCAAAATTTCTACTATTCCTTTCCCTCCAAATATTGTAAATTGCAGTGGATAGAGTCAATTTTCTCGTAATCTTTCCAAACTCCCTGCTTTTGTTAGAGATAACATCAATTTCCTTAGTAAATCTTTTACCATCTCTATTAATCCCATTGTGCATTAAGCATTTCCTCTCTCTCTATATATAGAATATTCACAATTACAGAACAAATGATCCCTATTTTCCTTTTCCTTATTACACATAACACACCCATCATAGTCTATGATCCTCCAATCCTTCAATTTATCTCTGGTTCTAAGCTTATCCAGACATGATAGCCAAACAAAAAAGGTAAATCTAGGCACTCTTTTAGGGAACCAAACAACATTTGACCTAGGTAACCTTCTGCATTATGTGTCTAAGAACATTGTAAGTATCCTTACAATTATAATTACCATCTTTAGCAGGAATCCAAGAAATCCAATCTTTCTTCTCCACATTAGGTCTGCTATTAGTATATTGAATTTCAGTAAGGTCATTAGAAACAGGTCTAGGAAAATTCCACTCACCATTAGAAATAAAATCATCCACCTTAACATTTTCACTACTAGCTGCATCATAGACTATTCTCCTGCCATAGTGTTCAATAAATGGCCCCTTTTCATGCCAATCATCAATAAAAAAAAATAGGGTATCTTTACCATTCCCTATATGATATTTGATAAGTTTCTTAGCCTCATTCATAATCTTCCACAACTTCCTCTATGAAAAATTAGATTTAAGGCTAACTATCCAAATAGAACAATTCTTAATAACAACTGAATGAATCCATTTAACCCATAGGCTGTCCTTTTTCTTTAAACATACAAGATTTATTCCATTCCATAAGGTTTTTAATATTCAGACCTCCTTCTTCAATATGCATACAAACATCACTCCATGAGACTTTAGAACTGTTCTTCTTTAAATCAACCCCAGATCAGATGAATCTACTCAGAATTTGTTCAATTGCCTTAATAACTCCCTTAGGTAAGATAAACATGTTAATCCAGTAAATCTGAATACTTCTGAGGACATAAATAACAAGCTGAATTCTACCAGCATAAGAAAGACTAATGTTAGTCCAATCCTTGACCCTTTTCATTAATTTCTCAGTCAACACTTTGCAATCATAATTCTTTAATCTAGTAGAAATTAAGGGGACTCCCAAATATTTAACTGGAAATTTCCCTTGAGACATACCAAGCATATCACTGAGTCTATTTTTTGTCGAGACATCCACCCTAGTAAAGAATATATCACACTTAGAATAACTTGGGCCTAACCCAGACATAACTTTAAACTCCTTTGGAATTTTATCAATGACAGTAAATGAACTATCATCAACCCCATCTATTATAAAAAGATCATCAGCAAACATAATGTGAGATAGGTTAAGCTGCTTACAGTTAGTTTGGTATGTAAAACCTTCATTCTGAACTGCATCATCCATAAGCCAAGAAAAACTTTCCATCACAAGTAAAAACAAATAAGGAGAAAGAGGATTCCCCTGTCTAAGTCCATTGATACCCTTAAAAATTCCATTTATACCCCCATTAACACTGACAGAGTAAATATGAGTTTTGACACACTCCATAATCCAATTCACCATACAACAAGGAAATTCCATAACTCTCAAAACCATTTCAATAAAATCCCAATTGACTGAGTGATAGGCTTTCATAAGATCAATCTTTAAAGAACATATAGGGACCCCTTTATTCAGATGATAACCCTTAACTATTTCTTGCATCAAAAGAACATTGTTAGCAATATTTCTTCCTTTAACAAAGGTTGATTACCTATTATTAACAAGGCCATGAATGATCTCTCTAATTGTTCTCACAATAATCTTAGATATAATCTTGTAGGTAGTGTTGTAACAAGATATAGGCCTAAAGTCGTTCATAGTATTAGGGCAGTTAATCTTAGGAACCATGGTAATAATAGTGCTATTCCACTCCTTCAACATCTTCCCTTTTTGGAAAAAATAAAGAGTTGCATCAGTAATACTTTCTCCCATAATATCCCAATTCTTCTTAAAGAAACTAGCATTATATCCATCCGGGCCTGGAGATTTTTTTGCATCAATATCCAACAAAGCATTCTTCACTTCATCTCTACTAACATGTTCTTTAATTTTATTCTCTTGCTGATCATTTAACCACCTCTGCATGGTTCTCATAAGCTTACCACCATCAATGTTATTATTGGAATTATTAAAACCCAATAAGCTTGAGAAAAACTTCATGGCTTCCATGTGAGCAGTCCCTTGCCCCCTAACAGTGTTACCATCCATGTCTTTAATATATAATTTTTTTTTTCTTATAGTATGCCCCTTGACTTTTTATGAAAAAAAAAACAGTGTTTTTATCCCCTAACTACATCCATTATATTCTAGATTTTTCTTTATAGAACTCCTCCTCCATTTCCCTTAACTCCAAATATTCCTTTACACATTTCCTCCCATTATTGATAAGAGTACTATCCCCTCCATTAATAATCAATTGATTTTGAATTCCATTAAGCTCAACTTTCTTAGCATTAACTTTAAAGGAGATATTTCAGAACCACTTCCTACTTAATTCTCTAAAATCCCCTTTTAACAATTCCAGTCATCTGGATATAACAAACATAAGACTCCCTTTAATTTTAAGATCCCAACCCTTATTCAATATTTCTCTAAAAGAACTATTCCTCATCCAAAAATCAAAAAACTTAAAAGGTCTATGAATCCTTTCTTTCCTAATTTGAATGTTAAGAACAGTAGGATTATTATCGGAAGCTCCAGGGAAATGAACCACAACTTCACAATAAAAAAACATTTGGGTCCACATCTCATTATATAAGAATCTAACAATTCTTCTCTGTATATTGGTATTATCTTCCCTACTATTACTCCAGGTAAACCAGATGCCTTTAACATTATAATCTTCAGCCTTAATGTCTTTAATACATTTATTAAAATCATCAATTTCCTCCCAATCAACACCAATACTACCAATTCTCTCCTCAGCACTTCCAATAGTATTAACCCCCCCCCCCCCCCCCCCAAATAATCCAATCTTCATGATTATACAAGCTAGAGACACTCATCAAATAGCTCCAAAGATTAAATATATTTTCCCTCTCATTAAACCCATAGACTCCAGTAAAAATAAATGATTGTTGATTGTCTTTTATA
This sequence comes from Sambucus nigra, assembly GCA_949130495.1. Classification (NCBI taxonomy): domain Eukaryota; kingdom Viridiplantae; phylum Streptophyta; class Magnoliopsida; order Dipsacales; family Adoxaceae; genus Sambucus; species Sambucus nigra. The sequence continues at coordinate 311,416,415 of OX422218.1, read as the reverse complement.
GTCACTTTCACTGTTAATGCTTGGTTAATTTTGCTAATCTCCTCAACTTCTAAAATATTTGGATCCCAAGCAATCCACACTATCCCAAGCCCATTAGTAGGAGTATTATGCAGTAACTCCCACCATTTAAAACATCCATCCTTCACTTTCAGGACACCTTTATTTCTCTCCTTTATCTTAACTAAACAAAGAAGATTCATATGATTATCCCTAATATATTTATTCACTTCATGTTGTTTATGGGGAGCATTACAACCCCTTATATTCCATGTACAAACTTTTATCATTTATTCCCTCTCAATCCCCATTTACCCCCTCCTTTCTCCCCTTACTAGCCATTTTCCCATGTTTGACATTATCCACAACTTTATTGAGACTTTTCTGCAAATTTCTTCCTTTATCACTGCTAAAAATATCTTCAATAAGGTCTTCAATGTTTTCCTCCTCGAAAATATTAAAGTTGTTCTCTATTTCTATTCCTGTGTTCATTTTCAACTCAAGAATCAAGGAGCAGTCCATTTCTGATATCTTTGTACCCTCTTATTCCTACTGCACAGTCCTTTTTTTTATCCATTTATATATTAGCCTTTTCCCCCTGATATGCTATTTGAAAAGGTTGGTTTGGTTGACTCTCCATATCACTCGTTTCCCGCATTTTGCTTGATTCGGCTTTGTCCTTCCCTAAACCAGCTTCAATATTAACCTTTGCATTATTCTCCTCAATTTCCTTGTTGACTCTCACTTTCCTCCCTACTTGTTCAGTCTTTTTTATTTTTATACAATTTTCCTCCTTATGCCCAAACACCTGGCATATGTTGCATTTAGATGGAATCCATTCATACTCCACTTTTTGAACCATCATGGCCACTTCATTATAGCAAATAGGAATAACCTCAGGCAAAACATCAATTATTCCAATTTCCACACAAATTCTAGAATAGGTCAAACGTTCCCTCCTAGCAGTCATTCTGTCAGTAAATAGGGGTTTCTCGATAACACTTGTAATCTTACTCAAAACCAAATCAGACCACATGTGTAGTTTTAGGCCTGGCAGCCTCACCCATATTGGAAATTTATCCAGACCCTCCTTTTTCTAAACTAACATTAACTGACCATGGTTTTACAATAAGAGGCTTATTGTCAAATGACAAAGGTCCCATTCTATAACTTGTTCCTTCATTTCACTGTCTTCAAAAGTAATTATAAACACACCATTATGTAATAGGAACACTTCAGATTTGCCAAATTTACTCCATCTTCTATTAACTTAGCCTTTTATGGCTCCAAAAGTAACTTTAGATCCAAGCACATAAACCACTATAGCATTTCTCCACCTGTGAACCTCTTCTTCCACCTCCATAGACTCAATTTTTACACATTTCCTACCCTCGACATCTTTCTGGATAGGCATAACACCTAGCCTATTCCCAGTAGTCTTCTCACGATTAGGAGCAACAAAATTTTCCTATGATTTCTGATTTATCTCTGTTACCTCTTTACCTTTTTCTATTACTTCATTAATCCCCTCAGAGGAATTATTAACAATAGATTTACCCTTATTATTCACCATATTATTGAGATGTAGATGTAGTGTCTGTATTTCTTCATTACTTACCAATATATCATTAGATTTATTGGATATAACTGTAGTTATAACCTTCTCATTTTCCTTTCTCTTCAATACTGCAGATGGCCCAATTGTGTTATCCAAAATTTGAACCTCCTTGAATGATAAATTTTCAACTTTGTCCCTACTAATGACACTGCCTTAATATTTTATACCTGAATTATGACAAGCTACAATCGGTTGGTGAAATTTTGAAGCCTTCTCATTAGCATCCTTATTATCCATATTAGAGCTCCTTAAGGTTTGCCACTGATCTCCCATGAATTCTCTATCGAAATCACCTGTAGGAGGAGCTCGAATACGATTCGATCTTCTCATATGAAACACAAGAGATCATAGGAGGAGATTGGAAACAAAGGAGAAAGAGGGACAAAAAAGAGATCGGAAGGAAAACCCTAGAGAGAGAAAAAAGTTCTCAGCCCAATATTTGTTATTTATTATCTTATTGATATCTTAAACCCACAAATTTTTTAATTAATTAGCAATACGTCCAAATGATACAACTGCACTTATTAATGTAGATACAATTGTAATTACAACTATATCTACATTAATAACTGTAACTATATTTATGTTAATAAGTGTCATTGTATTTATATTAATCAATGTAACTGTCTTTATGTTAATAATTGTAACACACATGGACTTATTGAAAAATATGTTTTTAGCTTGTCCTTATCGTTAATTTTTAAAGAGTCTAAGGATTTATCACCATATTTCCAAAAAATATCATTAATGACAAAAAAAAAGGTGTCACACCATGTGGATAGAGGAGACCAACACCATTGGTGAAACCTATCTCTAAACTAGTTAATCATGTAATCTATTATCTATTATATATTATAATACGCTTTACAACCCCTTATTTCAAATATACTATTACGTTGTCCACGGGGCGCATTCATTGTAATTGGTTCGTATGGCTCTTTAGTTCTCCCTACCTACCTATTATGCAAATTGTGTTTGCTTATCTTGAAGACAGGGGTATGTGACCTTTTATTTTCTTCAATCCTTAATACTCTGTCGGTGACTATTCATTTCCATCCATTCTTATTACTCACACGGTTGAATACCTGGGAATATAACTCTCCGATTTCACTAGTAATAAAATTTGAATGAGATTGTATGCCTTGTATTCATGTGCGAATTACTCACGGGTGATAGAATTGTTCAATATATATATATAAATAACATATTAAAATTGAAATTGAAATATTATTTCCTAAAGTTTTTTCACATGAGAAATTTGATCTGTGAGATGCATACTTTTTTTACAATTAGAACTATATAATTTATTAAATTGAGATACACAAAGTGGGTAGCCCTTCCCATTGAATCATATCCATAAGGGTTTTTTAAGAACCTCAAAGGAGAACAGTCCACTAGATAAAATGTTATTAACTTTTATTGTTAGTTGTTAATGTGAAAGATTTGAGAATTATTAATTATATTCAAATGAGGTTTGCCTAAATATCTCTCATCTCTTCCTACATATTTTTTTCTTATGAGGTTATTATTACTCATCTTAAAATCTTGATACAATTTTTGCATCTGGTGTTTGACAAATTTGATGTTTACTGGAAGTTGATCGGCTATTTATGGATACTGATCTTTTCCTTCGATAACCATATTCATAACTATAAGCACTAACAAAAACTACCATTTTAGTTTATTGAACTTGGGTCTTCCAATTTTATCTATGTTTAATATTTTTTTTTAATATCTACTACTGTAGACACATTTAAAAACCGATAATTTTTTGTTGACAATGATACCCTTTATTATATTGTCTAAAGATATTATTGCCCCTCATTTGTTTGTCTTCTGCAGGATTCAGTGTACGAGTATTACTACAGACGAGCTTCTCTCTTGAACATAGCACTGGGTGAATAAGTTTGAGTTTGGAATTGGTTTTCCAATCATTTCATTTTCGTTTCTTATGATAATATAATATTTTTTCCATTAAGACAATATCCTTAGGTTATGGATTGTGACATCTCTTTGTATTTTCTCTTTTCACTTCAATGGCATAAAAACCATTGTTATTCCCATATAAATATCTACAACTAAATAAACTTGAGTTCTTACTTAACTAATGTCTCTAGCAAGTGTGACTTGAATTTTCAGCAAAATGACATGTATTTATATTTCATATACATGTAATTTCCTTGAATATATTATTATTTTTTTACTTTAAATATAATAATTGGATGTGTGGTGCTCAAATGAAACTAATGCCCTTTTTCTCATGAATACCTTATCTTCACATTAGTTACATTTGAAGTTCATTACTACCTTTTAATCATAAGAATTATTTCATTTTTGTAGCAATAGAAAATTTCACCCTCATAATATACCATACATTAAGACATTTTTCAAATTCTGTAAAATTCGTACTGGAATCATAATATGCGTGCTTGACTATTCATTACTAGATACAAAAATCGTTTGTTTCCCGTACCTTAATCTAAGTCACACTTAGTTGTTGTCAAGCTAATGACGTGAAATCACACACACAATAATTATTTCATACCAGAGCATTAGTTGAACCTATATACCTAGATGCACTGTAGAGATTATATCCAAAACATTGTCAGCCAAAAGCTTTGAATTTTTTTGCCTCTACTCAAACCTCAACAGGCACATAGACACAACATTTTGAATTATTACTTACAAATCTAATATCAGATAGAGTCGTGAAAATCCAGGGGGTGTGGTAGAGCGGAAGGGACTCTTCCTTCATTAATCAAGTGTCGGGGGTTCGATTTTCGTCTTGGGCATGGAGCAGCCTTAAATCACTGGGCCAGTTGTCCCACCCATCGAGGTGCCTACAAATCAGCGAAGGGATTAGTCACTAAATCGCTAGCGGATACCCTGGTGCAAACAAAAACAAAAAAATAGAATCGTGAATATCACTTCGGATACTATTATTTATAATAATGTGTTGAACAACAGATTCTCACATGCCTACGCATTATGTCTTCCCAAAATATACATTTCCTATCCTTTCAACTCAACTCCTCATTTTTCCACGTATACATCATAATGACCCTCTTTTGAACCATCTCTCTCTCTCTCTCTCTCTCTCTCTCTCTCTCTCTCGGTAAATTGTAATCGGAATTAAGGTTCGGTATAAAAGTGTTATTCGATTAATATTCCATGTACTAATGAATCGTTGAGAAAATCTTCAAACCTTATTATAAAAGTTCCTCTCTAAACATGGTGAACCCATCAACCATTCCTTTTGTGGGTTCTTCCACTTACTACATCTCCAAACAATAAAAACTGACGGACCGACCTTATTGATCGTAAGTGGGGCTTATTCGGGGGAATGATTACTTAAGATGGTGCATTAATCTCACAAATTATGATAAATCACCGACACGGATGATGGAATCATCCCACCACCCTGCACTAAGGTAGTGGCAGCCATCGAAAAGATCACTCTCACGAATAAAGACCTTGATTATAGCTTAGTTATAATAGAGAATTTTGCGTTTAATAATTTCCCCAACTGTGATTGTTTGAATATCTCAGGGTAAAAATTTCTTCCAAGAATTGGGTAAACCCGTTTAATAATATATTTTATATGCAAACACTCACTCCCGTTGCTTCTCTACCCTTTACCTAAGGTTGCTCATTAATTTTTTTATATTTAATTATTTTTATCTAATTTCTTAAATATATATATGTTGCATGTTTAATGATCATGTAATATCCCATCCCGATAAATGTAATACCCCGTATTTTTATGCTATATTTAATTTGTGGATTTATTAAAGTTAATGTGATGATTTATTTAATAAAAATCCGGAAATTAATTATGTTATAATTATTAACGTGACTAGAGTTAGTAATTATAAGAAACTTGTTGAATATTACTAATGAGCATAGTAATATATTATATTGGTTATATTGAATGTCATAAGTAAATTAAATGACTATTTCGGAAATTTAAGTCGGGACGTGCCCGTATCACGTCAGGACTAATTATGTTAATTAAAAAGGGAATATTTTATAAGTTGTCCGTATGGTCGTTTTGAGTGCGCCAACGCGTCCGGAAGGGTCGAGATAGTCAGAAAAGTGTACCCGGGGGTTTATTTCGGGCCTCGGGGTGTTTTTAGGCTTAATTAGTGACCCGGGAGGGCATTTTGGTCATTTTACAAAATAGGGTAACTAAACCCACGAATTTCAGCCATCCTTAGCAGCCATTTAAGTCAGCCTTTTAGGGTTAGAACATTCAGAACCCTAGAACGGCCATTGGAGAAGAGAGGAGAGAGCTCTCAAGGTGATTCAAGGCCCAAAACACCATCGATTGCACCGCCGTCACCACCAACGCGTAGATCGCGAGGAGGAGAATGCAACCACACCAATATCAGCAGGAAACCAGACCTCTGAAATCCCAGGCAAGTGTTTAACTTGCATATTTTCGTTGGTGCAATAATCATATTAGTGTAGGAATGATTAGGAGTATAATTAAAGGAAGAAAACCCCAATTTTTGATAGGAATTTGCATGTAGAAATCGTTATAACCATATTCTGAAAATAATATGTGAAGTAGATGATCAACCCACGAATTTGTGATGTTATGTTAGAAGGAAATTCTGGAGAAAACTGATTAGAACAAAAGTTAAGAAAACTTAGGGTTCTTGATGATTAGATGAGATTTTAGGTTGTTTAATCATGTTTAATGATGGTTATATGCATGCTTAACGTTAGAAACATCTGGAAATATATTACCATGATTGTAGTATAAGTTTTGGGACAATTAGTGTTGGAAATTATGGATTTGAATGAAGAATATTAGTCAAAACCATAACTGCAGTTCTGCAGAAATCGAAATACCTGTTTGATCGATCGATCGAACCTAGAGAGTCGATCGATCGAAGGTTCGATCGATCGAGCCCCAGACGTCGATCGATCGACCCCTCCTGGCAAACTCTTTTTCCCCTTGTTTAATTAGTTGAATTAATTTACCGTGGAATATTTCTTGGGCATTATAAATAAAATGTTTTGGGATATAGAAGAGACCAGTAGGACATATGATTAAGTGTTGAGAACTTTATTATGAAATAATAATTGGGTCTAAGGGATAATTAATAAAGGAACGACGAACTGCGTATTTCAAGTGAGAGATTACAACGAATACCTACGATAGTAAATAGACGTCTACCTACTGAATTTGTTACTTGGATGGATAAAATCCACGAGTGTCACGTAATTAGTGAGAAAACCCTCCGAGTTAAGGTTAGAGACGAAACCTTATACGAAATCTTAAAAATGAAAAATTAAGGATAAATGTTGTAATTATGGGTAAGGAGAGTGACCTATATTAACATGATAAAATTAGTATATTTATATGATTGTGTGTACATATATTATATACATGTGAAAAACGTACCCTCGCTACTTGCTATCCCTGAGGTTACCGCGCTGGGACGATCTTATCCTGTGTTGCTTTATGGGGGATATTGATTTGTACCCTAGAAGATAGAGATCCTAGGTACGGGCTATCAGATTGATAGTCGGAAGGTCCTAAGAGACGTGTGGGTATGTACTGACCTCTTGGACTTGGAATCTATGCTTCGCCTCAACGTTGTTTTGTATATGTTAATACAGTTCCAGAGTGATTCTGAACTTGTATTTCCCTTTGTGTGAGCGATACGGGGATTGGATAGCAGAGTATGCCCGCACCATAGTTTAGTTGGGGTGCCATTATATATATATATTATACGAGTAGTTAATATATATATGAGGTTATAAACTTTAAACTGCCTACTGTGATTTGTTAAGTAGAACATGGTTGTTGACTATTATTAAATACTTGTTTTGTGAAAGTATGAGAAGACACTGGGAAACTTTATAATTTAATGAAGCTAAAACGAGAGGAGTGCTGCAGATTGAAAGTAATCTTTTTAAAACATTGTCATCGTGCGGTTTTGAAAAGTTATGAGTAAGTTAAGATAAACTAAATTATTTGGGAAGGTTAGTACGATAGGCGTGCACATTAGAAGAGAGGTGAGAATTTCTCAAGAGAGTGTCGAACTAATATGATTTGCATTGGCCTGTATCAATTTAAATACTTGCTTAACGTATTTTTAAAATCAAACACACTTTCGGGCCCTGACCCGTTTCTTTTTCTCTCTCTCTCTCTCTCTTTTGTATATATATGTATATTTTCAGGTGCCCAGCCACAGGGGCGTCTTGCTTAGGATCCTTTGTGAAGAACGAGCTGCAACTTAGGTGGGAGTTGCAGGTCACTTGAGTAGACGGCTTCTGTTATTGACTCCACTCCTACTACTCTCATTTATTGGGCACGTGTCGCCCTTTTCATCATTTCATTTATTGTTGGGATTTTTATATTTTCAGTTATTCCAGTATTATTTTATGGGATTTGTTCAGGATAGTTTATGATGTTTGGTTTTATTATGTTGACATTCGATTGACGAATGTATGGTTTTATTTTAGTTTTGTGGTGTGATTCTATATCGTAGAAATGTTGTTTTGTGTAAGTAAATCTTTTCTGTAATTAAAATTTGGAAGTTTGGATGAAAATGTTTTTGACACTTAGCTTAATTATTTAGGGTGTTAAATTGGAAAAATTATTTTTATCGACAGTGATGCTGAGAATGAACCAACTATTTACCTTGATTTAATTTAATAAAGGAGTGATCTCCCGGTATTTAATTAGGCGGGGTGTCACAGGTGGTATCAGAGCATCAAGTTCTAGTGTCCATAGGATCTGTACGGCTTATTTCGCTTTCAGCTTAACGTTTTTGCTATAGAGCCCTATTTTTAGGATTTGTTGTATTCCTATTTTTACGTTTAAGTCTTCAGTTAATTGAGATTCGATGATAACTGTAGACTGATAAATTTTGCTCACATTTCAGATGCCTCCGAGACGTGCTCCGAAAGATAGGCGTGCCCAGGCCGAGCAACCAGCAGCTCCGGCACCAGGCACAATGAATGCTAATGAAGTGGCCGCCATAGTTGCTCAGGCGGTGAATGCCGCGATAGCGGTGATTCAGCAGGCTCCACCCCAGGTCCAGGCAGTGGCGCCAGTACCAGCACAGCTTCCATCTGCATGGGAGAGGGTTCGGGATGCTTTTCAGAAAGCACATCCCCCTGAGTTCTCCGGTAGCTCCGACATTGTCACGGTTAGCTAATGGAAGAAAGACATCCAGCGGCATCTTCGCATGTATGAGTGCACCGAAGTACAAAAGCAGTTATTGGCTTCTTTCAAGCTGGTGGGAGCCGCATTATAGTGGTGGGAGTCCACTACTACTTTGGAGGAGAGGGACACGATCCCTATTCAGATGTTCTGGGAGCGGTTTGACCGCAAGTATTTTCCACCTGCAGTGCAGACAGAGATGAGGCGAAAATTACTAAATCTGAAGCAAGATAATCTTACTGTAGCAGAGTATGAGGAGGAGTTCACGAGACTTCTCACTATTGTGCCGGATGAGGCACCCACTGAGGGCAAGAAGATTTTGTTGTTCGTCGACGGGTTAGCTTGGAGGATCCGTCAGCACCTTATTGGAAATCTATCCCTGGGTACTTTCACTGATGTACTCAATGCAGCGTTACTACATTGCCAGGATCACCGCTCCACCTTCAGGGAAGCAAGAGAGCAGGAGAGTCCAGCCAGCAGGGCAGGACCGGGGGTAATAGTGCCGGTGGGGCACCAACTCATGGACAGACTCGTCAGCACGAGCAGAGTTCCCATCAGGGGGACCCTGCTAAGCGATTCCGTTCAGGTGATTCTAGGCAGGGATTCGGGGGATACAAGCAGGGCCATCAGGTCCAGCCTAATCAGCAGGGTCAGCACTGACAGCAGGGTCAGCAACAGGGCCAGCAGGGCCAACAGCGTGCACATCAGGGCCAACAGGGCCAATGGCGTGGAGGTAACGGCCAGCAGGGCCGTGGTCAGCAGGGACAGAGGGGAGGTAATTTCAGAGGCCGGTGTTTTGTGTGCGGCAAGCACGGCCATAAGCGTCAAGATTGCCCAGAGGGCGATAGGGCCCCACAGCAGCAGGGAGCCCGTAATGAGCCGCAGAGACCACTCTTCCCACCTGCCCTTCCAGCTCCAGCCCAAGCGCCAGCCCTACCAGCCATTCCAGCAGATCCAGTGCAGCAGGGGCAACTGTAGTATGGACGTGTCTATAACATCCACCAGGCAGCAGCTCCACAGGCACCACCCACGATTGAGGGTATGTTTCCTATCCATGGTACTATGGGTAAAGTTTTGTTTGATACGGGGGCAACACATTATTTTATAGCTACGCATTCTGCGAAGTCCTTAGAGTTGTTAGCCACAGCAGAGAGCACCGTGACATGTGTCGACTCACCACTGGGGAGTGGGTCACTTATATTCTTTATATGCCGGGGAGTAGGGGTAGAGATTGGTAGCTTGGTATTGCCTACAGACATGCTAGTCTTAGACATGCACGAGCATGATGTAATCATTGGTATGGATTAGCTCGCATCTTATAGAGCCATGATTGATTGCTTCGGTGGGAGCATTATTTTTGCCATTCCGGGGCAAGAGATGTTTGTAGTAGCGATGCCTCGCCCAGAGGGAGGTTCGACCGCTCATTTATATTACATTGAGGAGGATACCTCTAAGGAGGTTGTGATTCCTTTGGATTCGATCCCAGTTGTTAGGGAGTATTCCGATGTGTTTCAGGATATACCAGGCCTACCGCCCAGTCATGAGATAGACTTCGTTATAGATTTATTGCCAGATACGAGACTTATAGCACGCGCACCGTACCGTATGGCTCCGACAGAGATGCGAGAGCTACGAGATCAGATTGAGCAGCTATTAGGACAGGGCTTCATTCGTAGGAGTACCTCACCTTGGGTCGCTCCAGTCTTATTTGTAAAGAAGAGAGATGGTTCACTGAGATTGTGCGTGGACTACCGGGAGTTGAACAAGGTCACGATACGGAATAAGTATCCGTTGCCTCGAATCGATGATCTGTTCGACCAGTTGAGGGGAGCAACTTTCTTTTCAAAGATAGATCTGAGGTCGGGGTACCATCAGTTACGAATTAGAGAGCAGGATGTTTCAAAGACTGCCTTCTTGTAGAGATATGGGTCCTATGAGTTCAGGGTGATGCCGTTCGGACTCACAAATGCCCCAGCCGTTTTCATGGACTTGATGAACCGAGTATTCAGAGAGTTCTTGGATCAGTTCGTCATCGTCTTCATAGATGATATTTTGATATATTCACACTCCGAGGATGAGCATGCCGAACACTTGAGGCAGGTTCTTCAGACTCTACGAGAGCATCAGTTGTATGCTAAGTACGAGAAGTGTGGATTCTGGTTGCGAGAGGTACAATTCTTGGGCCATGATTATTTCTGAGCAAGGGATAGCAGTTGACCCGAGCAAAGTGTCAGCTGTGAGGGAGTGGGGGTAGCCCACGACACCGACGGAAGTGCGTAGTTTCTTGGGGTTAGCCGGATACTACAGGAGGTTCATTCGGGGATTCTCCAAAATAGCGGGTCCATTGACGAATCTGACTCACAAGGGGGCACCATATGTCTGGGATGACGCTTGTCAGTTGGCTTTCGACGAGCTGAAGGACAAGCTTACTTCGGCACCAGTCCTTGCTTTACCGAAGTCGGGTGTAGAGTACCTGATTTACACAGATGCGTCCTTACGAGGACTTGGGGGAGTACTTCAGCAGGAGGAGAAGGCTATAGCTTTTGCTTCCCGCAAGCTTAAGCCGCATGAGAAGAATTACCCAACCCACGACCTGGAGTTAGCTGCGGTTATCTTTGCATTGAGAATTTGGAGGCACTATTTATTGGGCGAGAAATTCCGTTTGTTCACAGACCATAAGTCACTGCAGTACCTGTTCACTCAGCGAGAGCTGAATATGCGTCAGCGCAGATGGTTAGAGTTTGTGAAAGATTACCAGTTCGATATACAGTATCATCCGGGGAAAGCCAACGTAGTTGCTGATGCGTTGAGCCGTAGACCGGTTGACGATGTAGCGGACATCTGGAAAGCAAAGTGGAAGGAGTTGGGTCACCAGGACGCAGTAGCACGTTCTTTCATATCCGTGATGTCAGTCACACCCGAGACTGTTACGAGGGTGATACAGGCACATACCACAGACCCGTTTTGTCAGGAGCAGATTGTACGACTTCTAGCCGAGGGTGCTGAGTCCTATTCTGTTAGTTCGGATGGAGGGTTGCGGTTTAATGGGAGATTAGTGGTTCCAGAAGGAGCGGAGCTACGTCATGAAGTGATGACTCATTCTCATGGGTCCCAATTTGCAGTACATCCGGGAGGCGATAAGATGTACCAGGACATGAGACGACAGTACTGGTGGAGTGGGATGAAGAAGGACATCGTTGAATTTGTGTCCAAGTGTTCTAGTTGCCAGCTAGTGAAGGTGGACCACCAGAAACAGTCAGGATTACTTCAGCCATTGGAAGTACCCGCGTGGAAGTGGGAAAGTATTTCCATGGATTTCATTACCGGGTTGCCTACATCACAGCGGGGCCACGATTCTATCTGGGTGATTGTAGACCGTTTGACCAAGGTGGCTCATTTTCTGCCAGTGAGGACAAATTATACCACGGGTCAGTATGCCCAGTTGTTCATCGCTGAGATTGTCAGATTGCATGGGGTGCCCCTGAATATTGTGTCAGATAGAGACAAGATTTTTGTGTCACGTTTCTGGGAAAGCTTTCAGGAGGCTATGGGTACAGAGTTGAGACTGAGTTCAGCTTACCACCCACAGACAGATGGACAGACAGAGCGTACTAATCAGATGTTGGAAGATATGCTACGCATATGTGTTCTCGATTTCGGAGGAGGTTGGGAGCCACACCTTCCACTGGTAGAGTTTGCTTATAATAACTCCTATCAGTTTACGATTGGCATGGCTCCATTTGAGGCTTTGTACGGCAGGCCTTGTCGTTCTCCAACTTGTTGGCTCGAGGTGGGGGACAACAAGTTATTAGGGCCAGAAGTGATTCAGGAGACCTCCGCGAGGATTGAGATAATCAGGAGTCGTATTCGGGTAGCCCAATACAGGCAGAAGAGCTACGCCGATGTGAAACGGTTCTTCCGGGAGTTTAATGTGGGAAATCAAGTGTTGTTGCGTGTATCCCCTATGAAAGGAGTGATGAGGTTCGGGAAGAAGGGGAAGTTGGCTCCGGGGTACGTAGGACCATTTCCCATCATGGAGAGGATTGGGCCGGTAGCATACAGGTTGGGATTGCCAGAACATTTACATCGCATCCACGATGTATTCCACATCTCGTCGCTGAGACGATATCTTCGGGATGATATGGCCTATACGCACCTTGCGATAGATGAGATTGACTTACAGTCGGATAGCTCTTACGAAGAGAGACCAGTGGCTATTCTAGACTATAGTGAGAGGAGATTGAGGTCGAAAGTAGTTCCACTTGTGCGAGTCCAGTGGGAGCATCATAATGTTGAGGAATCCACTTGGGAGCGTGAGGCAGATATGCGCGACAGATATCCAGAGTTGTTTTTACCAGGTATGCCTTATTTTCCGAATTTCGGGATGAAATTCCGTTATTAGGGGGGAAGTATGTAATACCCCGTATTTTTATGCTATATTTAATTTGTGGATTTATTAAAGTTAACGTGATGATTTATTTAATAAAAATCCGAAAATTAATTATGTTATAATTATTAACGTGACTAGAGTTAGTAATTATAAGAAACTTGTTTAATATTACTAATGAGCATAGTAATATATTATATTGGTTATATTGAATGTCATAAGTAAATTAAATGACTATTTCGAAAATTTAAGTCGGGACGTGCCCGTGTCACGTCAGGACTAATTATGTTAATTAAAATGGGAATATTTTATAAGTTGTCCGTATGGTCGTTTTGAGTGCGCCAACGCGTCCGAAAGGGTAGAGATAGTCAGAAAAGTGTACCCGGGGGTTTAGTTCGGGCCTCGGGGTGTTTTTAGGCTTAATTAGTGACCCGAGAGGGCATTGTGGTCATTTTACAAAATAGGGTAACTAAACCCACGAATTTCAGCCATCCTTAGCAGCCATTTAAGTCATCCTTTTAGGGTTAGAACATTCAGAACCCTAGAACGGCCATTGGAGAAGAGAGGAGAGAGCTCTCAAGGTGATTCAAGGCCCAAAACACCATCGATTGCACTGCCGTCACCACCAACGCGTAGATCGCGAGGAGGAGAACGCAACCACACCAATATCAGCAGGAAACCAGACCTCTGAAATCCCAGGCAAGTGTTTAACTTGCGTATTTTCGTTGGTGCAATAATCATATTAGTGTAGGAATGATTAGGAGTATAATTAAAGGAAGAAAACCCCAATTTTTGATAGGAATTTGCATGTAGAAATCGTTATAACCATATTCTGAAAATAATATGTGAAGTAGATGATCAATCCACGAATTTGTGATGTTATGTTAGAAGGAAATTCTGGAGAAAACTGATTAGAACAAAAGTTAAGAAAACTTAGGGTTCTTGATGATTAGATGAGATTTTAGGTTGTTTAATCATGTTTAATGATGGTTATATGCATGCTTAACGTTAGAAACATCTGGAAATATATTACCATGATTGTAGTATAAGTTTTGGGACGATTAGTGTTGGAAATTATGGATTTGAATGAAGAATATTAGTCAAAACCGTAACTGCAGTTCTGCAGAAATCGAAATACCTGTTTGATCGATCGATTGAACCTAGAGAGTCGATCGATCGAAGGTTCGATCGATCGAGCCCCAGACGTCGATCGATCGACCCCTCCTGGCAAACTCTTTTTCCCCTTGTTTAATTAGTTGAATTAATTTACCGTGGAATATTTCTTGGGCATTATAAATAAAATGTTTTGGGATATAGAAGAGACCAGTAGGACATATGATTAAGTGTTGAGAACTTTATTATGAAATAATAATTGGGTCTAAGGGATAATTAATAAAGGAACGACGAACTGCGTATTTCAAGTGAGAGATTACAACGAATACCTACGATAGTAAATAGACGTCTACCTACTGAATTTGTTACTTGGATGGATAAAATCCACGAGTGTCACGTAATTAGTGAGAAAACCCTCCGAGTTAAGGTTAGAGACGAAACCTTATACGAAATCTTAAAAATGAAAAATTAAGGATAAATGTTGTAATTATGGGTAAGGAGAGTGACCTATATTAACATGATAAAATTGGTATATTTATATGATTGTGTGTACATATATTATATACATGTGAAAAACGTACCCTCGCTACTTGCTATCCCTGAGGTTACCGCGCTGGGACGATCTTATCCTGTGTTGCTTTATGGGGGATATTGATTCGTACCCTAGAAGATAGAGATCCTAGGTACGGGCTATCAGATTGATAGTCGGACGGTCCTAAGAGACGTGTGGGTATGTACTGACCTCTTGGACTTGGAATCTATGCTTCGCCTCAACGTTGTTTTGTATATGTTAATATAGTTCGAGAGTTATTCCGAACTTGTATTTCCCTTTGTGTGAGCGATACGGGGATTGGATAGCAGAGTATGCCCGCACCATAGTTTAGTTGGGGTGCCATTATATATATATATATATATATATATATTATACGAGTAGTTAATATATATATGAGGTTATAAACTTTAAACTGCCTACTGTGATTTGTTAAGTAGAACATGGTTGTTGACTATTATTAAATACTTGTTTTGTGAAAGTATGAGAAGACACTGGGAAACTTTATAATTTAATGAAGCTAAAACGAGAGGAGTGCTGCAGATTGAAAGTAATCTTTTTAAAACATTGTCATCGTGCGGTTTTGAAAAGTTATGAGTAAGTTAAGATAAACTAAATTATTTGGGAAGGTTATTATGATAGGCGTGCACATTAGAAGAGAGGTGAGAATTTATCAAGAGAGTGTCGAACTAATATGATTTGCATTGGCAAGTATCAATTTAAATACTTGCTTAACGTATTTTTAAAATCAAACACACTTTCGGGCCCTGACCCGTTTCTTTTTCTCTCTCTCTCTTTTGTATATATATGTATATTTTCAGGTGCCCAGCCACAGGGGCGTCTTGCTTAGGATCCTTTGTGAAGAACGAGCTGCAGCTTAGGTGGGAGTTGCAGGTCACTTGAGTAGACGGCTTCTGTTATTGACTCCACTCCTACTACTCTCATTTATTGGGCACGTGTCGCCCTTTTCATCATTTCATTTATTGTTGGGATTTTTATATTTTCAGTTATTCCAGCATTGTTTTATGGGATTTGTTCAGGATAGTTTATGATGTTTGGTTTTATTATGTTGACATTCGATTGACGAATGTATGGTTTTATTTTAGTTTCGTGGTGTGATTCTATATCGTAGAAATGTTGTTTTGTGTAAGTAAATCTTTTCTGTAATTAAAATTTGGATGTTTGGATGAAAATGTTTTTGACACTTAGCTTAATTATTTAGGGTGTTAAATTGGAAAAATTATTTTTATCGACAGTGATGCTGAGAATGAACCAACTGTTTACCTTGATTTAATTTAATAAAGGAGTGATCGCCCGGTATTTAATTAGGTGGGGTGTCACAATAAATTTATTAAATTATATATATTTTATATGAGGAGGAACAAATTAATATTTATTGGAAAATTGTGGGTAACAAATTGGATTGAATGACAGAAAACTACTGGATTATATAGAAGGATTATAAAACTCCACGCTATTGTTTAAAACTGGGTTTGGTGTCTCGAGTGCTGGGTAAGAAAAATTATGGGCAAGCGGGGTGATAATTCCCCCAAGTTGAAACAGCGTGGAGCCACTGCAGATTGGATTATACATGGACAAATGAATGGAGGGAAAACACTATCGTTTTCCAACGTTAGAACGACCTAGCCATCGTTCGAACGACTAATGTTACCATTTGAATGACTGGGCCATCATTCAAACGACCTGGTCAACATCAGTCCCTTTTGTTTTGCTTTCAAACTCTCATTTGTGGGCTTAAATCAACAACTATTAGATGGAGTTTTGAGATGTCGTGGGTTGTAACATTTATCAGAAAGGTAAAGAAATAAAGGTATGGACTGTGTCAACATTTCAACCCTACGATTGAATGTAATTTCGTGCTGAGAGTTTATTTATATCTCATATAGAGAGTTGTTGGGATGATAGAGTTTTTTTAGTTGTCAAAATCATCATTAGTTGGACTATAAGGAAGGGAGGAGGGGAGAAAACCTACAACAATCCCTCTTACCTCCTAATGAAGCACACTACTTCTCATTTCTCCTTTTACCATCTGTCATTGTTGTGTCTAGACAGTATAGTGTATCCACCAACACCAAACAAATACATATCTTTACCCCAGTGTAAAGAAAATAATTCCACGAAGTATAGAGGATTGTGGGGAGCTTCAAAACAGACAGATATGGAGGTTTTGCAAAAGGTTTAAATGAGAGCATTCTTGGATCAAGAAGGGGTATGTGTAGAAGCGTTTTTGGAGTGTCTTGGATCTTCCATGAAGGGCTGTTTAATGGAACTATTATGAATCCCTTTAAGGCCACCTTTAAAGGTGGGGGAGTCACCCATCTTCATCCCTACCACCACTTTGGAGCTATTTAGGTGGGGGTGAACTAGTCTTATTGTATTGAGAATCTATTTGATGAGTATCATAGTCTTATTATTGATGATTAAGAATAGGGTTGAGATGATATAATGATGTGTTCCTAATAATCTGAAAGTAGACTTTTTTATGAAATAAAAATGCTAGAAAATATTCCTGTTGTGTGTTTCCTATTAAATCTGAAAATAGGCGTTTTTATGGAATAAAATTGCATAGCAGATATTGTTGTAATGTATTTTTTTAATAAAATAAAAATAGACATTTTTGTGGAATAAAATGTGTAGAAAATATTGTTGTAATGTATTTTCTTAATAAACAGAAAATAGACATTTTTATGCAATAAAAATGTGTAGAAAATATTGTTGTAATGTATTTTCTTAATAAACTGAAAATAGACATTTTTATGGAATAAATATGTAAGGAATATTATTTGGGTGTATTTCTAGTAAAAAAGAAATAATAAACATTTTTATGGAATAAGAAAGGTCATTTTTAGTGTATTCTTAGTCAAAAGAAATAATGAGTATTTTGTGGGATGAAAAATTTAAAAAAGATACATTTATGTCTATTTCTAGAAACGGGAAATAATGAATATTTTATGGAATAAAATATGGAATGTCATTAGTCTTGTCAAATTATTTTATGAAATATGTATTTCCAAGTTTCTAGAAAGAAATACATGTTTAATCCACTTGGCAGGATTTTAGTATTTAAAGCCCACTTTCTATGCATGAAAACTTGTAGTATTTTGATAATAACTATGTGAGCAAGTTTAAAGAAAGTCTCGTTGGGTTTAAGCATGAAATAAGACGAATGAAATTTGGGAGCTTAAAATGTAAAGGGTGTTATTTAAGTGTTAAGGGTGTTAAGGTAACAAGGGTGGAATTTGGCAAAAATGTAATAGTAAACAAGTGTTAAAATGGTTTAAGCGTTTAAATGTTAAGTTTGGAACTTGATGACTTTTTAAGAGATAACACTTGTTAAAGGACTAGATTGCAAGTTTGGCAAATAAAGGGGTAAATTGGTAATTTACTTAAAGTGGAACACTTTTATGGAATAAAAATGTTAAAGAATGTCTTTATACTAATGTGTGTGAAAAAAATTAAGTCCTAAGGCATGAATGGTTTTAGCATAAATCAAGTTTGCGTGGGTAAGAGACTTAAAGAATAAATGAACAATTTTCCAAGTGTTAATGGAAAAATCGACGGTTAAGTCCGGGTTTTGGCTTCAGATGGATAAATGTAAGAAATTTGCATAATGTGGACATTTTACAATTTTAAAACACATCAATGGAAATCAAATGACACCGGGATAAAGCGAGAAGGGCCTGGAGCCCTTGGGTGAGAAGCCCTAAATCACTGGCCAGAGTATATGGTGCGCATAGCCGTCAGTGTGAGAGAATGGGTTGTGTGGTAAAATGTGTTAATACAACCTAACTTGAATGAATGTAAAAAATTATTCCGGTAAGGGTGAAATGAACAAGTAAATGAGTAAATCTATTAATGTCCATAAGTTGAGGTTAAAATGAGGCTAAAGTAAAGTGGGAAAATTAATCTAGATGAGTAAAGTTTTGGAAGTAAGCGGTTAATGCATTTGAATATGTATCTTCATAGGTATATTTATATATATGTAGATACATATATATTCTCTCATTCATTTGATTGTAGCTTGTGAGTATTCTTCATGTTGTTCGTTTCTATACAGCTTGTATATTAGGCTCACACCCTCACTTCGTTACGGCGGGTTCGGCGCAATTTCGTATTTTGAGGACGTTATACAGGTAAGTGTAATTTATTTATTTTACGTAAGTGGCTCTGTTTACTTGAACTCGAGCTGCTCCCCATGGGTCCTACATGTAGTTTATCTTCAAATTTGCCTCGCACGCTAACCAAGTTAAACATTAATTTAAAATAAAATTGGACTAGCAACATTATCTAGGTTGTTTCATTGCACTTCACACCTAACGTCAGATTCAGACCGGATTGACTCACGGGTAATCCATAAATTCGGGTCGGGTCATTACAAATGGTATCAGAGCTCTAGGTTCAAGGTTCCTTTTGGGTGTGACGTGGTGGGGTCGGTATTGGATCTTTCGACATCGATGTTGGTTTGGGCCAGTCATGCTAGTTTAGTGACGGTTTAGTTTGTGTCCTCGACAGTAAGTTCAAAGAGGTTAGCACAATTAGTGAATTAGTGCCAAGTGTTATACGTACAAGCAAGTTGCACAAATCACTTCTGCATTTTCGATTAAGTAAGTAAAAATTTACGGATGCCCACATAAGCAAATAATTGGTGACACCTGGTTCGTAGTGTGAGGTGTTTGTGTTCCAGCTTTGTTGGCATAGAGTCCTAGAGATATTGATAGGATGTGATGACGCCCATTGGGTAAGTGGCACCAAATTGTTAAAAACCAATGGTAAGGATTCATTTCTAGAGCTTCATAACTATGTAAAGTGAATTCGTTATTTAAACTATATGTCACCTTAGGTGTGATACAAATGAGAGGTCAATATTGATGTGATAGTTAGGCAATTTCGATCCTTAGGGTAATCATGTGATAGATGATAAAGTCAGTGAGCATATAAATTGTTATAGTCCAACGGTAGAGGACAAGTATGTCTTAGTTGATAGGATGATATCCTCATGGGTGAACTCCTTAGGGGCTGTTGGGCGATGTATGTAGTTACAAGTGTTAGATATGTGGTGAGAAAGTATTAGGTCCTTTGGTTGTGCACTTGAGTTTAATACGGCCCAATTCATGTGCCTTGACTATGATATGTATTTAGATGATCTTTATGATTGAAGTAACCTAGGAGTGAACCTAGAAAATCGTGGTGTCTTGGTATGAAGTAAATATATTGTGGTATGTTAGAATAGTACCTCTTGAGGCCTTGTTAGGGTGGGCCTCCTCTTGGGCAATACCCCACGTTCTGTGGCCTACCAAAACCTAGGTGGTGTTGAGTTAGGGTTTGGTGATTTAGTTTGGCATTGAGGAATAAGATTCCTTGTGGCGTTCTTGTTCGTAGGCATTGCTTGATGTCCCGTATCCTGCTAATATGTATAGTTTTGTCAATTGGTAGATTACTATGTAATATGAGGTCTACACAATAAGGCAATTCATTTATAGTGGTTGAACACTAATTGGGAATCAAATGATGCGATCTAGTGAATTTAACTATGGGTTGGAATTATGGGTACGTATATGAGTTGCGTTAAATGATCTTTGGAGATAAGCACTAGGGTGGTTTTATAAAATTGACCTTAAATTTGTACTTTAGATAGGCGTGTAAAATCGATATTGATAACTCCTTGGACGTGTATACGAGGGCTTAACTAGCGAGATGTTCTGCGAGTGGTAGTCATTCCCTAGTAAAAGTGAGTCTAAGATTGTGTACTGTTCATTAAAATAATGATAGTATAGCTCTTCGAAACCTTGGGATTTATTATCACATTGAGGTTTTTAAGGACGTATCCCCTTCATAGTGATAAACTCAAGGTTGTGTATCATAGGCCATGGTATGACTGATGACTCCTCGTAATAGTTACGTAAGATGCCTAGAGAATTAATTAAATTTGAGGTCGTTAGCTATAATGCATTGGGAATAAGTGTCATAATGAACTTCACATAAGTGATGGTAGACCATGGATGATTTTAGTACGACTGGATCATGTCGATTTGTGGCAGTACCTTGGAGTTAGTGTCCCAACTTTATTTATAGGTATGCATCACGATATAACCTTTGATGATATTCGAAAATAGGATGATCGATGCTAGGTAGTGCACTTTGGAGACTTAGAACACGATGAGGTTCATTGTGATTTTTAGAAATAACACTCAGTATGAAGTGTTAGATGTTATTATAGCACCTAAGCATTCTACTTGTATGGTTAGTAGTGACCCTATTGAGGGAAATCATTAGGGGTGAGTGATGCATGAAAGTTGTGATGCCAATAGAGTGATTATGATTTGGGATCACGTAGGAAATTCTAGGAGTGGTAGAAATGGTTCATGAATGCAATGTGTGAAATTTCATGAGCGCTATGTTCACTTGGTGAGGACTATCCCGAAAACCAAGGTTAGCTACCGCATGTTGAAAATTTTGGAGGCCTAGTTTTGATAGGTCACAACTAGTGATAAATGACAAGAGAAGTAACTTCATCTTAAAGAGGATAGTTAAGCTCACTAAGGAAAACAGGTAGCAAGAGTCCTAAGGAGGGAAGCCTAGCGTTTCAGCTTCCTGAAGGAAATTTGTTTTGTTTTTTATCCGTCCAACATGAATGGATGATTCTTGAGTAGAACTTATAAAGGTTGAGTGTCCAAACCAGGGTACGTGGAAGGACTAATGTTATTAACATGTATCGGTAAAGAGTTATAGAATTCAATTATACGTTGTGGGTTTGCACTTCGTGTTGGTCGATTCCTTGTCAGAAATTGATTGTTTTCCTTAGGCTTAGTGGTCGCCTGATTCGGTTCATCTCTTATGTGTTCGTTGTTCCCGATTATATTAGAAGCTACTAATTTGTTTTGATTTGGATGTGGCATTGTGTAAGCTTAGTAACAATGTGGGTTAGGCTGGTTGTGGCCGATGCATCACGATATAAGGGTGCGCTTTCTTCAGGTGCACCTTTATTTTACACTAGTTGTGTGTACGCATAGTTTCACATTATTGCGTGTTGGCTAATTCCCTTAGGTTAATTTATTGTTAGTTAGCCGGTGTAACTAGTTACGATTTGGTCGTGTGTCCCGAGGTTGTGACTTAGTAATATTTTGAATGATAGAACCTGACGAACATTGAGTGATAACGTTACACTTAGTTCGAAGTTTTGGGGACCTAGGATATGATCGCGTGCGTATGTGTATTGGTGTTGTGATAATTAGGATGACCCTAGGCCATCAATGGGATCTCGTTGGAGATATCGGTCGAGTAGAATTATGTGGTAAACTGACTGTCTTAAAAATCAATGTTATGAATAATGAGAAGTGTCGAGGTTGTATCAGCCTAGGCTAGGCATGACCCAAGATTTGTTTAAGGAACCGTAGGATATAGATCCTAACGTTTAGTGATCCATGTTAAGGAATTCATTGTGATTATTTTGATATTTGATAATTATCATCTCGAGGTTTTGTTGAGGTAGGCATATTAGGAATGCTTGAGATTTTGCAATAAGCCCTTGAGGTTGTTATGTCGTGACATGATTAGTAATGGTAATCAATTAAAGTTAAATCCTTTTGTTTGGACCATAATGTTGAGGATACTTATAATAGAAAATCGGTCATGGGTAACTCTATTATAGATTTTAAAGAACTAAGAATTTCGAGGACGAAATTCCCGAAGGAGGGGAGTTTGTAATACCCCGTCCTGATAAAATTATTAAATTATATATATTTTTTGGAAATTATGGGTAACAAATTTGATTGAATGAAAGAAAATTATTGGATTATATAGATGGATTATAAAACTCCACGCTGTTATTTAAAACTGAGTTTGGTGTCTCCGGTGCTGGGTAGGAAATATTATGGGCAAGCGGGGAGATAATTCTCCCTAGTTGAAACAGCGACGAGCCACTGCAGATTGAATTATACATGGACAAATGAAGGAAGGGAAAATTATGTCATTTTGAAACCAGATCTCGTCGTTAGAATGACCTAGCCGTCGTTTGAATGACTAAGGCTGTTATTCGAAAGACTGAAACGTCCTTCGAACGACATGGTCAGCATTAGTCCCTTTCGTTTTGCTGACAAACTCTCATTTGTGGGCTTAAATCTACAACCGTCAGATTGAGTTTTGAGATGTCATGGGTTGTAACATTTATTTGATAGAGAGAGAAACAAAGGTATAGACTGTGTCAACATTTCAACCCGACGATTGAATGTGCTATCGAACTGAGAATTTATTTATACCTGATATAGAGAGTTATTGTGATGATAGAGTTTCTTTAGTTGCCAAAATCGTTAGCAGTTGGACAATAAGAAAGGGACGAGGGGAGAAAATCTACGACAATCCCTCTTTACTCCCAATCAATCACACTACTTTTCCTTTCTCCTTTTACCATCCGTCATTGTTGTGTCTAGAAAGTATAGTGTATCCACCCACATGAAAGAAATACATATATTTCCCCTACTGTAAACAAAGTAATGCCACGAAGTATAAAGTGTTGTGGGGAGCTTCAAAACAGACGATATAGAGGTTTTGTAGAGGATTTAAATGCGGGGATTATTGGAGCAAGAAGGGGTATGTGTAGAAGCATTTTGGGGGTGTCTCGGAGCTTCCATGGAGGGTTGTTTAATGGAACTATTGTGAATCCTTTTAAGGAGACCTTTGAAGGTGGGGGAGTCACCCATCTTCATCACCATTACCATTTTGGAGCTATTTAGGTGGGTAAACTCCTCTTATTGTATTGAGACTCTATTTGAAGAATATTATAGTCTTATTTTTGCTGATTAAGAGTAGGGTTGAGATGATATAATGATGTGTTCTTAATAATATGAAAATACACAGTTTTATCAAATAAAAATGCTAGAAAATATTCTTTTTTTGTGTTTCCTATTAAATCTGATAATAGGCTTTTTTATGTAATAGAAATGCGTAGAAAATATTATTGTAATGTATTTTCTTAATAAACTGAAAAGAGACATTTTATGAAATAAAAATGTGTAGAAAATATTGTTGACATGTATTTTCTTTATAAACTGAAAATAGACATTTTTATGGAATAAAAATGTATAAAAAAATATTTTTGTAATTTGGTTTCTTAATAAATTGAAAAATTGACATTTTTATGGAAGAAATGTGTAAGAAATGTTATTTTGGTGTATTTCTAGTGAAAGAGAAATAATAAACATTTTTATGGAATAAGAAATGTCATTTTTAGTGTATTATTAGTAAAAAGAAATAATGAGTGTTTTGTGTGGTGAAAATGTAAGAAATAAAAAAATATGTATATTTCTAGCAAAAGGAAAATAATGGATATTTTATGGAATAAAATATGGAATGTCATTAGTCTTGTCAATTTATTTATGAAATAAGTATTTTCAAGTTTCTAGAATGAAATGCATGTTTAATCTACTTGGTAGGATTTTAGTATTTGAAGCCCCCAATCTGTGCATGAAAACTTGTAGTATTTTGATAATAAATATGTGAGCAAGTTTAAAGAAAGTCTCGTTAGGTTTAAACGTGAAATAAGACAAACTAAAATTTGGGAGCTTAAAATGTAAAGGGTTTTATTTATGTGTTAATTGTGTTAAAGTAACAAGTGTGGAAGTTTGCAAAAATGTAATAGTAAATAAGTGTTAAAATGGTTAAAGCGTTTAAATGTTAAGTTGAGAACTTGATGACTTTTTGAGAAATAACACTTGTTAAAGGATTAGATTACAAGTTTGGCAAACAAATGAGTAAATTTGTAATTTACTTAAAGGGGAACATTTTTATGGAGTAAAATGTTAAAGAGTGTCTTTACACTAATGTGTGTGACTCCATATTTAAATTTCTTGAATATGATGGTTTGTTGGATAATCTTTCATTCATAAGCACTCTATTGTTCAATTTAGATTTTATGTTTATCGAGAGAAGATGATTTTAGAGGATGTGATGTGTGAAGAATGTTTTGTAAAGGCTATTTATCTCTATAAGAAATATGTTAATTAATAGTAAAAAGTATAAATAGGGAGGTAAAAAAAATGGTGGGTTCATTCCAAAATTCACTTTCTTACTGAGTTTTTCTTTATGCTCCATTTTCCCTTTTGTCCACACTTTATTTCATGTAGTTTAATTTTTTTCATTTCTTATTACGTCATATAAATAAGAACTTCAAAACATCTGCGCATTATGTGCAGCTACAAACTAGTTGTAATGGTTTGTGTAAATTGGTCCAAAATATGAGGAATGTGGTCATCAACAAACTTAATGAACTCTAGCACTAACATGTATAGTTTTGTAAATAAACATTCCTTTTGGTGATATATCTCCTTCCTCCTTTTGAATTGTCATTTGTAATTCCATGTTATTCCCCTCCACAAGAATGTCTTAATATCCTTCTTCGATTATGCTCTTTATAGCAACTTGAGTAGCCAATGCTTTAACTTTCTTGATGAAGCTAAAATGTCTTTGTCAACCCTGCTAAAAACCCACCATAACTATTTATTTCTATCACTCCTTTTGTCAATTTTGTTTTATCGTCACTATTGGAACATTTTAGATATTATAATTAAAAATCACAGCAAGGAGTTTTATGGAGAAATCAAATACTAAAAAAATCTTTTGTTTAATTTTATTGCTCAAAATTAAATTGTGACCTCATATAATTATCGTAAATATGAACCACATGCTTTGGAATCCAAATATATACTTCACAATAAAAATAAACAACATTACCTATAATATTTATAAAATATATTGTAGACGATTCTTGGGTTGAGTCGTGGAATAGGTCACGCTCTTTAAGACGTTTTGCGACTCTACCCTCTATATGCAGGTAGTATACCGTCACGTCGTCCCCAATAAACTTTAAGTCTAGAATCCACGTTGTCTCGTATTACAATGGACTATAGTTATATGGCATACTAACACCCATTCAGAATAAATTGTTCAATATCATAGTGTTCAAATTTGGGGATTAATTATTTTTGAGCTGAAAATTTTTTGAGGAATAATTTCAGAGAGAGGGCGAGGGGTTTTTTCATTCTATATTTTATGTGCTCTTTTAAAGAGAATTTTTCTAGGTTGAAGCAAATGTGGTTTCTTCTAACTTTTCATCAATGGCTGAAAAGCCTTGATTTAAAGAAATAATTTGAATGGCAAGTGGAGGAGGAGAGTCGAGAGAACAATGAAAAGTGGTGCGAAAAGACTCACACTTTCGACAAAAAAGTAAATAATTTTTTCTTTTATTTTTCGTTTTTTACTTTTCATTTAGAATTTCTAATTAAAGAAATCAATTTTTTTGGGTCTAAAAAAATTATACACACAACCGAAGACCCACTACCTGGACCCCGACACGGGCACGGGTCTGTTCGATCGGACGGATGGTGACGCTTACGTGTGGGATTTAGCCCAATAAGTTTCTCAACCTAATACACACAAAAATCTTGTACCAAAAAGCCTTGCCCATTAGTCCCAAAATGGGTGTACATGAACTGCACCAATTTAATTTTCCCACCGATGTGGGAATGTGCAATAGCTGGGCAAAAATCTCCAATGTTTTTCTTAAGGAAAAAGCATCAACATGTTTTTTAAATTTTACAATCAAAGTTCAACAAAAGTTCCAACAATTCCCCACTTATAAATTTTTAAAATTTATTGAACAATAATTCATATAATTATACTGTAACAACCCGTCCTTTTGGAGACAATTACATTCCATTATTGAAGTATAAATTGGAATTCGGGGAATTTCCCTAAAAAGTCATTTTTGGGATTTCCGAGGATTGAATGATTTTAGATGGATGTTGTAACTATTTTTTTGGGATTTAAATATGTTGGAATATTTTTAATAATATGACACTGCTGGGTAAAGCGACAGAAGATAATATTTTAATGAGAATACCGCATTTATTTGTTTTGGGTTGAAATAGTGAGTTGCGGTCAAGTACCTCGGATGGAAATTTTGACTGCACCGTGAGTCTTGAAATGGCCGAGCTAGTTGGAAAAGAGTGTCCGATTGTCGAAATTGACTTTCGCGAAATTTTAGAGGTAAAAGGGCTCGTAATTGAGTAAACGAGATGTTTTGAGGTTTTAAGGGTTAAAACCTTTTTTTCCTTCTTTATAAAGAGGGGAAGAGGAAGAAAAGAGAGAAAAGAGAGAAGGGAGAGAGGAAGGAAGAAAAGGAGGAGAAAAAGGAGATCTCGGGCCAAACTCCGCCGGACTCGACTCAGGATTGTCGGATTGTATCCACGAGGCAAGTGTTTACTTGCTTTATTTAATTTTGCGCATAAGTCTCATATCATAGTTGGTAATAACAAACCCTAAAGATTTTGGGTTTAGGTATTCTTGTATAAATGGGTTTTGGGGAGAAGTTTTCATAAGGATTTATTGTAATAATGATAGAAAATGAATTCTAAGCTTAAATCCTTGTTAATGGTGTAAACTATTATGAGAAATTGGAAGAAATGAAAGTTAGGGTTTAATTGGTTAAATCCACAAATAAGTTGTTTTGTTTGGTAAATTATAGTGTGGAGATGTTTATTATGTTGTTGGGTGATGTTAAGATCCATAGAAATGGTGTTAGATGAGTGTGGGAAAAAAATTAAGGATTGAAGAAGATGATGAATAGTGACTATGTCTTAACTGAATCGATTCGGCTCTTGGTCAAAAAATGTAAATTGTAGATCTTTTTGACACGGTAGCGTGGGCGTCGACCGTGTATTTTTCTGATTTTTTTTGGATTTATAGTTATTTTTCTACGGAAAGATGTCCGAGATCGAAATAGTTAGTCAGAAATTAAGGCTAGAATTATTTGGAGATAAATATTAGGGGTTCTCAGATAGAGTGTTAGAAACTCTAAACGACTTGATGAGATATGAAAACTTTGGTCTTGTAGGAATAAATCCAAGTTATAGTTTGAATGGTGAGTGGATTAAATTTTGGGTTTTGGGTTATATATTAAACCCTAAGCAGATTTGGGATTTTCGGACAAGCCGAATCGATTCGGTAAGAGATAGTTTGAAAGTAGAACCATTTCGAATCGATTCGGACAGGGAGAATCAATTCGGACAAGCCGAATTGATTCGGTCCTGGCAAAATTTTAAGGTTTTCTCCTTTTATGTTTAGGGATACTTAAATTATGGTTTTGGAGACTATTATAGGAGTTTCTAAATGGGATATTAGGACTCCTAGATGATGATTTGATGAGGATACGTAAACACCGGATTAATTTAGAGTGTGATCCGGGGTATGGATTTATTTAATGTTTTGGGACAAGAGACATTCATGTTTATGTACAAGTCCTTAAATAGCGACTTAGGTGTGAGTAATATTTAAGAGAGAGAATACTTAAATATTATTATGTGATTGGCAAATATGGCCATTTATATATATTCGAGGAGGAATATATATGGTATTTATATATACTATGTGATTAAAGTATATATATGATATGATATAAATGACTTTTGAAAATGTAAAAATGAATGTTTTCAAAATGGAAAGATAACTGATTTTTCATAAATAATAATTTATGGATACACACCTCTCTAAATCGCTATCATAAGTGAAGTTCCGTGCGTATGGTGATGCCCCCTGGCTAATGAATGCAGGGTGGATATAGTCCTACGCCATATGAGCGATTATATTTTACTGCATTGGTTAGGAGATTATGGGTGTGGTCTTGACTATCCCGCAGGCATATGGCCACTTCCCGACGTTGGTAGGTTCCCAGGTTGTATTATTTGATAGGCCCTGGAAGATGATACCCATTTCGGGGTGCGTCCAGTGGGGAAACCCGGAGGGGCAGTCTTTGATTTGTTAAATCCTTTTATGATAATAAAATGGCTTTAAATACATTTCCTGGATGGAAGAAGGGAAATGGGATAATTGTTTTGGCTTCGGATACGTTTCCCGGATGGAAGAAGGGAAATGGAAGCATATGATATGATCAAAGCATTTTTATGATGATAATAAAAATGGCTTTGAATACATTTTTTGGATATAAGAAGGGAAATGGGATGTTATAAAATGGAAAAGCATTTTTATGATAATAAAACTGGCTTTTAAAAAGTTATATAATGTGTTAAAGGAATTCATGATAGTGAATTGGCTTTTAAATATATTTCCTGGATATAAGAAGGGAAATAGAATGTTTTGAAATGAGTATATAATACACCTCAGTCCGGGAGATAGATCCGGATGTGTATTATAAAGTTGTATATAAAGTAAACCTCAGTCCGGGAGATATTATATAGATGTATATGGTAAAACGTATATAAAATGAATATGATATGTATATTAATACATTAGTTTTGTACAACGGGCGTAACGGATCTCTACCATTAACCCTGCCAAGTAGTAGTGTATCGGGGGGGGGGGGGGGTTCCTTGTTTGGATTTCACTTCACGAGACACCCCACACACGAACTTAGCGCAGTGTTGAGAATGGAGAGAAGTTTAGCGCTTAGTACTCGAGTTGTAGAGGTTTCTAGTAGAGGGGTGGATTAGATTAGTTAGGCAGGGTAGCTTAACTAGAAGGTTAAGTGCGTTAGGTGTGCACTGTTAGAAGAGAGTTGAGGGGTATCTCATGGGAGTGCGATACCCAACTTAAATATGAGATAAAACCTTTTTCTAAAAATAAGGCATTTATGCATTTGCAAAATAT
This sequence comes from Sambucus nigra, assembly GCA_949130495.1. Taxonomy (NCBI): domain Eukaryota; kingdom Viridiplantae; phylum Streptophyta; class Magnoliopsida; order Dipsacales; family Adoxaceae; genus Sambucus; species Sambucus nigra. Next base: position 311,386,891 of record OX422218.1, on the reverse strand, counting down.
TTTCAAACTCGGGTTCTGACACGTTTATCTACGTTTCCTTTCTTATTATATATATATATATATATATATATAGGTGTCCAAACACAAGGATGCCTGGATGACATTTCTTTTGAGTCATACGTCAGCTGCAGCAGCTGTGGATGCATGCAGGTTCTCAATAGACGCTTCCATTCTTGTACTCTAGATAGGAGGTACTGTATAAATATTCGGGCCAATGGTCCAATTGCATTTATTTATTCTTTTAGAGCATCATTCGATATGGTTGTATATCTTGACCGAGTGTTCGGTTATTTTATTTCATTTCAGTTTCATTTATGCATAAACTGTGTGGATGTTTTAATTGTATTCATTTAAAAAAGAGTAGTTAAGTAAAAATTTTACACCGGCCTAATAGGTTATTAGTAATTAAATGGATTTTCGACAGTGATGCTAAGAATGATCCATATGAGACTCCTGTTATAATTTCATATAGGAGTGATCGCCCGACATCTTATTAGGCGGGGTGTCACAGATGGTATCAGAGCATCAGGTTCTAGTGTCCTTAGGAATCTGTGCGGACGTACTACGCTTTCAGCGTTGCTCTCGATTTGCTATAGAGCCTTATGATTAGGATTATTGATTTCTCTTGTGAGATTTTGTTCTCCTGCCATAGTATAAGATTATGTAAATCTTTTGCGTGCTCGTTCGAGAATCGTGTGCGAGGCTTGGATGGCGGTAGGAGGTGGGTCTTAGTTGGAGCTATAAGGTTGAAGCTCGTAGTGGAATTTCCTTCTAACGGATAAGTTATGAGGACTAGTAAAATGATTGTAAGGAGCAGGGTAAAGTGGTTATTATGAGTTTTACCTCAATAAAGGAGGTATATTTGGCGTGGCTTGATAAATTCGCGGTGTTTCGTTAGCCCTAGACTCGTGTGTGTAATTTGAGTTGTGGCGGTATCGATAACATTATATAATGTATGTCTATCTGTTTTTCGTGATAGCAGAATTTTCTTTTCCTTCATTCGCCATAAAGGCGGGTGTTGATATAATGTATATATATATATATATATATATATATATATATATATATATATATATATATCGGGTTTGGGATGCTCGTTTTATATGTCTATACGAGTATGGTAATATGGTGAGCATATAATGTTATTGGTTGTTCAGACCGATAGTAGGCTAATTATGGCAAGACTATCGTATCCGCAGTTCTAGGGTGGAATGGGTTGTTGTTGCGGTGTCTCACCTGGATACAGGTTGAGTTCGCCTTTATTGTTATGGGTAGATGGAACTTCGATGAGCAAAGGTTTCATTATTGTGATTTGAATATGTGGCGACCTTATAAATATGAGTTGAGGTGTGCAAGGTTAATTGCTTTGCTATGAGTCTAAGCTCATTAATTATTGCGCAGAGACTGAGTGTATTGCGATGCGCTTAGTGGTGTGGCTCCTAGATAGAGTCGGGAGTTCAGACCACATTTTTGTTGAGTGAGGGGATAGGGTATCCCGATTGCATGTTCGAAAATAACGGACCTCCATGACCAACAAAGTTAAGTAGGAGTGTGTGGAGGGGTTCCTTGTTTGGATTTCTCTTTGCGAGACACTCCACACATGAATCTTAACGGCGTCAGGAGTGGAGAGATGTTATAGGTTGCAAGGATGATGGTTTTGTGGAAAAGTCTTATAGTGTGGATGAACCACTATAGACTATGAGCCATACGATGATGGTATACTTGTGGAAATATTTTGCTATGGAAAAGCACTAAATTGGTCCTCTCACCACAAGTTGGTGGGTGAAGTAGGACTTAGAGAAATTGATGTGAGGCTTATAGTCAGGCTTTAATGAACAGGCCAAATTTTGAGGAAATATGATTTGGGTATGATGTACGTAGTGCTCTTACAGAGATTGGGCACTTCGATTAGTTAGATTTACTTTCTTATGGGGGTAAGGATAGAATAGTAGGAACACGTTCATAGGCTAGTGAGGTAGGATTTAGGACGTTCCGCTGGTGTGCCTTAGGTCGCTATATCTCGATGACCGATAACGCAAGGGAGTAGTGTAACGGGAGGGTTCCTTATTTGGATTTCACTTTTGCGAGACGTCCCACGCATGAAATCGAGCAAATATCGGAAGTTGAGAAAGGACTTGGGCACTAGGGACATATTTAGGATTATACTCGTTTCGCGTAGGTAGGATAACGTATAAACCGTAGTATTATTAGGATGTAAGTTCGATAAAATTAGTGGTGCCGATGTAAGGAGATTGGAATTTTGCGGGTTGGGAGAACCCATGTGTGAGCATTACACCGAGGAAAGGAGATCCTTGTTTAGAGAGAGTGTTAAGTGTCGAATGTTTAGAATGTATGTGCATAGGTTAGAAAGGTGTATGGGCACCTTAGCAAGTGAAGTTATATACCGCCTGAAATAGAAGGGGCGTAGTATATAAAGTTGAAGCTTTACAAGATGTAAAGAAGTAGTTATAGACTCACTTCTCTTATTGACAATAAGAGAAGCCATCAGAGTAAAGCGTAGATGTTGTACGTTAGTAAGTAGAATTTAGATGAGCTTATTGTGAAACTAGTACTTTGGAGTACACCTTGAGGTATGTGGAATATGGTAAGGGACAATCGTGTTAGCACCTTTTTGATTTTGGAGGTACTAAGACGTAGTGGAAATTGTGATCCTAGTTTGGTGACGTAGGTTATATCCGAATTTCGAGGACGAAATTTCATTGTAAGGGGAGAGTATGTAACAACCCGTCCTTTTGGAGACAATTACATTCTATTATTGAAGTGTAAATTGGAATTCGGGTAATTTCCTTAAATAGTAGTTTTCGAGATTTCCGAGGATTGAATGATTTTCGATGGATGTTGTAACTATTTTTTTGGGATTTAAATATGTCGGAATATTTTTAATAATATGTCGCTGCTGGGTAAAGCGACAGAAGATAATATTTTAATGAGAATACGGCATTTATTAATTTTGGGTTGAAATAGTGAGTCTCAGATGGAAATTTTAACTACGCCGTGAGTCTCGGAATGACCGAGATAGTCGGAAAAGAGTGTCCAATTATCGAAATTGACTTTCCGGTAATTTTAGAGGTAAAAGGGCTCATAATTGAGTAAACGAGTCGTTTTGGGATTTTAAGGGTTAAAACCTTTTTTCTTTCTTTATAAAGCGAGGGAGAGGAAGAAAAGAGAGAAAAGAGAAAGAAAAGAGAGAAGAGAGAGAGGAAGGAAGAAAAGGAGGAGAAAAAGGAGATCTCGGGCCAAACTCCGCAGGACTCGACTCGGGATCGTTGGATTGTATCCATGAGGCAAGTGTTTACTTGCTTTATTTAATTTTGCGCATAAGTCTCATATCATAGTTGGTAATAACAAACCCGAAAGATTTTGGGTTTAGGTATTCTTGTGTAAATGGGTTTTTGGGAGAAGTTTTCATAAGGATTTATTGTAATAATGATAGTAGATGAATTCTAAGCTTAAATCCTTGTTAATGGTGTAAACTATTGTGAGAAATTGGAAGAAATGAAAGTTAGGGTTTAATTGGTTAAATCCACAAATAAGTTATTGTGTTTGGTAAATTATAGTGGGTAGATGTTTATATTGTTATTGGGTGATGTTAAGATCCATAGAAATGGTGTTCGATGAGTGTGGGAAAAAAAATAAGGATTGAAGAACATAATGAATAGTGACTGCTTCTTAACCGAATCGATTCGGCTAGGGGAGAATCGATTCGTCTCTTGGTAAAAAAATAAAAATTGTAGATCTTTTCGACGCGGTAGCGTGGGCGCCGACCGCGTATTTTTCTTATTTTTTTTGGATTTATAGTGATTTTTCTACGAAAAACTGTCCGAGATCGAAATAGTTAGTCAGAAATTAAGGCAAGAATTATTTGGAGATAAATATTAGGGGTTCTCAAATAGAGTGTTAAAACCTCTAAACGACTTGATGAGATATGAAAACTTTGGGTTTGTAGGAATAAATCCGAGTTATAGTTTGAATGGTGAGTGGATTAAATTTTGGGTTTTGGGTTATATATAAAACCTTAAGCAGATTTAGGATTTTCGGATCAGCCGAATCGATTCGGTCCTGGCAAAATTTTAAGGTTTTCTCCATTTAAGTTTAGGGATACTTAAATTATGATTTTGGAGACTATTGTAGGAGTTTCTACATGGGATATTAGGACTCCTAGATGATGATTTGAGGAGGATAAGTAAACCTCGGATTAATTTAGAGAGTGATCTGGGGTATGGGTTTATTTAATTTTTTGGGACAAGAGACATTCGGGTTTATGTACAAGTCCTTAAATAGCGACTTAGGTGTGAGAATATTTAAGAGAGAGAATACTTAAATATTATTATATGATTGGCAAATATGGCCATTTATATATATTCGAGGAGGAGTATATATGGTATTTATATATACTATGTGATTAAAGTATATATATGATATGATATAAATGACTTTTGAAAATGTAAAAATGAATGTTTTCAAAATGGAAAGATAAATGATTTTTCATAAATAATAATTTATGGATACACACCTCTCTAAATCGCTATCATAAGGGAAGTTGCGTGCGTATGGTGATGCCCCCTGGCTAATGAATGCAGGGTGGATATAGTCCTAGGCCATATGAGCAATTATATTTTACTGCGCTGGTTAGGAGATTCTGGGTGTGGTCTTGACTATCCCGCATGCATATGTCCGCCTCCCGACGTTGGTAGGTTCCCACGTTGTCTTGTTTGATAGGCCCTGGAAGATGATAACCATTTAGGGGCGCGTCCAGTGGGGAAACCCGGAGGGGCGGTCTTAGATCTGTTAAATCATTTTATGATAATAAAATGGATTTAAATACATTTCCTGGATGGAAGAAGGGAAATGGGATAATTGTTTTGGCTTCAGATACGTTTCCCGGATGGAAGAACGGAAATGGAAGCATATGATATGATTAAAGCATTTTTATGATAATAAAAATGGCTTTGAATACATTTCTTGGATATAAGAGGGGAAATGGGATCTTATAAAACGGAAACGCATTTTTATGATATTAAAACAGGCTTTTAAAAAGTTATATGATGTGTCAAAGCAATTCATGATAGTGAATTGGCTTTTAAATATATTTCCTAGATATAAGAAGGGAAATAGAAAGTTTTGAAATGAGTATAGAATACGCCTCAGTCCGGGAGATAGATCCGAATGTGTATTATAAAGTTGTATATAAAGTAAACCTCAGTCCGGGACATATTATCTGGATGTATATGGTAAAACGTATATAAAATGAATATGATATGTATATTAACACATTAGTTTTGTACTACGGGCTTAACGGATCTCTACCATTAACCTTGTCAAGTAGTAGTGCATCAGGGGGGGTTCCTTGTTTGGATTTCGCTTCGCAAGACACCCCATGCACGAACTTAGTGTAGTGTTGAGAATGGAGAGAAGTTTAGCGCGTAGTACTCAGGTTGTAGAGGTTTCTAGTAGAGGGGTGGATTAGATTAGTTAGGCGGGGTAGATTAACTAGAAGGTTAAGTGCGTTAGGTGTGCACTGTTAGAAGAGAGGTGAGGGGTATCTCATGGGAGTGCGATACCAAACTTAAATATGAGATAAAACCTTTTTCTAAAAATAAGGCATTTATGCACTTGAAAAATATTTTCAAACTCGGGCTCTGACCCGTTTATCTACTTTTCCTTTCTTGTTATATATACATATATATATATATATATATATATATATATATATATGTGTGTGTGTGTGTGTGTGTGTGTGTCCAGACACAAGGACGCCTGGATGACATTTCTTTCGAGTCATACGTCAGCTGCAGCAGCTGTGGATGCGTGCAGGTTCTCGATAGACGCTTCCATTCTTGTAGTCTAGATAGGAGGTACTATATAAATATTCGGGCCAATGGTCCAATTGCATTTATTTATTCTTTTAGAGCATCATTCGATATGGTTGTATATCTTAACCGAGTGTTCGGTTATTTTATTTCATTTCAGTTTCATTTACGCATAAACTGTGTGGATGTTTTAATTGTATTCGTTTAAAAAAGAGTAGTTAAGTAAAAATTTTACACCGGCCTAATAGGTTATTAGTAATTAAATGGATTTTCGACAGTGATGCTAAGAATGATCCATATGAGACTCCTGTTATAATTTGATATAGAAGTGATCGCCCGACATCTTATTAGGCGGGGTGTCACAGATGGTATCAGAGCACCAGGTTCTACTGTCCTTAGGAATCTGTGCGGATGTAGTACGCTTTCAGCGTTGCTCTCGATTTTCTATAGAGCCTCATGATTAGGATTATTGATTTCTCTTATGAGATTTTGTTCTCCTGCCATAGTATAAGATTATGTAAATCTTTTGCTTCGCTCATTCGAGAATCGTGTGCGAGGCTTGGATGGCGGTAGGAGGTGGGGCTTAGTTGGAGCTATAAGGTTGAAGCTCGTAGTGGAATTTCCTTCTAACGGAGAAGTTATGAGGACTAGTAAGATGATTGTAAGGAGCAGGGTAAAGTGGTTATTATGAGTTTTACCTCAATGAAGGAGGTATATTTGGCGTGGCTTGTCAAAGTCGCGGTGTTTCGTTAGCCATAGGTTCGTGTGTGTAATTTGAGTTGTGGCGGTATCGATAACATTATGTAATGTATGTCTATGTGTTTTTCGCGATAGCGGAATTTTATTCTCCTTCATTCGCAATAAAGGCGGGTGTTGATATATTGTGTATATATATATATATATATATATATATATAGTTTGGGATGCTCATTTTATATGTCTATATGAGTATGGTAATATGGTGAGCATATAATGTTATTGGTTGTTCGGGGCGATAGCAGGCTAATAATGGCAAGACTATCGTGTCCGCAGTTCCAGGGTGGAACGGGTTATTGTTGTAGTGTCTCACCTGGATACAGGTTGAGTTCGCCTTTATTGTTATGGGTAGATGGAACTTCGATGAGCAGAGGTTCCATTATCGTGATTTGAATATGTGGCGACCTTATAAATATGATTTGAGGTGTGCCGGGTTAATTGCTGAGCTGTGAGTCTAAGCTCATTATTGATTGCGCAGAGACTGAGTGTATTGCGATGCGCTTAGTGGTGTGGATCCTAGATAGAGTCGGGAGTTCAGACCATATTTTTGTTGAGTGAGGGGATAGGGTATCCCGGTGGCATGTTAAAAAATAACGGACCTCTATGACCAACAAAGTTAAGTAGGAGTGTGTGGAGGGGTTCCTTGTTTGGATTTCGCTTTGCGAGACACTCCGCACATGAATCTTAACGGCGTCGGGAGTGGAGAGATGTTATAGGATGCAAGGACAATGGTTTTTTGGAAAAGTCTTATAGTGTGGATGAACCACTATAGACTATGAGCCATTTGATGATGGTATACTTGTGGAAATATTATGCTATGGAAAAGCACTAAATTGGTCCTCTCACCACAAGTTGGTGGGTGATGTAGGACTTAGAGAAATTGATGTGAGGCTTATAGTCAGGCCTTAATGAAAAGGCAAAATTTTGAGGAAATATGATTTGGGTACGATTTACGTAGTGCTCTTACAGAGATTGGGCACTTCGATTAGTTAGATAGCCTTTCGTATGGGCGAAAGGATAGAATAGTAGGAATGCGTTCATAGTCTAGTGAGGTAGGATTTAGGACGTCCCGCTGGTGTGCCTTAGGTGGCTATATCTCGATGACCGATAACGCAAGGGAGTAGTGTAACGGGAGGGTTCCTTGTTTGGATTTCAGTTTTGCGAGACGTCCCACGCATGAAATCGAGCAAATGTCGGAAGTTGAGAGAGGCCTTGGGCACTAGGGACATATTTAGGATTATACTCATTTTGCGTAGGTAGGGTAACGTATAAACCGTAGTATTATTAGGATGTAAGTTCGATAAAATTAGTGGCGCCGATGTAAGGAGATTGGAATTTTACGGGTTGGGAGAACCCATGTGTGAGTATTACACCGAGGAAAGGAGATCCTTGTTTAGAGAGAGTGTTAAGTGTCGAATGTTTAGAATGTATGTGCAAATGTGCATAGGTTAGAAAGGTGTATGGGCACCTTAGCAAGTGAAGTTATGTACCGCCTGAAATAGAAGGAGCATAGTCTATAAAGTTGAAGCTTTATAAGATGTAAAGCAGTAGTTATAGACTCACTTATCTTATTGACAATAAGAGAAGCCATCGGAGTAACGCGTAGATGTTGTGCATTAGTAGGTAGAATTTAGATGAGCTTATAGTGAACTTAGCACAATGTTGAGAATAGAGATAAGTTTAGTGCTTAATACTCAGGTTATAGAGGTTTCTAGTAGAGGGCTGGATTAGATTAGTTAGGAGGGGTAGCTTAACTATAAGGTTAAGTGCGTTAGATGTGCACTGTTAAAAGAGAGGTGAGGGGTATCTCATGGGAGTGCGATACCAAACTTAAATATGAGATAAAACCGTTTTCTAAAAATAAGGCATTTATGCACTTGCAAAATATTTTCAAACTCGGGCTCTGACCCGTTTATATACTTTTCCTTTCTTGTTATATTATATATATGTATAGGTGTCCAGACACAGGGATGCCTGGATGACATTTCTTTCGAGTCAGACGTCAGCTACAGCAGCTGTGGATGCGTGCAGGTTCTCGATAGACGCTTCCATTCTTGTACTCTAGATAGGAGGTACTGTATAAATATTTGGGCCAATGGTCTAATTGCACTTATTTATTCTTTTAGAGCATCATTCGATATGGTTGTATATCTTGACCGAGTGTTCGATTATTTTATTTCATTTCAGTTTCATTTACGCAAAAAAAATGTGTGGACGTTTTAATTGTATTCGTTTAAAAAAGAGTAGTTAAGTAAAAATTTGACACCGGCCTAATAGATTATTAGTAATTAAATGGATTTTCGATAGTGATGCTAAGAATGATCCATACGAGACTCCTGTTATAATTTGATATAGGAGTGATCGCCCGGTATCTTATTAGCCGGGGTGTCACATATACATAAGCAAAGGTGTCTCTCGACTAAAATATTTATGTAGCAAAGTAGATTAATAATAAACAGAGTAGTTGTAGTTTTTAAATCTATCGATGACAACATCCCACACACAACCCTACGTGGGTGTAGTCCTCAAGCCATCATGTTACAACCATGTGCTTCTATCCTAGTATAGTGAACGCTTTAGGAAGTTTTCATAAAAATTTCATAGGAAGCGGACACACTTTCACATTCACATAGGCGAGTCTATCAAGGATACTCCCATATCTTGGCACCCCCTTAAAATAGGGTTATAAATTTTCACTAAGAGTTATCATAACCCAACCTTAATTCTCTTCGTGATATCATGCTCCATAAGAATGATCTTAGAGTAAAACTCCATACACAATAATTAGCATGATTCCACCCATATGACTTGAGACTTTTTATTACCCTTAGAACCTATTTTATTGGATCTCCAGTCTCTAGGTTGCGTTACCACCACAAGTGATTCAACTATCAACGAGCTTTAGTCCCATCCCATTTTAGGTGTTAAACACTTTCTCCTGAACTAGTCTTATCTTCAAAGGATCAATCAAGTTTTTGTCTTATCAGTCCGAACATAACCACACTCAACACTCATTTTTTTAAAATTTCAAACCATGTTGCGCTTACGACATATTTTTCGTTCTTGTCATTATAATTATGGTTCTAAAATTTTACAATAACCATGGTTCTATTGTTGTGGATAAAATAATTAGCATCAATCTCTCCCATAAAGTGTATCTTATAAGGGTCTTTCAACCTTTTATTTCCTCACTAGCCATAGCTAATGGTATCACCATAAACTCCATCATCAATTGAGTTAATAATTAAAATTTCTTGGAGTTTCAAAAAATAACATTATATTATGTGTTGGACACATATCCATTAATCGAATCAGAATCGATTCTAGGTTCATGGTTTTTATTAAAACATATAACACTATTTGAAGCATAAGGATGCACCTTTTAATTATAAACCTTCATAGTACTCCCACAAATTAAACAATTCTAAGTCAATAGTATTTAGTATCTTAGTTGAGACTACTTAAGATTTTTGCATATTTATCTTTCTTAACATTGTATTTAGTGTTCTCGAAAAATAAATAGTTGGGTCATATAGAGTACAAGATGTTTCACAATTATCATATATCTATTAAATAGATATTCTTTATTTCAAATTACTCAATCTATTAATGATTCATATTTGGCATTGTAATATTAAGAAATATTATTCTTGTTTTATTGAAACTCATCATACTAACACTTTGACTTAGTATAAATTTGGTTTTCTATCATAACCAAATATTAGAAAAATCATTCTTGCACATACAAATAATATTGCATTTATATTTCAGCATACTTAATGATAAACACCATTTATATCATTCTCAATTCAATCTCATTTAAGTATTTAAAATTATCAAAATATCATGTCATTTATTGGTGCTTTCCATATTCATAAATTCTCCAACTTCAAGTTGGTCCAGTAAATTTCTTTATCTAGGTCACCATTCGAAAAGTGATATTATATATATTTAATTTTAACTCAACATCATGTATAATATCAATGATAATCAAATTAAATGAAGCGACTTTATTTTCATGAGAATAATTTAACATGAATGTATAACTAAGTTATCTTAGTATCGATAAATCTGGGATATTAAACAAAGCTTATATTCATTAACTGTAATGGTGTCATTATTCTTTTATAGGATATGTATACTCTCTATTATCTTATAGTTATATGATAAGTCAATTATAAACTAATTTCTAGTTTATTCCAGGAAATTCAATCAAACATTTATAACATGACTTCTCTAAGTATTTTTGGAATCCTTATTAATTACATAACCAAACTTGTATTTTAAAGTCAAAGTTCAAAAAATTAAGATTTCTTGTAAGCATCAGAGTTTTAGATTCTATAAAAATGTTTTCAATTAATACATGCTTCGTGCTTTCAAGTATATTCGATTAAAAAAATGCATGTTCATTTATTCTAGGTCATAAGTTTAGTCTTTTGAAGGTCTGAAAGCCACATATATATATTACGCAATCTATTTCTTAAAGAAATGGAACATACGCTTTTTCATACATTATTTTTCATAATGTATAAGATAATATTTCATATTAGAGTTTAAACCTCTATTCCAAATAATTAAACTATAACTTCTTTACCAAAGTAAAGATCATTTTTTCACCAAACTCAATTATGATAAAATCCTCCAGTTATTATCATTTCGACATTTGGATTCTATTTTCTCCAAATGAAGACCGGAATATGAGATATCTACTCATCATGATTATATCATACACACGAGGTACAAAATATTATATGTAATTTCCATAGGATAAATAAATAATTGCAAAAAATGCATACTACGTTAAATTTCTATAAAATTCATCTTTTATCTTTTACCATAAAATATTCTTAGAAGATCATAACCTTCCAAAAGTATATTTTGAATCTCTTCGTAATAATAATGTGGTTAAAGTTTGCAAGAAAATGTTTAGATTCAAAATATTTCATTCAAAAACTTCAAGTTTGGAATTTATCATGACCAAACAGCTTATTGCAAATTTATGAATTGTTTTAGAATTCATCCTATATGAGATTGTTTTTATACAAAATTGAAATCACTTAAAAATATTGATAAACTCGTTTTACTACAAGCTAGCCAAAAAATTTAGCATAGAGCATTAGATTTCTAAAAATCACAATAAAAGATATACACTTCACATTTTAGAAATTCCATAGCTCAATATACATATCTCATCATACTATATGCAAGTCAAAATTCATGAAATTTCAATGTATATATGTTAAAAAAAACAGAGATGATATCTAGTAGAGTTCATAACATAAAATTTAAGATTTTTTTTCTTTCCATCGTCAATCACTATAATGTGGTTGAAGACTACCAACTACACTTTCATATAAATTCCTGAAAAAAATATTTGAACAAGTTTCTTTTGTAGTAAACATAATGCAATACACAAATGTTAATTATTTAATTCAAATCCTTATATCAAATTTTCATTTGATACCGTATGTCAAATTTTTATTTGATTTCAAATATCAAATTTTCATTTGATTTCATATATAAAAAAAAATGATTTCAATTCATTTGATTCCATATAACAAATTTCATTGTTTCCTTTACCATAAGTGGCTCTAAATTAATTATCTAAAAAGCTATACAATATAATATCTAATAACAACATCTTGTGTGAAATAACATTTCATATTCATAACTAAAAAATAAGATTGACCTATTTAAGAGTCTTCTATGAAGGGATTCATTATTATTAAAATTACAGTTTCTCATAAAATCATTGATCGATTCCAGATTGCCTTAAATAGTGAAATTTATTTTTCCACTTCACAAAATATAATATTTAGAAATTCCGGTTGTTAAACTGTCATTTCGAAAGGTACAAGGTCAAAATTAAAATTTCTTGAGGCAAAACCTTTGTTGGCTTTTTTCCATTTTTGTCATAATAAAAATAATCATATAAGCCCAAAAGATTTATTTCTTTAGTCTCCATGGTAGATATAAAATGTCTTAAAATTATAGGTACAATTTAGATATTGTAATTAAAAATTACAGTAGAGAGTTTTATGGAAAAATCAAATACTCAAAATAAATATTTTAGTTTAGTTTACTTCTAAAAAATAAAATGTTACCTGATATGATTATTGAAAATATGAATTGCATGCTTTGACATTTAAATATATATTGCACTATAAAAATAAATAATATTACCTCAATTGTTTATAAAATCTGTAGTAGACGATTCTTGGGTTGTGTCGCGAACTAGGTCGCTTTTGTAACTCCCCGTACTTTTATAATTATTTAATTTTCACATTCTTACAATTGTTAATGTAAGGAAAAATTTCCAAATAGTATCAATTTGTATGTATTCGCATTATTCTGGACAAAAAACAATTTGAGTCATAGATAGATTTTTACTTATCATGATTCCCATTAAGTCTATGGCGTTGTGTTGAAGATATAGCAGCCAAGCTTAAAATATAGATCATGATGTGCTTATTGGTGCACGTTTCACTTCCATCACATTTGATTTTTCAAGATACTCTCAGAAATGGATGCATATTGGTTTATGAACCCTCGGTAAATATTTTATAAGGATGTTATTTTATTTAAAAGGATTTTTAGAATGTTTTTAATTCGTTAATTCTGATATAAATCTTATTTAGAGCTGTATGGATCTTTCCCTTAGGTTTTGAAGGATCAAACAACTTTTACAGTCATTAAAATTACATCTCACTATCGTTCTAACTACATCCACATCTCATTCTAAAAATATGTGTATGTCGTTCTAATGACATGGTGATATTTTTCAAATGACGCGCCGACTTAAATTTTTTATTTAAGGCGTTTTTTTCTCAGAATTTTGATGTGTGCAAAGCATAAAATAAAAAACAAAACCCTTACATTTTTCTTCACTTGTTTACAAAGGTTTCCAAAGTTAAAAACATCCTTTGTGTTAACAAGATCCGAGCTTTCGTAACCATTGTGTTTAGAGACCTTGTGTTTGCACCATCTAGAGTTTGGTTATCTCCGTTGAATATGTTTTTCATTGAGTTTTGCAGTGAAAAAGCGGTGGACTCCGATTCATTAATCATAGACGGTTGCCAAAGCTGTATCGCTGGATACCGAGGCACGTGTGGACTCTTGTGTTATGGACCTGACATAGGTGGACTTCGGCGTTGCACTATGGAGGAGCAGTTGAAGCATAGAATAGTGTCAAGACTTATGGGGATCGAGTTGTTGAGTAAGTCTACTATATGTACTTTGTAAAACCATGTCATAGTGATTGTCTGGCTTGGGCCATCCGAGATTTTTTTTTCCCTTAGTGGTCTCATGGTACATCGGCATTTTGTGGACTTGATTTACTTTATCTTACATAATCTCACCTAGATTCATGCTTAGGATTGAGAGGATAAAATTGGGTTAGTTAAAAATGGTTCACAAAATTGGTGCATATCAAAATTGGAAAAAAATTTATGAAAAAATTATTTTCACCTAAAGCACACATAGAAAAAGGGCCTCTACAATTAATTTAATTGAGGAAATTAAATTGGATTTTGGTAAATATTAATTACAGAGATAAATGATTAATATTTATTAATATTATTATTTACTTGTGTGTTATGATAAAATAAAAATATGATTATTATATGCCATGTATAATTCAAAGGGATGGTTTACTATTATATGTTGAAAGAGTGGTACAACGACGGATCGATATAACTTATGGACGACGCATATGGTATGCACGTGTCGAGTCCAGTGAATGAGATGGCGGTTAATTAGATGTTAGAATAATTGTATTTGGGTGACTTAGATGACTTTTTCGAGTGCATCGATAATCCGAGAAGGGTCGAAATAGTCCAGAATAGGTATCGGGTGTTATGTTTGGGTTTTAAAGACTTTTTAGATATAGCAGGACCCGTATAAGGGTCTGAGGGTCTTTTAGACCTAGGGTTAAGTGGAAAAACGTGATTAAGGTGAATTAAGGGAGTATTTAAAGGTAGGGAATGCAGATGGAAGCCTACCTTTGGCATTCAGCTTACTTGAGTTTTAGAGAGAGTTCAAGAGAAAAGAAAAAGAGGAACAAAGAATAAAAGCACTTGGAAAAGAGAAGAAAGGACTCATCTCTGAATTCAAACCATCATCAAACATAGAGAAATATAGATTAAATCCATAAAGTCAAGTAGTTACTTGCTTTAAATTGCAATTATATGTAGTTAATCAATTTCGTGGTTAATAATAAAAATCTGGGATTTAAAGTTACAAAGATTGAAACATTGATTGATTGATTTAGAGATATAGATGATAAGTGATCTCTGATTTAAACTGATTACTTCTTGGTATTGATTATTTAATAATTTTGAAATAAATTTTGAGTTTATAATGAAGAGCATGTAGAACTTGGATAGGAAGGTTGAATTAATGAAAATCAAATTGGGACAAATTCTTAATTGAATAGGATTGATGTTTGATTTGTAATCCTAGATTTTTGATAAAGGACTGAGGGTTAGTTATATATTATAATTCTTCTGGAACATTAGTATAATCATTATTGAGGTCAATTTTTTATTTGGTGTGGTTTATGACCACTATTGGAGGGTTTGCAGGAGAAAACTCGAGAAATAATATGACAAGTAGCCCAGCAAACCGAACTAGTTTTCTTGGGGAGGGAACCAGTTCACTCAATCGAACCGGTTTGGTCTTCCAGTGAACCCATTCAATTTGCTGGCCTACCCAATTTTTGTTCGTGTGTTATTTTGACCCGTTAGGCATTGGGGAATGACCGTAGGCGCTTCCGGGGTACTGTGGGATTACTGGAGGTTTGGATTGTGCGATAGGACAACGAATATATGGGTTCAAGTGAGGAGAATTGAGAATTCTAGTGAGTGATCAGTTATATATTTTATCGAGAAGTTGGTTCGAACTTCGAGATTAGGAGACTGTGAGCTATTGGATATGCATACGATCTCGTTACTTTATACATACATATTAGACTGACGTGTATATATACTTGTGTGTATGCTAATTTTTTATATCGAACATACCGACTCAATGGTACTATCATAGGAGGTTGCTCATAGTGATTTGTCTACCCTGGTATTGACCAACAAGTGTCGAATTGATTACCCAAGTATATACTGTTGCGTGGACACTATCCATGTGTAAGGATAAGTATTTGTTTGGAGACCGGTTTGGTGCAAAGTGGTATGGTTGCAACTCTTGGATGTATGCCTATGATTACTTCCACTATATGTGTTTACATTTGGGATCGGTGGTGACATTCTGACCCGGTATCTTAGTGTGATGCGTGATGTTTAGAGCTAGATAGAACACGTGGGATATATTCGTGAGGTCCATGCTTTAGGATATAGTTATAAATATATAGCGAGTGACAAATATCTATGTTTATATGATATAGAGTATATATCTACTTATATCATGAGTGTAGCTATGTTATATTTATTACGTTAATATTTATCTATAGAAAATGTCTACAATATTGTTTATGAATGTATACCTAATGAAGGTAGTTATACTTAGCTAATAGAGAGTATTAGAGGAATTGGGCTTAGATAGCCGTTACACGTCCTAGTTAAACTGGGTAGTTTAATTAGGATAATAAAATGAACACGTTTGGTGCGCACTGTAATTGAGAGGTGAGATTTTATCTCATGTGAGTGGAATCGGTTAATTAAGAAAGTAATACACTACAAGTTTTATCAATTTAAAACAATTAATTACTTGAAAAATATATTCTACTTTTCAGGATTTGACTCGTGGGCAATTAATTTTCCGTATTTTTATTTTTAAAAATCCATGTGTGCAGCAGCAGCAGCCCGGACCATAGGGATAGATTCGTTCTTTTTGTTGCAGTAGTTGTGGAAGCTATAGGAATTGACATAGACACCTCAACCATTCTATTTATATAGGATCTTATTTCATTCCAGTTTTCTTTTTGGGCATGTTGCCCGTAGATGGATAGGATTTTATATTACTCTCGGGATTTTTATTTCAATTCATTTTTATTCAGTGGATGTTACTATTTGGTGATCGATGGTTTATTCAGTTCACTTTTATTATTTATTTATGGATGGTGATTTATCTGTTTATTCTAGCGTATGATTTAATTCATAGTATTTTATATACTTGTTGTGATAGTGATTCTGAGAATGGGACCATACTGAGATTCCTATGTTATTTTAGTAGAAGATTGACCACCCTATATTAGAAAAGGAGGGTATTCGTAGTTGGTATTAGAGCATTAGGCTCTAGTGTGCTTAGGATTGGTACGAACTTGTTACGTTGTCAACGTTGCATTTCTTTGATATAGAGCCTTATATTTCAGACTATTGTTTCATATTGAGCATTTATGTTCTCCTACTATTATTTATAATTGAAGTCAATCTCATATAACTTCGGTTTGGTTTCTGATGCCAAACACCAGGAGAGGTAGACTAGCACGTGTCACTCGGAGGGCCGCGAAAGAGGAGGCTCAGCCGGATCTATAGTACACTCTGGGGATTGTGACCGCAATAAAGGTTGCAACTATTGTTGCATAAGCAGTTAATACCAAAATTACGGCCCTAACAAAACATTTACCGAGACACAATGATCATGTGTGAACCGTGTGCTCGTGTAAGGGCACTGTCGTTGTTTTTGATCACCTCCTCAATGCAAAAACCTAAACTACTACCACACTTGCGATACAAGTGTAGCAGCATGTCGGGTATCGTAAGAAATCCACAAGAAATGTTTGATAGATTTTAATTGATTTATTACTTCTAAAATAAAAATGTAAAAGGTGATAGGTTGGTTTTAGTGAAAATGGAATAATAATTAAGAAGTTAAAGCTGAATAGGAATTAATAAAATGAGAGTTGTAATCACATCCTCGCCAAGGGCTAAATACGTATAATTAGAATTTTGGTTTGAAAACATTTAACCGAGCATTTTCAATTAATCATACACATCACACAAGAAGAAATTTAACTCAAAGTTGCGAGATAAAACATTTAATTCAAAATGGTCACACACGGATTAAAATCGGGTTATCACTATAAATACTAACATTGCGTGACAAAGAAATTTAAATGCATAATAAACTAATTTTGATACGCGAGGTTTCGATTAAATGTGATTTTACACAAAACCTAATTTTTGGAGCACGACGCCCATCAATGGCGGACACATAACCCAAACATTATTTAACTACTCACACAACATGAATAAACTAATTAAATGACTAATTAATAATTAAAACGAGAAATAAATAAATTAAACTAATTAGCTAGGCATGGAAATAACAACTAAGCATAGAAATAAAGCAAGAAATGAACAAAGGAGAAGAGGAGTAATAGAAGACTTACATTAATGGTGGAGGAGAGGGGTGACTCCAACAAATAAACCCCAAAGCTAACAAACCCTAACCGAAAACTAAAATGGAAGAGAACAAGAAAAAAATGAGATTAAACTAGATCTCTTCAAAAATACACCAAGTGTTGCTTTTATACTAAGTTACAATAAAGGAATAAAAGCAAAAGAAAAAGAAAAGAAATTAGGGGATCAGTCCTAATTAAAAAAACAAAATAAAAAGAAAAAGAAAATAAGAAAAGAGAAAGAAAGAAATATCAACAGCGAGCACGACCGAAACAGAGGAACGAATTGATTCGACTGAGTCCGAATCGATTCGAAAATGGGAGACCTAAGCGCTAGAAGAAATCGAATCGATTGGGCTGAGTCCAAATCGATTCGGTGCTGGAAAATTCGACACTGTCTCATAGACAATCGATTCGCCAAGGAGAAAATCGATTCACCAATGTAGGTTTGCAATCTTCATCCAAAAAAGTCAAGGTTGCCATGGTGTGTGTAAAATGCCGAGAGTTGCTGTGATGGATAATTGTTGCTACGTGGGAAAGACCTGCAAACGCATGGTTGCTGTAACTCGGATGCGTGGAAAGGGACCAATGACCAGCAATTTCAGTTGGGACAAGGTCCTGTGATGGCTTATCCTTCCTTAAGTGGAGATCCACATAAGCTCCATCAAAAACCAAAACTCCAACAATGGAGGCATACACCAAACCAAGACCCATTTCAAAATGGCACACAAGATACATATGCGATGTTCATCACAATCCATGCTCCAATTTCGGATGAAACCAAAACTCGAGCACAAACCCGAGCCAAACCCAAAATCCCCATTTGTGTGTTTGCTACAAGTTGGACAAAAGAGAAAAGGGACATGGAGGGAATTATTCAAATTGTTAATAATTAAATTAAATTCTAATATTTCTTCTCCGATAAAAGGTTCATGATTTCTTTGTTTGGACTTCAATTTGAGCACCATTCTTATTCGCATGAAGCTTCAATCGAGAGCTACAACTTCCATGAATACTTTGGGAAAAAATCCCAAAGTGTGCAAACTCCTACGGAACTTTACCGGAACGCGACGAAACTTGACACTAAGCACTGTAACACCTACAAACACTCAATAATACCTAAAATAACAAGTTATCATATAAAATGGTGGTTGTTTGATTAACAAGAATAAGTATAGAAATTACGGTATCCAATGGGCCTAAAAA
Source organism: Sambucus nigra (assembly GCA_949130495.1). Classification (NCBI taxonomy): domain Eukaryota; kingdom Viridiplantae; phylum Streptophyta; class Magnoliopsida; order Dipsacales; family Adoxaceae; genus Sambucus; species Sambucus nigra. The sequence goes on along the minus strand of OX422218.1, from coordinate 311,367,748 downwards.
TGCATAAATTAACAGGTGAAAATTGCAATATTGGTGATCGGGCGACATTTTGATCGGGCACAAATCGTGTGCTTATGTAAGGGCACTGACGTTGTTTTCGTTTCACCGCCTCAATGAAAAAACCTAAACTACAACTACACTTGCAATACAAGTATAGCAGTACGTCAGGTATCGTAAGAAATTCACAAGGAATGTTTGATAGACTTTTTTTGCCAAAGAGGGACGGTACCCCCACCCATTTTATATATAACATAAAGGAGAAAAAGCCTCTCCGAAGATTACAAACCCAAAGGCTAAACTTAATTCTAGAGGATGGGTCCATTAATCTCAAATGAAAGAATATAAACTTGGGGATTTATATAGTAACCCCATTACAAGGTTTGAAAACTTAAAAATAAGAAATATGGGGATTTATAATATATCCCCATTATAATGAGAGAGCTAAAGAATTTTAAATATGGGGATATATCACATCCCCACTACATTTTCTTTATGATGGTTCTAATATTTGGAAGATTTTGTCTATCCATATTGAGAAGTCCTTTGGCCAATGTAGGAAGAGAGTTGAAATTCAAGAAATAATCATCCATTTGAGATACTGAGGCTCTTGAAGCTAAATAATCAACTACTGCATTGTTTTCCCTCCATGTGTGGATGATTTTGAAGTTTGTTAGATATGTGATATTCTCAAATATATTTTGTGAAGGCCAAGGAGGTTTTTCTAGCTTTAAAACAATGTTAACTAAAGTTTTACAATCAGATTCAATGCAACCATTAGAGATATTTAAAGAAGAGATCAATTTTATTCCTTCTTGAATGGCCATTGCCTCAACATTAAAGGATGTTTGAATACCTATTGATTTAGAAAAGCCAACGATAAATTTACCGTTAGAATCCCTAATGACTCCACCAATTCCACTTGAGCCAGGATTATTCTTAGAAGCACCATCAATGTTAAGTTTAAAAGTGCCAATTGGAGGTTTGCCCCAATGACACTTGATTAAAATAATCTTCTTCGAGAAATTATTGATATTGAAAGTTTTAGCTATAAAATCATCTTTAGGGAGAATTTTTTCGTAAAACTTGCAATATTCTTTAATATTAGAAGACAAGAAGATAACATTTTTAATAATATTATTAGAAGAAGTATGATAATTTTCAAAAAGGTTTTTGATCCTGCCTTTCCATATTTCCCAAAATATCACTTTAGGAATCACCTTAAAGAGTAAAGTTTTATAGTCCCTTTTAGGACAATGTAACCACTAAGAGAGAAGGATAGACCTGCAAGATGAAAAGTCTAGGGACAGACCAAACATAGATGCAAAGAAATTACACACCTCAGTAGCAATAGGACATTCAATAAGGACATGATAAGAGCTATCCTCAACATTCTTACAAAATCTACATATAGAAGCTAGTCTCACACCTATTTTTTGGATCTCTGATTCAAAAGGGACTGAATTGTTTATGATTTTCCAGGTATAGTTCGATAATTTCATGGGCCATTCTTTGATCCAATTTATTTTCCAAGATATAGATAAAGGCCTACTTTGTCTACAAATATTGTAAGCAGATTTAATGGTAAAATTACCATTAATAGAAGCCATCAATATTTATTTTTCTTCATTAATTTATGAGTCAGCTAGGTCTTTAATGGAATCTATCCTTTTAAGAGAAGAAGAGACTTGATTAATTCTAGGCCATTTCTGTATTTGTTTCTAATAAAGCTAGACCAAATGCCAGTTTCAAATTTATATTTCCAATATAATTTCATGCTAAAAGCAGAAACAATGTCTTCTATTTTCCTAAAGTTTAGACCACACTCATCAAATGGATAACATAACTCATTCCATTTAGTCCATTGAAATGGATTATCCTTTGAGGAGCCACCACAATAGAATTTACTAAATATGTTATGTAATCTTTTAATAATGATTTTAGGATGGTTTAAAACAGCAATAGTATAAACAGGAATATATTGAAGTACAAATCTAATAAGGGTAGCTCTACCTGCTTCAGAAATTAATTTAGAAGACCAAATGTGAATTCTATCCCTAATTTTAGAAATGAGATCAGAAAAATGAATTTCCTTAGGTTTCCCTTTAAACAAAGAACATCCTAAATAATTCATAGGAAATTGTTTGTGAGACAATCCAGAAGTAGATTTTATAATGTTTCTTCTATGATGAGATAACTTTTTATCCGTATAGAAGGAACTCTTAGAAAAATTCACTTTCAGACCCGAAGTGGCTTCATACTTTTTTAATAGATCAATAATGGACTTTATGCTATGTTTACCTCCATTTATAAAAATTATCAAGTCATCAGCATACCCTAAATGAGATATAGGTTGACTTTTAGATGGATGAGCATAAGGGATAGCTTTCCTAAGAACAAATAATTTGTCAATATTTCTACTATAGCTTTAGCTGCTATTATGAAGAGACTAGGAGACAAAGGGTCTCCTTGCCTTAATCCCTTGGAAGAATGAAAGAAGTCAATACTTTTACCATTCAAGATTAAAGAAAACCAATTGTTAGATATTAGCCTCCAAATTAAATCAATAAAAACTTCACAAAATCCTAATTTTCTAAGAACTTCACAAAGATAAGGCCAATATACTCGATCATAGGCCTTTTCCATGTCTAATTTAATGATCACATTATTTCCAAAAGATTTCTTACTAATGTATTGAACCATTTCTTGAGCTAAAAGGATATTTTCTTGAATACTTCTATTTGTAACAAATCCACTTTGGTTTTGAGAAATGATAGAAGGAAGTATAAGAGACAATCTATCATTTAAAATTTTAGAGATAATTTTGTTAGAGAAATCGCACAGGCTTATAGATCTAAATTGGGAACATATTGAAGGATTAGAAATTTTAGGAATAAGAGCAATAGATGTAGAAGTCCAACTTTTAGGAAGATCAGCACCAAGAAAGAAAGAATGAATAACTTCCGTCAAGTCATTTTTTATAATATGCCAAAACTTTAAGTAGAATATCCCTCCAAAACCATCAGGTCCAGGACAGCTAGAATGATCCATGTTCGATATAGCTGTAAATATTTCTTCTTCTGAGGGGAATTCTGTTAAATTTTTATTCATGGACACATCTATATCTTTAGTAATAACTTCTGTAAAAGAAGAATCAAGAGATTTGTATTCTGCAGAACATGTATCTTTGAAATGATTAAGAAATATATGTTCAATTTCTTCTTTAGATTCTTCCCTATGATTTTGATTATCTTTAATTCTAGAGATGGTTAATCTCCTTTGCTTAGCTTTAACTGAAGCATGAAAGAATTTGGTGTTTTTGTCACCTAATTTAAGCCATTTTACGTGACTTTTTTGGTGCCAGAAACTTTCCTCTCTAAGTAAAGCAATATTTAACTCAGCTCTATCTTTAGATAAATTGGATCTAGAAGAATCATAAGGATTATTTTCAAACTCATGTTCCTTGATTAATACTAAGTCTTCAAGGTCTTTTACAGATTGAAAAACATTTTTGAAAGTGGTTTTGTTCCAATTTATTAAGTGATCTTTAAGTTGATTTAATTTTAAAGCAAATTTAACTAAAGGAGGATCTTGAATATCAGCAGACCGTGATCTTTCAATAATCTCATTAACATTTGACCTAATACACCACGTAGCTGGAAACTTAAAAGGTTTTAATAGACAAAAGTAATGGATTATGATCAGAGAAAGTTTTATGAAGATGTGTTATACTAGTTTGAGGGAACTTCAAAATCTAGTTATGATTAACCAAACCTCTATCAAGTCTACAAAAAATAGTTCCAACAATCCTATAGATAGTCCAGGTAAACCTAGAACCAATGTATCCTAGGTCAATTAAGGAATAAGAAGTTATCATATCCTTAAAATCTTTTGTAGCATTAAAATCTATAGGATTGCCTCCTGATTTTTCAGTATCTTCTTTAATAATGTTAAAATCTCCTATGACAAGCCAAGACTCAATTATATAATTCCTAGGGACAAAACCTATATCTTGCCATAGACTAATTCTTTCTATAGATGTACATTTAGCATAAACAATAGCTAGATGTATAGTAACATTCAAACAATTTATATAAATTTCAAGGACTAATAGTTGTTCTGAATCATACTTGACTTGGACTTCCAGATCATTTGACCAAAGAAACCAAATTTTATTGGATATGTTACTTAAACAGTTTGGGTAATTCCATTTTAGTTTGTATTTTGGAATAATTTCAGAATCTACTTTAGGCTCTAGTAATGCAATTGCAGGTAGTTTATATTGTTTAATCAGTATTTTGATTCTCCTATTAGTTGCTTTATTACCTACCCCCATAACATTCCAGCATATGAAATTTATCATTTAAATGTAGGATTAAATATAATATTTTTTTAATTTTCCTAAAGACCTGGTGAATCTTCTGTAAAGAGTATCAATAGGAGCTTTTAAAGAAATCATACCTAACTTTATAGAAGTTTCTGCAGCAGAAGTAGAGGGAACAGTGCCACTGTCTTTCCTTGTGGCTGCAACTCTATGTTGTTGATATTTGTTCCATTTGACATCTAACCAAGAAGCAAAATTATATAGTTCTTCAACCATTGGAATTGAATTTTTTCTTTCCTCTTGATCTGAATGATAATCTTTTGAAGTTTTAAAAGAATTGTCATATTTAGGCAGTGCAAAATCTTTAGGGGAGAGGTGGAATTGATCCACCCTCAAAGTTTCCTCTGAATTGTAGTGACCATGAGATATTTTATCTAATTGCATCTGAGGACCTTCTTGAGTCTTGTGATTCCAACTTTCAATCTGATCTGTAGCTTGCTCTTTAGAGTCTGTCTCAGAATTGTCTTCTTGTAATACCTCAATGATGTCATCTAAATGCCCTTTCTTGGTTCATGAAGAACTTGGGTTTAGATGAGACTTTAAAGGCCCTGTGTTTGTATAGATACCTTAATCCTTAGGCAGTAGCTGAATCTTTTTTCCAGGTTCTTAAATTTTTTTAGCAGTAGCAGCATTAGTGGGTAGAAGTTGATTATTTATTCCATTTTCTTGATCTTCTATAACAACAACCCTCTTTACAGTCTCTTTTGTCTTTTGTTTTTGGGAATTATTTGTAGGGGGAATTTGATCAGGCATTTAGATTCTTGATGCCCCTTCTTCTTACACTATTGATAGTAAGATGGAATGTTTTCATATGAAATCTGTTGCCAAAAACCCTTATCACCACATCCAATCACAATCCTATAGATTCTTTCTTGTAAAATATTTAACTCAATACATATTCTTGCAATGCTTGGTCTATATAAGGATGCTATTGAGGCATCCATGGTCAAAGGTTTCCTAATTAATTGAGCAATAGAAAATAAAGAAGACTTGGCATAAAAATGAATTGGAAGATTGGGTAGATTCACCCAAACTGGGACAATCAGGCTTTCTTCTTCTGGGTGGAAATCATATGTCCATTTGAAAGTACTCATTGGGAACTTCCCGATATACCATTGATCTTTTACCCAAAGACGAACATAGTCCTCTTCACATTGGAGTCGAATTAGAATGTGCTTTGAGTCAATCAGACCAACTGTAAATTCAGACTTTAATGAAAAAGTTTGGAAGGTTTTCCTGATGATTTCAATTGAAGGTCTGCCATGCAAAAATTTGCCTATGATTGTGTGTTGGAAAGGAGCAACTAGTGTGGTAATACCATCTTCTGAGAATAGAATCGTTGGTTCTCCCTTGTAGATAGATGGTTGTTTGAGACATGGTTCCTTCACAATGTTATTCATGAGAATACTAGAAAAGGATTCCTTCCAAATAGTATTTTGATCAGGAGGTTTAGGAGGGATGATTCTTGGAGCGTTTCTTGGAGAGTTTTTACGAGAGTCTTGGAGAGTTTTTTTGTTTGTTTGATAGACTTTAATTGATTTATTACTTCTAAAATAAAAATGTAAGAGGTGATAGGTTGGTTTTGGTGAAAAAGGAAAAATAATTAAGAAGTTAAAGCTAAATAGGAATTAATAAAACGAGAGTTGGAATCACATCCCAGCCATGGGCTAAACATGCGTAATTAGAATTTTGGTTCGAAAATATTTAACCGAGCATTTTTAGTTAATCATAAAAATCACGCAAGAAGAAATTTAACTCAAAGTTGAGAGATAAAACATTTAATTCAAAATGGTCACACACGGATTAAAGTCGGGTTATTGCTATAAACACTAAGGTTGCATGTTAAAGAAAGTTAAATGCATAATAAACTAGTTTTGATATGCGAGGTTTCGATTTAATGAGATTTTACACAAGACCTAATTTTTGGAGCTGGACGCCCATCAATGGTGGAGACGCAACCCAAACCCTATTTAACTACTCACACAACATGAATAAACTAATTAAACAACTAATTAATAATTAAAACAATAAATAAATAAAACTAATTATCTAGGCATGGAAATAATAACTAAGCATAGAAATAAAGCAAGCAATTAACAACGGAGAAGAAGAGTAGTAGAAGACTTACATTAATGGTGGAGGAGAGGGGTGAATCCAACAAATAAACCCCAAAGTTTACAAACCCTAACCTAAAACTAGAATGGAAGAGAAAAAGAAAAAATGAGATAAAACTAGATCTCTACAGAAATACACCAAGTGTTGTTTTTATAATAAGTTATAATAGAAGAATAAAAGAAAAAGAAAAAGAAAAGAAATTAGGGGATAACTCCTAATTAAACAAACAAAGGAAAAAGAAAAAGGAAATAAGAAAATAGAAGGAAAGAAATAGCAGCAACAGAGCAGAACAAAAATAGAGGACCAAATCGATTTGGTTGAGTCCAAATCGATTCTAAAATGGGAGACCTAAGCGCTAAAAGAAATTGAATCAATTGGACTGAGTCCGAATCGATTCGGTGCTGGAAAATTCGACACTATCTCGTAGCAAATCAATTCACTAAGGAGTGAATCGATTCACACATGTAGGTTTGCAATCTTCATATAACAAAATCAAGACTACCATGGTGTGTGTAAAATGCCAAGAGCTGCTACGATGGAGCATTATTGCTACGTGGGAAAGACCTGCAAACGCGTGACTGCTGTAACTCGGATGCGTGGAAAGGGATCAATGAACTGCGATTGCCGTTAGGGCAAGGTCATGCGATGGCTTCTCCTTTCCTAAGCCGAGACCCACATAAGCTACACCAAAAACTGAAACTCCAACAATGGTGGAATGCACCAAACCAATACCCATTTTGAAATAGCACCCAAGATCCATATGTGATGTTCACCACAACCCATGCTGCAATTTCGGACCCAAGGCTCCAATTTCGAAGGAAACCAAAACCCAAGAACAAACTCGAGCCAAACCCCAAATCGCCATTTGTGTGTTTGCTGTAAGTTGGACAAAAGAGAAAAGGGACATGGAGAGAATTATTTAAATTATTAGTAATTAAATGAAATTTTAATATTTATTCCCCGATAAAAGGTCCTTGATTTCTTTGTTCGGACTCCGATTCGCGCATCGTTCATGGCCACAAGAAGATTGACCCTAGATCTACAATTTTAGTTAATATTTTGGGCAAAAATCCTAATATGTGAAATTACCAAATTACCCCTAAACTTAACCAGAACGCAATGAAACTACACACTAAGCATCGTAACACCTACAAACACTCAATAATAGCTTAAATAACACGTTATCATATAAAATGGAGGTTATTTTATTAACGAGCATAATTGTTGTAATTACGGTAACCGAGGGACCTAAAAATGCATAAATTAACGGATGAAAAATGCAATATTCGTGACGTATCACACAACCACAAGCGCCAGTGGCAGTGCTAGTGGCAGCGCCAGTTCATGCTCACCCAGTGTCGTTAGTTTTGGAGAGAGTCAGAGATGCCTTTCTGAATGTCCATCTGCTTAAGTTCTAGGGGAGTGCGGATGTGGTTCCATCTTGCCAATGGAAGAAGGATATCCAGAGGCATTTGAGTATGGTTGAGTGTAGCAACACTAAAAAGCAGAAACTAGCTACATTCAAGCGTGCAGTGGCAACACTTCAGTGACCACGTCGGATTAAAGAGATATTATGACGATATAGGAGTTTTGGGTGGGATTTGACCGTAAATTCTTGAGAGTGCGCATGAACTGATGGATTAATTTATTTAATTGAATGCCCCAACACACAAATCCAAAATTTAATCTTCAATTAATTATGGTGTGCATGTGAATTGTGTTTAAAATATAGATTTAAAATTTTCAGACCAAGTATGAAAAAAAACAATCAAGATGAGGAAAATCTCATTGCAGGGAAAAATATTTTACTCAGCACTATTGATTGTTTTGAATACAATTGACTTACAATACACTTAGCTACACTAAGTTAGACACGCAGAGTCTTCATAATGCCAACATATACAACCTAGATCCATATTCGTCCACAGGTAGCGATTGTAACAACCCAGACTTTTGAGCGACTATTTTATATTATTTTTACCTGTTGGGCTAATTTTATAAAATAGAGTAAGTTGGAGTAAATATTATTTCCCGTGAGTTAAGGGGTAATATTTACTGTGTTTTGCCTATTTACCGTTATGAGAAGGTAAATGGCATTATATTGTGTTTTATTGTGTCATTGTACTTCAAACGACGGTTATGACTTATATGTAAGTTGCAGTATAATTAATAAATTTAAATGAATTTGGAACACAAAAATATTGTACGTTACTCCGAATGCCAAAATAGGGGGTGCGGTTGGTTTTAGAATAGTCGAGATAGTCAAAATAAGTGCCAAGTTGTATTTTTGAGTTTTGGGCACTTTTGACAGGTTATGACTCAATTAAGTGGTTACAAGCCATTTTAATGGTGTATTAACATTTAAAAGAGAGGAATTTATGTTTAAGACCCGTTTAAGTCGCCCAACCCTTTTATTTCCCTTATCTTGTGTTATAAGCCAAGAGAGAGAGAGAGAGAGAGAGAGAGAGAGAGAGAGAGGAGAGAGTTTGGAGAAATGGGAGAAAAGAGAGAAAAATGGAAGATTGGAGCTGGAAATCGTTGCTACCGGAGGAGAATACGAGACTACAAACTTGAGGCAAGTTTCTTACTTGCTAGATATTGATTTAATGTGATAAATTGCATATATAGTTAGTTTTTGGAGATTTAAACCATAAATAGGTTTTTGATGATTTTGGTGTTTCAACCCTTAATCTTGTAGTTTAAATTGATTTGAGGAAGATAAATTAGTTAGTGATTGTGTAGGAATCATTTGGTAGAATTAGTTGTTGTTGATGTTAGAGAAAATGAAAGATTTGGGGTTTGGGATTTTAGGGTTTATACAACCCGTAGCCCAAATTATGCAAATTTGCAGGGCCGAATCGATTCGGCCCTAGGGGCGAATCGATTCGGATAAGGGGAAGGTTAAGGGTCTGGGTAAATCGAATCGATTCGGGTTGGGGGCGAATCGATTCGAGTTAGACAGAATGTTGGTTTTACTCACCGAATCGATTCGCTTTTGGGGCGAATCGATTCGGATGCCCTGTTTTTTGAGATTTTTCTAGTTTTTTTTTTAGCCCTTTTGTTTTAGGTTTGAGGTTTAGGAACCTTCTTTTGGGAAATAATGAGTAGTCCTAGAGGTTTGTATTGGGTAGGCAATTGTCCTAGGATAGTATGGGGATAATTGGGCTTATCCCAAGGGTTTGTTTATAGATGTTAAGGTTCCGTATGATCTAGGAAGTTAACCTACAATTAATTGTAGGCCGAATGATAATGTTGGGACTTTTGGGAGACAATTATTGAGGGAGACTCACTTTGATGACTTAGGATATTGTTGTGGACTCTTGGAGACTAGTTTGAGGATATTGGCACTTCGGGTCTTAGGTCATTAATAAAAGATGACTTAAAGCATAAGAAATGCACATTCTAAAATTGGTATTTCATCATTGAAAATAAATGGTTTTGAGAATGTAAAAGTGAATGATTTCAAAATGGAAAAATGATTTTCATAAATGATAATTTATGCAAACACACCTCTCAAAATCGCTATCATAAGGGAAGTTACGTGAGTGAGGTGAATCCCCCTGGCTAATGAATGCAGGGTGGATATAGTCCTAGGCCATATGAGCGATTATTGTATGTTTCTACGCTGGTGGGGTAATTCTGGGTGTGGTTATGACTCTCCCATAGTCATATGACCGCTTCCCAACATCTTGCGTTGTAGGATCCCAGCTTGTCTTGGTGATAGTCCCTGGAAGATGATATCCATTTAGGGGCGCGCACAGTAGGTAAACCCAGAGGGGTGGTCTTATATACGTTATATGATATAAAGTATAACTATTCTTAATAATGTGGGACATTATTGATGATAAAGAAAATTATGATAATAAATTGTCTTTAAATATATTTCCTGGATGGAAGAAGGGAAATGGGACGTTAAATACATTTCCTGGATGGAAGAAGGGAAATGGGAAGATATGAAATGAAAAAGGCATTTTTATGATAATAAAATTGGCTTTAAAATATATTTCCTGGATGGAAGAAGGGAAATAGATTTTGTAAAGAAAGTAATGAGATAAAATTGATTTGGTAAACATTTGATAAAATGAATTGCCATTTATATACTTCCTAAAGAGAAATAGGAGCTGTGCATATAGAGTGTAAACGTTTGATTTGATGTCTCCTTGAGTATATGTAGATGAGTTCTCCTATGCTTAGATGATCATTGAGCATTAGCATTGATATTGCGCTAGGTTGTACTTATAGAATGAGAGGTGAGAACCTTTATGTTATTAATTGCGAGAGATAATTACGTTCCTAACTGTCATGCATTTTAGTCACATGGTAATCATATCAAATCGGGCCCTGACCCTTCTATATTTCTCTGTTTTGCATGCACTCTTTGTCCGTTCAGGTGCTCCTCCGCATGGACGCCCATATTGATTACTCCGTTCCAGTTGTCTCGGAGCTATAGCATTTTGCGGGTGTTGTAGGATATTTTTTTTAGACGCTTCTATATTTTGTACTCTAATTATGTTCAGTACATTTATTCGGGCGTGTTGCCCATGCTTTGTATTCATTTATTATATTGTGATATTTAATTGTAATACTCAGTGTAACACATTTGTATTGGTCTGTTAACCGACAGCTTATTCGGTTATCATTTTATGCATATTGTATTGTATTACTCGTTAATTTTTGGTATCCACCGTTTTTACAAATGGGGTTGTCTAAGTGTTTTTCTTTTACTTACAAAAATTTAAATTTGACAGTCCGTTTTCTAAAATAATTGGTGGTTATCTCGTACTATTATTTTAATCGACAGTATTGCTAAGAATGCACCATCTATGATTCCTGTGATTATTGGAGTATCGGGCTGACCACCTCTTATTTTAGTAGGCGGGTTGTCACAGATGGTATCAGAGTATCAGGTTCCAGAGTCCTTAGTAATCTGTAAGGACGTACTATGCCTTCAGTGTTACTTTTTTATTTGATGTAGAGCTTTAGGATTAAGAATGTTGATTTCCTCTTGTGAGGTTTTGCTCTCCTATTGTAAGGTAGGAATTTAGAGAATCTTTTGGACGTTCGTGTGAGATTCGTAAGTCAAAGGAGTAATGGCATTAGAGAAGGCCGTTATGAAGGTGTCATGAGACGAGATTACTAAGAATTGTAGGTTGTAGCCGGGGAGGAGGGACGATTTGGGGGTCTTTCCCTTCGTAGCATTTTTATATATTGCTACCGCGACTACTGAGTACAGTAGCCATAGTTTTCCCATGTACCGCTAGAAGTGGAGAGTGGTACTAAGTTTGTAATCCCTAGCGACGTTAATTTGAAGTTGAAAAGTCCTTGGCAAGGACGACATGTTGTAGTTAAGTCAGAAGGAGGAAATTAAATCTCGTTCGGAGGAAATGTAAAGACCAGGAGTGTAACACCCCGCCCTCCCGGGGAGAGCGAACGGAGCGCTAATGCGATAAAATAAATCCAAATCCACAAGTGACAAGGTATAGAGCATCTAAATAAACCCACAATAATATAAATCCACTAATCTCAATCTCTTCAATTACAACAAATCTCTCGAATTAAAATTACAACTATCTAACTCGAAAAATAAATACAAATCTCCAAAGCTCTATACATAAAAATAATACAAATATTTTCCAAACAATCCTCGCTAAAATCAATCTCCATAGCGCTCCAAAATTCGCGCTAACCTTCCACTAAAAGAAAATATGGGAAAGTACACAATACGACAAGAAAGATGCTCAACAATTATATTAACGATGAACAAAGTGTAACAACACGAGTACGAATATTCAAATCAAAATGCAAATCTCAAAGCATTTATCAATATAATTTCTCAACAACACTTTAACCAGGTCACCAGGCCTCACCCCATCCGCATATGCTTTATCAAGACATAGCCCAGGAAGCAGGAATTTTGGCTGGTGCCCAACATCCGTGCCATATTAAAATCTCGTGACAATGTGCTCATAAACAATATAATGATACCACATGAATCAAAATAATTTCAACAATTATTTATTACGATTTCAATGAATTTAACGATTCAAATATGAGTTCAAATAATAATAAATCAAAGAGAATGACACTCGCGAGATTTAAGGAGCATATTGTGTAAAACCCCATACCTCAAACCATGATGATAAACCAATGATCACATCCTCAAGATCAACACAAAATATCTACAAAATCTCCTCCAAGAATCTCCAACAAAATAGCCCCAAGAACACCTCTAATCTAAGGTTGGGACTCACAAATCTCAAGGGCCAATGTGTATATAAAAAGAAGAGGAATATAAAATATATTTGCTACCAAAATTTGTGCCAAAAGTATGTTAAAAGGGTTGCCCACGACTTCCTTTTATAATGCAAAGAAATGAAGAGTTGGAAGCCAAAAGACTCCTTTAATTAAGGCAAAGAAATGAAAAGTTGGAAGTCAAAACAACTCCAAGAGTTAAAAACATTTAAAAATCATTTTAAAATCCGTTTTAACTCCCTTTTCGAAACCGTTTGAAATTATCGCCTTTAAAAATAATAACCAACATATTTGAGCAAGAAAAATAATTTTATCAAAAACTTTATTTTCCTCCATTTTCCAAAAATTAATTAAAATAACCCAAAATTAGGCGGGTTGTTACACTTCCCCACTAACAATGGAATTTCGCCCTCGAAATTCGCCGAATGCCTAACTCTCAAAAATCTGGCTAACAAACTCCAAAAATAATTTCATCTCCAAAAATAAATTCCTCACATCTAATCTAAATGCCTATGATGAATATCACCTAAAATTTTCTATGTCCAAAAATTGCTAACCACACAATGAATCCAAAACCCAAGCCCCGAGGGTTGACGTATACCTAAGCTCTGATACCATTTGTAACACCCCGCCCACCCGGGGAGAGCGAACGGAGCGCTACTTCGATAAAACTATCTTTTGTGTTGATCTTGAGGATGTGATCATTCGTTTCTCATCATTGTTTGAGGTATGGGGTTTTACACAATATGCTCCTTAAATCTCGCGAGTGTCATTCTCTTTGATTTCTTATTATTTGAACTCATATTTAAATCGTTAAATTCATTGAAATCTGGAAAATAATTGTTGAAATTATTTTGATTCATGTGGTATCATTATATTGTTGATGAGCACATTGTCATGAGATTTTAATATGGCACGGATGTTGGGCACCCTCCAAAATTCCTGCTTCCCGGGCTATGTCTTAATAAAGCATATGCGGATGGGGTGAGGCCCGGTGACCTGGTTAAAGTGTTGTTGAGAAATTATATTGATAAATGCTTTGAGATTTGCATTTTGATTTGAATATTCGTACTCGTGTTGTTACACTTTGTTCATCGTTAATATAATTGTTGAGCATCTTTCTTATCGTATTGTGTACTTCCCCATATTTTCTTTTAGTGGCAGGTTAGCGCGAATTTTGGAGCGCTATGGAGATTGATTTTATCCAGGATTGTTTGGGAAAGATTTGTATTATTTTGATGTATAGAGCTTTGGAGATTTGTATTTTTATTATAATTGAAGAGATTGAGACTAGTGGATTTATATTATTGTGGGTTTATTTAGATGCTCTATACCTTGTCACTTGTGGATTTGTAACACCCCGCCCGCCCGGGGAGAGCGAACGGAGCGCTAATGCGATAAAATAAATCCAAATCCACAAGTGACAAGGTATAGAGCATCTAAATAAACCCACAATAATATAAATCCACTAATATCAATCTCTTTAATTACAACAAGTCTCTCGAATTAATATTATAACTATCTAACTCGAATAAAAATGCTCTATACATCAAAATAATACAAATATTTCCCAAACAATCCTCGCTAAAATCAATCTTCATAGCGCCCCAAAATCCGCGCTAACCTACCACTAAAAGAAAATATGGGAAAGTACACAATACGATAGGAAAGATGCTCAACAAATATATGTTAACGATGAATAACGCATAACAACACGAGTATGAATATTCAAATCAAATGCAAATCTCAAAGCATTTATCAATATAATTTCTCAACAACACATCAATGGGTCACCAGGCCTCACCACATCTGTATATGCTTTATCAAGCCATAGCCCGGGAAACAGGAATTTTGGCGGGTGCCCAACATCCGTGCCATATTAAAATGTCATGACAAAGTGCTCATCAACAATATAAAGATACCACATGAATCAAAATAATTTCAACAATTATATTCCAGATTTCAATGAATTTATCAATTCAAATATGAGTTCAATTAACAAGAATTCAAAGAGAATGACACTCGCGAGATTTAAGGAGAATATTGTGTAAAACCCCATACCTCAAACCATGATGAGAATCCAAAGATCACATCCTCAAGATCAACTCAAAAGATATACAAAAGCTCCTCCAAGAACCTCCAACAAAATAGCCCCAAGAACACCTTTAATCTAAGGTTGGAACTCACAAAACTCAAGGGCCAATGTATAATTACAAAGAAGAGGAATATAAAATATATTTGCTGCCAAAATTTGTGCCAAAAGTATGTTAAAAGGATTGCCCACGACTTCCTTTTATAATGCAAAGAAATGAAGAGTTGGAATCCAAAAGACTCCTTTAAATAAGACAAAGAAATGAAGAGTTGGAAGTTAAAATAATTCCAAGAGTTAAAAACATTTAAAAATCATTTTAAAATCCGTTTTAATTCCGTTTTAGAAACCGTTTGAAATTCTCGCCTTTAAAAATAATAACCAACATATTTGAGCAATAAAAATAATTTTATCAAAAACTTTATTTTCCTCCATTTTCCAGAAATTAATTAAAATAGCCTAAAAATTACGCGGGTTGTTACAATTTGTAACACCCCATTCGTATATGCTTTATCAAGACATAGCCCGGGAAGTAGGAATTTTGGCGGGTGCCCAACATCCGTGCCATATTAAAATCTCATGACAATGTGCTCATCAACAATATAATGATACCACATGAATCAAAATAATTTCAACAATTATTTTCCAGATTTAAATGAATTTAACGATTCAAATATGAGTTCAAATAATAAGAAATCAAAGAGAATGACACTCGCGAGATTTAAGGAGCATATTGTGTAAAACCCCATACCACAAACCATGATGAGAAACCAATGATCACATCCTCAAGATCAACACAAAAGATCTACAAAAGCTCCTCCAAGAACCTCCAACAAAGTAGCCCCAAGAACACCTCTAATCTAAGGTTGGAACTCACAAATCTCAAGGGACAATGTGTATATAAAAAGAAGAGGAATATAAAATATATTTGCTGCCAAAATTTGTGCTAAAAGTATGTTAAAAGGGTTGCCCATGACTTCCTTTTATAATGCAAAGAAATGAAGAGTTGGAAGCCAAAATACTCCTTTAATTAAGGCAAAGAAATGAAAAGTTGAAAGTCAAAACAACTCCAAGAGTTAAAAACATTTAAAAATCATTTTAAAATCCGTTTTAACTCCCTTTTCAAAACCGTTTGAAATTCTCGCCTTTAAAAATAATAACCAACATATTTGAGCAATAAAAATAATTTTATCAAAAACTTTATTTTCCTCCATTTTCCAAAAATTAATTAAAATAGCCCAAAATTACGCGGGTTGTTACAAGGAGCTTTGGTCTAGAAAAGGGTATAGAAGTGCCCAGGTGCAAAATATTGAGGAAAATCTTTCACCCGTTGGAGTAATGTTGAAATGGCGGAAATGGTAGTCACCACATTTTGGGGGAGTTGGAGGTTTTTCCCATGGAGAAACCCGTTAGATATTTCCAACAGCGAGTTTCTCTGGGACGTCAGGAATGATGAGAAGGTGGATTCTCAAATATTCACACAAGGTTCGGTCAGAGGTACACCGTGAATAAATAGTGGCACGGGTAAGGAAATCGTGCACCGAAATAAGGTAGGTACAAGGAAGAAAGAGCCCTTCAGTGGAATGATGGGCTCACGAATAAGTCTTGTTAACACTTCGGGAGAAGTAGTGTTCATGAAACCCCATTGATGGACATCCACTCGGGGAAGATTCATTTAACTCTGGCAGGGGAGGTCGATAGCATATTCTCTTTAGTTGAGGAAGTTAGGGGAACTATGCGGATAATTTCCAGGGTAGCTAGAGATTGAGAAACGGTTTTGACGTGGAATGTAGAACCAGGCATTTTGATCTTGTTGATTGGAGAACAAGGGTAAGAATAGGATGCCTAGTTGGGGCATTAACGGAAGCAGTTGGTTCAGATAAGACTAGAATACTGTGTCTGGGAACCATTAGTGTTAGCTCGGGGTGATTGACAAGAATGTTGGCCAGAATTCCGCCTTAGTAGAGGGTGGTGCATTCCTTATGATAAGATGATGTAGTATGGTATTAACCCTAGATATGGGTGTGTAAATCGAGCTCGTGGTAGTATCAATATTATTTTTGGGAGTGTATCTATATGACTTCCATGATAGGGAAGTTCTATATTTTTTCCTTCACTCGTTATAAGGCGAGGGACGATATATATAAAGTATATGTATGGTATGTGCTACTCGTATTATATGTGTTATGCGAGTGAGAATATTCTTGGTTTCGTCGAAGCGATGGCAATTGAATAAATTGCGAGGCTATCGTATTTGTAGTTCCCGAATGGAACTTGTTATTCTATAATATCTCACCTGGATACAGGATTGAGACTTTATAGAGATGGTTTAAGGTATGTAAGAATTTTCTTTTTTTTTAATTCTATTTTCGTCATTTTGCATGTATGATGTTGCCTTATCTCCACAACCAACAATGTTATGTAGTAATGCATAGGAGGGGTTCCTTGTTTGGATTTCGCTTTGCGAGACGCTCCACGCATGAAACTTAACGACGTTGGAAGTGGAGAGATGTTGTATTTTTTTCTTTTTTTCTTTCCTTTCTTTCTGTTGGTAGAGTGTTGGGTTGGAAGATTTAGCCGAGATTCACGTGATTGAGTGATTAAAGGGCTATTAAAGTGAAATATACAAGCACTGTGAATAGTTCTCTCCTCTGATCGATGTGAGGGAGACCTAGTTATGAAAGTCAGATTGAGACTTATGGTTATGCCTTGATGAGAATGCCATAAAGATATGTGTATATATTGGGATAAAGCATTTCTGGCATTTTACAGAAAGTAAATGCCCGATCAGTTAAATTTTCAATTATTTGAAATGATAGGACATAGAAATAGAAGTGCATTATTATGGTTACGAGTTAGAATTTTAGTGGTCCCGATCATGTGTCTTAGACCATTACATCTTGATGATCGATGATGCGTGGTAGTAGTGTAATGGGAGGGTTCCTTGTTTGGATTTCGCTTTGGCGAGACGTCCCACGCATGAAAACCAAGTGAATGTTGGAAGTTGGGAAAGGTCTTGAACACTAGGGATATAATTAGGATAATAGTTATACGACTCGATTAGGATATATATCGACCTTAGGATTATTAGGATGTAAGGCCCTGAGGGCGTGTGACGTTATTTTAGGAAGGCAGTAGGGAGTTGACCACAAGTAAGTTTATGGGTTAACTCTATGGGAGGATTAGGTCCCTAGGAACAAGAAGTATAGGATCTCGAGTGATTCATAATGTTAGGCCAAAGGAGGTGGCGCCTCTCTTAGATAGAGCGTTGCGTTGGAAACCTAGCTTTTGGGGAGTTAAAAGGATGAGATAACTTTTACTCCTGCACTCGTGTTGTTAAGATCGAGAGTAGACTTAACGAACGAGTCTCTGCCAGGAATGGGAAGTATTAATACTGGAGCATGGAACCATTGGTTATGCATCTCACAAACTTAAACCTCGTGAGAAGTATTATCCCACGCTTGATTTAGAGTTCGTAGCGGTAGTATTCGCCTTAAAGAAATAGAGGCACTACTTCCTGGGCAGGAAATTTGGTCTTTTTACGAGCATCAAGTGTTGGAATATGTTGTTGTGGAGACAGAGTTAGTGTTTAAAGTTCGTAAAGGATTATCAATTAGATATTCACTATCGCTAAGAAAATGCGAATGGGGTAGTAGATGCGCCGAGTAGAAAACCCGTCGGAGATATTAGTGAAGGCATGGAAAGCCAAGTAGAACGAGCATAACTAGGAGGACTTTGCAGCAAGAGCATTCATGTCCGTGATTGACCATTTCACCTAACGAGCATAACTAGGAGGACTTTTCAGCAAGAGCATTCATGTCCGTGATTGACCATTTCACCTACTAGTGTGAAGATGCTAGTGGGAGAATGATGAAGGGGGTATCCGTGGACATTTTCGTTGAATTGCTAGTACCGCAATGTTCATGATCCTATTTGAGAGAAATTATTGATCGTTTGACCAAATCGCTATTTTTCGACCGATATGGGCGGAATATTTATGGATGAGTACGCCCAGCTCTTTATGGTGAAGTTATGGGACTATATAAGGTGCCTGCCAATATAGTGTTGGACTGAGACTAGATTTTCGTGTCAAGGTTTTGATAAAGTTTCCAGAAAGAAATGGGAACCATATGGAAATGAGGTATATCCTGCCACCCTAAAGTGGAAGAATGAATGGAGAAGGTTAACCTAATGTCGGGAGGCATACTTCGAAGGTGTGCCTTAGGCTTAAAGGAAGGATGGGGGTTGTAGCTTTTATGGATCAAAATTTTGTACAATAATTTTGGGTCATTTTTCTACATGTATGGCACCGTGGGTGGCCTTGTGTAGACGGCTAAGTAATTAGCTCTCTCGCTGGATGGAACCAATGGACAATATATCCCTTGGATTTGGGTGGTCCAAGAGTATTTCTTAAACGATTGGGCTCTTTGAGCCGCATACTTTTAAGGTCTACGCCAATGCGAATAGAAGTTAAGTAGTGTTGGGGTTAAGCGATTAAGTGTTAGTGTAGATATCCCCGAGGAAAGGTATAATGTGTTTTAGGAAGGAAGGCAACTTGTGCCGAGTTATGTACTCATTTTCTTCTGTTGTTGAAGGTAGGATCGATAGTTCATGAGGAACGACTAGGTGCTATGTTAGAGCACGAAGAATGTACACTAAGATCGATAGTGATGACCTTGGTCCAAGTCCAATGGGGACTCCATAATAACGAGGAGTTTGTTAAGGATGATAGAACGATAGTTTAGAGTAGAATACCCTTTATATGATTATAGGGTATGCCTGAATTTTGAGGGCAAAATTCCCTTCTAAAGGGGGGAGTATGTAACAACCCAGACGTTTGAGCGACAATTTTATATTATTTTTGCCTGATGGGCTAATTTTATAAAATAGAGGAAGTTGGAGTAAATATTATTTCCCGTGAGTTAAGGGGTAATATTTACCGTGTTTTGCCTATTTACCGTTATGAGAAGGTAAATGGCATTATATTGTGTTTTATTGCGTCGTTGTACTTTAAATGACGGTTATGACTTATATGTAAGTTGTAGTATAATTTATAAATTGAAATGAATTTGGAACACAAAAATATTGTACGTTACTCCGAATACCAAAATAGGGGGTGCATTTGGTTTTAGAATAGTCGAGATAGTCAAAATAAGTGCCAAGTTGTATTTTTGAGTTTTGGGCACTTTTGACAGGTTATGACTCAATTAAGTCGTTACGAGTCATTTTAATGGTGTATTAACATTTAAAAGAAGGAAATTTATGTTTAAGACCCGTTTAAGTCTCCCAACCCTTTTATTTCCCTTATCTTGTGTTATAAGCCAAGAGAGAGAGAGAGAGAGTTGGGAGAAATGGGAGAAAAGAGAGAAAAATGGAAGATTGGAGCTGGAAATTATTGCTATCGGAGGAGAATCCGAGACTAAAAACTTGAGTTAAGTTTCTTACTTGCTAGATATTGATTTAATGTGATAAATTGCATGTATAGTTAGTTTTTCGAGATTTAAACCATAAATATGTTTTTGATGATTTTGGTGTTTCAACCCTTAATCGTGTAGTTTAAATTGATTTGAGGAAGATAAATTAGTTAGTGATTGTGTAGGAATCATTTGGTAGAATTAGTTGTTGTTGATGTTGGAGAAAATGAAAGATTTGGGGTTTGGGGATTTTAGGGTTTATACAACCCGTAGCCCAAATTGGGCAAATTTGTAGGGGCGAATCAATTCGGATAAAGGGAAGGTTACAGGTCTATGTAAATCGAATCGATTCGGGTTGGGGCCGAATCGATTCGGCTGAGGAAGAATGTTGGTTTTACTCACCGAATCGATTTGCTTTTGGGGAGAATCGATTCGAAATCAGGGGAGAATCGATTCAGATGCCCTGTTTTTTGAGATTTTTCTAGTTTTGTTTTAGCTCTTTTCTTTTTGGTTCGAGGTTTAGGAACCTTCTTTTGGGAAATAATGAGGAGTCCTAGAGGTTTGTATTGGGTAGGAAATTGTCC
This sequence comes from Sambucus nigra, assembly GCA_949130495.1. Classification (NCBI taxonomy): domain Eukaryota; kingdom Viridiplantae; phylum Streptophyta; class Magnoliopsida; order Dipsacales; family Adoxaceae; genus Sambucus; species Sambucus nigra. The sequence goes on along the minus strand of OX422218.1, from coordinate 311,346,913 downwards.
TAGGCTAGTATGGGGATAATTCGGCTTATCCCAAGGGTTAGTTTATAGAGGTTAAGGTTCTGTATGATCTAGTAAGTTAACCTACAATTAATTGAAGGCCGAATGATAATGTTGGGACTTTTGGGAGACAATTATTGAGGGAGACTCACTTTAATGACTTAGGATATTTTTGTGGACTCTTGGAGACTAGTTTGAGGATAATGGCAATTCGGGTCTTAGGTCATTAATAAAAGATGACTTAAAGCATAAGAAATGCACATTCTGAAATTGGTATTTCATCATTGAAAATAAATGGTTTTGAGAATGTAAAAGTGAATGATTTCAAAATGGAAAAATGATTTTCATAAATTATAATTTATGTAAACACACCTCTCGAAATCACTATCATAAGGGAAGTTACGCGAGTGAGGTGAAGCCCCCTGGCCAGGGTGGATATAGTCCTAGGCCATATGAACGATTATTGTATGTTTTTACGTTGGTGAGGTAATTCTGGGTGTGGTTATGACTCTCCCGTAGGCATATGGCCTCTTCCTGACGTCTTGCGTTGTAGGATCCCAGGTTGTCTTGGTGATAGGCCCTGGAAGATGATAGCCATTTTGGGGCACGCACAGGGGGGGAAACTCGGACGGGCGGTCTTAGATACGTTATATGATATAAAGTATAACTATTCTTAATAATGTGGGACATTATTGATGATAAAGCAAATTATGATAATAAATTGGCTTTAAATACATTTCTTGGATGGAAGAAGGGAAATGGGAAGTTAAATACATTTCCTGGATGGAAGAAGGGAAATGGGAAGATATGAAATGAAAAAGGCATTTTTATGATAATAAAATTGGCTTTAAAATATATTTCCTGGATGGAAGAAGGGACATAGATTTTGTAAAGAAAGTAATGAGATGAAATTGATTTTGTAAACATTTAATAAAATGAATTGCCATTTATATATTTCCTAAAGAGAAATAGGAACTATGCATGTAGAGTGTAAACGTTTGATTTGACGTCTCCTTGAGCCTATTTAGATGTGTTCTACCATGCTTAAATGATCATTGATCATTGTAACAACCCGAGGTTTTAAGATGATGATTTATTTTTTTGGGAGAAATAAATAATATTTTATTTGGAGAATTATCAATTTGGCACTTGAAGTCAAAATTTGGGGTTGTTAGAAAGTATGTGAAATGGCGATTCTGAGGGTGTAGTTATGTCTGGAAGGGTCGAAAAAGTCAAAAATGACTGTACTTGGGGTCTATTTAGGTTCCGAAATAATTTAAGTTCGTTTGGCTCGAATTAAAGTTACCGAGTCATTTAAAGTTGTGTATCTTGAGAGAATATGCTTATTTAGCCTACGGGAGATTTATTTCTCCAAAGAGAGAAAGAGAAATAGAAAGAAAGAAAGAGAGAAGAAGAAAGAAAAAGAGAAATAAGGAGAAAAGAGAGAGAAAATGGAGTTTTTTCGGCATCTACACGATTTCGAAGACGGATCAGACCCAACGAATCCGAGGCAAGTGATTAAACTTGCTAAATAATTGTTGTGTACATTTATTTCATGATTTGTGGATCACATTTATGGGTTTTAGGTTTAGTTTATCAAAACCTAACTTTTTGGGAAAACCTTAGATTTGTGATTTATAAATTATTTCTAGGTTAGAAATTAGTTTATATGTGTTTATAGATGATATATATGTGATTGGGTTGAAGAGAAATGAAGAGAATATGATTAAAATGAATTTTGGGATTTTTGGCCAACTAAAAATAGCCATTTTCGAGCCTCCAGGTAGGCCGAATCGATTTGGCCCCCTAGCCGAATCGATTTGGGCCCCTAGCCGAATCGATTCGAAAATTTGCAGGTGCCCAGGTCTGAGTGACCGAATCGATTCGGACCCCAGCCAAATCGATTCGGCCTGAGAGAGAGTCCCAAGTATGATGACCCGAATCGATTCGCCTTGGAGGCCGAATCGATTCGCTGGGCCGAATCGATTTGGAATTGGCCTGAATCGATTCGAAAACAAGGCTTTTCGAGGGATGTTTTTCTAGGGATAATTTCGTTCCGTTTTGTTCGAGGTTATCGATTGGGGACCTCTATAGGAATTATTTGGAGTATGTTTGGAGACTTTTAGAGAGTTTCCCTTATATGGAATTATTGGAGTCATATAAACTTAAATTGAGGAATACCGATTAGAGATTTTGGTATATTCTAAGTGGGGAATCCCACCTTAATTGGAGGTTCTATTTGGAGATAACACTAAAATTTTTATGAAGAATGAGAATAAATTTAGAGATAATGGATCTTAGGATCCAATCCTAAATGGGGTAACATTAAAGGTTCATAAAATAAATTGAACCCTATTATGGATGGAAGATTATAAATGCTAATAAATGAGAATACGAATAGAGAAATATCCTTACCGATTATTGATTTGGGAGAGGTCTCACACAAATGAGAAATGCTAAATGAAGTGCATTAGGATAAAGAATATCCTTAATATAAATAGAATTTAGAGACAATTCATAAATAGAAGCGACATGTGAGCTTCAAGAGAGAAATAGTATAGTGTATACTAAGTGGGGAACATATGTGAGAATTGACGATTAGTATATTTTGAGGGAAATATACTAAACAATGACATTAATTCTATTGCGCCTAAGAGCGTAAAATAAATTTGAAAACAATGTGACAAGTATACCTTATACGATGGTATATCTTTATATGAAGTGATGATGTATGCATACCGTATATGATGTTATATAGATATATATATATAGTGAAGCATACATCCTCTTTGCTATCATTGGGAAGTGCGTGCATTGAGGGTGAGCATCCTGGCTCAAAGAGCAAGGTGTGGATATTCCCCAGGTCATAGTCGTCCATGTGATTATTATGCGATATATATATATATATATATATATATATATATATATATATATATATATATATATATATATATATATATATATATATGCATTCTTTTTGGTGGTGAGAAGTCATGGGTATGTGTCGTTCTCACTTGTCGGTTCGGAGCTATGACCGCTTCCCGGGACGTTGTGTGCGTGAGTTGATCACGAGTTGGGTGTCGTTGAACCCCACCAGGTGGGCCCAGTTTGCTATGTCTATCGGCTACTAGAAGATGATAGCATGTGAGCCTGTGTCCTCGAGTTATAGCTCGGTTGGATGGTTATGATATTGTTGTGCTTGTACTTGAGTATTGAGGGCATAATGAACCTCGACGGCCGACATTGCCAGGATTAGTGTATCGGGGGGGTTCCTTGTTTGGATTTTGCCTCGACAAGACGTCCCACGCACGAACCGCAGTGTAATTTTGGAAATTGGGGAGAAGTTAGCCTTTAATGCTCATATTTATATCTATATCACCTATCCCGACGATTGAAAGTGCCAGGAGTAGTGTAACGGGGGGTTCCTTGTTTGTATTTTGCCTCGGCGAGACGTCCCACGAATGAAACTCGGTATACTGTTGAGAATTGGGATTATTAATTAATTAAAATTTGAGTAATAATAACTTGGGTTACATGCATCATGCATTGAGGGCATAATGAATCTCGAAGATCAATACTGTCAGAAGTTGTGTAATCGGGGGGTTCCTTGTTTGGATTTCGCTTCGGCAAGATGTCCCACGCATGAAACACTGTACAATATTGAGAACCGAGAGATGTTTAGTCCTTAGCACTTGATGCTAATAACTCATATATATATGATTACATGCCAAATAAGGGCATAACGAGAATATATGAAATTCTAGTAAAAGAGAATGTTGATATATTGTGATGATGTTGTTATGAAGATGGTTATGCAACTTTATATGTTCAATAAATGAACAAATATAAATAGAATGATGACATTAAAAATATAAAGTAATGTCTTAGATGGAATTTAGATAAGCGTAGATTACGAGATAAGTTGATGATCTAACTCGAATATTTGTTTTGGGATCTAATTAGATTTTATTGCCTATTTAAATTGGAAATTCATTTGGAGACCACATGCATACATTTAGTGCGCGCTCTAGTTGAGAGGTGAGTTGGATTATTATGGAGAGGAGGATTCCATTAAATCATGTCATAATGTATTTATAATTATTATGCATTTTAATGCACTTACTATAAAATGTTTTCAACTCGGGCTCTGGCCCGTTTATATTTTCTCCTCCTCTGTATATATTGTATTACTTTAGGTGTTCCCCTGCAAGGACGCCATTGATGTTTCTCCCATCCAGTGTATTCGTGGAGCTGTGGCAGTAGCGGATTGTTGCGGCACTTTGTTTTAGTCGATTCCTATCTATTGTATATCTAGATTAGGATCCAGTTTGTATATTGCATTTAGATTCAAGGGTTGTAGAATATCCCTTTTTCATTTGTCTTTCAGATTATTTGTATTGTCTATGATCCGACAGCATATTCGGGTAATTTACTTTATACAATTTGTTGTACTCTTGTATTGATTCTTTACGTATTGTAGAGTTTGTTGTATCACTGATCATAGTTAGATGTAGTATTGTTGGTTGTTTGTTTTATGGTTGGTTTTAGTCGATGTTAAATAAAAGTTTTAAATTTTTTTGCAATTCGCTCTTAATGATTTCAAGTAGTTAGCCTTATAATATTTTGTATTGTCGGTTGATGTTGAAACTGTGCCATCAGAGATACCTGATTTATTATAATATAGGGCTGGACACCCGTTATTATTTGGAGCGGGTTGTCACAGATGGTATCAGAGCATCAGGTTCTAATGTCTTTAGGATCTCTGCGGGTGACTACGATCTTCCGTAAGTGTTCTTGATGTAGAGATTTATTATTAGGACGGTTGCATTCATACGTCCATAATTCTTCTGTGATTTGAAAATATTTGAAAGGAGTTCTGATACAATTGTTCTTGTTTCAGATTCCACCGAAGGGAGGTCGTTCAGTTAGGGCAAACAAAGGGGCTGAAAATGTGCAACCCCAAATAACTCAAAGGAACATGACTACAGATGAAGTTGCCAATATTGTGGCACACGCAGTAACTACTGCTATTTCCACGATGGAGTAACAATCTGCCGTTCAAGCAGCCCAACCCCATTTAGGACTGTCTTTATGGGAAAGAGTAAGGGAAGATTTTAGTAAGGGGCATCCTCCCGACTTTGTAGGGCGAGCTGATGCAATGGATGCAAGTCAATGGAAGAATAGTATGCAGAGGCACCTCCATATGGTTGAGTGTAGTGAGGTGCAAAAGAAATTTTTAGCCACCTTTAAGCTATCGGGTGTGGCTCTCCAATGGTGGGAGTCTGTCACCACATCTGAACAGAGAGATACTTTGCCTATAATAGAATTTGGGGAGATTTTTTATCGAAGGTATTTTCCTTCCCCGACTCAGAATATGAAGATTTTTCAAGGTAATAGGACGGTGGCAGAATATGAAGTAGATTTTTCTAGATGGGTGAAATTAGTACCTGATGAGGTAAATACGGAAGAGAAGCGTATATTGAAGTTTGTTCAAGGTTTAGATTGGATAATTAGGCAACATTTGTTAGAGAGTCCTACGTTAGTGACTTTCATTGAGTTAGTGAATGCGAAACTATTAAAGTGTCATGAATATCGTCTTTGTTCGCAAGAGGGTAAGAACTTTGGAGATTCGAGTTCATCAAGTAGGTTTGGCAAAGAGAGTGCCATTAATGCTAATGGGTATAAGTTTGACTATAGAGAGTCACAACATCGTTTTGTTCCTCAAAGTGGGCTGAGAGGAATTTCGGGTAGATGTTTCTTTTGTCATGAAATAGGCCATAAAAAGAGAGTTTGTCCTAAAAGAGGTAAAGGACCACGTTTTGATGAAATTTTGGAAGTGTAACCCCTACAATAGATTCGAGGTCATTTTAGATCGGGGGACTTTTTTTGGGAGACCATTAATGAGGAAGGGCAATCGGACTAGAGGTGGATGATTTAAGTTAATTTTCCTTTATGAATGGGATAATTACTATATGATTTTTTGGGAATATCGTATAAGAGATATTAATGAGAGGGTAGTCCTATAACCCTATTATGTATGTGATGACCCTAAAGGGAATTTTGAGCAAGTTAGGCTCTTATGTTAATTATCTTTCGATAGAATAGATAATTTTGTAATGCACTCAAAAAGAGATATAAACCTTGTGGTAAATGTAAGAATTGTTGTTGTGTGTTAAGTAGTAATGATAAAGCTACTTGTTTTTATATAGTCATGTTAGACTTATATAATTGTTGTATTCCAGATATGGATGAGCCTTATAAATGGCTATATGTTAATATGATACAAGATGTTGTTTCTGAAAAGAGTTCAGAATTTATGGATTGATGGGACGCAGGAAAATTTTAGCTCATAATTATGCTAATTTTTTTGAGCTATATGTTGTTATAAGTATGATGATTGAAAAGACCTTTTGTTGGACATAAAGCACTTTATGTAAATATTGTAAGACAAACCAAAATATTTTTATAACTGTTTTTCAAAATAAAACTTTTTCTAGGCCTTGAGCCATATCAAAATGATTTTTCCCCAAAATATTTTCAAACTCTAGTCCGAATTTAACAAAATATCAATCCCCGACGTTGCTCATAGTAGTGTATTGGGAGAGTTCCTTGTTTGGATTTTGCTTAGGCGAGACGTCCCCCACACGAAAGTGGCGAATATCAGGAATTGAGAGGAGTTATTTCTTGGGACCATTCAAAATTTTTACACTATTAATATGATAGTTGTTGATACAAAATTTAGTCTGCTGACATGGCTCAATCGAATGAAGACACGTGGAAATCTACGTAGCAACAACAAACACTTCCAAGGAACTCAGACGCTCCAAGGAATTATACTACAACGACGAACACTGCTTCCCCAAGGAACTCAGATGCTCCGAGGAACAAGAACTCTTCAAGGAACTCTTGAGTACCGAGCAACTCTTGAGTACAGAGCAGCTTAGGCGGTTCGAGCTGCACCTCGAACAAAGCATTAATAGCAGGATAACCAACAGTTTGACTGTTCATTAAATGCTTATCATTCAGATGTATACACTTAAGGGGCATTAAACGTATTACCCTTTCACATGTACAACATTGAATGTATTACCCTTTCACATTACAGCCTTAGGGCTATAAATACATTGTATTACCCTTATTGTTGGGGGAACGGAATTTCTTGATTAAATTGGTAATCGAGAATTCCCAAACAGTCATCAATAACAGAAACAGTGGACGTAGGCCATTCTTATAAGGCTGAACCAATTTAAAACTTCTTTGTCTCATTTATTTTATTTATGATTAAATAATTAGATATAATCTAATTTTTTACATCAACAGATTGGCGCCGTCTGTGGGAAATGACTGGTAATATCGTTTTTCATCAAAAATAATTCATCATAAATGGCTAATTTTCCAGAACCCAGCAATCGAAATGCTGGAAGCCCTCCAAATCCATCTTCTCCGCCAAATATTCTAGATCTGACTGGAATAATAACAAATCTGGCTCAGGGCCAGACAGTCATGCAAGAAACTATGCGACAACTCATACAAACCCTCCATGGTGGTGCACCAACCCATTCAGGACTGCGAAGTATTCAAAGAAATACCCGTTTACCTTCTTCGCGTACTAGGCGTACCAATTCATATCGTAATGAGGAGTCTGAAGATTTTCTTATCAACCTGGATGAACTTCGTCAGTGCGGGCCACAGATACTGAACAACATATCACTCTCTCTCCAGAAAGGACTAGTGCGCTAGAGAGATTAAGCAGGGTATCACCTTTTGATAGATTAGGACCTAGAAGTAGCAGAAGTCCTCCTAAAGTCGTATCGAGGAGTTTTTGACGACCATCAGATTTAAGGGAAGGATCTGCCTAGTCGCGACCAGCTGCTCATCAAGATAGATCCTAGGAGGCCACATCAATGCGGTCAGTTGCTCGAACCAACAGGCCCGAGGAAGGAAATAATGCATGGAAAGGATCTATTCAGAGGCTGGAGGATAGATTAGGGGAAATGGCTAAGGCCAAGAACCCTCTACAACGAGCTTTTGTTCAAGGAACACCTTTTTTCCAGGCCATTGTAGATTTTCCAACACCATCAAAGTTCAAAGCACCTGTTGTGACCCCCAAATATGATGGAAAGACCGACCCTGTCCTTCGTATAGAATAATACTAAGCTGCAACCGACATCTATGCTGTTCCAGATGAGATGAGATGCAGAGCATTCTCGGGAACTCTTACCGGATCTGCTCAAATGTGGTATAATAATCTTCCTCGGGGTAAGATCTCAACTTTCTTTCAACTGGCCGAGTTATTCATTGGGAATTTCTGTTTTAGGGCAAAGCCAGTTAAACGAGTAGCGCATTTGTTAAGTGTTAGACAAAAAGCTGGTGAAAGTACCAAAGATTATATAACTCGTTTTAATAACGAGAAGCTCGAAGTCATTGATTATGAGGAAAAGACAAAAATTACCGCCTTGATGAGTGGACTACTTCCCAACAAGTTGTACTACACTTTGGCCAAAGATCCACCTAGAACCATGTCAGATCTGATGGGAAAAGCGACCAAGATCATGAATGCCGAGGAGGCTATAGCTGCGAAGAAGAATATGGATGCCAAATAAACTAAGGTGGAAGGTGATAAAGCTAAGAAGAAAGAGCATAAGAACAATGTTAGTGGCAAACATTCAAGAACAAGGTCTTCATGGGAAGTATTGAGGAAATTTGATAATTATACTCCTCTGAAGAAAGACATCAACTATGTTCTAGAAGAAATCAAGAACAACGAGGAATTAAACTGGCCAGAGAAAATGAAGGCAGACCCTGACAGGAGGAATAAGGCAAAATATTGCGAGTTTCATAAAGATCATGGCCATATGACTAAAAATTACATAGCTCTTCAGAATGAGATTGAAACACTCATCAGACGAGGAAAACTGGCAAAGTATGTTGATCGGAGGAATGATAGAAGAAACAACGACCGAGAAAGATAGAGGTCTATATCTCCTCGTCGAGCAGAGGAGAACAAGAAGAGAGACCATGAAGTTGATCCAGAAGATGACCCCGGTCTTCCCAAGAGACCAAGGCAACCATAATGTGAGGTATTTTCAATACGCTTTGGGTTATTTGAATGTAATGTTATTACAGGTGGAGATGCAGTAGGAGGAGACCTTACTGCCGAGAGAAAAGCTTACCTCTATGAGGCTCAAGCTTGCTCATACATTCAACGAATAAATCTAGCTGAGGAGGATCGCCCGAGAAAGGTGAAAAAAGAGAAATTGGTCATTGGTTTCTCAAAGAATGACCTCGCAGGTGTTCTATATCCTCATGATGACCCATTGGTGATCAAAATGAGGACGAATGAGGTAATGATTTCAAGAGTACTGGTAGACAATGGTAGCTCGACAGACATTATGTTCTACTCAAGCTTCGACAGTTTAAATCTAAAGCTATCTCAACTGGAGCCTTATCATAGACCCCTCCTCGGTTTTGCTGGCGAGAAAGTATTTCCACTTGGGACGATCAAGTTGGATATATTCATTGGTACATGGCCTGCTTGTCGAACAGAAAGAATACGCTTCTTCGTAATGGATAAGAATGTTCAATCATCATACAATATCATCATGGGAAGAGTAGGATTGAAGAAGTTCGAGGTTGTACCATCTACGGTACATCAATGCTTTAAATTTCCAATAAATTTTGGAGTAGGAGTTGTGAAAGGTGATCAGAAAGTAGCTTGGAAATGCTATTATTCATCCACCGAGCAAGAGGAACTGGAGGAATCAAGGAAAAAGACTACTACCTATCAAGTGGATGAAGGTTGAAAAATTAAAACATTGGATCCTAGAGATGAGTCGCAACTCATGAAGGGTCAAGTGGTGGAAGCTACTGAAAACATCGTTCTGGACGACGAGCACCCTGAACGAACTACTCAAGTAGGTTCGTCGTTGGAAGCCTCACTAAAATAGGAATTGATAACTTTCCTAAGAAGAATAAAGTAAACTTTTGCGTGGAGTCATGAGGATATGCCTGGGATAGACCCAAATTTCTTATGTCACGAACTCAATGTGAATAAGGAGATCAAGCCTGTGAAACAGGGAAGAAGAATATTTAGTCCTGAGAAGAATCAAGATATACAGGAGGAAGTCGAGAAGCTCCAAAAATCTTGTTTTATTGAAGATGTTAAATATCCAGACTGGTTAGCAAATGTGGTGATGGTGAAAAAGAAGAACAACAAATGGAGGATGTGTGTAGACTTCACCGACCTCAACAAAGAATGCCCAAAGGATCATTTTCCGCTTCCCCAAATTGATCAACTAGTGGATGCTACCTCGGGACACAAGCTGCTGAGCTTCATGGATGCTTATTCTGGCTACAATCAGATAAAAATGAAACCTGTAGACAGGGAGAGTACTTTTTCATTAACCCTAGGGGAACTTATTATTATAATGTTATGCCTTTTGGTTTGAAAAATGCAGGTGCAACATATCAGCGGCTGATGAACAAAGTGTTTGCAGAACAAATCAGTTGCAATATGGAAGTCTATGTTGACGATATGGTGACAAAGAGCAAGAAAGTTGTTAATCATCTAGTTGACTTAAGCCAAACCTTTGATCAACTAGATAAATACCAAATGAAGTTGAACCCGACGAAGTGCATATTTGGAGTACGAGAAGGCATGTTTCTCGAGTACATTGTCAATCAACGAGGCATTGAAGCTAACCTTGAAAAGATCAAAGCTCTGTTAGGGCTGCGATCCCCAACGACGAAGAAAGAGGTGCAGAGTCTTACAGGACGAGTAGCAGCACTCAACAGATTTGTATCACGAGCAACTCATCGATGTCTTCCATTCTTCAAGACGCTCAAACAAACTTTTGAGTGGAATGATGAATGTGAGAAGGCTTTACAAGACTTAAAGAAATATTTGGGAACACCTCCACTATTATCCAGGCCAGTGATGGGAGAAAAATTATACTTGTATCTGGCAGTGTCCGAGAATGCAGTCAGTTCGGCATTGATAAGAATGGAGAATGGAGTACAAAAACTGATCTACTACACAAGTAAGGCCTTCCGAGGAGCAGAGATCAGATATCCAAGGTTGGAAAAATTGGCACTAGCATTGATCGAGGCAAGTAGAAGAATGAAGCCATACTTCCAGGCTCATACCATAGTAGTATATACTGATATGCCATTGAGGCAAGCCCTTCATAAACTAGAAAAGTCAGGAAGATTGATGTACTGGGCAATAGAACTCGGTGAATATGAAATAGTTTATGAACCCAGATCATCGCTAAAAGGGCAAGCGGTAGAAAATTTTATAGCAGAGTTCACCTATACTGATACCCCCGAGGAGCAAAAGTTGCTTGCTGAATAACCTGTGGATGTTACAGGATCATCAAATGCAAGCCTAGACCAACTTAGCTTGGTAAAAGGGCAAGTAAATGTTACAGGGTCATCAAATTCAAGCCTAGACCAGCTTAGGTTGGTAAAAGGGCAAGAAAAGAGGATCGACGAACAACAAGAAAAATCAGGAGATGGTGAAAGGAAGCAACAAATTTTCCACCGAGGAACTGTGTCAGGTCAGAAATTTGAAGACGGGTTACCTATATGGAGTCTGTATGTGGATGTAATACCCCGTATTTTTATGCTATATTAATTTGGGGATTTATTAAAGTTAATGTGAATGAATTATTTAATAAAAATCCAGAAATTAATTATGTTATAATTATTAACGTGACGAGAGTTAGTAATTATGGGAAATTTGTTGAATATTACTAATGAGAAAAGTAATATATGTTATTGATTATATTGAATGTCACAAGTGAATAAAATGATAACTTTGGAAATTTGAATCGGGACGCGCCAGTGTCGCGTCGGGAGTAAATTTTGTTAAATAAAAAGTGAATATTTTATAAGTTGTTCGTATGGTCGTTTTGAGTGCGCCAACTCGTTCGGAAGGGTCGAGATAGTCAGAAAACTGTACCCGGGGGTGTAGTTTGGGTCTCGGGGCGGTTCTAGGCCAAATTAGTGACCCGGGAGGGCATTTTAGTCATTTTACATATTTGGGTAATTAAACCCACGAAATTCAGCAACCTATATCAGCCTTTTAGGTTAGTCATTTAGGGTTAGAATATTCAGAAACCCTAGTACGTCCATTGGAGAAGAGAGGGAAATCTCTCAAGGCAATTCAAGGCCAAAAAGTCACCGGTTTGCACCGCCGCCACCACCAACGCGTAGATCGTGAGAAGAGGAACGCAACCATACCAAAATCAGCCGTAAATCAGAGTACCAGAAATCCCAGGCATGTGTTTAACTTGCTATTTTCGTTGGTGCAATCTTCATATTAGTATAGGAATGATTAGGGATGAATTATGTAGAAGAAAACCCAATTTGTGATAGGAAAATCCATGTAGTTTTGATTTATATGAAAATTCCGGAACCCTTGCCATGTAGAGGAAAATAACACACGAAATTTTGGTATAAATAAGAAGGAAATTCTGGGATTAAACAGATTAGAATCATGAGTTATAGATTTTTAGGGTTCTTGAGTTTTAAATGAATTATGGCATAATAAATCCATGTTTAGTGATGAAAATTGATATGTTTTACGTTGAATATACCTGTTATGATGATATAAGGTTAGTAGTATTAATTCTGGACGATTGGAACTTGAAAATATGGATTTGGTGAAAATTTGGAGATGAAACCCGTAACTCCAATTCTGCAGATTTTCGCAGACCTGCTTTATCGATCGATCGAGCCTAGAGCTTTGATCGATCGAAGGTTCGATCGATCGAGCCCCAAACCTCGATCGATCGACCCCTCCTGGCAGACTCCTATATCACTTTGTAAATGATTTCAAAATTGAATTGTCGTAATATAATTCTTGGGCATTCTTAGTATAATGATTTGGGAGACATAGAGGACCAGTAGGGCGTATAAGTAAATGTTGGGATCATTAATATTCGACGAGAATGGTATTTATGGGATATTCACTTTAGGGTTAGGAAATTGATATACTAAAGGGTGAGGCGCGTAAGAGACTCACGTTGAAACATAAATAGGACACCTACTGAATTTTCTACTTGGAAGGATAGAGTCCACGAGTGTCACGTAATAAGTGAGAAAACCCTTCGAGTTAAGGTTGGAGATGAAACCTTATACGTAATACTAATAATGTGAAATTTAGGATAAATGTTGTAATTATGGGTGAAGAGAGGAACCTATATTAATATGATGAAAGTGGTATACTTATATGATTGTGTATACATATATTATATACATGTAAAAATCATGCCCACGCTACTTGCTATCCCTGAGGTTACCGCGCTGGGGCAGTCTTATCTCGATGGGACCTTTATGGGGGATATTGACTTGTACCCTAGAAGATAGATGTCCTTGGTACAGGCTATTGACGTGATAGTTCAGACGGTCCTAAGAGACGCAAGCATGTGCCATCCTTTTAGAGACTTGGAATCTATTCTTCGCCACAATTCTGTTTGTGTATGTGTTAATACAATTCGAGAGTGATTCTGATTGTATTCCCCTTAATATGAGTGATATGGGGTTTTGGATAGTAGAGTATGCCCGCACCATAGTTTAGTTGGGGTGCTGTTATAATATATATATATTATACGAGTAGTTAATATATATATATATATATGAAATTCTGAAATTTGGAACTGCCTACCGTGATTTGATAAGTAGGATATGGTTTATGACTCAAATAATAAATACTTAGTTTGAGAAAGTATAATATGTCACTGGAAAACTTCATTGATTTTATAAAGTTAAAATGGAGAACTTTGGTTAACTAATTGAAATACCCTTTTTGAAATGGAATCGTTAAATGTTGAATCTTACGAGTAATCTAAGATAAGTTAAATCATTGGGAAGATTAGTCCGATAAATGATAAGATAAAAGGTTGGGAAGGTTAGTACGATAGGCGTGCACATTAGAAGAGAGGTGAGAATTTCTCAAGAGAGTGTCGCTCTAATATGTTGTTGCATTGGCCTGTATCAATTTAAATACTTGCTAAACGTATTTTAAATCAAACACACTTTCGGGCTCTGACCCGTTTTCTCTCTCTATCTCCCTCTTGTATATATATGTATGTATTACAGGTGCCCAGCCACAGGGGCGTTTTGCTTAGGATCTCTTGGAAGGAACGCGCTGCAGCTTAGGTGGGAGTTGCAGGTCTCTTGATTAGACGAATTCGTTCATTCAGATCCACTCTTAGTATTTTCATTTAGTTGAGCATGTGTAGCTCTTTCCATCATTCCGTTGCTATTGGACATTTGTATTTCAGTTATTTCCAGTATTGTTACTATGGTTTCATTCTGTTGATGGTGTTACTTTATTTTCACACGTTGACATTTGGTTGACGAATGTTTTAAATTAATTGGACTATGGTGCAGATATTTAATGTGGTGTGATTCTTACTTATTGAATGTTGTTAATAAAATAAATATTTTTCTTTAAATAAAATTTGGAAAGTATGTACGAAGATGGTTTTGACACTTAGCTTAATTACTTAGGGTGTTAAATTGAAAAAAAATATTTTTATTGACAGTGATGCTGAGAATGAACCAACTGTTTACCTTTATTTAATTTAATAAAGGAGTGATCGCCCGGTATTTAATTAGGCGGGGTGTCACAGGTGGTATCAGAGCATCAGGTTCTAGTGTCCATAGGATCTGTACGACTTATTTCGCTTTCGCTTCCAACTCTTCATTTCTTTGCCTTATTTAAAGAAGTCTTTTGGATTCCAACTTTTCATTTCTTTGCATTATAAAAGGAAGTCATGGGCAACCCTTTTAACATACTTTTGACACAAATTTTGATAGCAAATATATTTTATATTCCTCTTTTTTTAATTATACTTTGGCCCTTGAGATTTGTGAGTTCCAACCTTAGATTAGAGATGTTCTTGGGGCTATTTTGTTGGAGGTTCTTGGAGGAGATTTTGTAGATATTTTGTGTTGATCCTGAGGATGTGATCGTTGGTTTCTCATCATGGTTTGAGGTATGGAGTTTTACACAATATTCTCCTTAAATATCGCGAGTGTCATTCTCTTTGAATTCTTGTTTAATTGAACTCATATTTGAATTGATAAACTCATTGAAATCTGGAAAATAATTGTTGAAATTATGTTGATTCATGTGGTATCATTATATTGTTGATGAGCACGTTGTCATGAGATTTTAATATGGCACGGATGTTGGGCACCCGCCAAAATTCCTGTTTCCCGGGATATGGCTTGATAAAGCATATATGGATGTGGTGAGGCCTGGTGACTCGGTTAAAGTGTTGTTGAGAAATTATAATGATGAAATGCTATTGAGATTCGCATTTTGATTTGAATATTCGTACTCGTGTTATTACGTTTTATTCGTTGCTAATCCGTATTTGTTGAGCATAATTCCTGTCGTATTGTGTACTTCCCCACGTTATTGCTATAGAGCCTATTTTTAGGATTGTTGTACTCTTACTTTTACGTTTAAGTCTTTAGCTATTTGAGATTTGATAATAACTATAGACTAATAAACTTGTTCACGTTTCAGATGCCTCCGAGACGTGCTCCGAAAGATAGGCGTGCCCAGGCCGAGCAACCAGCAGCTCCGGCACTAGGCACAGTGAATGCAAATGAAGTAGCCGCCATTGTTGCTCAGGCGGTGAATGCCGCGATAGTGGTGATTCAGCAGGCTCCACCCCAGGTTCAGGCAGTGGCGCCAGTACCAGCACAACTTCCATCTGCATGGGACAGGGTTCGGGATGCTTTTCAGAAATCGCATCCCCCTGAGTTCTCTGGTAGCTCCGATATTGTCACAGTTAGCCAATGGAAGAAGGACATCCAGCGGCACCTCCGTATGTATGAGTGCACTGATGTGCAAAAGAAGTTATTGGCAAGCTGGTGGGAGCCTCATTGCAGTGGTGGGAGTCCACTACCACTTTGGAAGAGAGGGACACGATCCCTATTCAGTTGTTTTGGGAGCGGTTTGACCGCAAGTATTTTCCACCCGCCGTTCAGACTGAGATGAGGCGGAGATTACTGAATCTGAAGCAGGAGAGTCTTACCGTAGTAGAGTATGAGGAGGAGTTCACGAGACTTCTCACCATTGTGCCAGAGGAGGCACCTACTGAGAGCAAGAAGATTATGCTATTTGTCGACGAATTAGCTTGGAGGATCCGTCAGCACCTTATTGGGAATTTATTCCTGAGTACTTTCAGTGATGTACTCAATGCCGCGTTGCTACATTGCCAGGATCACCGCTTCCATCTTCAGGGAAGCAAGAGAGCAGGAGAGTCCAGCCAGCAGGGCAGGACCGGGGGTAATACTACCAGTGGGGCACCATCTCATGGACAGACTCGTCAGCACGAGCAGAGTTCCCATCAGGGGGACCTTGCTAAGCGATTCCGTTCAGGTGATTCTAGGCAGGGATATGGGGGCTATAGGCAGGGCCAGCAGGGCCAACACCGACAGCAGGGTCAACAACAGGGCCATCAGGGCCAACAGCGTGCACATCAGGGCCAATAGGGCCAGTGGCGTGGAGGTAACGGCCAACAGGGCCGTGGAAAGCAGGGTCAAAGGGGAGGAAACTTCAAGGGCCGATGTTTTGGGTGCGGTAAACATGGCCATAGGCGCCAGGATTGTCCAGAGGGCGATAAGGCCCCACAGCAGCAGGGAGCCCGTAATGAGCCACAGAGGCCACTATTTCCACCTGTCCTCCCAGCTCCAGCCCAGGTGCCAGCCCTACCATCCATTCCAGTAGCTCCAGTGCAGCAGGGGCAATTACAGTATGGACGTGTCTATAACGTCCACTAGGCAGCAGCTCCACAGGCACCACCCGCGATTGAGGGTATGTTTCCTATCCATGGTACTATGGGTCGGATTTTGTTTGATACGGGGGCAACACATTGTTTTATAGCTACGCATTTTGCGAAGGCCTTAGGGTTGTTAGCCACAGCAGAGAGCACAGTGATGTGTGTAGACTCACCACTGGGGAGTGGGTCACTTATTTTCTTTATATGCCGGGGAGTGGGGGTAGATATCGGTAGTTTGTTATTACCTGCGGACATGTTAGTCTTAGACATGCACGAGCATGATGTGATTATTGGTATGGATTGGCTCGTAGCTTATAGAGCCATGATTGATTGCTTCGGTGGGAGCATTGTTTTTTCCATTCCGGGGAAAGAGATGTTTGTAGTGGCGATGCCTCTCCCAGAGGGAGGCTCAACCGCTCATTTGTATTACATAGAGGAGGATACCTCTAAGAAGGTTGTGATTCCCTTAGATTCGATCCTAGTTGTCAGGGAGTATTCCGATGTGTTCCAGGAGATACTAGGCCTACCCCCCAATCGAGAGATAGACTTTGTTATAGATTTATTGCCAAATACGAGACCTATAGCACGCGCACCGTACCATATGGCTCCGGCAGAGATGCGAGAGCTATGAGATCAGATAGAGCAGCTGTTAGGTTAGGGCTTCATTCGCATGAGTACCTCACCTTAGGGCGCTCCAGTTTTGTTTGTAAAGAAGAGAGATGGTTCACTGAGATTGTGTGTTGACTACCGGCAGCTGAACCAGGTCACGATACGGAATAAATATCCGTTACCTCGAATCGATGATCTGTTCGACCAGTTGAGGGGAGAAATTTTCTTTTCGAAGATAGATCTGAGGTCGGGGTACCATCAGCTACGTATTAGGGAGCAGGATGTTTCGAAGACTTCTTTCTTGACGAGATATGGGTCCTATGATTTCAGGGTGATGCCGTTCGGACTCACAAATGCTCCAGCCATTTTCATGGACTTAATGAACCGAGTATTCAGAGAGTTCTTGGATCAGTTTGTCATCGTCTTCATAGATGACATCTTGATATATTCACACTCCGAGGAGGAGCATGCCGAGCACTTGAGGTAGGTTCTTCAGACTCTGTGAGAGCATCAGTTGTATGCTAAGTATGAGAAGTGTGGATTCTGGTTGCGAGAGGTACAGTTCTTGGGACATATTGTTTCTGAGCAGGGGATAGCAGTCGAACCGTGTAAAGTATCAGCGGTGAGGGAGTGGGGACAGCCTACGACACCGACGGAAGTGCGTAGTTTCTTGGGGTTAGCTGGTTACTACAGGAGATTCATTCGGCGATTCTCCAAAATAGCGGGTCCATTGACCAACCTGACTCACAAGGGAGTACCATATGTTTGGGATGACGCTTGTCAGTTGGCTTTCGACGAGCCCAAAGACAAGCTTACTTCAGCGCCAGTCCTTATGTTACCGAAGCCGGGTATGGAGTACCTGGTTTACACCGATGCGTCCTTACGGGGACTTGGGGGAGTACTTCAGCAGGAAGAGAAGGCTATAACTTTTGCCTCCCGCAAGATTAAGCCGCATGAGAAGAATTACCCCACCCACGACCTGGAGTTAGCAGCGGTCATCTTTGCATTGAGGATATGGAGGCACTATTTGTTGGGAGAGAAATTCCGTTTGTTCACAGACCACAAGTCATTGCAGTACCTGTTCACTCAGCGAGAGCTGAATATGCGTCAGCGCAGATGGCTAGAGTTTGTGAAGGACTACCAGTTCGACATACAGTATCATCCGATAAAGGCCAACGTAGTTGCTGATGCGTTGAGTCGTAGACCGGTAGACGAAGTAGCAGACGTCTAGAAAGAAAAGTGGAAGGAGTTGGGTCACCAGGACGCAGTAGCACATTCTTTCATATCTGTGATGTCAGTCACACCCGAGATTGTTACGAGGGTGATACAGGCACAGACCCGTTTTCCCAGGAGCAGATTGTGCGACTTCTAGCCGAGGGTGCTGAGTCATATTCTGTTAGTTCTGATGGAGGTTTGCGGTTTAATGGGAGACTGGTGGTTCCAGAAGGAGAAGAATTACGTCATGCAGTGCTGACTCATTCTCACGGGTCCCGATTTGCAGTACATCCTGGAGGAGATAAGATGTACCAGGATATGAGGAGGCAATACTGGTGGAGTGGGATGAAGAAGGACATTGCTGAGTTAGTGTCCAAGTGTTCTACCTGTTAGCTGGTAAAGGTGGACCTCCAGAAACCGTCAGGATTGCTTCAGCCATTGGAAGTACCAGCGTGGAAGTGGGAGAGTATTTCCATGGATTTTATTACAGGGCTGCCTACATCACAGCGGGGCCACGATTCTATCTGGGTGATTGTAGACCGTTTGACCAAGGTGGATCATTTTCTGCCGGTGCGGACAGATTACACCACGGGTCAGTATGCTCAGTTGTTCATCGCTGAGATTGTCAGATTACACGGGGTGCCCCTAAATATTGTGTCAGATAGGGACAAGATTTTCGTGTCACATTTTTGGGAAAGCTTTCAGGAGGCTATGGGTACTGAGTTGAGGCTGAGTTCAGCTTACCACCCATAGACAGACAAACAGAAAGAGCGTACTAATCAGATGTTAGAGGATATGCTACGCATGTGTGTTCTCGATTTTGGAGGAGGTTGGGAGCCACATCTTCCACTGGTAGAGTTTGCATATAATAACTCGTATCAGTTCACGATTGGCATGGCTCCATTTGAGGCTTTATATGGCAGGCCTTGTCGTTCCCCATCTTGTTGGCTCAAAGTGGGGGATAACAAGTTTCTAGGACCAGAGGTGATTCAGGAGACCTCTGCGAGGATTGAGATGGTCAGGAGTCGTATTCGGGTAGCCCAGGACAGGCAGAAGAGCTACGCCGATGCAAAACGGTTCTTCCGGGAGTTTAGTGTGGGGGACCAAGTATTATTGCGTGTATCTCCTATGAAGGGAGTGATGAGGTTTGAAAAGAAGGGGAAGTTGGCTCCGAGGTACGTGGGACCATTTCCCATCATCGAGAGGATTGGGCCGGATGCATACAGGTTGAGACTGCCAGAGTATTTACATCGCATCCACGATGTATTCCACATCTCGTCTTTGAGACGATACCTTCGGGATGATATGGCCCATACTCACATTGCGATAGATGAGATCGACTTACAGCCTGATAGCTCTTACGAGGAGAGACCGGTGGCTATCCTAGACTATAGTGAGAGGAGATTGAGGTCGAAGATAGTTCCACTTGTGCGGGTCCAGTGGGAGCATCATAATGTGGAGGAATCCACTTGGGAGCGCGAGGCAGATATACGCGAGAGATATCCAAAGTTGTTTTTATCAGGTATGCCTTATTTTCCGAATTTCGGGACGAAATTCCGTTATTAAGGGGGAAGTATGTAATACCCCGTATTTTTATGCTATATTAATTTGGGGATTTATTAAAGTTAATGTGAATGAATTATTTAATTAAAATCCGGAAATTAATTATGTTATAATTATTAACGTGACGAGAGTTAGTAATTGTGGGAAATTTGTTGAATATTACTAATGAGCAAAGTAATATATGTTATTGATTATATTGAATGTCACGAGTGAATAAAATGACAACTTTGGAAATTTGAATCGGGACGCGCCCGTGTCGCGTCGGGACTAAATTTTGTTAAATAAAAAGTGAATATTTTGTAAGTTGTTCGTATGGTCGTTTTGAGTGCGCCAACGCATCCGGAAGGGTCTAGATAGTCAGAAAAGTGTACCCGGGGGTGTAGTTTGGGTCTCGGGGCGGTTCTAAGCCAAATTAGTGACCTGGGAGGGCATTTTACTCATTTTACATATTTGGGTAATTAAACCCACGAAATTAAGCAACCTATATCAGCCTTTTAGGTTAGTCATTTAGGGTTAGAATATTCAGAAACCCTAGTATGGCCATTGGAGAAGAGATGGAAAGCTCTCAAGGCAATTTAAGGCCAAAAAGTCACCGGTTTTCATCGCCGCCACCACTAACGCGTAGATCGCGAGGAGAGGAACGCAACCATACCAAAATCAGCCGTAAATCAGAATACCAGAAATCCGAGGCAAGTGTTTAACTTGCTATTTTCATTGGTGCAATCTTCATATTAGTATAGGAATGATTAGGGATGAATTATGTAGAAGAAAACCCAATTTGTGATAGGAAAATCCATGTAGTTTTGATTTATACGAAAATTATGGAACCCTTGACATCTAGAGGAAAATAACCCACGAAATTTTGGTATAAATAAGAAGGAAATTCTGGGATTAAACAGATTACAATCATGAGTTAGAGATTTTTAGGGTTCTTGAGTTTTAAATGAATTATGGCATAATAAATCCATGTTTAGTGATGAAAATTGATATGTTTTATGTTGAATATACCTGTTATGATGATATAAGGTTAGTAGTATTAATTCTGGACGATTGGAACTTGAAAAATGGATTTGGTGAAAATTTGGAGATGAAACCCGTAACTGCAATTCTGCAGATTTTCGAAGACCTGCTTGATCGATCGATCTAGCCTAGAGCTTTGATCGATCGAAGGTTCGATCGATCGAGCCCCAAACCTCGATCGATCGACCCCTCCTGGCAGACTCCTATTTCCCTTTGTAAATGATTCCAAAATCGAATTGTCATAATATAATTCTTGGGCATTCTTAGTATAATGATTTGGGAGACATAGAGGACCAGTAGGGCGTATAAGTAAATGTTGGGATCATTAATATTCGACGAGAATGGTATTTATGGGATATTTACTTTAGGGTTAGTAAATTGATATACTAAAGGGTGAGGTGCGTAAGAGACTCACGTTGAAACGTAAATAGGACACCTACTGAATTTTCTACTTGGAAGGATAGAGTCCACGAGTGTCACGTAATAAGTGAGAAAACCTTCGAGTTAAGGTTAGAGATGAAACCTTATACGTAATACTAATAATGTGAAATTTAGGATAAATGTTGTAATTATGGATGACGAGAGGAACCTCTATTAATATGATGAAAGTGGTATATTTATATGATTTTGTATACATATATTATATACATGTGAAAATCATGCCCACGCTACTTGCTATCCCTGAGGTTACCGCGCTGGGACAGTCTTATCTCGAGGGGACTTATGGGGGATATTGACTTGTACCCAGAAGATAGATGTCCTTGGTACAGGCTATAAACGTGATAGTTCAGACGGTCCTAAGAGACGGAGGCATGTGACATCCTCTTAGAGACTTGGAATCTATTCTTCGCCTCAATTCTGTTTGTGTATGTGTTAATACAATTCGAGAGTGATTCCGATTGTATTCCCCTTAATATGAGTGATATGGGGTTTTGGATAGTAGAGTATGCCTGCACCATAGTTTAGTTGGGGTGCTGTTATAATATATATATTATACGAGTAGTTAATATATATATATATATATATATATGAAATTCTGAAATTTTGAACTGCCTACTGTGATTTGATAAGTAGGATATGGTTGATGACTCAAATAATAAATACTTAGTTTGAGAAAGTATAATATGTCACTGGAAAACTTCATTCATTTTATAAAGTTAAAATGGAGAACTTTGGTTAACTAATTGAAATACCCTTTTTGAAATGGAATCGTTAAATGTTGAATCTTATGAGTAATCTAAGATAAGTTAAATCATTGGGAAGATTAGTGCGATAAATGATAAGATAAAAGGTTGGGAAGGTTAGTACGATAGGCATGCACATTAGAAGAGAGGTGAGAATTTCTCAAGAGAGTGTCGCTCTAATATGTTGTTGCATTGGCCTGTATCAATTTAAATACTTGCTAAACGTATTTTAAATCAAACACACTTTCGGGCTCTGACCCGTTTTCTCTCTCTCTCCCTCTTGTATATATATGTATGTATTACAGGTGCCCAGCCACAGGGGCGTCTTGCTTAGGATCTCTTGGAAGGCAAGCGCTGCAACTTAGGTGGGAGTTGCAGGTCTCTTGATTAGACGAATTCGTTCATTCAGATCCACTCTTAGTATTTTCATTTAGTTGAGCATGTGTAGCTCTTTCCATCATTCCGTTGCTATTGGACATTTGTATTTCAGTTATTTCCAGTATTGTTACTATGGTTTTATTCTATTGATGGTGTTACTTTATTTTCGCATGTTGGCATTCGGTTGACGAATGTTTTAAATTAATTGGACTATGTTGCAGATATTTAATGTGGTGTGATTCTTACTTATTGAATGTTGTTAATAAAATAAATGTTTTTCTTTAAATAAAATTTGGAAAGTATGTACGAAAATGGTTTTGACACTTAGCTTAATTACTTAGGGTGTTAAATTGAAAAAAATTATTTTTATCGACAGTGATGCTGAGAATGAACCAACTGTTTACCTTGATTTAATTTAATAAAGGAGTGATCGCCCGGTATTTAATTAGGTGGGGTGTCACAGTGGATGGTTCATCTTGCACTACTGGATGTGGCGCAGGGATAGTTTTGAGCAGTCATGACGAGGTCGACATGGAATACGACCTACGTTTCCAATTCAAAGCTTCGAATAATGAGGTTGAATATGAAGCCATGATTGCAGGTCTTAGTTTGGCAAAAACCATGGGGGCAGAACAAGTTATTATATTCAGTGATTCGCAACTGGTCATAAATCAAATGATGGGAGTATATGCAGCCAAAGGAGAATTAATTATCAGATATCATGCAAAGGCAAAGTAACTGGTGTCGGAATTTGCTGCTATTCAGCTGGTCAGAATACCAAGAATGGAGAATACGAGAGCAGACTCCCTAACTCGATTATCATCGGCTACTCGTATCGAGCTACAAAGAACAATCCCAATTGAAGTTTTAGCTGGTCGGAGTATAGATGAATAGTTGACGATGAACTTTATTACCCTCGATTTAGGATCATCATGGATGGATCCCATCAGGGCATATATTGAGAAAGGGGAATTACCAACTGACAAACTTACAGCCAAGAAACTGAAGTTTAAGGCTGCTCGTTATGTACTGACCAATGGTATTCTATACAGACGAGGAATTATAGCAGGTTTGCAGAGATGTGTGCATCCCACCGAGGTGAAAGATTTAATTGAAGAGGTCCATGAAGGGTCCTGTGGAGCCCATGTAGCAGGTCGGACTCTTTTGCAAAGGGTGATGACTCAAGGATACTACTGGCCGATGATGAGGGATAATTGTAGAGCCTATGCTAAGAAATGTGACAAGTGTCAACGCTTCTCCTCCATCCGAAGAACTCTCCAAGCATTATTGACTCCCATTACTTCCCCTTGGCCATTTTTCTTATGGGGAATAGATTTGGTTGGGCCATTACCAACGACTAGGGGAAGATTTAAGTATCTCGTGGTCGCTGTGGACTATTTTACTAAATGGGTTGAAGCTGAGCCTCTCATTGATATGATGTACGACAAGGTGTACCAATTTATTTGGAAGAACATCATTTGTCGATATGGTCTTCCTCATGCCTTCATCTCAGACCATGGAACATAATTTGACAACGAGGAGTTTTCTGCCTATTGTCATCAGTCAAATATTATGAAGATCCACTCAGCACCAGGCCATCCTCAAAGCAACAGACAGACTGAAGTGATGAACAGAACATTACTAAATGGCTTGAAGAAAAGACTAAGTGACGCAAAAGCAAACTGGATTAACGAGTTACAGTCAGTACTGTGGGCTTATCGTACTACTCCCCGAGAAGCAACTGGAGAATCACCATATATGCTGGCGTTTGGAAGTGAAGCTGTTATACCTGCCGAGTTGGGCCTCCCAACACACAGGGTACTGAATTTCAATTCCCCTGTTAGCGACTTAATGAGAAGATTAGATTTAGACATGCTCGAGGAAGTTAGAGAAGAACCATCCATTAGGAATGTTGCATACCAACAACGAACAACTTTGTTCTACAATAAGAGGGCGAAGAAGTGTGACCTGAAAGAAGGAGACTATGTGCTAAAGAAAGTGATTCAAAAGCACAACAAACTGGAGGTAAACTGGCATGGACCATACCGAGTTACAGAAGTTGTTCGACCAGGAACTTACCGAATAACAACTTTAGAGGGGGAAGAGTTTAAGAATGCATGGAACGCAGAGCACCTGCGCAAGTATGATCAATGATGTATATTCTCATGTAACGCAGTTCCGTCAGTATGAATAAAATGAAGATATTCTACCAAATTCTCTCCTTTTATTGAAAGTTTTTTGGGGAATACTAGTGCTACACACTACTCGGCAAAACTCAGACTACTCAAATTTATTCTCGAAAACGCCAACTAAGGTTGGTCGGGAAACAAATGTATTCCTAAAAATGCCAACTTATGTTGGTTAGGAAGTAAATGTATTCCTACGGGAAGTAAAACTATTCCTAAAAATGCCAACTTATGTTGGTTAGGAAATGTATTCCTAAAAATACCAACTTATGTTGGTGAAGAAGTATTTGTATTCCTACGGGAATTAAAACTATTCCTAAAAATGCCAACTTATGTTGGTTAGGAAATGTATTCCTAAAAATACCAACTTATGTTGGTTAGGAAGTAAATGTATTCCTACGGGAAGTAAAACTATTCCTAAAAATGCCAACTTATGTTGGTTAGGAAATGTATTCCTAAAAATGCCAACTTATGTTGGTTAGGAAATAAATGTATTGCTACGGAAAGTAAAACTATTCCTAAAAATGCCAACTTATGTTGGTTAGGAAATGTATTCCTTAAAATGCCAACTTATGTTGGTTAGGAAGCAAATGTATTCCTACGGGAAGTAAAACTATTCCTAAAAATGCTAACTTATGTTGGTTAGGAAATGTATTCCTAAAAATGCCAACTTATGTTGGTTAGGAAGTAAATATATTCTCGAAAACGCCAACTAAGGTTGGTCGGGAGGTAAAATTATTCCAGAAAGTGCCAAAGTTGCTTGCTAAGAAAAAATCCACTAACTGTGGCTGTTCGGGGATAAAAACCCACTAACTGTAGTTGGTCGAAAAGGAAAATTTACCGACCTTGGTTGGTCGGAAACATTTAATGAATACGAGAAAGTGATCGAGCAGAATTTTTAATACTCGTAACTTTTTAAAATTATTACTAAGTTGGTCGAGAAACAAAACATCATTTTTGCCAAATGACTACCACAAATTCAAACTACTCGACAATAAGTTGATAGACAAATAACACAATATTGTTATCTTTTTAACAGATAAACATGTACAGATGTAAAGTGTTATAAGACAATAGCAGTCAAGATTTGCAAATAAAATTATTTCATTAAATGTAGAACAAAATACATTAGGAATGAAATACAAATTTATTACATCAATATTCATATTCTATTGGTTTCTTCCCCTCTGCTTTTGAAACAGGTTCCTCGCCAGCAGGTGGATCATTTAAAGCAAGAGGAGAATTTATAAAGTTAAGATCTTTTAGAATCCTGATATTCATCACGGATGGTCGATCTAGTAAATGCTCGGGATGAGATATCTCAACATTGGAATGGAGATTGTAATCGCCGAGGTATTTGGAAATCAAACACCGAGGGATGGCCCGAGAAGGGATCCAACTCATATCAAGTTTGAATGGTGGCATGGGTAGGTCGAGCAGCCCAGGATTATGGTAATCCCACAGGTAATGACCCTATTTGAGTTGCAGTACACCTAAGGCATTCAGCCATCCCTGTTTTTAGCCCTCATTATTTGCATTCTGGATACGATCGTCCAAGTGGTAGAGAGCCTCGTTGTAGCCAGCCATCCAGAACTCCCTGGGCTGCTTGTGAAATTGATATGTCAATCTTTCCAACTGATCGTGGAGATTTTTGATAAAAAGTTCTTTATTCTCCAAGACAGACTTCTGCGCAAAAAGCTGCTCTTCCAGGTCCCTGATTTTCTTAAACATCTCAGCCAATGCCTGGTTCTTCACCATCAGCTGGAAGGCCTGGTTCTCTAAAGAAGATTGAGTCCTCTGTTCCTCGACAGGAATCCGAGCAGCTCTTGCTCGTCCCTGAGGAGCTTTTGCTCGTCCACGAGAAGATATAGAAGGGCCAGCTCTTTTCAAGGTTTTCAACTCATCCCTCAAGTTGGCGTTCTCGACCTCCAAGAACGGGAATCCCTCATCAGTCACTGGGATCAAAGCTTTTGAGGTGGAGGCAACAGATTTTAATTAAGATACTTCTCTTTGCAAGTTGTTATTTTCTTGCTCCAACAACTCGGCTATTTGCCTGTGCTCCTCGACCTCGGCTTTCAAAGTTCTTTCCCTCACATCGTAAGCAGCAAATCGTTTATCATATCCCTTGTCGGCAATGATTTACTGGTATTTCTTCTCGTACCCCTCGTGCAAAAGGGTAGTGGATTCCTTATATTGTTGTTGAAGTTCTTCAAGAGTGCCTTGGAGATCCTCAATCATATCATAATAAGCTACATTATTGTCCACTGCACGATCAAGCAGACACTTCAAATATTGGTAGGCTTCAATTGCCTGCTCTGAAGCATCTTGGCCGAGGATGTCGACGATTTGTGCTGTACTCAGATCTGTGTGACCAGCCTTAAAATATTCATTGCATTGTTGTAACAACTTTGTATCATGAGCAGATAATAATTCCATCCTGGCCAGAAACTAGTAGAGGAAAAAAAAGGAATAATCAATAAGAATACCAACAGAGCATCAAGAGGAGAAACAACAGTATGCATAAACAAAAGTTAAAATTTTATTATATCATAAAGTTCAGAGTTACATGTTCAGGGTTACATTTGACAAAAAAAAATAAAATAGAGAGAAACCTGAACAACTCTACACCTTTTCCTTGTCTCCCAAAACTTTCTTGGGTGGCTGGGACGAGGAGGTAGGTTGCTCGGAGGGAACAGAAAGTTGCTCGGGAAGCACTGTTAGTTGCTCGGATGAAGTAGCGAGTTGCTGAAGTTCCTCGTTAGTAGGCTGGATGGCTGGGGGATGAGAAACTTGATCTCCCATCACCATGGAAGACTCCTCAGAGGCAGCTTCATCCTCTTCTTCGTCTTGAGGAGTTGTAGGGGGACCAGGGATGTGCCGCTGAAATAGTTCAGAAGTTTCATCAACTTTCATCTCTTGTAGAGCAGGGACCCACCCATCTCTAAAGTATTTGAGGCTGCCATATTCTACCTGCGACATCATGGCAGCCAAGCCTTTGTTCCACCCTTTATCCCAGCCAGCGCTGAAAGATTTCTTCACAGTCGACTTCCTCTTTAATTTCTCCGAGGAAAGCTTCTCGGACAGAAGATTTTCAGCAGCTTTCAATTTATTCTCAACTTCTTCCTTCTGTCGACTTACTTCCCGAAGTTGACCCAACTCCTCTTCAGCAGCCTTGAGCTTATTTTCAAGCTCCCCAGCATTTTTGAGCTTCTCTTCGAGCTCTTTATTCTTCTCCTCCAGACTATTTAATTTTTTCTCCAACCCCTTGGAGACTTCAACAACTTGAGCTTTCTCCTGCTTGGTTTAGGTAAGTTTCTTCTCCCAAGTAGCCTTGTCAGCATCATGCTTCTGACGAGAATCTTCCAAAGACCGTGTCAGACCCATCACAGCTTCCTCCACACCAAATGAGGAGCTTGAAGCTTTAATAGATTCATCTTTCTTCAAAATTGTATTAAAGCAGCTCACCAACTGTGAAAAGAAAATGAAAGTAAGTCAGAGACAGATATAACAATTGAAAGATGAAAAGTTCAAAACAATAAGACTTACAAAAGCAATATGGCGAGCAGCCAATGAGTTAACCATGTCCCGAGAAAGGTTTTCTTCAATACCTTGGATCTCGAGAATGATCCAAGTCTTCACCGAGCTCATGGCAGAGCTCGGGGGAACAAACGTAGGAACACCAGTTCCAGTAGTTGGGGCTGAGAGATGGTTTCAGCCAAATTGATCGAGGAGCTTTTCTTCAGCTTCCTCGGGGGAACAGGAATAGTTTCGACCAAAGAGGAACTCTTGGTCGGTGATATGACAATCACTTCTTTTGGAGCATCAGTCTTTCTCAGGGCCACTAGAGGCTTCTCGGCAACCTTCACAGGAGCAGCCGGAGGGGCTGCATCAATTTTCTTTGTCCCTTCTGGGATATCATGTTTACTTCTTTTTGCCTCTCCAGCACCAGAGGCAGTTTTCTCAAAAAGGGTGGGAGGTCTTCTTTTCTTCATCCTTTCACTCAAAGGAATATGTGATTCAGGCGAAGAATTGGTAGAGGCTGGTACTGGTTCTGCGTTGGTTATCACCGGACGAGCAGTAAAAGAGGATGTGTAACTCTTGTACTGAAGCAGATATGAAGCTGACCTAATATGCTCGTCGGCAACAGTCTGATGCAAACTCTAGATAAGTTTCAAGTGCCTTATATTAACGTCTGCCTCTTTTGGACACTTTCTTTTACTGTCAACTGCAAATAAATAAACATTAAAATATCAGTGACACATTTTTATCAAACATAAAGGAAGAATAATATCAAAATAAATAAAATAAAATAAAAATAACCTATCCCATTGCCATAGGGAGGGCATCTGGGACCCTGATACACTTCATCTCCAGATAAAGGATCATGTTGCCAATTTTTTATAATAACCCCGTGCTCAAAATAGTCCCTATTGGCATCCGGGAGATTGACCACTAAAGCCCTATTTAAAAATCTAGTTTTTAAATAAAAAGTATTATCGCCTACAGCCCATCTATAACAAAACATGATTTCTGGAATTTCTATGCGAGTTCCATGAATTTGATTTAGTCTATGAACCCCATTAACTATTCTCCATGTATTGGGGGCTATTCTTGCCGGAACAACGTCAAAATATTGACAGAATTCCAGACATAAAGGATTTGGCGGAAAAGAAAAGCCACATTCAGCAATAAAGAGACTGGGGAACCAATGTCCCTCAGCCAAACGGAAATAATCGGAAGGTTCAGAAAGTTCCTCCAGAACAACCCATGAAGGAATAGAAAAATCAGAAAGAAAATTTATCAAGAGATTAAACAAGGTAAACCATGATGAATAAAGGAAATGAAGAAGAAGGAAGAACATCTTACAGAAAAAGAGTGGATCTGTTGACAACGAACGATGAAAAGGATGAATGCACAAGAGAGTAAGACAATGGAAAACTCGAAGATACAAATTTGAAAAAGTAGAAGACGATGGGATTGTCTGTGATGCTTAAATACCTTATCTTGGGAAACGGTAAAGTTAATGATTACAAAAAGAAACGATTACGCTACCGGCGGCTAGAAGGAAAAAAAGTACGCGGAGATCGAGGCGGTTATAAAAATTCAAAAAAGCCTGATTCTACGAATTTGGAAGGAAAAATAAATACAAAAGAAACACTCCTAAAAATCAGGAGGATCATTTAAAACTACCATATTCCGAGAAAGAATGTTCCACACTCCTCAAATTTCGAACTATGAAACATTGGGGGCTTCTATTGATACCAAATTTAGTCTGCTGACATGTCTCAATCGAATGAAGACAAATGAAGCAAATTAAATTGTGGAATTTTGGAGGCAAATGAAGCCTCATTTTGATTGGTGCGAGCAAAAAGCTCAAATAAAGGGTGTATGGTCACCCTAGTGGTTAATGGATTGATTTCTAAAAAACTTAAAACAAATTAAAATAAATTCGTCATGGGAAGTTAGAAGTTGGGTATAGTTTTAGTGAGGATGAGTGTCATAGGAACTAGATGAGCTTTAGAGAATTAGGCTTAGCTAAATTTTGAGGACGAAATTTTTGTAAGTGGGGAAGTTTGTAACAACCCGAGGTTTTAGGACGATGATTTATTTATTTTTGGATAAATAAATAATATTTTATTTGGAGAATTATTAATTTGGCACTTGAAGTCAAAATTTGGGGTTGTTAGAAAGTATGTCGAATGGCGATTCTGAGGGTGTAGTTGTGTCCGAAAGGGTCGAGAAAGTCAAAATGACTGTACTTGGGGTCTATTTAGGTTCCAAAATAATTTAAGTTCGTTTGGCTCGAATTAAAGTTACCGAGTCATTTAAAGTGTGTATTATCATTTAAAGTTGTGTATCTTGGGAGAATAGGCTTATTTAGCCTACGGGAGATTTATTTCTCCAACGAGAGAAAGAGAAATAGAAAGAAAGAAAGAGAGAAGAAGAAAGAAGAAGAGAAAGAAGGAGAAAAGAGAGAGAAAGTGGAGTTTTTCTGGCATCTACGCGATTTCGAGGACGGATCAGACCCTATGAACCCGAGGCAAGTGATTAAACTTGCTAAATAATTGTTGTGTACATTTATTTCATCATTTGTGGATCAAATTTATGGGTTTTAGGTTTAGTTTATCAAAACCTAACTTTTTGGGAAAAACTTAGATTTGTGATTTATAAATGATTTCTAGGTTAGAAATTAGTTTATATGTGTTTATAGATGATATATATGTGATTGGGTTGAAGAAAAATGAAGAGAATATGATTAAAATGAATTTTGGGATTTTTGGCCAACTAAAAAGTAGCCATTTTCTAGCCTCCAGGTAGGCCGAATCGATTTGGCCCCCTAGCCGAATCGATTCGCCCCTCTAGCCGAATCGATTTGGAAATATGCAGGTGCCCAGGTCTGAGTGACGGAATCGATTCGGACCCCAACCGAATCGATTCGGCCTGAGACAGAGTCCCAGGTCTGATGACCTGAATCGATTCGCCTTGGAGGCCGAATCGATTCTCTGGGCCGAATCGATTCGGAAACAGGGCTTTCCGAGGGATGTTGTTCTAGGGAGAATTTCGTCCCGTTTTGTTCGAGGTTATCGATTAGGGACCTCTATAGGAATTATTTGGAGTATATTTGGAGACTTTTAGAGAGTTTCCCTTATAAGGAATTATTGGAGTCATATAAACTTAAATTGAGGAATACCAATTAGAGATTTTGGTATATTCTAAGTGGGCAAACCCACCTTAATTGGAGGTTCTACTTGGAGATAACACTTAAATTTATATGAAGAATGAGAATAAATTTAGAGATAATGGATCTTAGGATCCAATCCCAAATGAAGTAACATTAAAGGTTCATAAAATAAATTGAACCCTATTATGGATGGAAGATTATAAATGCTAATAAATGAGCATACAGATATAGAAATATCCTTACTGATTACTGATTTGGGAGAGGTCTCACACAAGGTAGAAATGCTAAATGAAGTGCATTAGGATAAATAATAACCTTAATATAAATAGAATTTAGAGACAATTCATAAATAGAAGCGACATGTGAGCTTTAAGCGAGAAATAGTATAGTGTATACTAAGTGGGGGAAGATGTGTGAGAATTGACGATTAGTATATCTTGAGGGAAATATACTAAACAATGACATTAATTCTATTGCGCCTAAGAGCGTAAAATAAATATGAAAACAGTATGACATGTATACCTTATATGATGTATATCTTTATATGAATTGATGATGTATGTATACCTTATATGATGTTATATATATATATATATATATATATATATAGTGAAGCATACCCCCTCCTTGCTATCATTGGGAAGTTGCGTGCGTTGAGGGTGAGCATCCTCGCTCAAAGAGCAGGGTGTGGATATTCCCAGGTCATAGTCGTCCATGTGTTTATTATGCGATATATATATGCATTATTTTTTGGGGTGAGAAGTCGTGGGTATGTGTCGTTCACACTTGCCGGTTCGGAGCTCTGACCGATTCCCGGGACATTGTGTGCATGAGTAGATCATGAGGTGGGTGTCGTTGAACCCCACCAGGTGGCCCTAGTTTGCTACGTGTATAGGCTACTGAATGATGATAACATGTGAGCCTGCGTCCTCGAGTTATAGCTCGGTTGGATGGTAATTATATTGGTGTGCTTGTACTTGAGTATTGAGGTCATAATGGACCTCGACGACCGACATTGCCAGGATTAGTGTATCGGGGGGGTTCCTTGTTTGGATTTTGCCTCGGTGAGACGTCCCACGAACGAACCGCAGTGTAATGTTGGAAATTGGGGAGAAGTTAGCCTTTAATGCTCATATTTATATCTATATCACCTATCCCGACGATTGATAGTTCCAGGAGTAGTGTAATGGGGGGGTTCTTGTTTGGATTTCGCCTCTGCGAAACGTCCCACGCATGAAACGCCGTGTACTATTGAGAATTGGGAATATTAAGTATTAAAATTTGAGTAATAATAACTTGGGTTACATGCATCATGCATTGAGGGCATAATGAATCTCGAAGATCAATACTCTCAGAAGTAGTGTAATCAGGGGGTTCCTTTTTTAGATTTCGCTTCGGTGAGACGTCCCACGCATGAAATGCAATACAGTATTGAGAATCGGGAGAAGTTTAGTCCTTAGCACTTGATGCTAATAACTCATATATATATGAATACATGCCAAATAAGGGCATAACGAAAATATATGAAATTATACTAAAAGAGAATGTTGATGTATTGGGATGATGTTCTTATGAAGATAGTTACGCAACTTTATATGTTCAATAAATGAACAAATATAAAGAGAATGATGACATTAAAAATATAAAGTAATGTCTTAGATGGAATTTAGATCAGTGTAGATTGCGAGATAAATTGATGATCTAACTCGGATATTTGTTTCGGGATGTAATTAGATTTTATTGCCTATTTAAATTGGGCTTTCATTTGGAGACCACGTGCATACGTTTAGTGCGCGCTCTAATTGAGAGGTGATTTGGATTATTATGGAGAGGACGATTCCATTAAATCATGTCATAATGCATTTATAATTATTATGCATTTTAATGCACTTGCTATAAAATGTTTCAACTCGGTCTCTGACCCGCTTATATTTTCTCCTCCTCTGTATATATTGTATTACTTTAGGTGTTCCCCCGTAAGGACGCCATTGATGTTTCTCCCATCCAGTGTATTCGTGGAGCTGTGGCAGTAGCGGACTGTTGCGACACCTTGTTTTAGTCGATTCCTATCTATTGTATATCTAGAGTACGATTCAATTTTTATATTGAGTTTAGACTCAAGGGTTGTTGAATATCCCTTTTTCATTTCTCTTTCAGATTATTTGTATTATCTATGACCCAACATCATATTCGGTTAATTTACTTTGTACAATTTGTTGTACTCTTATATTCATTCTTTACATATTTTAGAGTTTGTTGTATCACTCATCATAGTTAGATGTAGTATTGTTGGTTGTTTGTTGTATGGTTGGTTTTAGTCGATGTTAAATAAAAGTTTTAAATTTTTTGGCAATTCGCTCTTAATGATTTCAGGTAGTTAGCCTTATATTATTTTGTATTGTCGGTTGATGTTGAGACTGTGCCATCTGAGATGCCTGATTTATTATAGTATAGGGTTGCCCACCCGTTATTATTTGGAGCGGGTTGGCACAAGCATTAGCATTGATATTGCGCTAGGTTGTACTTCTAGAATGAGAGGTGAGAACCTTTATGTTATTATATAGAGATAATTACGTTCATAACTGTCATGCATTTTAGTCACATGGTAATCATATCAAACCGGGCCCTGACCCGTCTATTTTTCTCTGTTTTGCATGCACTCTTTGTCCATTCAAGTGCTCCTCCGTTTGGACGCCCGTATTGATCCCTCCGTTCCAGTTGTGTCGGAGCTATAGCATTTTGCGGGTGTTGTAGGATATTTGTTTTAGACGCTTCTATCTTTTGTACTCTAGTTATGTTCAGTACATTTATTCGGGCGTGTTGCCTATGCTTTGTATTCATTTATTATATTGTGATATTTAATTGTAATACTCGTTTTAACACATTTGTATTAGTCTGTTAACCGACAGCTTATTCGGTTATCATTTTATGCATATTGTATTCTATTACTCGTTGATTTTGTATCCACCGTTTTTACAAATGGGATTATCTAAGCATTTTTCTTTTACTTACAAAAATTTAAATTCGATAGTCCGTTTTCTAAAATAATTGGTGGTTATCTCGTACTATTATTTTAATCGATAGTGATGCTAAGAATGGACCATCTATAATTCCTATGATTATTGGAGTATCGGGCTGGCCAACTCTTGTTTTAGTAGGCGGGTTGTCACAGCGATATACCATCGTTATCATCTGATTCAGCCTTCTTTTCCAGTAGTGAAACATTATTTCACAAAATTACTCATAGAGGAAAGCCTCTACATGAGTGTATCTGAAGATCCATCTTGATGTTGGTAAAAGTGATATTGAATATATCATGGGGGTAAAGAATATGATATGGGGTGTTTGATCACAAAAGAGAACTCAAAATATGTTTTTGTCTTTCAAAAAGAGTTCTTAAGATATCTGACCCCATTTAGACTTTTTATAATAAGGGAAGACAAAACAAATAAACACAAAATATAATGGTAAGATAATTTTAAAAAACAAAATATGCATCGGTAGTACGAACGAAGGGGCAAGTCGTTTGAATGATGCTTCAAACGAAAGATTCAAACAAGATAATAGTGTGAACGAGAAAGGACTTCGTTTAAAACAACGTCAAACTCGCTAGAACCTGAATGAGAAGTCAGAATGACACAAAAGAAATCTCATTCGAATGAGGGTGAACTTCGCTCATATGAAGTTTCAAAATTTTGATATTGGTAAAAGTGATATTGAATATATCTTGTGGGTAAAGAATATGATATGGGGTGTTTGATAACAAAAGAGAACTCAAAATATGTTTTTGTCTTTCAAAAAGAGTTCTTAAGATATCTGACCCCATTTAGACTTTTTATAATAAGGGAAGACAAAATGAATAAACACAAAAGATAATGGTAAGATAATTTTAAAAAACAAAATTTGCATCGGTCGTACGAACGAAGGGGCAAGTCGTTCGAACGATGCTTCAAACAAGATAATAGTGCGAACGAGAAAGGACTTCGTTTAAAAAAACGTCAAACTCGTTAGAACATGAATGAGAAGTCATAATGACCGCAAATAAATCTCGTTCGAACGAGGGTGAACTTCGCTCACATGAAGTTTCAAAATTTTGAAAATTTTGAAAAATCAAATGTAAAAAAAATGTTCAGAAAGACCGACTAACAACAGATATAAATTTATTTGATATCAATTAAAATATGATATAAAAATTATCTAAAAGAAATCTTATGTAAAAAAATTGATGTAAAACAATCAGAACAAAAAAAATGATATAAAGAAGCATATGATATTAAAAAATATTATGTAAAAATAAATAACAAAAGATATGATATAAAGAAGAATGTATGATATTAGTAATATGTGATAAAAAAAATAATGTAAAAAAATCTTATATAAAAAATGGATGGAAAAAAAATTGGTATGAAAAGAAATCGTTGATTTCAACAAAACTAAAAACACTTTTCTTAACAAAAACAAAAGTGGGAAAATCATTGGTGATAAAATTTTCTTTAGGTATGACTGCAAGATTTTATGTTGAAGTTAGGCTCACTTCTCTCTAAAATTTGTGCAGTCATGGTATATGTGATCATCTTCTTCTCCCTCACCTAGGTCTTTTTCCCTAGGATTCTCTAATGGCTTCTTTTAAGACTACCTTAATACCTTGGAAATTTCTAGACCCAACTCCTAACAATCTTTCTTTTGACACTATTCTTAACAATGGGAATCTTTAAAAACTAAGCACTTTTCATCTACCAACATTAAAGCTCTTGGAACCATTGATATTTATCTTAACTCTTAAACCTTGTATTTAAAGGTGATGATGCAATTGTCAACGTACATAGAGAAACTCTTCAAGATTCTTATCTCCCATATGATTTTAAGTTTTTATGTAGGTTAATTCTTTCAAAATGAAAATAGATGCTAAAGATTAATGATCTTCAAGATTTTATTTCTAAATAATGGGAACTTGTTCAACCATCGAAACTAATGCAAATAAGCAAAGGTTTCTTTAGTATAAATTTTGAGTCAAAATATGATTTGATAATACTTTGGACCTTCGTTCCTTTGAGACTTGGGGAAGGTTTATTTAAAACTATTCAATGGCATGCTAATTTCAGGCAATCATCCTATATTTCATCTACTTCTCGTGTTTAGGTCAGATTTCTTCATTTACGAGAGGAGTATTAGCATCCCATGATGCTTTTGGAGATTGCTATGGGTGTAGGTAGTCCCATTTTAATTGATCTGGCTACATTTGAACAAAGGTATGGATTATATGCACATTTTATGATTGAAGTATACTTTGCTATTGGACTTCCTAAAAGTGTTGTTATTGATGGAGATGGGTTTAAACTCCCCAAAACTTTTGTTGTGGAGCATTCGCTTTATTTTGTGAATTTTGTGGTTGTGTTGGGCATGTTATTTAATTTTTAAAAGGGGTTAAAACACATGTTAGGTAGCTGCCTTTAGCTAAGGTGGGAAGAGGAAATGCAGGTCCAAAAAATTTACAAAATAAATATGGGATTTTTCATCAAGATAGACCTCTTGGACTGCATGAAAATGGTATTGAGGGTAAATTTCTAGTCAATGAAAAATACTAAAGAAAATTTATAACCCAAAACAATAAGAATATTCCAAAATCTCCTTATGTTCAAATTGACTCCCGGTAAAATTGTCCACATATTTCTCATTTGAACTTGATGCATAGTCCAAATCAATTTTTAACCCATGTTAGTAATAGTTTCATTATTTTAGATGATGATGTTGATTTCTTAGAAAATGAGGGTGATAATATGAAACATTGTAAGTCAGTTTTAACTAAAAAAAATTGGTCACCAACCAACTTCGAAAATAATTATCAAGTATATAAAGAAGTTGATATATCTTGATCTACATCAATGTCTAAAAGTACCCATTTACAGGAAGAGGCTACTTCTTTTTGTATGAATACTGGTGCTCAATGTAATCTTATTGTAGACTAATCCACATTGCATCAAATACAAAGTATGGACCATGTTTAAGAAGATTTGAATACAACTGTTGTTGAAGTTGATCATGCGATTGATAATGACCCTAAGAGAATCACTAATGGTGATACTAAAAGATAGAAGATTTTATAGTTTTACAAATTGCGATGTCTGCAATGGTGAAAAAAGAGGGAGAGAATCCGTAGTTGGATTTGTAATCCTTAGTTTGATTTCTAGTCACTCTCTAAATTTTGAGAATGGCAACAAATTCTATAAACAGTTCCTACAAACTTCATTAGTTCATATAAGTTACAAAAAACTTTAGAAGTTTGTAAGAAGTGCTTATGAACAAAAAAAGTTCGTCACAAATATATATTAAGTCCCTACTAACTTCTGAAGTTCTTAAGAACTTCTTAAGTTCTTAGGAACTTGTGAAGTTTTTTGGAACTTCTTACGAACATCAGAAGTTACAAGTATTATTAAACTCCCAAATTTAAAAATCACTATAGTGGAGCATCCATGTATCGAATGGAAAAAATCACTTTTCAATTTGTAAATGTACCTTTCATCAATGTCCACCATTACTGATTTTCTAAGAAGAATTCTTGTGATATGAAGCTTGCTTATATATCTAATTTAACAGTGGAGATGATAATTTTAGCCTACAAATAGATAAGGATATTTTTCCATCTTCACATTGGTTTGATGATCTGCTAAATGAGGAAATTTTTGCCCAAATTCAAGATCACGTGTCCAATCCTATGGGGGCACATGTGGTAGCCTCTCACTCGTATATTGAAAGAGATATAACAGTTCCTTCTTATGGTGGGGATAGTAGGATAAATCCATTTATTTCATCTTTCAATCCGGTTGCTCCTAATTCCTACAATGGATAATTTAAGAAACATGATAACTGGGAATATGACTTGAGTGAAGAAGATAACACCATATCAAATTTACATATTGATAGTTCTTGTTCTCCATCTTATTTTCAAAGTTTAAATGAAAATGAGTTGGATAATTTGGCTAATAATTTTTACTCTGCACCCTCTCACTAAAATGGGACTAACTTTAACTAAAGACCCAAAAAATGCAATAGAAAAAAAAGATTGACAAAGGCAACTTGGGCTAGCAGATGATGATATGAGATTTAATATCAACTCAATAAACTTATAAGATCTCAATCCAGTACAGCTATTATGGTGCATCGATGGCGATAAGCAAGTGTTTAAATGAAGAAGGAGACGAGGAATAGACTCTAGTATATAAGTGGTTAGGCTATTGGACTAATCCACAATGCAGGTGAGAGTTAATTTCACTATAAGGATAGGCACTAGTGGCCTTAATATTATAGCTCTTTACACTTTATCTCTCCACTATAAGAAGTAGTAAAACTTGGTAAAGGGTTTATAATTCTTGATCCCCTTAACTAATGAAGAAGATGATTATATATAGTGCTTGGGGTTTATACTATACCCCCAAGCATGTAGTAAGTATGTGTAGAATGTATCTGCCAATAATAATCAGCCACCTGTCACTAGCACATGTGTATTATGATAATGAAATATTCCCTCACGTGTGAGGGAGATCTTATTATAACAATTTATTCATGTGGATTAAAGATCCACAACTCATCTGCTTACTTCCACGTATGCTTAATCCCACACGCTCTACGAGATGTAAATTGTCGGTTGTACTGGTCCAAGCCGAGGCTAAGATATTGGGTCAGTCCACTTATAAGATAATGATTGGTGATAAGATGAATCTGTATAGGAACCTAGGCTTCCTTATCTTGGATGAGGCCGAGGGAACACATAGGTAGATGAGACCATTGATGTTCATTATATGAAGAGGCCTAAGGAACATGGGTCAACATTGAGGCCGACGACAAGGCCTCTCGTACTGACCCTCAAACCGAGTTATAATGTCTTTATGTGTGATAATTTCCACGAAGTCGGCCTTGGCTGAATGGGTCCCAGGATGGGACGAGGTTATACTTGGGTATATCCACCACCCCCTATCCCTTAGTCTTTAACGTGAATGGAAGGATGAGGAATAAATTACCTTTGGGCAGAAGTTGATGAGACATCTTTGATTGACGACTTATATATCCTTTTATAAGTCTGGTTTGGAATATTGAATGAGAACCTTGGATTGACACTTGGTAGTCATCTCGTGGGTTAGCCTGTTGCCCAAGAATAACGGTTATAAATGTGCCATAGGGGGTTGTTCCCTAATGATGACCGCCTTGTAAGTTTTATATAATGATTGTTATTATTTAAATCATTTTTAAAAACTCATTTTATCTTTTTTGTTTCTCTTTATTAGCGCCAAAAAATCCCTCTCTCTCTCTTATGGAAACTAGTTTTCTCTTCCACCTTCGTTCAAGGATTTTTGGCGAGGTTTTAGTGTCTTTTCTTCCTCTTCAAGCATTTTCCCTTTCTCAGGGAACCTTTTTTCTCCTTTCTCCCTTTTATTTTATGGTTTCTTAACCATTTTGGTTGCAGTTTGTTGCCCCGATAGCTTTGAGTGGAGGGTTTAGGGCTAGTTTTAGGAGGTTAGGTAGTGGCATAGAGGTCTGGTTGGTAATCTTTGGGTTTTTTAGGTTTTTTAGCCCTCATTCCCTTCTGATTGGGCCACCGAAATTGTGTTTGTTGTCTTCTCCTGCAAGCTCCAGTTGAGTGTTCTTAAATTATTCTTGATCAAAATGATTCATTACCCTCTCTAATATTTAAGTCAACTTAGGTCAAACTTCAACTTGTTTGTGCCCTTTGACCCTTTAGGCCAACTTAGTTAAACCTCGTCCACTTGAATGTTGAGGACCCTGTACGAGTTAGAAGAAGAATACCCCACACTTAGAGAGAGATATTTTCAAGAGATGCAAAAAATTGAGAACGAAGCTGAGGAGAGTCGTAGAGTCGAAGCTGACCTTACTCGACCAATATACCCCATCCCCTTAAAGGTCATCCCACCTTCACCAGCTGAGTTTGGTGGGGATAAGATATTTGACTCATCCTTCTCACAATTTGGTCCCTCGGTCTCTTCTCAGGATTAGAGTGGAGATTCTTTTAATGAGGCCATGAGGTTTTCACCCATGAATCCTGAGGCCTCAGACTGAAAGCTTGTCTTGGTCTTCGTCCTCTAACCACAATGAGTCATCCAGTCATAACGACGCTAAAGTTAATTATATCTCGGACACTAATGAGTCGAGAGTTAATGTTGCCATTCCACCAATAGTTGTTCCCCTCTCGACTTTGATCGAGGGATAATTCCAAGAGAGATTCCCCGATGGGGCCCCGGCTGTCGAAGCTCCTACCGATGATTATGATTTCAAGGTAGGGGAACCATTTAACTACTCGTACACCCAAAAAATTTTCGTCCACTGTTAGCGATTCTGATCTTCTTTTCTCAAAGCACTTGTATCATATCAAGATAGATATCTTTGTATGGCTCCTAGACAAGGATAAAAGAGTATATGACGGTCGACACGATGAAGTCTCCATCTATAAATAAATGTTTAGGGTAAACTCTTGGCTCCTTTTTCATACTTCTGTTCGAGAAATTCTGTCTAGTATGGGGGTTTCTCCTTCCCAACTAGCACCAAATTCATGGAGGATAATACTCAATTTCATCTCTCTCTCTATATATATATATATATGAACAAGTAAAAGGACGAGCCTTCACTAATGTTATTTAATTTTTGCTATAATGTCTCGTCGTTACCATTTGGGGGGCAGAAATCTCGATAATAAAATCATTTATGTCAACTAATGCTTTAATCACCTTTGGAAGCCGAGGTTCTTTTTTTACTCTGGGCCTGGGAATTCTCAGTTGACACTAATCATTCAGGAGACGATCCAAGGTTTCCCTATATATGGGCCAACTATTCCATGTCAACCAAGATGGACCCGGGTCTCAGTATTACTGATAGGGAGAGGGATAACTTTATGAGAAATCAAGGGACATATGGGTCCCTTCCTAAGTTCAAATATTTAATGTCTCCCATGTGTTTAGAGATGTATGGTCTGGGGGTGGTCCCACTCGAGGTGCTATGTGAGTTGCTTAATCTTTCTTGATTAATGAAGTCTTTCATCATCTTCTGACTTTGTTATTACCACTGCCCATTCTTCTTTACAGAGCATCCACCTCATGCTTTAGATAAAGCCTAGAACTTAATTGCTCCAAGTCTTTAAAATGACTTTAGAAAGAAAGGCAGTGAACAACCCATTAATAAGATGATCGTTGGTGGGCCAAATTGACCTGAGGCTTGTCAGACAAGAACGAAGTTGGCCGATGGTGTGGACAATCACTATAATTGCGAGACAAATCCGAGGGTATTCCCTCATGAGTCTGTTTCGCACTCTTCTTCGTCCGAGTTATTTGAAGATTTTTACGCTTCCAATATAGCCCAACTTAGGGCGAGCCCAAGCTCGATTATACCCTTAGTGAAGAGGTCGA
The DNA here is from genome assembly GCA_949130495.1 of Sambucus nigra. Classification (NCBI taxonomy): domain Eukaryota; kingdom Viridiplantae; phylum Streptophyta; class Magnoliopsida; order Dipsacales; family Adoxaceae; genus Sambucus; species Sambucus nigra. The sequence goes on along the minus strand of OX422218.1, from coordinate 311,304,865 downwards.
AGGCTGCTATGCTTGTAGTCCCCTCGAAGGGGGATTACGAATTCATGGGGAAAATGAACCCCCGAAGGTTTATGAATTTGGTCTCCATCACTTGGTACAAGTATCTTCTTGTTATTTAATTTGAACTTCATCGCATACTAATTTTTACTTTATCTTATTCATACATCTATATATTTTATTTTCCTATAGTTTGTGTGCGCCTTTACCTCATCTACCAAATGGATAGATGAGAACTTCCCAAAAATTCAAGAGGCCTAAAGATCTCTTCAGGCTGAGGAAGACCTAAAGGTAAAGCTGAGGGACCATAAGGCCTACTATAAAAAGATAACACTTTAATTTCCCAATCAGCCGAGCATGCGACCAATCTTGCTACTGCCGTCCAAAAGGGCAAGGAAGAGACCCTCTCTTCCGAGGCCATATAAAAGATTTAGCACATGACTGTTAAGGATTATAAGGCATCAGATAAGTTTGGCATCTTCGACTGTGAATACCTTGAAAAAGGTATTAAGATGGTCTGTCGAAGTGTCGCGCTAAATTTTTTTGATGTCATCTCGTTGATTTGTCCAGAATTATAGGCCCGTGATATGGAAGATCCTCTTTTCCCTAAAGCCTTGGCTGATGTCAAATCAGTGGCCATAGCTTAGGGAGAAGGAGCTCTAGCTAAATCCCCTATTAAAACTACAAATTCCAATGCCACGTCTATTGTAGGGGATGTACAGGCTAAGATTGGTGGCATTGGGTCGTCCATCAACAACGAACCGACTTTATAGGGTGGTCGTCTATAACCCACACCCTTCCTTCTTGTATTTTTGTTCAAACGTTTCATAATTTGCAACCCTTCATAACTTGTAACTTATCTATTTGAATGAATATCGATATGAAGTGTTATCATGTATTTAAGCTTCCATTTCCATTTTCTTTTTTCTCTGTATCATACTTAATGATGTGTTTCTCAATCTTGCTTTCATCCTTGGCTAAGAGTTAATTAACCAACTTAATGGTTTTTCAATTTTGAGTCCACCAAATTAAAGAGGTTTGTCTCAAGTCTACTCTCGTCCCTAGCTGAGAGATTAGTTAACCAACTTAATGGTTTTCAAATTTAGAGATAACCAAGTTAATGATGTGTAAATAAACAATAGTGAAATGATTTTCAAAATTTGAGCCATTAAATTAATGATGTTTAACTAAGAATCCCCTCTTAGCATTTTTTAAAATGTATGGACGAGTGTCGTCTCATCTTGCATTGTTATCTCGTCGAGAGGGTTTGAATCTGATACCACCGCGTTGTGATTTTTAGATAAACCATATTTAAATGATTTTTCAAATTTTGAGCAACCAAAATAATGATGTTTAAATACAAATCCCCTCTCATCATTTTTTAGAGTGTATGGGCCAGTGTCGTCTCGTCTTGCACTGTCATCTCGTCGAAAGGGTTTGACTCTGATACCACCACGTTGTGATGTTTAGGTACATCATAATTAAATTATTTTCAAATTTTGAGCCACCAAAGTATGATGTTTAAATGCAAATCCCTTCTCGTCATTTTCTAGAGTGTATTGACGAGTGTCGTCTCGTCTTGCACTATCGTCTCGTCGAGAGGGTTTGACTTTGATACCACCACATCGTGATGTTTAGATAAACCATAATTAAGTGATTTTCAAATTTTGAGCCACCAAATTAATGATGTATAACTATGAATCCCCTCTCATCATTTTTTAGAGTGTATGGATGAGTATCGTTTCATCATGCGTTATCGCCTCACTGAGAGAGTTTGACTGTGATACCATCACGTTGTGACATTTAGATAAACCATAATTAAATGATTTTGAAAGATCATTTGTGTTTCTCACCATCTTAGTGATGTTATCACACGATTCCCTCATCTCGGTGTTATTGAGAATCCATGGGTGAGAAGAATCCCACATGGTTCCTATATCACCGAGAGCGAGCTAACATAATCACCGTATGAACGATGTTTTCTAGATTAGTACAATTTAAACCATGCGGTTGAATAATTCATACAAGAAACATATGAGGGAATAATGGAACTATTCTTCATTCATCACTACTATCAACTTTTTCAAATACAAAGAAAATCACATAAACTGAATTGTATACATGAAACTATACATGAAAATATTGGTAGTACCGTTTTAAATGGTTGGCATTCCATGGGTTGGAGAATGGATCTCCCTCAAAATTCTCTACCCGATATGTTCTTGGAACCACCTCTTCAGTGACCCTGTAAGGTTCGTGCCAAATTGGGTGTAACTTGTTTGGCTTCTCCCAAACCTTCTTTAGAATTAAATCCCCCACTTCTATCGGCCTAGATCTGACCCTTTTGTAATAAACTTTATCTTCCTCTGTTAGTATGCTGCTTGCCTCACCTCATCATCTTCCCTTCTCTCTTCAATCAAGTCTAGGTCCAACCTCCTCTCTTCATTGTTCGTCTTCGAGTTATAGGTCTAGACCATGTGGCTAGGCATGCCAAGTTCGATAGGTATTACAGCTTTTGATCCATAGGCCATCATAAAGGGGGTCTCCCAATTCGGTGTCCTCTCTGCCATCATGTAGGCCCACAGGATGACATGTACTTCTTTGATCCAGAAGCCTTTAGCATCTTTCAATTTATTTTTAATCCCATCTAAGATAGTCTTATTGGCCACCTCAGTCTGGACATTTGTTTAAGGTCAGCCTAGATCTGAATAGAACTATTTCATGCCGACCCTTCCATAGTAGGCCTCTAGGGACTTATTCTTAAACTGCTTACCATTATCCGAGATCAGTGTATGAGGTAGGCCATATTTGTAAATGATATTCCTCCAAATAAATTTGAAGGTCTTCGTCTTCGTAATGGAGATTATAGCCTCGGCCTCTACCGATTTACAGAAGTAGTCGATCGTCACAATGAGATATATGTAATTGCCTTTGGCTCTAGGTAAAGGTCCCACTAATTCAATCCCCCAAACTTCAAACGGCCAAGGGGAAATGATAGATGATAGGGGTTGATGAGGTTTGAAGAAGGATATTTTGGCCCCCGATTTTAATTTTCTCAATTAAAATATTATTTCCTTTTATATATAAATCAAGATGCGGAAGCGTAAAGAAGTGTGATGGTTCACAAACAAACGAATTACCAAATTTTAATTTTCTTAAACAAATTAAAATTAAGCCGAGTGAAATTAAATTAACGCATTAAAATCATTTTCACTTAAACCCAGTTAACTACACATTACCCGAATTAAACACGTAGAGATTAAATTAAAATAATTTTTATCTTTTTACCTAAGCATTTGTTCTAGGTGATTTTGCAAAAGATAAAATAAACAATCAATCACTACGCCGCGATGTATGAGGAAAAACCCACAATGGGAAACAACCTCAGACGACCCTAGCCACAAATTCACTAAGTATGGAATTTACAAATACAAGACAGAAAGGCTTACAACACACGACTCGATCCCTCTCAAGCCCCGATGCTTCTTCTTGTAGATACCTCTTCCTAGTGGATAACTTTGGAGCTCCACCGCGGTCTCGAAATCCACCGATCGGACTTTATATGGTCATCGTCACCCGAGCAAGGAGCCTTTCTCCAAGTGGGTAATGCCGTAACAAAAATCTTCTTCTTTCTTTATGGGATGTAGAAGAAAACCCGAAACTTCTGTTTGAACGGAAGAGATGAACCCGGTGCCAAACTCCAAGCAAGATATATGAATATGGGAACTTGGAAGAAACTAATTTGGGTGTAAACTAAAGTGGTGTATATTTTTCTCTTTGATAAAAACTCACTCAAAACATGATATTTTCCCCTCTTTGATTTTACTCTCAAAACACTCTCTTAGAGTTAGTAGGATATGAAAAATATTCTTTTTTAAAAGTGATTCTTGCACATAGTTATGCTGTGAAAAGTTGGTTAAGAAATAAGTGGGCAAGTGGGTGAAAAACTGCCAAAAACTGTTCCCGCCTGGCATCTCATTCGAATGACATTTCATTCGAATGACATTCTCATTCGAACGAGTCTTCTGACGAAGTTCCAGTATGAACTCGTTAGAAACTCGTTAGAAATCTCGTCAGAACAAAAATCTCGTTCGAACGACATTTCGAACGAAGTTCCAATATGCCTTAATGGGAAGTCGTTGGCAATCTCGTTCGAACGACATCTAGTTCGAACGCCAAACTCTTTCTAACGACATATCGAACGAGCTTCCAGAAACTTTGGAATATTCGATTTTAGCCCAGAAAACTTTATAATCTTATTTTAAAGTTTTAATTAATTCTTTCTGAAAATAAAACACAGTTTTAATTAAACCTAACACCCAATAAACAAGTTCCAAGGTCCTATATATATATAATTGCATTCATACCTTAGGAGCATGGAACTATGGTTGATGACGTATAAACGAGGCACGAAATCGGCATGATGATGAAGCTTTATACTCTTTGCCGCTATGTCTTCAACAAACATTTCATAGGCTTGAGAATATTACAATTAAATACAATCCTATGAATAAATGTTTTTGTCCGGAATTGAGCCAAAACAATATATGGACTCAATTATAAATTTGTGTCCTTACAAATCTCCCCCTTTGGCCATTCCAGGACAAAAATCAAACAAAAATCCTAAAGGGCCGTCAAGCTCACTAGACTCAAAACATAACCCACCCAAACTTGACTCAACCCTTTGCCATTGAAAGATGCCGCTTTACAAGAATTCATGCACACTTAAGCAAACTCATCAAATGAATAGGGAATATCAAAGTTTTCAAAGCAATGAAAATAAATACTCCCCCAAAATTAATTATCCCCTTTATCAAAATGATCAACCCAAGAAGTTAGCTACTCCCCCGAAGTTAAATATCCTAAACTTAGATAAGATTATAATAGGATAAGATACCATTTCTCCCCTATCATTCTCCCCCTTTTTGTTCAGGTTTAGGCAAAGGATAAAGAACAAATATAAAAGCATGTTTAAGCTTAAAGTGATACCCAAATTAAAGTATAAGCATAGAAGGACTAGAAAGCAAGGCAAAGGCAAAACAAAATATTATATATATATGTACTAGAAATATATCAATAATGCACATGCACATATATATAGATATAAACACACACATGACACAAAGTACAATAAGTTTGTACACTTGTATGTCAAAAATGTGTCATATGGAAACGGAAGTGTTGGGGTGTGAACTAGTAACGATTAAATTTAGACCCAATCACTTAAAACATGTTCACGGAGTTCTCAATTGATTGCAAACTTCATCACATTTGAATATAACCTCATGTGACAATATAAATTGAACTCAATGAACAAACATACACAATGCATACAAGCCTAGCATATTGAGAATTCTACAAACCAATAGAGTCATGCCATGCGATACACAACTAGGATAAACGGACATTGTGCAAACCGTTGATATACCATCCAATATCCCTCAATAAGCATTTATGTTAATTTTGAATGAATATATCAATCAAACATAGGCCTTGGCAATTTGTTTTTCATTTAAATGCCATATTTTCTGTTTTTAGGCCTCTTGACCGCGTATTTCTTTTAGGTCCAGTCAAAATGGTGGCTTACAATGGCAAAGGATCACTTAGTCCTTTTGGAGACCTTCCCCATGCACATTTATATTTATCACTTTTTCATTTTTCACACAAATCTCACGTGCAACGGATTTTGACATTCACTAGTCCTCCTAAGTCACAAATATGTAGATGACAAGATTGGAAGGAGAACACTTCACATAGCTTAAATATACATATGAAGTTAAAATTTAAACGGAGCTCGTGCATGTGTGAATAGAGGCATATAAAAATAGAATCCATTTAACCAACACAAAATCCAACTACTCCATAAAAATATGGTAAAGAACATTTTAAGGATTGACAATCTAAACCAAAAGTTCTAGCCACATGGGGGCGTTAAAGGAGGGATTCAAGCACAAGTATATGGCACTTAAAGTGTGTCAAACAAAAATACACACAAAATAAAATCTTTTTGAGTTTTTGACATTTATAACCAAAAGTAAAGTTATATACTCAAAAGACAAACCAAAAATCATTTGAATTTTTTTATTAAGCTTAAATTACTAAGAGATAAAATCCAAATGATAAACAAAAATCTTTTCATATTTTTCATTTGATGCAAACAAAATGAAGGAAATATAATACAAAAGATAAACAAAAATCATAATTCTAGCATGTGATATGATATAAAGTAAGGAATAGAAATTGATTAAACAAGCATACATTTAGCAACTGAATATAGCATAAAGTACAAAAGCTAAAGTATGCAAGTACTAACACATTCATCCTTTAGATTTAGTAAGGGAGGAAGCATGTGAAAGTAAATGAGAATCAAAAACCCTATTTTGCATGGAAACCAAGTCGTATTTCCTAACCCAAATTAATGAAGAATGACTATCTTGGGGTGTAGGAATTTGAAATGCATTGGTTGCATTACGTTGGGATTTTTTAGGAATTCGTTTAAGATCAAAACAAAATTTCCTAAGATGACCTTTTCGACCACAATGTGTACAAGTGAAGACATGATGAAAATATTTACTTACGGAGTGATCTCTAAAAGTTTTCCTAGTAGATTATCCAAAAACATTGGTTTTGGCTTTATGAGTAGATTCATTACAAGTATTGAAGCCTAAACCACAAGTGTCATTTTTAATTTGGACCGTTCCTAATATTTTATCTAACTTTTCCGAACGGCACTCCAAATCAAATTTGACATTACTAGAGTCTTTTAATTTATTTTGCAATTCTAAAATGTTAGACTCTAATAAAACATTTCGCTCTTCAAAAGCAAGAAGCTCCTTTTTCAAGGATTCCATTAAACCCCTAAGGTTATCTCTCTCGCCTTATATTCAAGCTTCTCTAGAAGAGTCCTCTCACGTGTCTTAAGGTCTTCTACCAACATGTTATCATCAATGACCTTGACACGCTCTTTTAAACTAGCTTCTAACTGCAAATTAGCTCTTTTCAATTTAATAGATTCGTTATAAAGTTCTTGAAAAGCATTTTGAAGCTCACTCACATTAACCTATTTTTCATTTTCACTCTATCTTTCTTCTCCACTCTCACTATCATCAAAAACAATAGAATCATAAACAATGACCTTGGAAGTGTCATGTGTTAACGTTTCATCAATCGATGAGTTCTCACTATCACTCACATGACTAGCCATAAAAGCCACAAAATTAGGCTTAGTGGGGGAATCGGGTCCCTCTTCCTTATCACTATCACTAAGGGTCGCATTATATGCAATGGGTTGTTTACCCTCTTTCCTTAGTTTAGTGGGGCACTCAGAAGCCCTATAGCCATAGCCCTCACAACCAAAACACCTATTAGACTCGTCCCTATTTAAATTTTCATTAATAGGTTTAGGGATCTTCTCGGCTTTAGGGATCTTTTCGCCTTTGCCATGCTTAGAAGTTTCAAATTTCTTAAAATCATTTTTAAATTTATCTTTGTTATATTTAAGAAATTTTCTAAATTTACGATCAAACAAAGCCATATCTTCCGAGTCACTATCACTCTCGCTCTCTACTACTTGTTTGACCTCTTTTCGGGCTTTTAAAGCAACACCCTTTTCAATTTTCTTTTCAGTTTAAGAGTGAAACATATCTAGTTCATAGGTTTATAAATCACCTACAAGCTCTTCTAATTTCGTAGAGGCTAAAGTTGGTAAAGAATTTAAAACGGTCACTTTTGGAATAAATCTATCAGGTAGGGACCTTAAAATTTTCTTTACAACTCGGTTGTCGGGTATTTTCTCTCCCAAATTAAACGAAGAATTGACAATATCGGAAATTCTAGCATAAAATTCATCAAAAGTTTCATTATCGTTTATTTTGATAGTTTCAAATTGAGTGGTGAGGTTTTGGAGTTTCGGAGCTTTAACGAGACTAGTTCCTTCATGAGTTAGTTGTAAAATATCCCAAGCTTCTTTAGCGGTTTCACACGTCATAATACGTTGGAATTCATCTGGTGTGATAGCGCTAAACAAGGCATTCAAACCACGGGAACTAAAATTAGAAAGTTTAAATTCATTCTCAGTCCATCTATCGGTCGGTTTAGGAACGCGTTCATTTTCAACGAAGTGAGTTTGTGGGGAACACCCGTTAACAACAGACATCCAAACTCTCTCGTCGATAGATTTTAGTGCCAATTTCATTCGCGCTTTCCAATACGCGTAGTTAGAACCATCGAAAATAGGAAATTTTGAAAATGGGAAAAATTACATTTTAGCCAAAAATTATTTAAAGGATCTTTAACGAAATAATTTATCGTTTTGGCTCTGATACCAATTTGAAGAAGGATAGTTTGGCCCCCGATTTTAATTTTCTCAATTAAAATATTATTTCCCTTTATATATAAATCAAGATGTGAAAGTGTAAAGAAGTGTGATGGTTCACAAACAAACGAATTACCAAATTTTAATTTTCTTAAACAAATTAAAATTAAGTCGAGTGAAATTAAATTAACGCATTAAAATCATTTTCACTTAAACCCTGTTAACTACACATTACCTGAATTAAACACGTAGAGATTAAATTAAACCAATTTTTATCTTTTTACCTAAGCATTTGTTCTAGGTGATTTTGCAAAAGATAAAATAAACAATCAATCACTACGCCGCGATGTACGAGAAAAAACCCACAATGGGAAACAACCTCAGACGGCCCTAGCCACAAATCCACTAAGTATGGAATTTACAAATACAAGACAGAAAGGCTTACAACACACGACTCGATCCCTCTCAAGCCCCGATGCTTCTTCTTATAGATACCTCTTTCTAGTGGATAACCTTGGAGCTCCATCGCGGTCTCAGAATCCACCGATCGGACTTTATATGGTCACCGTCACCCGAGCATGGAGCCTTTCTCCAAGTGGGTAATGCCGTAACAAAACTCTTCTTCTTTCTTTATGGGATGTAGAAGAAAACCCGAAACTTCTCTTTGAACGGAAGAGATGAACCCGGTGCCAAACTCCTAGCAAGATATATGAATATGGGAACTTAGAAGAAACTAATTTGGGTGTAAACTAGAGTGGTGTATATTTTTCTCTTTAATAAAAACTCACTCAAAACATGATCTTTTTCCCTCTTTGATTTTACTCTCAAAACACTCTCTTAGAGTTAGTAGGATATGAAAAAGATTCTTTTTTAAAAGTGATTCCCGCTCATAGTTATGCTTTGAAAAGTTGGTTAAGAAACAAGTGGGGAAGTGGGTGAAAAACTGCTTAAAACTGCCAAAAACTGTTGCCGCCTGGCATCTCGTTCGAACGACATTTCGTTCGAACTACATTCTCATTCGAACGAGTCTTCTGACGAAGTTCTAGTATGAACTCGTTGGAAATCTCATTAGAACGGAAATTTTGTTCGAACGACATTTCGAACGAAGTTCCAGTATGCCTTAATGGGAAGTCGTTAGCAATCTCGTTCGAACGACATCTGGTTCGAACGACAAACTCGTTCGAACGACAAACTCGTTCGAACGACATATCTAACGAGCTTCCAAAAACTTTGTAATATTCAATTTTAGCCCAGAAAACTTTATAAACTTATTTTAAAGTTATAATTAATTCTTTCTGAAAGTAAAACACAGTTTTAATTAAACCTAACTCCCAATAAACAAGTTCCAAGCTCATATATATATATATATATATATATATATATATATATATATATATATATAATTGCATTCATACCTTGGGAGCATGGAACTATGGTTGATGACGTATAAACGAGACACCAAAACCGGCATGATGATGAAGCTTTATACTCTTTGCCGCTACGTCTTCATCAAACATTTCATAGGCTTGAGAATATTACAGTTAAATACAATCCTATGAATACATGTTTTTGTCCGAAATTGAGCCAAAACAATATATGGACTCAATTGGAAATTTGTGTCCTTACAAGGTTGATGAAGTATCTAGGCTTATCTTTGACACTGGTCTCACCTTTTTACATAGTCACTTGCGTCTTTGGCTAAGGTTGGCCACCAGTAACCCTGGGTAATTATTCTCTTCTCCAAAGACCTTCCACCAATGTGGCTTGAGTAGAAAACCTCATGAACATCTTTCAATGCATACTCCACCTTAGTGGGATGAACACATTATATTAAAGGGATGATGAATTCTTTTTTATACAATACATTTCTAATAACTGAGAATTTTATTGCCTCGTATCGCATTTTGTCCCTTTCATCCTTAGATTTTGGCAACTCACCATCTCTGATGTATTGGATAAGGGGGTCCATCCATGATTCTCCCAGATTCATGTTTAAACAAAACTCAACTGCGTTGTCATCCTCTTCAATGGTCGGCCTATATATGATATCTATTGCTACTGACAATCTAATATTCATTCTTATCGTAGATGCTAACCTTACTAGAGCATCGACTCGGTTATTTTCTAGCCGATAGTTCCTTTTGACCTTTACCTCTTCAAATTTCATCAACACTTACTTCACCCACACCAAGTATTTGGCTATTCTTTCATCCTTGGCCTCATACTCTCCCAATATTTTATTTTAAACTAACTGGGAATCACTATGAACTAACATCTGGATGATGTTCAACTTTTCAGCGAGGGAGAGTCCTGCTAAAAGCATTTTATACTCTAACTCAATATTAGATTCCTTGAAGCTGAACCGTAGTGTGTATTCTATGTCGATTCCATCTGGGGTTGATACTATCAACTTGTCTCCACTTCATGTTTCACATGACGAGCCATCTACAAACAAGCTTCAAATTATGCCTCCTTTTGAGAAGGCCTCTTCACCCAGGACTCCATTGTTTAACAAAAAAATTCTTCTTTAGTGTCGGTCAATGCAGGCTTTGCTACATTGGTCTCCACCTCCATTGGTTCTCCAATTGTTTTCTTTGGCTCAGTAATTAGCACCATAAACTCTTTACTATCGACCTCGGCCTAAGTGAACTATGCAACAAAGTCGTCCAAATCTTTCCGTTTAATTACTGTTCTCGACTAGTATATGATATCGAATTCTCCTAACTCAATGGAACAAGCCATCAACGTACCCAATTTCTCAGGTTTATAGATTACCTATCTAAGAGGGGAGTCAGTGAGGATGAACATTGTATGGGCATGAAAATAGGGTTTCATCTTTCTTTACGCATGTATCAAGGCATATGCTAACTTCTTTATCTTCGTATATTTAAGCACGCCCCCTAAAGAGCTTTACTGTTGAAATAAATTGACTTTTATACCCCATCATCATCCTGTACGATCACTACACTAATGGCCGACTCAGATACAGCCAAGTATAAATACATCTTCTCTCCCTGAATTAGCCGATACAACAGCATTGGGGAGCCTAAGTAAACCTTATCTTGGAAGTATCTTTCATATTCTTCATCCCACTCAAATTCTTTCTTCGATATTTTAAACAAGGGTAGACACTTGCCTATGGACCTTGATACAAACCTGTTTAGTGAAGCGACTCGACTAGTTAGTCTCTTCATGTCTTTAAATGTCTTAGGAGTCTTAATCTCCATCAGTGCTTTAATCTTTTTTGGGTTTGCCTCTATGCCTTTTTGGTTGATAATGAACCCAAGAAATTTACCTACCCCCATGCCAAACACACACTTGGCGAGATTGAGCTTCATTTGGTATTTATCCATAGTATCAAAGGTACGCTCAAGGTCGGCCACATGGGTCTCGACCTCGAGACTCTTTGTTAATATGTCGTCCATATAAACCTCCATGGTCTTGCTAATTTGATCTACAGACATTTTATTCACCAACCTCTAATACGTCACTCCAGCATTTTTTAAGCTAAAGGACATAACCTTATAACAATAGGTTCCCTTGTTTATGATGAAAGAAGTCTTCTCGACATCGATCGGGTCCATAAAGATTTTATTATAACCTGAGTAAGAATTCGTAAAACTCACTAATTCATGGCCAGTTGTGGCATCCACCATCTGGTCAATGCGAGGTAAAGGGAAATTATCCTTAGGGCATGCTTTTCTTAGGTCGGTAAAGTCCACGCACATTCGTCACTTCCCATTAGCCTTTGGGACTACAACAACATTGGATAACCAGTCGGGATAGTGTACCTCTTTAATGAACTGAACTCATCCGATTGAAGTTTTGCAACTTCCTCTTTGATGACCTCATACTTCTCCCAACCATAAATCATCCTTTTTTGTTTCATAAGTTTAGCTCCCTCAACAATGTTCAACTTATGACCGATGACTTTTGGGTCAATCCCCGACATGTCTTTATGGCTCCACACAAAAACTTTTTTCCTCCTTTTCAATATATCTATCAATTATTCTTTTACATCCTCCTTAAGAGATGGGCACATTTGGATGATTTTTTTAGGCTCGTCCTTATTGAAGACAATGTATTTTACCTCTTCCGTAGCTTCTCCCTTCTCTAACTTCCTCTCGTCCATAGGGTCGAGAGTATCAATGTCATAGGAGGTATTAAGTCTTTCGTGGACTTCTCACTTCTCTACCGAGCTATAATATCATTTTCTGGCCTCTTCTTGATCATCATGAACTTCCCCTACTCCATAAAGGGCCGATATTTACCATCTAGTGTACCGTAGAGGGTACGTCTTTAAATTCTTTAAGAGACACTCGATCAAGTGTAATGTTATAGATAAAAAAAATTCTTTTATCCATCATAAAAAAGATGATCTTTTTTGTCTTGCAAATCGGCTAAGTGCCCATGCTGACATCCATCCTGAACACCCCCACCGGGAGCATTTTCTCTCTGCTAATCCAATCAGGAGCTAGTGATAGGGGATCAATATATTCTTGCTAAGTCCAAGACTTTTTAAGCATGGATAAAATATAATGTCGACTGAGTTGTCGTTGTCAATCAATATTCTCCATGCATTATATGCATGGATCGTAGTCATGATGATCAGAGGGTCTTTAGAGGGGGCCAAAATGGCCTTAAAGTCTAGCATTAATAATCCCGCTACTAGTGTCTCCATATCTACTTTCTTTGTCTTTCTCAACTTTGACAGTGAGGTGACCGAGTATACTTCCACTCTCTTGGGGGCTGACTTGGCCTTTGCAATATGCGCCTTTATGTATGTGGGCTCTGTTGCTCCTCTGTCCATCCCTTCTCTTATCATTTTTCATGTGAAATGAAATCACGTTACATAGTCCCTTAGGCTATAGGATTTTTAGCAGTCAGGATCATCCTCATCATCTTCAGATTCTTCATCCTTATTATCGGCCTAATGTTGTCGTTTCATCTTTTTATCTCTCGGCCCACTCTATCTCTTCCTGGAATCATCTTTAGAACCACTTCGATCCATGTACTTTCAAAGATTCCCCTCTTTGAGCATTTTCTCAATCTCATCTTTTAATGCAAATCATTTTCAATTAGTGTGGTTCTGATCTTAGTGAAAATCACACCATTTGGTCCTATCTCTCTTGTGCGAAGGAGACCTTAGTTTTTCAGGCCATCTTAAGGCTCTATCATCCTTAACTTAATTTATAATCAAATCAGGTTTTATCTTGAGTGGTTTATAGTCGGTAAACTTATCATCAGTTGACTTTTTGTCCCATCCTTACGCTTAGCCTTATTAGATTTTCTTCCACCAGCTTCCTTCTAATCCTCTCCCTTGGCTGCTATGGCCTCCTCCGCATTCATGACTCTCCTAGCCATATCTAGGAGTTCTTCCATGGATTTTAGAGGATCTTGGGCCATCTTCCAAAATAACTTTCCCTTTTTTAATCCTCCTATTAGGGTGGTTATAGAGATTTTCTCCTCATAGTCTTCAACTCGTAACTTCTCTTTATTGAATCTTGCAATGTAGTGTCCAATAGACTCGTAATTCCCTTACTTTACATACCTTAGATAGGTAGCTTTCCTTCAAGGCATCACGCCAAAATAAAATCTATGAATGAACTTCTTGGCCAACTGCTTAAAGTTCACTATGGAGTTCTTGGGGAGTGAAGTATACCATACATGACTTGCACCAACTAATGTATTAAAAAATGCTCGACATTTCATCTCATCTTAAATTGAGAAGATGTCGACTACAAATTTATACATCTCTACATGATGGGATGGATTTGTTCTCCCATCGTATTTTAGGGTGACAACTGGCAGCTTGAACTTGGACTGAGTCATACAATTCCCCAAAATGGAGACCCTTATATGTATCCCCTTTGAATGGGGTCTCGATTTCTCATTACATCGCCTATCTTGTTCTTCAGCCTCTGGATAGAACTATTTTAGGGCTTCTTAATTTCTTTCGCATTATCTTCATCGACTATGACAATGTTATCCACAGCTCCTTCTTTGTTATTTGGGCATCATCCAGGGTCTTTACCAGTTGCCCTTTGACGGATGTTAACTTTTCTGTGTCCCTTTTCTTGGCCATATGGCCATATGGTTGCCCATGGTCAGCAAACCCTAAATTCCCTCTGGAGGCTACCCTACTGTGTTATCTGCAGAGTCGATCTCGTATGTCACCAGCTAGGTTGATTATGTCGACGTTGTCACGACCCCTTCGCAAAATAGTAGCGGAGAACGAGTGTCTTGACATGCCACCAAGGCAACAAATATTTTGATTTAATTGTTTACTTAAATAAATGCAACGAAAATATTATCACATGGTTATGAATCGTAAAATACTGAAAGTAAGGGAATTACATCATCAGAGCTTTCTAAAGGAAACTTCATATATATTAAAAGTAACAACACGTTACAACTTAAGATAAAATTCAAACCTTATTACAAGATAGCCAGACATGCTCTAAATAAACATTTTACATTTTACATTACAAGAGAGCTTTCTAGGTCTCACCAGCGATAACCCAGCTGGGAAGGTTAGTCAGTAAAGAGGTCCCTTAGCCCGAATCATATTTTCAATATTCAATATCCTTTTTAATAATCATTCTAATCGGTATGTTTATATGGACAAACATAAACATATCACAAGAATCAATCATCGGTATCACATGAATTTTGAGAATAAAAGAAGTTCACAAAATATATATAGTTTGCATACTATTATATAATTAAAATGCGCAAGGAATCTTAGAGTACTCACCCAAAATGGAGGTCAAATTTACTGGTATTGGTCTTCAATCACACGTTAATATGATAAAGATTTAAGTATACGTTCTAAGGTCCAGTTTATACTATAATAACCTCTTATTTTAAAGGATTACTGAATCCATATTTGTTACCTTTTAAAAATCATTGATCATAATTAAAGAATTCAATTCATAGTCCTTCCTCATCTGTCGGTTCCCATTAGAGATGGACGGTCACAGGGGCACCACTTGAATACTACCTCATCTAGACAGAATTTCACTGGGCCTGACTTTGGAATTACTTAAATGGGATTGCATAATAATGAGCAATTTCTTTAAAAAGAATCATTTTTAAAAGCGTATAATTTCAAACAAGTTTACATATATTGTAAGTAAAATCAACTTGGATTTCTTCTAAATTTTAAGTTTTGATTAGTGAATTCTTTAATATATTTTACCAGCATAACTACTAAGTAAAGCTATAAAATAATAAATTAAAACTATAAAGATGCATTATAACATTAAGATTACCTTAAGATGAATATCCCTAAGAACTTCTTCTTAAACGTTTCCATGCTTTCTCTCACTACATCTCTTTATAATTCTTAAGGAATTTGGTGTGAGTTTCAAATGATCCCCAAAGTCCCTATTTATAGTTTTCCAAAGATATCACGACATTGACATGTGTCCATGATGACCAAGCTTTTACAATGGGTGTCAGCGTTGACGTGTCGCGTAATGGAGGCATCTTGCAGTCTTATTACACTGGACTGCGACACGTGTTTTAGCTTCTCCTCTAACGACGACACGTGTTTTGGCTTCTCCTCTAAAGACGACACGTGTATGGTGGAGGTGTCAAAACCAAGCATGAGGTGGAAAGGTATTAAGGGTAGAAGGGGCATATTGGACCTTAAGGGCATTTTGGTAATTTCACACCATATATTTTCAATATTTCTTTTAGGTCCCTGAAAATATTTTATTTACAAAAAGGCCCCTTTTTATTTTTCATTTTGGTCCCTAAAACTTTCTTTATTAAAACCAAGTTCCTAAAGTTTCATAAAATTACATTTTCTACCCCAAAACTTATCACCTAGCTTAGGATGTGTCATAAAATCTCAATTTGACCCATTTTACCGTTGATTCTTCAAATTTAAAAACGGTCTTTGTCATATTAAGAACTCAGAATATCATATATGTAATAATATATCATTATTAGATAGTAAGTGTGACGAAATTGAAAGAAGACAATTATATATTGGCATAAGAAAATAGGGTCATTACATCCTACCCTCCTTATAAAAAGTTTGGTCCCCAAACTTTACTTACATTAATTTCCAAAAAGATATGGATATCTCTCTTTTATTTCATCTTCCCTCTCCCATGTTGCTTCTTCAACAGAATGATTCAGCCATAATACTTTGACTAGTGGAACAACCTTGGTTCGTAATATTTGATCTTTATGCTCCAAGATTCCACTCGATGCTCAATGTATGTCAAATCTTCTCTAACTTGAAGAGGATCGTGACTTAAAATATGTGATGGATCAGGGATGTATGTCTTCATCATTGAAACATGAAACACATTATGCACACTCGAGATTTCAGGGGGTAAGGCTATTCTATACGCAACAACACCTACCCTTTCAAGGATTTCAAAAGGCTCTATGTATCTTCGACTTAACTTTCCTTTCTTCCCAAATCGAATTACTCCATTTGTCGGTGATACTCGTAAGAAAACATAGTCTCCTCTTTGGAATTCTAACAGTCAGTGTCGATTGTCAACATAACTCTTTTGACGACTTTGAGTGATTTGAAGTCGGTCTTGTATCAATTTCACTTTCTCTGTTGTGACCTGAATCAATTCTAGTCCCAATAACTTTATTTATCCAACTTCTACCCAACATGCAGGAGAACGACACCTTCAACCATAGAGTGCCTCATACGGAGCCATTTGAATACTTGCTTGATAGCTATTATTATATGAAAATTCCACTAACGGTAAATGATCATCCCAATTCCCCTTCAAATCAAGTACACATGCCCTAAGCGTATCCTCTAAGGTTTGGATAGTTCTCTCAGATTGTTCGTTTGTTTGAGGATGAAAAGCGATGATGAAATTCAATTTTGTTCCCATGGCTACTTGTAGGCTTTTCCAAAAGCGAGACACAAATCTAGGGTCACGATCAGAAACAATTGAAACTGGGGTTCCATGAAGCTTAATAGTTTTCCGTATATACAATTTAGCTAACTTTTCTAAGGAATGGGTAATCTTAATGGCAAGAAAATGAGCAGATTTAGTTAAACTATCAATAATTACCCAAATAGAATCATTACCATTAGAACTCCTTGTTAGCCCTGTCACAAAATCCATGGTAATATGTACCCATTTCCACTCAGGGATAGGTAAAGGTTGTAATAATCCTGATGGTTTCTGATGTTCAACTTTTACTTATTGACAGATAAAAAACTGAGATACAAACTCTTCTATCTCCCTTTTCATGTTATTCCACGAAAACACTTCTCGGAGATCTCTATACATCTTGGTATTTCTAGGATGAACTGTGAATCTCAAGTAATGACCTTCCTCTAAAATCTGCCTCTTTAGTTGGGCATCACCCGGTATACACACTCTATTTCCAAACCTTAATATATCATCTCGTATCATAAATTCAATTCTCTTCCTTTCAATAACCTCTTCAGTTGTGGGTCATTTACTTGTGCAACTTTAATTCTTTCCATCAACGTGGGTTGTATTTTTAAGTTTGCGATTATTCATCCTTCGCTATAAATACGTACATCTATTTCCATACTTCTCAAATCTTTCAATAGAGCTTCCTGGTTGGCAGTAAGACATGTCAAATTTGGTGTAGACTTTTTACTTAAGGCGTTGGCAACTACATTAGCTTTCCCCGGGTAATAGTGAATATTTACATCATAATCCTTCATCAATTCTAACCACCTCCTTTGTCTCATGTTCAATTCCTTCTGAGTAAAGATGTATTTCAAACTCTTATGATCGGTATAAATCTCATAAGTCTCACCATACAAATAATGTCTCCAAATCTTAAGAGCAAAAATTACTGCTGCTAATTCTAAGTTATGGGTTGGATAATTTGTCTCATGTGGTTTTAACTGTCTCGAGGCATAAGCTACTACTTTTCCATTTTGCATTATCACACATACCAAACCATTTTTTGAAGCATCACTATAAATCACAAATCCTCTTGTACCAGAAGGAATAGTCAAAATTGGGGCAGTTACTAATCGATTCTTAAGTTCTCGAAAACTATTCTCAACTTTCTCAAACCATTCATATTTCACCGTCTTTTTTGTTAACCTAACCAGAGGTTTGGCAATACTATAAAATCCTTCAACAAATATTCGATAATAACCTGCTAATCCTAGGAAACTACGAATCTCCGTCACATTAGTTGGTCTTGGCCAATCTAGTATAGCCTCGATCTTCTGAGGATCAACCGACACTCCCTTCTTGGATATGACATGTCCTAGAAAATAAACACTAGGCAACCAAAATTCACTCTTCTTTAATATTGTATATAAGTTCTCTTTCCTAAGGATTTGTAATAATAGCTCCAAATGCTTCTCGTGTTCTTAAATACATTTGGAATAAATAAGGATGTCATCAATGAAAACAACCACACACTGATCCAGATATTTCCTAAACACTCTATTCATCATATCCATAAAAGAGACTGGTGCATTAGTTAATCCAAATGGCATCACCAGAAATTCATAGTGACCATATCTAGTACGAAAAGATGATTTCGAAATATCCTCTTACTTAATCTTCAATTGGTGATAGCCTGACCTAAGGTCAATCTTCGAAAATACTTGCGCACCTTACAGTTGGTCAAATAAATCATCTATACGAGGTAAGGGGTATTTATTCTTAATGGTAACCTTATTTAGTTCACGATAATCTATACATAACCTCATCTTCCCATCCTTCTTTTTAACAAATAACACTGGAGCACCCCAAGGGGATATACTAGGTCTAATAAAACCCTTGTCTAACAGATCTTGTAATTGAACTTTTAATTCCCTTAATTCTAAGGGTGCCATGCGATAAGGTGGTTTTTAGATTGGTGTAGTTCCAGGAACAAGGTTAATGGTAAATTCTACTTCTCTACTAGGAGGTAGACTGGGCAAATCATTTGGAAAAAACTTTGATATAGGAATATCTTCTAAACTAGGCTCTTTTATTTGTAAATCAATAACACTGGCAAGGAATCCTTGACATCTCTTCTTAAGAAAACTACAAGCTTGCATTGTAGAGATAATACGCATGGGAGATAAGATGCTAGTTCCTTCAAAATTGAATTCTGGTTGGTTAGGAATTTGGAAAATAACTCTCTTCTCAAAACAATCCACCCTAGCATGATATGATGCTAACCAATCCATCCCCAAGATGACTTCAAAATATCTTATGTCTAAAACTATCAAATCAGCGAATAGTTTATGACTACTGACATTTATAGGGGAAGATTTATATACTAATGTTCCCATCAATAACTCACCCGAAGGAGTAGAAATGTGTATGATATGATTCAAGGATTCAGGAATATTAGGAAAGCAATTAACAAAATGTATAGACACAAATGAATGGGTAGAACCAGGATCTATTAAAACTTGAAAAGGTTGTGCACATATAGAAAGTGTACCTGACACTACTGCAATATAAGACTTTGCATCGGAAAGATTAAAGACTCTACCTTGACTACCCTGATCCTTATTATCATTAGAAGTCTTTATTGCCGCCTTCCCTTTGTTAGTACAATCTCGCATTTTATGTCCCTTTTGGCCACACCCAAAGCAACTCCCCGTCTCCAGGTAACACGGTCCCCTCTATGAATAGTAAAATACTGAAAGTAAGAGAATTACGTCATCAGAGCTTTCTAAAGGAAACTTCGTATATATTAAAAGTAACAACAAGTTACAACTTAAGAGAAAATTTAAACCTTATTACAAGAGAGCCAGACATGGTCTAAATAAACATTTTACAAAAAGATCTCTAAAAGCTAAATCTTCAATATAGTCCATTTTTGTTCCATCCGTGAGCCTAAACGTTTCCTAAAAAAATGGTTATTTATACAACATCATCTAAAAGCCGAATGAGGTTCAATCTCCAGACATTCTAGGGTTTTCAGAAAATAGATAACTATTCAAGTCAAAAGAGAAGGCATGTACATATAAGGATAGGAACTTGCAGTAAATAGATATATAATTTGAAATGGAAGTGTATATATATATATCACAATTGGATAGCTTAGAATAGGACGAATGCAACAAATCAAATGTGAAATCTTTTTCTTTCAATCATATCATTTTTATGGCCAAGTACATTCTAATACCGTATTCTTCTACCATATTATTCCCCAGTAGTTGAGGGTCAATCGAACTAGTTTGTCACAACGCCTTATTCAGGGCACACCAGCGATAACCCAGCTGGGAAGGTCAATCAGTAAAGAGGTCCCTTAGGCCGAATCAGATTTTCAATATTCAATATCCTTTTCAATAATCATTCCAATCGGTATGTTTATATGGACAAACATAAACATATCACAAGTGAATCAATCATCGTTATCACATGAATTTTGAGAATAAAAGCAGTTAACAAAATATATATTGTTTGCATACTATCATATAATTAAAATGCGCAAGGAATGTCAGAGTACTCACCCAAAATGGAGGTCAAATTTACTAGTATTGGTCTTCGATCACACGTTAATCTGATAAAGATTTAAGTATACGTTCTAAGGTCCAGTTTATACTATAATAACCTCTTCTTTTAAAGGATTACTGAATCCCTATTTGTTAACTTTTATAACTCATTGATCATAATTGAAGAATTCAATTCGTAGTCCTTCCTCATCAGTCGGTTCCCAATAGAGATGAAGGGTCATAGGGGCACCACTTAAATACCATCTCATCTAGACAGAACATTTCCGGATTCATTCCCAGTAGAGATGGAGGGTCACAGGGGAACCACTAAAATACCATCTCATCTTGATAGAATTTCACCGGGCCTGACTTTGGAATTACTTAAATGGGATTCCATAATAATGAGCAATTTCTTTATAAATAATCATTTTTAAAAGCGTATAATTTCAAACAAGTTTACATATATTGAAAGTAAAATCAACTTGGATTTCTTCTAAATTTTAAGTTTTGATTAGTGAATTCTTTAGTGTATTTTACCAGCATAACCACTAAGTAAATCTATAAAACAATAAATTAAAACTATAAAGATGCATTATAACATTAAGATTACCTTAAGATGAATATCCCTAAGAACTTTTTCTTAAACGTTTCCACGCTTTCTCTCACTACTTCTCTCTATAATTCTCAAGGAATTTGGTGTGAGTTTCAAATGATCCCCAAAGGACCTATTTATAGTTTTCCAAACATATCATGGCATTGACACGTGTCCATGATGACCAAGCTTTTATAATGGGAGTCAGCGTTGACATGTCGCGTAACGGAGGCATCTTGCAGTCTTATTTCGCTAGACTGCGACACATGTTTTAGCTTCTCCTCTAATGACGACACGTGTATGGTGGAGGTGTCAAAACCAAGCATGAGGTTTCGAGCACGAGGTGGAAATGTATTATGGGTATAAGGGTCATTTTTCACCTGAAGGGTATTTTGGTAATTTCACACCATATATTTTCAATATTTCTTTTAGGTCCCTGAAAATATTTTATTTATAAAAAGTCCCCTTTTATTTTTCATTTTGGTCCCTAATGCTTTCTTTATTAAAACCAAGTCCCTAAAGTTTCATAAAATTATATTTTCTACCCCAAAACTTATCACCTAGCTTAGGATGTGCCATAAAATCTCAATTTGACCCATTTTACCGTTGATTCTTCAAATTTAAAAATGGGCTTTGTCATATTAAGAACTCGGAATATCATATATGTAATAATATATCATTATTAGATAGTAAGTGTGACGAAATTGAAAGAAGACAATTATATATTGGCATAAGAAAATGGGGTCATTACACTAACCCTCTACTCAATCTGTCAAGTGTCAAAGCCCGGGGCTGACCATCTCGACTAGGCTTACCACTATTTCCTCTACTAATTTTGACTGGATGCACTATATTTCCAGAATTCTTGTAAGGCTACCAATACTCGTCCTCATCACAATACTGATCATCTTAGAATTACTAGCCATGCTTTCTCAGGTTCAATCGTCGAGGGTCAGCCACATCTTTGCATCGCTATTATTGTGGAACTTCTTAGTGTGGGTCCGGGTGTGGTCCCCTATCACTGGAGCTATTTCCCTATAAACTGGCGTTATTATCTCTGCTATAGCATCGGTAGGTCTAGCCATCATAGGTTGACTATATGCAACAAGTTGTTCTTGCATTTTCTACTAGTTGGCCGCCAGTGAGCACAGCGCCGCCACAACCTCAGACATTTTTAACTGAGAAGGCACTTGGATGGAACCAAGACTAGCACCAGGAGGTAAATCGGTGGCGATCAACTCCATTGAATGAATAAAACAAAGGGGTGAAGTGGGTCAGGTAAGTGAGCTGAAGAAAAACTTAAAAACCCAATAAGAGCTCTTTCAGTGATGATACAAATCCAACCAAGTGTGGAACTAGATCACCAATAAAGAATCAAGTGAGAAACAAGCTGAAAATGAAGAGGAAGAATATTAAGAACCTTCGATTCCCACAAGCAGTGCCATTTGATGATACAAGATTTAGTATCAACTCAATAAACTTATAAAAGCTCAATCTAGTATAGCTATAATGGTGCAACAATGGTGATAAACAAGTGTTTAAATGAAGGAGATGAGGAGAAGCGGAATAGACTCTAGCATATAAGTGGTTCGGCCATTGGCCTACTCCACTGTGCAGATGAGTGTTAATTTCACTATGAGGATAGACACTGATGGCCTCAATATTACAACTCTTTACACTTTCTCTCTATATTGTACGAAGTAGTAAATCTTGGGCTAGGGTTTACAATTATCGGTCCTCTTCATCGGTGAAGAAGATGATAATATATAGTGCTTGGGGTGCATATTGCTCCCCCAATCATGGAGTAAGCATGTGTAGAATGTATTTATCAATAAGGATCAGTCACTTATCGCTAGCACATGTGGATTGTGATGATGAAATATTCCTTCACGTGTGGGGGACATAAGAGCCACAACCCACGTGCTTACTACCATGCATGACCAATCCCACGTGCTCTGCCAGATGTACACTGTCAGTCATGGTGGTCCAAGATGAGGCCAAGATATTGGGTCAGTTCATTGATAAGATCGTTGTTGGTGTTGAGTTGAATTTGTATAGAAACCTCAACTTCCTTATCTTGGACGAGGTTGAGGGAACATGTAGGTATATGATACAATTGTTGTTCATTGTATGTCAAGGCCTAAGGAACATGGGTCAGCATTGAGGCCGGTGACAATGACTCTCATGTTAACCCTCAATTCGAGTCACAATGTCTTCCTGTCTAACGGTTTCTAAAAGGTCGACCCTGGAATTAGGTTATACTTGGGTATATCAATGGACATAGAAATTTTCAACGTTATGGTAAAAGCAAAGCAAGCAACTGAAGAACGTCTCAGAAAAATTAGACAAGAAAAAAGGAAATTCATTAGAAGAAGAAATTAAATTAGTGCATTTGAAGAAGTGTGTTATTTAAGTGAGTAAAACATCTACAATAAATCTATGGGTGCATAAGTTTGAATGCATTTTATGATCGATTTTTTATTTCAAACAATTTTATTTTAACATTAAAGATACTAAACGTAAGTATTATCAAATTCATTTGATTAACTCACTCAACAGTATAATTAGGTGAATCTAGATGAACAAAAATAGATCTAACATACCTAGGTCAATTTTAGTTCAATTCACTAGATATAATTTAGATCTGAGTGGTGTGTGATCAAATGTGTACATATAATTATTAATCATTCACTATCAACGAAAAGACCAGGTTTCTGAGGAAATCCCCAACTAAGGGATAAAAAAAATTCTATGTATTCCAATTTTCATTTTTATTTGAAAAGAAATTTTACAAAAAATAAGAAGGTACCGCTGACACGATTTTTATTGTGTAGTTACCTATGAACCTTTCAACTTTCCCCCATAGTAAATGAGAATCTACTGCAAGCTCCATACCATAAACAAAGAAGTCCATTCTCTTCCTTGAAATTCGCTCCACACTCTAAATTCTCCAATAACTTGGAATGCTTCCTTTTTTAGATCTAGGAGTAGTTGATTATACAACTCAAAGATAAATTAATTTGAACTGAATAGAGTATATGAAATCTGAACCAAAAAACTCTCAATCCTCTCTTTAAAAAATAGCTATGCATCTAAGTTTTATCAAAATAGGAGGAAACAAGTGAAATTGGAATGAGAAGAAAACGGAAAATACTTTCAACCTCGAAAATGAACTCATAAATATATTCGAGTTTTCATATCTTCAAATTTGGGAGGGAAAATGACCTACTTATAAAAAAATTAAAATCTAGCGTCGTCATTCGCACTCATGCGCACAATTCCAGGAGGTGTGGAGTCGAGGTCATGGCCATGAACATGGGAATAAAATGGTCCGATGCGAACACCTTCATGTGCACGGGTTCAACATGGAGTCATGCGAACGGTCAAGGCAAAACACTTTTTCCAAAATCAATTTCAAATGTCTTCAGAGATAGTTTTAAAGCATTTAAAACACTTGTTCCATTAGTTTTAACATCCTCACACATTTTAATACGTTTGTGCATGTGTCTGTATGTTTATCCATAATCAATTCACGATCTCTTCAACAAAGGATATAATCTTCACTTCAATGTTAATGTATGGTAACAAAAGTCTTGAATGAGAAACTTGTAAAATCTTCAATATTCAAGGGTTCTTTATAACTAAAATGACTGCGCTTCACTCATATCGAATCAAGTGTATATGACTTGATGGAATCAACGACTCAATTATTTTGATTCGAGAATTAGACAACTAATATGTAACACCCCGTATTTCTGAGTATTTAGAATTTAATTAATTCGGTGATTTTTTGAATTTCACATGTGCTATAATTTAGTTGAATTAACTATTATGTGTTGATTAAAATATTAATCGGGAGATATAATGATTAATGTTTATGGAATAATTTACTAAGTGAATAGAAAATAAGTATTTTACGTCATAACGAGTGATAGTGATGTGACAGTGTTATACCTCAATCGGGAGTCGAGTGTAGGCTATATGATGTTAAGATGGAAATTATTATAGAGTGACTCAGATGGCAATTTTGAGTTCACTATTAATTCCGAATGGGTCGAAACGATCTGAATAGTGTACCCGGGTGTGCTGATTGGGTCACGGGGCAATTTTAGACCAAACCGGCAACATGAAAGGGAATTTTGATCATTAGGGAGTTTGTGGTATATAGAACTATGAAAATATAAGAATCATATCAGTCCACTAGGGTGGGAGGCTAGGTTTAGAAAACTTTATATAGCGAGGAGTCCATAGGAGAGGAAGAGGAGAAGGAAACTTGACCTTCCCACACCGTTTTGCACCACGGACATCGCCAAAATCAAGATCGAAGAAAGGGAAGAGTAACTCCATAATCAATTAACAAAAATCAGACCTGGTGGACAAAGGCAAGTATTTATCTTGAAATTTATTTAATCATGTTATAATACCCATGTAGTGTAGGGTTTTGAATTCTTTATTTAAAGGATGTTCTTAGAGTTTAGATAAATAGAACTCATGATTTGGGGCTAGATTGCATGTAGACTGAATCCATATGTGCTGATAATTCAAAATCAATGTATGTATGATTATGAACATGAAAGAAATCTAGAAAATATATGTTTCTGAATGAAGAACGTTAAAACTAGGGTTTTATGATTTATGGAGATTAATTCCGTTTATATTTAGTTTTCTTGAAGATTTAATTATATAATCACGTTAGAAATGGTCATTATACATATACTTGTAGATTGGTAATGTTTATGGGAGTTTGGGAAGGTTTTTTGGAGTTTGAGTTTGGTGGTTATGGTGAAAAACGTAACAGTTAAACTAAAAAGATGAGCAATGTCATTTCGAATCGATTCGATTACCTAGATGTCACTACTTTCTGTTGGTTTATGCTCGATTTTGCAATTAATTAATTGAAAGACTTTTGGGTAATTATTATATGATAGGGAGGGACCTATTGAATTCCAGTAGACCATGGTAAGGTCTGGGTTTAGCCAAATGAGAGATGATAAGGCTAGGACCTTTTGGGCATAATAAGAGGTTTAAAGAATATTTGGAATCGGAACAGGTTACGAAGAGAATGAGTAAACCCAAGTTATGACCTATTAGGATAGACATATATTAACTACTGATATGAATTATGGGGTGACTAGTTCCCTTCGTGTAGTGAGCGATACATAAAAATATACAATAAGAGGTTATCTTGCTAAATTGATATTACATTAAGTATTCAAGAGAGATATACTACGTACATGATATATTTATAGGTTGTGTGTATGCTTATGCTGCACATTTTTATAGGTCGCGTGTGTACTTATACTGAGAATTTATATATAGGTTATGTGAATACTTATTATGTGATTTGCTATGTGTGTGAACAAACCTACGTTGCCTGCTATTAGTAGATTTTCGCGCAGAGGACGAACCCACCTTGACTATTCCAGTGAGATCTGGATGTGAAATTAGGGTGGCTTAGTATGTGTAGTGTATTAGTGGGATCGTCATGTCATTTGGGTACATTAAGTATGTGCGTTTCCCAAAGGCTTAGAACCATGTTCGACTCCATTGTGTGTTGATTGATTTTGGGTTCGAGGAGACATGCTGAACTAATAGTCCTTGATTTGTACGAGAGGTACATGGACTTGATAGTAGAGTATGTACGAATCATGGTGGTCATTCCAGGGGATGCTATAGTTGTATATATTTTAGTGTGATAAATATATACAAGTGTGATTATTCTACTTATGTGTGATAGTAGAAAAGATATTTAGTGTATATCTATAAGTAATTTAAGTGTGATGAAACTTTCATAATGGTGTTATAATACTATGTGAATATTCTACTTGTGTGACAGTAGGAACATAGATAGTGCATATCTAAATGTGACTAAAGTATGGGGAAAAAAATTAAAATGATTTAATAATAATATATGGGTGACATTAGTTATTGGAAGTAGAGGTAGCGTATTGTATGGGCGATACGAGGGAGTTGAATCTTTTGTGGTTAATTATATACGGATATCTAGTTAGGCTGGGTAGCATAGATGGGTAGGACGCGTTAGGTTTACACTTTATATGAGAGGTGAGGAACTCAAGGGAGTGTACGTGGAACTAACATGTGTATCTAATAATTATTTTTAAACTGTGATTTAAATTCTTGATAAATATTGTCAAAAGGATTTCTTGGGCTCTGACCTGTGACAAATCTATTTTTCTATTTTTCCAAAACATTTTAGGTGTCCAGCCATAAGGACACTAAGCTTGATGACCCATTCTAGGGATGCATAGCTGTGACACTTAAGGAGGCTTTTAAGATTTGATATAGACACTTCAGTTATTCATTCTTAAATAGGATTTCATTTCAGTGATTCATTTGAGCATGTTGCCCTTTAAACTATTCAACATTCCATATATTCAGTATGTATCAGACTTGGTTGTATTTACTTTTGACTTGTAGATGGAATTGTTTTGGGTACCGATGGTTTATTCGGTATTATTTTATTCCGTTATTTATCGTATGATGTTTTAGACTCTATCATTGTGTGGATGGCTTAGATTATTTTATTTTTGCTTGTTGTCTGATTAACCAAAGATAACATTTTGACACCGAATTAATTTAATCTAGGTGGTTAGTAATTTAAAAAGTTTTCGACATTATTTCTAATAATGAACTAGATGAGATTCCTGTTTGTTTTAATGAAGGACTGATCACATGTGGTTAAACTAGGAGGGATGTCACAGATTGCATAAGAGCATCATGTTCTAGTGTCCTTAGGATCTGTATGGCTTACTACAATCTTAGCGTAGCGTTCTTTGATATAGAGCCTTATCATAGGGATTTTGTATTCATCTACGTATGCTCACTTATGTTCTTATGTTGATTACTTCCTATTTGATTATGAGATTATACAAACTTCAATCTAGTTTCAGATGTTTCCACATGGGACTCATCGAAAGATAGAACGCTGGGGAAGGTGCCTCACGGGGAAATATTTTAATAGAAGAAGTGGCCAGAATCGTGGAACATACAGTTAACATGGCAATAACTTCAATGGCATAACACTTCTCGTAGATTCAGCTAGAATCGCCAGTGGCGCCAGTCATTCAGTCCCACTCAAGGCCATCCGATTGGCAGAGAGAGAAATAGGCATTTCATAAGATCCACCCATCGGAGTTTTAGGGTAGCTCAGATGTAGTCATGGACAGTCAGTGGAAGAAAGACATTGAATTCCACCTTCATAGGTTGAGTGTAGTGACACTCAAAAATAGTTCTTGGCAACATTCAAGTTAGTAGGGGAAACTTTGCAATGGTGGTAATCTCTAACCACAACAGAGGAGAGAGATGTGATGATCGCTGGGGTGTTTTGGGCATGGTTTGACCATAAGTATTTTCCAACTTATATTTAGACGAAGATGGGATGGAAGTTTCGTGATGTATCTCAAGGAGATCGAACTTTAGCGGAATACGAGAAGTAGTTCACTCGTTTAGCAAATTTTTTGAATGGTGAGGTGAACACTAAAGAGAAGAGGATGCGTAAGTTCGTGGATGGACATTCCTGGAGGATTCGATGAAACTTTTTGGGTAATTAGACATTGGATACATTAACGTCACTCTACTTCATTTCATGTACTATCACTTCCACATAAACGGGATCAAGTGAGTAAGTGAGACTAGTAAGACTGGGAAGGACGATGGGAATGGAGCCAGTGGGGCACAACAGTAGTAGGAGCGAGATTTTTGACATGGTAATCAGGCTAAGTGATTTAGATCCATAGGTTATCGACTCGAGAGTGGTGGATTCAGATAGGATGACCAACAGAGTCATCAGCAACAACATTCCATTCTTCAGGGACACCAGGGCCAACGGAATAATGAGGGAGGCTAGTAGGGCCAGGTCCAGAGATAAAGAGGTTTTCTGGAATTTATTTCGATTATGGAGAGACGTTCCACAGGAGGAGGGATTTCCCAAAGCGAGATATGATCAACTACAAGATGAGGTCCTAGATGTACAACCATTGCAACAAATCTTAAGTTAGTTTCGACGCGAGAATTACATTCAGGAAACTTATTTTATCCTTACGAGTATGATTAACGTTTTAGGTGACATGGGTGCATCATAATATAAATAATAACACCAAAATTCGTGGGCGAGTCAAGTTTAATGGGTGCGTTGGAAGTGTCAGCCTATAATTACAAATATATATATCATTGGGTAGTGGGACTCTTTGATGTTTATATTGTATGGTAGTTTTGGCCCTTTTTAAAGTTATGAGAGTAGAGCATATTATTATCTTGTGTAATGACTGGATAATGAGGGTTTGAGTGGTAGTAGACTATCGTGCTCACTATCCCAGGGTGAGATATATTATTTTGCGAGGTATCACCTGAAAAAGGGTAGAGCCTGAATCATAGACTTCGGAGAGTATAGTTGTCTTATTACATTTTGCCCTAGTGCATGGGGACTTTTACTGATTTGATTCAGGGTATATCTGATTTAACATTGAGGGGAGGGATTTAGGTTGATTATTGATTTAGTGCTAAGAACTTAGGATGGTTCTAGCATAGTTTTGTATTACTCCTTGAGTGATAGGGAGTGAATAATTTTATTTATGTGTCAGAGGATGGGATTTGCGGTGCCTTAGTTATGGGCTTTGGACCCACGAATCTTGATGATCGACAATGCTAGGAAGTAGTGTATCGGAGGGGGGGTCCTTATTTTGATCAAAAGTTGGGAGATAAGTGGTCTTTAGGACATAGATCTAGTACCCTAGTCGTTGCATGAACATGTGGTTAAAAATTATGAGTTGAGAGTTATTATATAATTTAAGGCTAGCAGGAGCCTGGTAGCATTTGTGTAGCTATGTACATCGTCCGCAGTGATAAGATGTGGAAAGTTATAACTTGAACATAAGAGTAGGTAAATAAAAGAGTTGGCACATAGGGATGTTGGAGTATTCCCCAGTAGAGGAAATACTTTAACAATTAGTAGATAAGATTATGATAGTGGTAAATGTTGGACAAAATTATAATGGGTTAATTAGCCTCTAGTGGATATGGTAAATAATAATAGGAAATTTTGATGTAATGTGACTATAATGGGTTGGTCACTTGTATTGAACGGTAAGGTATAGACTGTTGAACTGAGGAGTACCATTAGTAGAAGTGTAGTGGGAAACAACATAACAATATTCGACTTTGGGGGAAAGATGGATGTTGTGCAAAGAGACATCTGAAGCTATTAGTATCGGACTTATACGAATTTCAAGGACGAAATTCCTTTATAAGGGGGAAGCATGTAACACCTCGTATTTCTGAGTATTTAGAATTTGATTAATTCGGTGATTTTTAGAATTTCACAGCACTGTAATTTAGTATAATTATTTATTATGTGTTGATTAAAATATTACTTGGGAGAGATAATGATTAATGTTAATGGAATAATTTACTAAGTGAATAGTAAATAGGTATTTTACATCATAACGAGTGATAGTGACGTGATAGTGTTATACCTCAACCGGGAGTCGAGTATAGGCTATATGAAGTCATGATGGAAAACTATTGTAGAGTGACTCAGATGGTAATTTTGAGGTCACGGTTGGTTCCAAATGGGTCGAAATGATTGGGTTACAGGATGATTTTAGACAAAACTGGTACCATGAGAGGGCAATTTGATCATTCGGGAGTTTGTGGCAGATGGAACTCCAAAACTTTAACAATTAGATCATCCCATTGGAGTGAGAGGCTATAATTACAATACTTTAGATAGAGGGGAGGCCGTAGTAGAGGAAGAGGAGAAGGAAACTAGGCCTTCACACACTATTTTGCACAACAACTCCATCATCAATTGACGAAAATCAGACCTGCTGGATGAAGTCAAGTATTTATCTTGCAATTTATTTAAGCATGCTATAATACCCATGTAGTCTAGGGTTTTGAATTCTTGATTTAGAGGATGTTCTTGGAGTCCAAATGAATAGAACCCATGATTTGGGGTAGGATTGCATATAGAGTGAATCCATATGTGTTGATAATTCGAACTCCGTGTAAGTATGATTATGAACGTGAAAGAAATATGGAAAAATAATTGTTTATGCATGAAGAATAGTAAAACTAGGGTTTTATGATTTATGGAGATTAAATCCATTTATGGTTCATTTTATTGAATATTTGATGATATAATCACGTTAGAATTTATCCTTATACATATACTTAATGGTTGTTAATGTTGTATGGGAGTTTGGGAAGCTTTCATGGAGTTTGAGTTCGACGTTTATGGTGAAAAACGTAACAGTTAGATGAAAAAATGAATAGTGGCATTTTGAATCAATGCGTCTCAAGGAGAGAATCGATTAGGTAAGCGTATCGTTTCGGCCTCTTTATCAAATCGATTCGGTTACCCATATTTCACTAGTTTCATTTGGTTTATGACCGATTTTGAGATTAATTAATCTAGAGACTTTTGGGTTATTATTAAACGATGAGGGACATGTTGAATTCCAGTAGACTATGGTAAGGTTTAGGTTAGCCAAATGAGAGAATTTAAGGCTAGGACCTTTTGGCCATAATATGAGGTTGAAAGAATTTTGGGAATCGTAACGGGGTAGGGAGACCATGACTAAGACCAAGTAATGAACCAGTACGATAGAGATATATTAATTACTGATATGAATTAAGGGGTAACTAGGACCCTTAGTGTAGTGAGTGATACGTGAAACTATACAATAAGAGTTTATAATGGTAAATAGATAGTACGTAAATTATTCGAAAGATATATACTATGTACAGGATATATTTATAGGTTGTGTGTATGCCTACTGGACATATTTATAGGTTGTGTGTGCACTCGTACTGAGAATATATATAGGTTGTGTGAATACCTATGATCTTATTTGATATGTCTGTGAATATACCTATGATGCCTGCTATCACGAGGTTTCCGCGCTGAGGGCGATCCAACCTTGACAATTCTAGTGAGGTCTGGATGTGTGCCCCAGGACATGGAACTTAGGGAGGCTCACTATGTATAATGCCCCAACCCAGATTTATGGCTTGTTCATAGTTAACCCAATCTGAATCGATTGTTAGGTGTGAAGTGCAATGAAACATCCTAAATAATGCTACTAGTCCAGTTTTATTTTAATTAACATTTCACTTGTTAAGATGTGATTCCAGTTTCAATATAAACTACGGGAGCACCCCGAAATCCAATTAAATAGAGATACTAATGTAAACATAAATAAAATACACTTACCTGTATAGCGCCCTCAAATTACAAAACTGCTCCCAACCTACCGTAACAAAGTGGGGATGTGAGTTTATGCCTAGTGGGGTTTATACAAACAGTATAGAAATGAATGGAAGAAAGGATTACTCATATGTACAACCACATGCATACGAAAATATGTATATATCTGCATGCCTATACCTTTCAAAAATACATATTCCAATACATTAACCATTTTACTTTCAAAAACCTTACTTATCCAAATTAGTTGACCATAATCTTATTAAAGGTTTTCTTTATTCATACTTAGCAATCTTACTTTATTTAACACACCCGGTCCAACACATGCAACTATTACACTTGTTTTACTCCAACCTATTCCTTTACTGAAATTCAAGCCTTTCATTCATTCCAATACACTTTAGTATCCTTCATTTCCTTACACTTCAGTATTTTAATTACAAATCTCCATTTTAACACATGCATTCACCGTATTATAAAATACCTGTTTGTCGTTAGAAAATCATTTCAATACATGTTTATACAAATCATGGGTTTAACAACTTGACTTCTTAATTACCCATTTACCCACGTACTTTTTCCTTTCTACCTTATCTTATAGACATTACTATATTTATACATTCACTTGTCCATTTCACCATTATCGGCATATTTATTACATTCATTTAACTTAGGTTGTATTAACACATTTTACCACACAATCCATTTTTTGATATATTCCATTTTCCTTTACCTTTTTCTCGAATTCTTCCTCTACTGCATACTTTCACAGGCTCCACACCACCGGCTATACACACCATATGCTCTGGCCAGTGATTTAGGTCTTTTCACCTAAGGGTTACAGGACCTTCTTTCATTATCCCGATGTCGTTCGAGTTCTCTTTTATGGCCATCCCCTTCCGATCCTCGCAACGGGAGAGGCGAAGAAGAGAGGGATGTCTCCCCTTCGTCTCAGGAGGATTTTAGTCCCGTGCGTCCCTCTCGGGAGCACTTCGACCAGCGTCGATGATGAGTTGAAAATGTAGAGAGATAGAGTCTTCTGTCTATTTTACTCAAAATAGACAAAAGAAAAAAGGGAGCCATCCTGAAGGACAACATCCAAATACATACTGATACATATGAAACCAAAATGATTCGAAAAGGGTCCGGAGGCTAAGTTACGAAATGGAAAGGTGTTAGGAACCCATTTCGCCCTTACGGTATCTCATGGGTTATTTTTATTTTCCTTTATTTCCCCATGATATATGTGCATGTGTATATGTAGCGGAGATATGAATCATCAATTTTTATCATGGAAGAGATAAAGCGATTCATACGTAGGAATGTTCCTAAAAGTAATAATAGAAAATAAGATTTTTGCGATTATCCTAGCGTCGATCATTATAAAGGAATGATAACGCATGCGGGATAATACATTACTAAGCACAAATATACGTATATGTAAATATATAGAATCTAAGAGAGTTAAGTTTTAAAGAATATATAAAAAAGTAAATAAGAAGAAAAGTAGGAAAAGGACTCGCGTCTCAGGTTTTACCCCAAGATGCCTACGTAGCCTATAGAGGAATCAAAGTACACGTAGTTCGTATGCAAAATGGGGGGTGAGATTTATCCCATAAACCCATTCGGGGACTTCTCTTATGTGTGTGTGTGTGTGTGTGTGTGTGTGTGTGTGTGTGTGTGTAAAAAAGTGTTTTAGTTATGAGAAAAGTGTGAGAAGAGTGAGAATTCCCGTTTGGAATTTATGAGCAAATCCTCTTTTTCTTATTTTTTGGATTTTTATTTATATGAAAATAAGAGATGTGCAATAATACTAAATAAAAAGTATATTAGAATATGTGAGATGAGAGAATAAATGTGTTAAGTGATAAAAAAAATTAATGCGAATTTAGGATAATTTAAAGAGAGAGTTGAGAAATTTGGACCTTCTTGAAGATGTTGAGCTTGATCTTGGATGTTGGAGAGCATCCCTTGCACTTGGGTGATGATGGAGGGTGCTTAATTCACCAAGTTTGATGAAAAAGGTGATGGAAGGTGAAGGTTGGAAAGGGATTTGAATATGGAAATCACGCTGACTTCGAGAGGGGTTTTCTGAGCTTGCTGAGAGTCATGGATCTCTACTCTTCTGTCCCCTTTGAAATGAGGTTAGGCCCTCCTTTTTATAGGCACAGGGCATTAGCGATTGGCAAGGACTTGGTCCTGATAATCGACAGGTGTGTTTAGGCACACTGGCGATAGGCAGGGTTTCAAACCTGCCGTTTGGTAGTCTCTATCAGGTTCCTTCAGAAAATCGGTCGTAGAGCGCAAATCGTTGATCTGAATCATGTACGGGGTGAACCATTGGAAAGGTAATTCAGAAACCTTCGAAAGTCTTTTGGAATGCTCCATGGTCCGGGAGTTGACTTTAGGTCAAATGTGGCTCGAAAATGTTCATCGGTCCTTTGGATGGGGGATCGTCGGACGCAAACGGATCATTCATCCGCATGGTAAGTCAGAATCGCACACGGGGTGGATCTTTAGAAAGGTTAGGAGATGTACTTCGATATTCCAAAGAGCTTGACTCAGTTTGGATAGTTGACTTTGGTCAATCGGGGCCTAAAAGTGCTCGATGACCTTTCGGAGTAAAACGAATCGTTCGTCCGTACTGTAAGTCAGACTCATGCACGAGGTAAACCGTTGAAAAGGGGTTTCAATGCCCTTAAAAGATTCATTCAGTCTCGATTGAGATGAAGAGTTAACTTTGATCAAACAGAGCCTGGGAGTGTCCGGTGACCTCTTGATCGAGTTTCGGGGGAAAACGGGTCGTTCGTCCATATGCTAAGTCAGAATTACGCATGGGATGGACCGTTGGAAAGGGGTTTCAGTGCCCTTCCAAGATTGATTTAGTCTCGTTCAAGCTGAAGAGTTTGAATTTTGGTCAAATGGAGCCTAGGAGCATCCGATGGCTTTTAGGGACTTTAATAGACGTTAGGGGGTATTAGAATGGGGTGTATATAGAGCCCCTCGATGGGTGAGTTTGGGAAAAATGATAGCCGTTGAATAGACACCACATGATGCCTTTGAAAAAGGATGACCAGATGGTCGAGGTCGACTCTAATGACCTAAGGATGAGGATGACTGATTCTGCGGGTCGAAGCCAATTCTGAGGGATCAAATTGAGTTAACCAATTCTGAGAGCTTAAGTTGAAATGATTAATTATGTGGGTCGAAGAAAATTCTGCGGGCTTAAGTGGAAATGACCAATTCTGTGGGTCGAAGCCAATTTTGCGGGCTTAAGTTGAAATGACCAATTTTGCGGGTTGAAGCCAATTCTGCGAGCTTGAATTCAGATGACCAAATTATGTGGGTCGGAGCCAATTCTGAGGGCTTGAGGATGAGGGTGACCGATTCTATGGGTCGAAGCCAATTCTGAGGTCTTCAGGGTGAGGGTGATCGATTCTGCGGGTCGAATCCAATTCTGAGGGTGAAGGTGATTGATTCTGCGGGTCGAAGCCAATTATGCGGGCTTGAATTGAGATTACCAATTCTGCGGGTCGGAGCCAATTCTGCAGGCTTGAGTTGAAATGACCAATTTTGTGGGTTTAAGTTGAAATTACCAATTCTGCGGGTCAAAGCCAATTCTGCAGGCTTAAGTTTGAAATGACCAATTCTGTGGGTCAATGCCAATTCTGCGGGCTTGGGTTTGAAATGACCAATTCTGCGGGTCAATGCCAATTCTGAGGGCTTAAGTTAAAATGACCAATTATGTAGGTCGAATCCAATTCTGAGGGCTTAAGTTGAAATGACCAATTCTGCGGGTCGAAGCAAATTCTATTGGCTTAAGTTGAAATGACCAATTTTGTGGGTCGAAGACAATTTTGAGGGCTTAAATTTAGAAGTTCTCAGGGGACTCTACCGGGAAAATTGCCTCGTGATTTTCATTTGAGGTGGGGAGATGATTGCTAGGGAAATCCTCGTGTCTTTGGAGACTTTACTGGGGAAACAACTAATTTTGATGCTGGATAAGTGATTAGGTGGTCCAGGGTTTGGACGTATTTCTTGTGGAAATTTGAGACCTTTAAGGAATTTTAGGATACCTTAGGGGTCCTCCGGGGACGTTTTCGGGAGGAGATTCACTTGGCTTCTGATAGTTCTGGTGGGGAAATAGGGATTTCGCTTGAGGGAGTGTGAAATTTTCTTAGTGAAAATGTTCTAAATCCTTTCCAGTATTTTTAGGAATTTTCTGAGGATTGTTCAGGGTTTTTGGTATTTTTTGGGAATTTTTGTACTAAAATTCAAGGGGGTGCCAGTCGGCTTGGTGTGGAGAGTGCCATTCGGCAGTGTCACAGACTTTTAAGCTACCAAGAGATGGCAAAGGGTCAGTGTCGATCGGTATGTGGGGGTGCAATGCCGATCAGCATGACCCCAGGCATCCTATAAAAAGGGGGCGAATTCCCCTCATTTTTCACAGCTTCTTGCCTTCTCTCTTGCTGCAATTTTCTTCTGCGAATCATCCTAGCATTCCGCAATCTAAAAAATTTCCTCTTTTGTGAGCACTGAAGTACACAGGGAGTGGTTGGCTGTTGACGATTGGGCAAACATGGAGTGGAGGGCGAGGGCAACTCTTGCTTTGGGGAGTGAGAACTCTTTTGATGCATTCGAGCCGGTTGCGAATGAGCGGACCTTGCTGTGGGAGCCATCGCATCATCGCTCTTCGAGGGTGGTGAACCCTGGAGGTTATGTAAGTAAAATGAATTTTGGCATTCTTTTTTGGTGGTTTTCCTTTTTTCTTGGATTTTGGCAAGGATTTTTCTTTTGGGAATCGGATGTGTCTTTGTCGACTATGCGTGCTCGCGGGACGACGGGGCTTAAGGATGTCTAGGTGCATCTTCCACCTATGGTATCCTCAGAAGGCTTTGAAGGGTTAGTGTCTGTGCTGGATGAGACATCTCGTTAAATGGCGGTCTTATGCGCTCTGGGGGAGAGGTGGTGGGACACTACCCACACCTTTCATTTTGGCTTTGGGGAGATGACTGTGACTCCCATAGATGTGCAGCAGCTGCTGGGGCTGGATTGTGATGGGGACCAGATAGAGATGGATCGCTCTTTGCGGGTGAGGCCAGAGGCAGTGCGCGCGGCGCTTGGTAATGTGGGGAGGATAGTGTCAGGGGACTCCATTCGTCTGTCGCTACTGAATGATGTTTTATTGGGCAGGGTGATCGATGTGGAGGACGGGCTGTAGGTCAGATAGATGTCCTGGTTATTTATTTTGTTGGTGTTAGGGGGATTTCTGGTGGCGTTCAGCGAAGACTTTGTCCACTTATGGTTTCTATCATATCTGAGGATGTTTTCGAACATCCCTCTCTATGATTGGGGGAGCCTGAATTTGGCGACCCTTTATTTTTCTCTGGATGCATTCAGTCGGTGCTGCCGACAGACTTTCACTGGAGCCATGTATCTTCTTGAGGTATTCTTTTAATTTGTGCATTTTCCTTTCATGCATTCGCATTTTTCTTATGCATCTCTTTTTTATTGCAAAATTTTTATCTTTGGTAGACATTGTTCTATGAGGTGATCGGGGACCGTTGGAGACTTTTGCCGGTTGTATCGATGGTGGAAGGCCAATCGTCAGTCTAGGAGGTCTCTTTCTCTAGAGGCGGTGCGTCAGGTCTTAAATGTCCTGACTAGTGATAGGGTAAGGATTTTTTCTTCTTCAATCTAAGACTTTTGGGTCCTCTGGTTCCATATTTCCTTACATTTTGTTGGGGATTTTTCAGGTGACCTTTTACCCTTGGGGGATGACTGCTCAGGACACGGGGTTAACTGGGATGAATGCGCAAATGAGGCATTTACTGGCGCATGCATTTTGCCACTCTTGGTATCTCGGGTAGAGGTTGGTCTGACAGATTGCTGAGGATGAGGTGGTGGTGCCACTTGCGAGGTCCCCTATGTCTATGAAGCGGGAGAGTCTACTGCCAGAGGATGAAAGGATCGTAGCAAAGATTGGAAAGTCCTACCTATTGTACACCGATACAGCTGTGCCATATGATTATATGGACTTTATGATGAGTTGGTTGATAGCGCCCGACATATATGATGCACAGCCCTTCCCTCCTGTGGGTTCGAGTTGGCCAGTGGGTTCCTCCCACAGCGGTCGCGGTCCGTCGACATCTGCGATGATGGCGACCTCGGAGGTCCCCTTTGTGCAATTGCATACTCCTTCATACAATATTCGGGGGGGCTGATGGAGGGATAGTGCCTATGCTGCATCGTCCTCATGCGATGGACCCGGAGGAGTTGGGCTTGACCGAGAAGGTTCTTCGTCCTGAGGTATATCTTTTATCTTCTTCTCCTTTGGTTTCTTTTGATCTTTTCTTCTTGACACTGATTCTACCTTTTCTTGCAGCAGGTCCGAGTGTCCACCACTTGGCTGAGGGAAATTAGGGATTGTATATCTTTGATGACTGCCCATATTCGGGACACGATTCCTGTTCCTTCTTGCTTGGTGTCGTCTGCCTCATCTGGGGAGGAGTCTGGTTCAGGTAGCGGTGGTGCGTCATCTCGCCATCGAGGAAAGAGAGCACGTCGCAGGGGTGGAAGCTCTTAGTAAAGAGAGGGGAAAGGTCCAGTGAGAGAGAGAGAGAGAGAGAGAATGTGGGTTTGAGCTCAGTCCCATTTGTTTTTTTTCTTTTCTTTCTTTTCCTACAAAATTGATGTAACACGGAAAAATATCTATGCAATGTAATGGAGTTTTTTTATTATCTTATATTGATGATGAATGAATGAATGCATGCATATGCGCTTTTTACTTTGCTGCTAAGACCGTAAAAAGAAATATTTTTGGGATTTGAAGGAAAGTTTTATGAGAATTTATATAAAGATGGAATGGGGAATTTTTGAAATTCTATTAAGAATATCAATTTATTTTTATTTAGTTTTCTGAATTTTGACAAAAGAGGAAACAGAAAAATTTCCAAAAGTGGGGGGTTGCCGATCGACAAGCACCTTGTCCTGCCTATCGGCAGGTCAATCTAATCCCATCAATTCAAAGATTTGATTGGTACCCTTTTCAGCCTTTGGTACCCGTGGGGCAGGATTTCCTCCGATTTATGCAGGGGTTATGTCTTTTATAGGGGTTTTCCAGTATATAAGAGGGGTAAGGGTGGAGTGTTTTCTTCACACCTTCATATTCCTACCTTCTTGTTCTGTGAGATGGCTCTCCCTAGTAGTGTTGAGTTTGCCAACTACCTTAACACTTTGGAGGCGATGTTCCCCTATAACGTTGACTACGATGCCTAAAACATGTGTCGAGTTTCTTCATGGCATAATCGTCCCATAGAGTGGAACATGCTGATGGCGGTGATACAATTTTGGCACCCCGAAGACCATGTGTGGCCATCCTCGATCCCCGCCGTGGAGGAGAAGGATCCTTCGGGTCTCGCGCATCCCTCTCTAGAGCGCTTCGATCAGCGTCGTTTGAGATGTGGTGTTAAAATGTAGAGAGATTCAGAGTCTCCATTCTGTTTTACTCAAAACAGACAAAAGAAAAAGGGGAAGCCAACCCGAAGGATGGCTTCCAAAGATATACTGGTACGTGCGAAACCAAGATGATTCGAGAAGGGTTCGGAGGCTTAGTAACGAAATGGGAAGGTGTTAGGCACCCATTCCGCCCTTTCGATCTCTCATGAATATTTGTTATTTTCCTTTTGTTTCCCCCCGTGATATGTGTGCATGTGTATATATAGAATGGAGGTAGGAATCCTCGACTTATATCATGGAAAAGATAAAGCGATTCATTCTGCGAAGGGCCGAGGTCGACTCTGAGGACTTAAGGAGGGTCGAGGTCGACTTTGAGGACTTAAGGAGTGTGCTGGGGATGACCAATTCTGCGGGTCAAGGCCGAATCTGTGGGCTTAGGGTAAAGGTCTACCGAGGTCAATTCTGACCTAAAGAGTGGTGACAATCAAGAATAGAGGTCAATTCTGACCTAACTCAGGTGACGATCCAAGATCGGGGACAATTCTGACCCAAGAGTGGTGACGACCGAGGATCGAGGTCAATTCTGAACTAACTCAGGTGACTATCCAAGATCGGGGCCAATTCTGACCCAAGGGTGGTGATGACCGAGGACCGAGGTCAATTCTGACCTAACTCAGGTTACGATCCAAGACCCGGGCCAATTCTGACCCAAGAGTGGTGACGACCAAGGACCGAGGTCAATTTTGACTTAACTCAGGTGATGATCCAAGACCGGGGCCAATTCTGACCCAAGAGTGGTGACGACCGAGGACCGAGGTCAATTCTGACCAAACTCAGGTGACGATCCAAGACCGAGATCAATTCTGACCCAAGAGTGGTGACGACCGAGGACCGAGGTCAATTCTGACCTAACTCAAGTGACGATCGAAGATCAGGGCCAATTCTGACCCAAGAGTGGTGACGACCGAGGATCGAGGTCAATTCTGACCTAACTCAGGTGATGATCCAATACCGGGGCCAATTCTGACCTAAGAGTGGTGACGCCCGAGGACTGAGGTCAATTCTCACCTAACTCAGGTGACGATCCAAGACTGGGGCCAATTCTAACCCAAGAGTGGTGACGACGGAGGATCGAGGTCAATTCTGACCTAATTCAGGTGACGATTCAAGCCGGGGGCCAATTCTGACCCAAGAGTGGTGACGACCGAGGACCGAGATCAATTTTGACCTAACTCAGGTGACGATCCAAGACCGAGGCCAATTTGGACCCAAAAGTGGTGGCGACCGAGGACCGAGGTCAATTCTGACCTAACTCAGGTAACGATCCAAGACCGGGGTCAATTCTGACCCAAGAGTGGATAAATATTGGATTTTGATTCTGTTGGAGAAAGAGCTTTGTGATTTTAACCTGAGCTGGGGAGCTGGTAGCTGGGGAAGCTTTTAGGATACCTCATAGGGGGGAATAACCTATTTTGGGTGCTATAAGAGAATTCTGCTGGGGAAGTGATCAGGTGATCCTTAGGGATCCTATGGAGCTTTTTCGGGAGGAGTTTTCACTTGGTTTTTTCAGGATTCCGCTGGGGAAGAGAGGTTCCACTCGAGGGAATGCAAAATTTTCTTGGTAAAAAGGGTCTAGATCCTTCCTGGGATTTTTAGGAATTTTTCGGAGATTTTTCGAGGCTTTTTATTATTTTTTGGGAATTTCTGTACGAAATTTGAGGTGGGGTGCCGGTCGGCATGGTGTGAGAGGTGCCATTCGGCAGTGGCATGGACTTTTGGGCTACCTCAGGAAGGCAAGGGGCCAATGCCGATCGGTATGGTAGGGGAGGTTCCGATCGACATGGCGCTTGGCATCCTATATAAATGGGGCAAATCCCCTCATTTTTTCACAGCTTCTTTTTCCTTATCTCTCTCTGCGATTCTTCTGCAAATCGTTCTAGTGTTCCGATCTTCAAGAAATGGACACTTTCGTGAGCACTACAATCCACCGGGAGTGGTTGACCGTTGATGATTGGGCGAATGTGGAGTGGAGGGTTAGGGCGCCCCTTGCTTTGGGGAGTGAGAACTCCTTTGATGCGTTTGAGCCTGTTGTGGATGAGCGGACCTTGCTGCGGGAGCCATCGCATCATCACTCTTCGAGAGTGATCCCCGGTGGTTATGTAAGTAACCCGACCTTTGGCATTCTTCTCTTTTTGGTGATCTTTCTTTCTTGATCTTTGATGAGACTTTTCTTTTTTCCAGTCTGATATTTCTTTGAAGAACATGCGTGCCCATGGGAGAACGGGGCTCAAGGATGTCTGGGAGCATCTCCCGCCTATGGTGCGCTAGGTGGTATCATCAGCGGGTTTTGGGCGATTGGCATCTGCGCTGGATGAGATGCCTCGTTCGAAAGCGAGCTTGTGCACTTTGGGTGGTGGGACACTCCCCATATCTTTCATTTTGGATTAGAGGAGATGACGGTGACTCCCATAGACGTGCAGCAGATACTGGGGCTAGATTGTGATGGAGAGCAGATAGAAGTGGATCGCTCTTTACGGGTGAGACCGAAGGCAGTGCGAGCGGCACTTGGTGATATAGGGAGGATAGTTTCTGGGGATTCTATCCGATTGTCCCTGCTGAAGGATGTTATGTTGGGTAGGGAGATCGATGTGGAGGATGGGCTGCAAGTGAGGCAGATGGCTCGATTATTCATTCTTCTGGTGCTGGGAGGTTTCATGGTGGCATCGAGCGGCAATGTCGTTCATTTGTGGTTTCTGCCGTACTTGAGGATGTTTTTGAACATCCCTTTCTATGATTGGGGGAGTCTGACCTTGGTGACCCTTTACTTTTCTCTAGATACATTCAGTCGGTGCTGCCGACAGAATTTTACTGGGGCCACGTACCTTCTTAAGGTATTCTTTAATTCGTGCATTTTCTTTTCATGCATTCGCATTTTCCTTTCATGCATTCATATTTTCCTTATGTGTCTCTTTTTTTCTTGTGAATTCAGACGTGGTTCTATGAGATGATTGGGTGCAATACCCCACTGATTGCTTTAAAGGACGACACTGTTGGGGATTTTCGTCGATTGTATCGATGGCATAAGGCCAATCGACAGTCAAAGGGATCTCTTTCCCTGGAGGCGATGCATTGGGTCTTGATTGACCTGACCAGTGGTAGGGTAAGACTCTTTTCATTTCAGTCTTGGTTTTTGTTCCTTATGGTCTTGTATTGATTTATGCTCACTTGGATATTTTTAGGTGCCCTTTTACCCGTGGGGGACAGCCATTCAGGATGCGGGGGCGACCGGGGTGAACACGCGGATGAGGTGTTTGCTGGCGCATGAGTTCGGCCATTCCTGGTACCTTGAGGAGAGGGTGACTCGCCAGATTGCTGAGGAGGAGGTGGTGGTGCCACCCGCGCAGCCTCTTACGTCTAT
This sequence comes from Sambucus nigra, assembly GCA_949130495.1. Taxonomy (NCBI): domain Eukaryota; kingdom Viridiplantae; phylum Streptophyta; class Magnoliopsida; order Dipsacales; family Adoxaceae; genus Sambucus; species Sambucus nigra. Next base: position 311,261,435 of record OX422218.1, on the reverse strand, counting down.
GTGGCGGGAGCGACTGATGTTGGAGGATGAGAGGATCGCGGCGATGATCGGTGAGTCCTACTTGCTATACACCGATACGGTTGCGCCATATGATTATATGGATTTCATGATGAGCTGGTTGATGGCACCCAACATATACGATGCACTGCCCTTCCCTTCGGCGGGTTTGAGTCGGGCGGTGGGTTCTTCTCACAGTGGTGGTGGCCCGTCGGCATCTGCGGCGGCGAAGACGACCTAGGAGGTCCCTTTTGTACGACTGCATACCCCTTCATACAACATTCGGTAAGCTGATGGAGAGATGGTGCCTATGTTGCACCGTCCTCATTCGATGGATCCGGAGGAGTTAGGTTTGACAGAGGATGTCCTTCGACCTGCAGTATACCTTTTTGTTCCTTTCTTTTTCTCTTTATTTTCTGTTTTGGTCATCCTTGCTTTGATACTGATTTCGCTTTTTCTTGCAGCAAGTCCGGGTATCGACCACTTGGCTAAGGGACATCAGAGACTGGATATCTTCGGTGAGTGCCCATATTCGGGACGCAATTCTTATTCCTTCTTACTTGGTGCCGTCTTCTTCGTCTGGAGAGGACTCTGGTTCGGGAAGTGGTGGTGCCTCATCTCGTCGTAGGGGGAAAAGAGCGCGTCGCAGGGGTGGAAGATCTTGAGAGAGAGAGAGAGAGAGAATGAAATGGGGGTTCGGGCTGAGTCCCATTTTTTTTTTTTTTTTTTTTATTTCTTGCAAAACTGATGTAATACAGAACACAAATATAGGCAATGCAATGGAGTTTTTTTTATTATCTTTTATTAATGATGAATGAATGCATGCACATGCGCTTTTTACAGTGCTGCTGAGATCGTAAAAAGGAATTTTTTTTTAAGGAAAGTTTTTTATTAAAAATGGAGAATTAAAAGGATTTTGAAATTCTGTTGAGAATATCAATTTAATTTTATTTGAGTTTTCTGATTTGACAAAAGAGGAAAAAGGGAAATTTCTAGAAATGGGGGGGGAGGGGGGTTGTCGATCGGCAAGCACCCTGTCCTGCCTATCGGCAGTTCAGTCCAGTCCCATCAATTGAAGGCTTTGATTGGTATCCTCTTCAGCCTTTGGTACCTTGTGGGATAGGATTCCCTCCGGTTTCTGTAGGGATTATGTCCCTTGTGAGGATTTTCAAGTATAAAAAGGGGGGAAGGGTGGAGTGTTTTCATTACACTTTTGCATTTTCACCTACTTTCCCACCATCTCTTAGCCTTGTAAGATGGCTCTCCCTGGTAGCACCGAGTTTTCCAACTACCTCGAAGCCTTGGAAGCTATGTGCTCTTATAATGTCGACTACAATGCTTTCAACATGCGCCGAGTCTCCTTGTGGCGCAATCGGCCTTTTGAGTGGAATATGTTGATAGCGACGGTACAATTCTGGTACCCCGGAGACCAGGTATTCCGCTTTGGGTTGGAAGAGGTTCGTCCTACCTACGAGGAATTTTCTGCCATATTGGGTGTAAATCCCAGTGTTGCTGCGACTTTTCCCGAATTTTCCCGTTCTCCTTGGGATTTGTTGGCCGAGCTTCTTCATATTTCGCCTTCGGCGGCCAGGTCATTAGTTATTGGAGGAATGATCTCCCTCCCAACGGTGTTGCAGTCTGTGCATTTACGGGAAGTAGGTGATGTTGGCTATGCTGGAGTCATTATTCTGGGTCTGGTTTCAAAATTGCTGCTGGTGACTGGGGAATTGCAGGTGGACCCACAACTTGCATCCATTACTTTATGGATGTCATACCGTCCCAATCACGCGGCGGTGATATTGGCGGAGACTCTGAATGGCCTGGATGCGTGGAAAGAAGGGCGTTCTGACTTTTTGAGGGGTAGCCCTGTGATGTTGTTTATGTGGTTGTCTGAAAGATTCCGCTTGTCGACTCCTCCATAATATACCTTATCGTTCGTACCCAACTTCTTTTCGCATTACTTTATCCGCGTTGGCCTGTATGTTGAGAACTGGGAAAATTGGCTTTTGGAACATGGGGCTTGTGGGTTGTATTGGTCAGTGCCTTGGTGGGGGCCATTGCAGCCCGTTCTGGAGCTAGGAGAGTATTCATATGTGCAGCTGGTTGGTCTCAGACAAACCTCTTTTTATTTCCCTTGGCAGCTTTTGAGCCAATTCAACTGGCCGCAGCCTCAAATTTCTTTCCGGTAGAAGATTTGACTGAGCACTTGCATCTGTTGCTTGGGTCTCTGTGGGAAAATTGACGTCCATCGACCCGTCCTTCTCAGTCTGTCGGGAAGATTTGCCATGTCCCCAAAGATTATATGAAGTGGTTGCGGAAGAAATTAGTCAGTAAGATGTTGGCAGTAGAGACTGAACAAATATGGTTTATTTTATCTGACTCCATGGAAGGGGGTGTTATGGTCTTTTCAAAGATGGTTAAGTCTCATTGATCCATGGAATGTTTACGGCACTCTATTCAGGTAGGGGAAACTTGGGGACCTCAAGATGTAGATGATGAGGGTGCAGACTCCTGTGGTAGTTATGGGTAGGACTCCTGGGGAGTTTATTTGTGTAACAGGTGTGGGGATTTTATTTGGCTTTTTATGGTAGTAGGGGAGGGAGTTATCCGTTCCTTTTTCTTATGTAATCCGTACTGTAATTTCTTATTAATGAAATAAACAAGTTTCTAATCATCTAGCTGTGCCTCTCGATGAATTTTGTATTTTTGAATTATCTATATTGATCGCTAAGGAATACAAAATCCTTTTGTTCAAATAATTTTAGAATGAACCGCCGTTATCGGAGGTAAGAAAAGAATAGTATTTTGTGAAAAAGAAAGGGCCGCACTCATGTGAGGAGTATGAGATGCCTACGTACCTCTGGGGTTTCCTGAAAAGTTTTAAAAATAGTTTTTGTAGAGGATCAGGCCCACATAGTTCTGGGTAGAGGGAAATGAAGAGTTTTTTTTAGAATAGAAGGGGGATGAGAAGAGTCATAACGCGTCGAGATTTCAGACTAGGGGTAGAATTTCTTGAGACGGTCCAGATTGACTGGATGAGCCATCTCTTCCCCATCCAGGTCAGTGAGCATAGCGGCACCGCCAGATAAGATTTTCTTCACAATGTAGGGGCCGCTGCAATTCGGCTTGAATTTCCCTCTGGGGTCCCAAGTGGGTTCTATTATCTCTTTAAGGGCTAAATCCCCCTCCCGGACACCATGGTCCTTGAATCTCTTGTTGAATGATCGTGCTATTCGGCGATGGTACCCCTGTATGTGATAAAGAGCTTTTAACCTTCTTTCATCTAGGAGGGCTAGCCCATCAAGATGGCTTTGGCACCAGTCTTCTTCACTAACTTTGCTTTCGAGCATGACGCATAGCGAGGGTATTTCCAGCTCCACATGTAGGACTGCTTCCATGCCGTAGACCAGGGAGTAAGGGGTAGCCCCAGTAGAAGTTCGGATTGAGGTTTGATAGCCCCAGAGGGAGTACGGGATCCGGTCGTCCCAATCCCTACAACTTTCGGTCATCTTGATGATGATGGCTTTGAGGTTCTTGTTGGCGTCTTCAACTGCACCATTAGTCTGAGGTCGGTAGGGAGAAGATTTGTGCCAATGAATCCCGTACTCGTTAACTACTTCTGTGACTTTTGCTTCGAAATGCAACCCATTATCTGACACTAGCTCATGCGGGACCCCATATCGGCAGATGATATTCTTCTTGAGGAATTTGGCCACTTTCTTGGATTTCAAAATTGTGTATGACTCATCTTCGACCCATTTGGTCAAGTAATTAATGGCGACCAGGATAAACTCATGTCCGTTTGAAGCCTTTGGTGTAACCTTCCCTATGATGTTGATTCCCCAAGTGGAGAACGGCCAGCGAGAGGTCATGTTGTATCATTTTCGCGGAGGCAAGTGTGGAAAATTGGAGAATTGTTGGCATTTGAGGCACCTCCAGACATAGGCGGCGTAGTCCTGGATCATGGTGGTCTAGTAGTAGCCCTGTTGGATGATCTTCTTGGCGAGCATGTGACCATTCATGTGGGATACGCATTTCCTGCTATGGATTTTCTGCATTGTTTTATCAATCTCAGCCCCTGTGATGCAGTGTAGATGAGTTCCATCGAAATTCCTCTTGAGTAGAGCTTTATGACAGATGATGTACTGGGTGACCAGTCTTCAGAGGGTTGTTCGATTTTTGTTGTTGGAAACCTCATGGTACCTACCATGTCTGGGGAGGCACCAGATATCATAATACCAACAATCAGCTAGTTCGGGATCTTCGGTGGAGATAAGCTCCACGTGGTAGCAAAGGGTCGGTTTGTCTTCCTTTTGAACTAGGAAGGGGGTCATTGTTATTCCTTCGGGCATATCGACCAAGGAGGCCAAGGTAGCGAGTGCGTCGGCTAGGTTATTCTTTGCTCGGGGTAGGTAATGGAAGGTGATATCACATAATCGGGAGGCTAACTCTTCTAATTGGGCATGAAAGGGTTGGAGCTTTTCGTCTTTGACTTTCCATTTTCTGAGGACTTGACCGATGATAAGGGAAGAATCCCCGTAGACATCAAGGTATTGAATACCTTTCTCGAGAGCAACCTTGAGGCCCACTGTGCATGCCTAGTATTTCTTCATGTTGTTGGTGCAAGGGAAATCCAATTTAATGGCGATGGGAGTGTGGGAATCATCTGGGGCGATCAGAAGGATCTCAATGTTGTATCCCTTTTTGTTGGCAGCGCCATCAAAGAACATTTTCCATTGAAAGTGGTCTTGAGTGTTGCGGAGGATATTTTCATCTGGGAATTCGGAGATCCGAACACCTGCTTCTTCTACAGGGTAGTCAGCGAGGTAGTCAGAGATGGCTCTTTCTTTAACAGCTTTCTGTGTGGCATACACGATATCGAACTCTGTTAGGAGCATCAACCATCGAGCCATTCGACTGTATAAGGTGGGTTTCTCAAGCAAGTATTTGATGGGGTCTATTCGAGATACAAGTTTGATGGGGAAGGCGATCATGTAGTGTCGCAACTTTTGGGTGACCCAGATAAGTGCGACGCATGCCTTTTCTAAAGAAGTGTAGTTGACCTCATACCCAGCCAATTTGCGACTGGCATAATAGATGGATCTTACTTTGCGGGAGTCCTCAAGGTATTGGGCTAGCAAAGCCCCAGCTGCAGTGTCGGTTATGGTTAGGTATAGGAGCAAAGGGAGACCAGACTGTGGTGGAATGAGCATTGAAGGTTGGGTCAGGTATTGTTTGATTCGGTCAAAAGCTTCTTGGCAGGCCTCGTTCCAAATATTGGTTGAATCCTTTCGGAGGAACTTGAAGATTGGTTCACGGATAGAGGTTAGCTGGCTGATGAACCGACTGATGTATTGTAATTTCCTAAGAAAACCTCGGACTTCTTTCTCTGTTCGGGGTGGTGGCATCTCAAGTATGGCCTTAAGCTTTGCAGGATCTGCTTCTATCCCTTTTTCGCTAACCATGAATCCCAAGATTTTTCCGTTCGTAACGCCGAAGACACATTTTTATGGATTAAGTCGCATCTGATACCGTCGCAGTCGTTCGAAGAACTTCCGGAGGGAGGGAACATGACCTTCTCTAGTTTTGGACTTGATAATCATATCATCCACATAAACCTCGGCCTCCTTGTGGATCAAATCGTGCAGGATGGTTGTGGTAGACCTTTGGTAGGTAGCCCCAGTATTCTTGAGATCGAATGGCATAACGGTGTAGCAAAAGGTTCGAATGCAGTTTTTTCTTGGTGGTCGGGGTACATCTTGATTTTGTTGTATCCGAAAAACCCGTCGACGAATGACTTGAGAGCATGACTGGCTGTATTGTCCACGATCATGTCGATATTGGGTAGTGGATAATCATCCTTAGAAGAAACTTTATTCAAATCTCGGTAATCTACACACATTCGAACCTTCCCTCCTGATTTCGGTACAGGTACAGTGTTGTCAAGCCATGTGGGATATTTGATCACCCGAATGAAGACTATGTTTAACTGTTTGACCACCTCTTCTTTGACCTTGAGCGACCATTCGGTGCGGAGTTTTCTTAATTTTTGTTTAACCGACTTGTAATCTGGGAGAGTGGGGATCTCGTGCTAAGCTACTTCAGGATCGATGTCGGGCATATCATCATAGGACCATGCGAAGACATCTACGAACTCCTTCAGCAATTCTTCGAGTTTTGTACGCTCATGCTCGTCAAGGGTGGGCCCTATCCTAATCTCGCGCAGTTGTCTACTAGAATCGAGATTAATAATAACAGTATCTTCTTCATTAACTTGAACGCGGTTATGTTGTTTATTATTAACCTTGTTTAGATTAGTTAAGAATTGTTCATTTGTAAAATCATCATCATCAAAAGTTCGATTAGAATCTAAATAAATAATGTAAGGCATAGCAAGATACTCAAAATCTTCGTTTATTTCATTGATAGGAAAAATAGCATTGAGAACCTCATCAAAAGAGGTTTCGATTACATTTGAGCAAGGGTAGACAACGGAAGAAGAAATAGGGTAAACATTGGGGTTAGGGGAGATTTTAAGGCGTAGAACTGGTGGAGCATGCCAGTTGAGGAGAGGAGTATCAGCAGCTTTAATCAGACGGGATAGGTCCATTGATGTAATGCCTGAATGAACCATACAGAGTGCCAGCCCCAGTGTCTGTAAGTTGAAGGAATCTTCGGAATCGCTTTCCTCAGTCTCTTCAACTTCTTTGATGAGCGATTATACTTGGTGTGGGAAACTTTCATCCCATGGATAGCTGTTTTGGAAAAAGATCTCCATTTCAGGCTTTATCTTCTTGTATGTGTGGTCATACCATGGTTCTAGAAAATTGCAAAAGGGGAAATCTTCACCTTTTTTGATAAATCGTCCATTCAAGGATTCTCCTGAGATAGTTCGTATGTAGTCTGATCTTCTCTTTGGTGGAGATTGCTTGATCATTCTAAGCTCTTTTTCTGATGGTTGATACCCCAAGTCGCAAGGAAGGAAAGCTTTCTTTAGTTCGATGGGCTCAAGTATCCCCTGCTGCCTTCGCCCTAGCCCCAGTCTGGGCATGAAGTGCATGATTCTGAACGTCTGAATCACATTGACATTGTCGTGAGGGTCATATTTTGGATAAACCCTTTCTTTATAACCGTCCCCTGTCGAGAGTAGGAGTGGCTCAACTCGGAATCTTGATAGGAGCATATCATTTGACCCGTGCTCTATCTCAAGGATTGGACTGCTAGTGCTTGCACCCTAGGTATTTTTTTTGTCGCCCAAAATGGCGATGACTTGCCCGTCGGCGAAGAACTTCCATTTCTGATGGAATGATGAAGACACACCCTTGATATTGTGGAGCCAAGGGCGTCCGAGAAACAGGTTGAAATAAGTTGGGATGTCTATGACTTGGAATTCGATGATAGGGTTTATAGGGCCAACCCTTATTGAAAGTTTTATGGACCCCATCACCTCGCGATGGGTATTATCGTAGGCACGCACAGCGGCGGAGGTTGGAGCGAGGTCGCTTTCTTTCAGACGTAAACACTTGAAGGTTCTCAGAGGGCAAACATTCAAGGCGGATCCGTTATCGACAAGAGAGAGTGGCATGGCCTTTCCCATAACTTCGATGGAGATATTGAGTGCGTGATTGTGATTTCTCCCAATTCTGGGGATTTCTTCTTCATAAAATGATAGCATTCGGGTAAAGGTCAAGGATCCGACCAGATTTACCTCTTCTTTTGGTGTGGTAGAGGGGGGAACTTTGGGTCTAGTGAGTAATTTGATTAAAGCATTTCTATGTAGCTGGGAAGACATGAAAAGTCCCCATAGAGTGATATTAGCTTGAGTTTTCTTCAGTTGATCGAGGATCTTGCTCTCATCGATGGTCATCTCTGGCATATGAAGGTTTTCAACTCCCTTCCCCTTGTCATTTGCTGGTTGTGAGTTGGGAACCTGGTAATGTCTCCCTGATCTGGTCGTGTGATTTATTGAAGAAGGAAAGAACATGAATCCCGTTTCCTCGTCAATCTCAGGTTGTTCTGCCACCCTATTTATTTCTCCGAGGAGTTCTTCAAATGAGATCACCCACATATATCGGCTATTGGGCCAGCTCTTCCTAAAGCTTGTTCTTCGCTCGAGTCTTCGAATTCTTCCCCCATCCTGTGGCAATAATTTTGTCTTTCTATGTAAAGTCAATGCATTCCAAAACTTTAACGGCTTCTTCATATAGGTCCTCCCATGCTGTGGGGATATGTGTGATTGAAGGGACCAAATTCCCTTGTAGCTTCAAAGTGTCAAGTAACCTGGTGATACTACAAATGTTGTTGGTTTGCTCGAATAATCCTGCCATAGTCTGGACAACATCATCTAAGCTGACTTCGTCAGTTGGTACCACCCACTTGTCTGAATCCCGGGCCCATTTTCGTGCCTCCAAGAACAGTGTGCTGAACTTCTGGCAATCGATGACCATCTATGAGGGCAATTTCAGCCCGAACTCTAGGAGTTGGTTTAATACCTCTGACAATTCCATACTTCCATTTTCAGAACGGGTACGGACAATGATGCATGCTCTGGTAAGGAGTGACAGTGCCTGATCAGCGAGGCTAGTAGGGTGTTGGAGGAAATATGGGCAAATTTAAAGAGGCTTAGGAGAGTATACGGGTGTGATTTGAGTTGAGGGATCGAAATTTGGGTTTTTTTCTAAGAAGATGGAATTGTTGTGATTCGAAAGTGGATTGTGAGTAATGTTTGGCTTAGGATTGTATGGTGGGGCGATGGTACCCCGGTCAATGAGATCTTGGATTACGTTCCGAAGGTGAAAGCATTGGTCGGTGGTATGATCGGAAGTTTGGTGAAAGGCACAGTGATCATCGGTTTGAAGTTTCTTGGGAGTGGATTTGGTAATGGACGTGGATCCAAGGGTTTGATGAGGTTTCTACTTAGCAAGGCTTGGTAAACTTTGGAGAGGGGAGCATGGACCTCAGTCTATTCCCTTCGAATGGGAGTAGGGCAGATTTCTGGTGCCCATGATGTGGTTGGTTGAGAGATGTTATTGATGGTCGATACGGTAGCACTGGCACGCTTGTCATACTTTCTAGGGGTGAACTATCCACAAACCTTCTTTGTTCAACCTCTGTTTTAACGAGGCTTTCTTCGATTTCCACTCCTGCTTCTCTGAGAGCTCGAAAGTGGGTATAGTATTGTCCTCCCATTATCGCTCGGACACGGGGCAAGAAGTTATTCTTCACTACGTTGACCTTTTCTTCCTCGGATGGCCGATTAGTCATAGTAGCTGCCTGCTCCCTCCACCGAGTTATGAAGTTACTGACTGATTCTCCAGGATTCTGTTTGAGCAGCTCTAAATCACGATGGGTGACCTCAAGCTCTTCGTTGTATTTGTACTATGACATGAATTCTTGGGCCACATCCTCCCAGCTACGGATTCTTGATTCCTCAAGAGATAAAAACCATCGTAGGTCACTATCCTTCAAAGTTTGCTGAAACAATTGGGCCATCACCTCCTCAGAATCCCCTAGTAGAGTCATGGAACGATGATAACTTCAAAGATGAATAATTGAGGATCCACTCCCTCCAAACTTCTCGATATTTGGCATCTTGAACTTCTCAGGTAACCTTGCTTTAAGATAAGGAGACATGTGGGTGTAGTCCATGTAGTTCCTAAAGATCCTGACTTGGTCAAACTTCTTAGTGAGCATCCTAAGGTCCTCCTTGACTTTATTCAACTCCTCCTCTTTTGGATCAGCGACCACAGGAAGGTTAGCCATAGGGTGGGAAATGTTTGGCATTGGAAGCTGGGTAGGTGGCAGCCCATTGGCAGGAGGGGCACGTGGAGCGTGCTAATATTCTTCCGGAATCCAGATAGGCTCGGGTGGACCAATACCACGAGGAAATAGGGCCTTGGTCTCTTGAGGAATAGGAACTTGGTTTCGTTGCATCTCTAGGACCTCAGTTTCGAGGTTGTCAATCTTGGACACGAGCTGAACTAGGACTGTCGGTAGGTCCGGTTGTATGACTGGTGTTTTATCTGTATTCTCCATGGAAGATGGATGGATTTCAGACTCGGAAGAAGTAGTAAAAGAACGGATGAAACTCCAGGGTGATTTAACTGAAGAACGAATCCAATAGGGAGCCAGGCCAAGGGCTTGCGATCGACCTGAGAAGGCGTAGGATGAGATTTATTTTTGAGAAAAAAGGAAGAACTATTTTTGGATTTTTGATAAAGACGGGAGAAATGTTTTTGGATTTTTGATAAAGAATGGAGAAATGTTTTGGGATTTTTGATAAAGAAGGGAGAAATGTTTTTGGAGACGGAACTCAGCATGATTATTATGATTGTTATGTTTTTGCTTGTATTTAATTCTCCTAAATGCAATGTCGGACGGTACTCGAGCTCGGAAAAGTGGGGGTCTTAATATATGCAAAGCTACGGTTTGGACTTGTAACCAGGCTCACGGACAGGGTCCCATTTTAAAAATGCGCAAAAATTAGGTGGCAGGCCGACCCAGAATTTTGGCAAAGCTTCGAGTTGAAACCGATAATCTAAAGTGCGTGTCCTAGGTCTGACACCTATATGCGGGTATGCAGTTGGTTGGGTGAATCAGCAAGGGTTCCCCCCTTTGGCGTGACTTCCACGATATACGTCTTGCTCTTGCGGGCAATCAGTACGTGTGGACCAGCCATTTGATATACCTGAGTGTACGTGAATTGCCTCACCACATACCTCGTAAGGACGGTACATGTGAGAGTGAATTCGATATACTCGGCGTACGTGAACGAATTCCCTACGATATACCTCCCGTCATGACTTCGGTCAAGCAGTACGATGTGGGGGGAACCGTTCGATATACATCGAAGGTACTTGGCCAATGGAAGGTGAGAGTCATATCGCTTAGGCTAACTGCGACCTGTCGGACCAGCGCCCATAACGAAGTGACCCTCCAGTTATAGGGTAAAATTTGGTCAATAGAAATGCTCTTTGGTGATGTTGTGTGAATCATGCATGATCCTCTCATTAGTATCTTATGATGAGAATGCCTTTCTTGATTATGCCAAACAGGGAGAAAAGTACAAGTACCCCAAAAGGAACACCAAGTATGGATGGGTGATGCATGCAACATAGGGATATACATGTGATCCTAGGTGGACGTGGTGTGAAGTGTACATGGAGAAATTTCTACAAGTGTGTGAATATAAGCATAAACATGGGATACACATGGAAAAAGGGGAACATGCAGATATGGGGGGAGACATAAGCAAATATAGCATTCATGTAAATAGAGTCAAGCCCACAAACAAAAACACATATCCCCAGCGGAGTCTCCACTGTGGCCATCCCCGATCCCCGTCGCGGAGGAGAAGGATCCTTCGGGTCCCACGCATCCCTCTCGGGAGCGCTTCGGCCGACGTCGTTTGAGATATGGTGTAAAAATGTAAAGAGATTCAGATTCGCCAGTCTATTTTACTCAAAACAGACAAAAGAAAAAGTGGAAGCCACCCCGAAGGATGGCTTCCAAAGACATATTGGTGCGTGCAAAACCAAGATGATTCGAGAAGGGTTCGGAGGCTTAGTTATGAAATGGGAAGGTGTTAGGCACCCATTCCGCCCTTTCGGTCTCTCATGAATATTTGTTATTTTTCTTTCGTTTCCCCCCGTGATATGTGTGCATGTGTATATATAGAATGGAGGTAGGAATCCTCAACTTATATCATGGAAAAGATAAAGCGAGTCATCTGTAGGAAGATATAAAGGTAATATTAGAAAAAAAAAGATTTACGCGATTACCCTTACGTTGATCGTTATAAGCGAACGATAACGCATATGGAGTAATGCGTTATTAAGGGCAAGTATATATAATATAAGGAAAATGGATTTAGAGAAAATAGAAAATAAGAGAAAAAAGGTGAGAAAAAGGACTCGAGTCTCGGGTTTTACCCCGAGACGCCTACATAGCCTATAAAGGCATCAAAGTCCACGTAGTTCGCATTCAAAACTAGGGGTGGGGTTTATCCCATAAATCCAAATGGGGAATCTCTTATTTGTAAGTGTGTGTGTGTGTGTGTGTAGAAAAAGGTGTTTTAGTTGTGAGAAAAGTGTGGAAAAAGTGTGAGAATCCCCACTTGGAATTTATGAGCAAACCATCTTTTTCTTGTATTTGGGGTTTTATGAAAATAAAAGAGGTACAATAATACTAAATAAAAAGTATATTAGGATGTGTTAGATGAGATAATAAAAAGATAAATAAGAAAATAAGTTATGGGAATTTAAGAGAATTCAAGAGAGAGCTTGAGAAAGTTGGACCTTCTTGAAGATCTTGAGCTTGATCTTGAGTGTTGAATAGCATCCCTTGAGCTTGAATGATGATGGAGAGTGGTTAATTCACTAAGTTTGATGAAAAGGGTGATGAAAATTGGAAGTAAAAAAGGGATTTGGGAGTTGAAATCACGCTGCCTTCGAGAGAGGTTTCTGGGATTTGTTGAGAGAGATTTTTATCAGATCTGGGATCCCTTTGCAAATGAGGTGAACGCCTCCTTTTATAGGCCCAGGTGAGTGCCGATCGGCATAGACCTGTTCCTGCCTATCGGGAGGTGCCGATAGGCAGGGTCTTGAACCTGCCATTTGGCAGTGCGCTTCAGGCTTTTTCGAAAAATTGGCCGTCGAGGGAAAATTGTTGATTAGAATTGCACACGAGGCATACCATTCGAAAGGTAATTCAGAGACCTTTAAAAGTCCTTTGGACTGCTCCCGGGTTTCGGAGTTGACTTTGGGTCAAATATGGCTCAGAAGCATTTGTCGGTCCATTGGACGGGGAATCGCTCGGACGCAAACGGATCGTTCGTCCGCATGGTAAGTCCGAATCGTGCATGGGGCAGACCGTTGGAAAGGTTAGTAGATGTACTTAGACATTCCAAAGAGTTCGACCCGACTTGGAGAGTTGACTTTGGTCAACTGAGTCCGGGAAGTGCTTGATGGCCTCCCGGAGTCAAATGGATCGTTCGTCCGCATGGAAAGTTGGAATCGTGCATGGGATGGACCTTTGGAAAGGGTATTCAGTGCCCTTCGAATATTCATTTAGCCTCGGTCGAGTTGAAGAGTTGACTTAGGTCAAATAGAGCCCGGGAGCGCCTGGTGGCCTCTAGGTCAGGTTTCGGACAGAAAAAGATCGTTCGTCCGCATGGTAAGTCAGAATCGTGCACGGGGTAGACCGTTGGAAAGGGTATTCAGTTCCCTTTGAAGATTCATTGAGTCTCGATTGAGACAAAGAGTTTGACTTTTGGGTCAAACTGAGTTGGGGAGTGCCCGATGGCCTTCAGGTCAATACTCGGGATGTGACACAGGTTTACAGTGATGAAGGGAGGTACTAGGGACCTAAGGAGAGTTAGGGGATAATAGAATGGGGTGTCTACACCATGTATTCTGCTTTGGCTTGGAAGAAGTCTGTCTAACCTACGAGGAATTTTCTGCCATTTTGGCGATAAATCTTGGCGTTGTTGTAGCTCTGCCTGAGTTTTCTCGTTCTCCCCGGGAGTTGTTGGTCGGGCTTCTCAGTGTTTCGACCTCGACGGATAGATCACTGGTGGCTGGAGGTATGATTTCTCTTTCAGCGGTGTTGCGGTCCATGCATTTGCAGGAGGTTTGTGATGCTGAATATGATGGAGTTGTCGTTATGGGCTTGGTTTTAAAATTACTGCTGGTGACCGGGGATCTGCTGGTGGACCCACAACTTATAGCTATTAATTCATGGATGTCCTACCATCGCAATCCTATAGGGGTGATGCTGGCGGAGATTCGAATGGCTTAGATGCCTGGCGAGAAGGTCGTTCTGACTTTCTGAGGGGTAGCCCTATGATTCTGTTCATGTGGTTGTGTGAAAGATTCTACCTAGTGACTCCTCCGGAATACCCTATGTCGGTTGTACCCAACTTATTTTTGCACCATTTCATCAGTGTTGGTCTGGATATTGAGAGCTAGGAGAACTGGTTCATGGAGCATGGGGCTTTAAATATGTACTGGTCAGTACCTTGGTGGGGACTGCTACTGCCTATTCTGAAACTGGGAGAATACCCGTATGTCCGGTTGGTTGGTCTTAGACATACCTCTTTTTATTTCCCTTATCGGCTTCTGTGCCAATTTGGCTGGGAGCAGATCGTGCCACCTCGAACACTAGACTTCTTTTCGGTAGAAGATTTGATAGAGCGTCAACGAATGCAACTTGGCTCTTTGTGGGAGAGTCGGCGTCTGTCGACCCGTCCCTGGGGATTATATAAAGTTGTTATAGAGAAGAGTAGTTAGCAAGATGTTGGTAGTGGAGACTCGACAAAGGTGGATTATCTTATCTAATACCATGGAGGGGGTGTGGTAGTTTCTTCGAGGTTGGTTCAAGCTTATCGGTCCATGGAGCATCTGCGGCACTCCATTCATGCAGGAGGAGCTTGGGGACCCCATGATGTAGATGACGATGATGGAGCAGGATCCTCTGGTAGCTGTGGGTAGGAATCTTGGGGGGAGTTTATTTTGTACTTGGAAATAAGTTTAGGAATTTATTTGGCTTTTTAGGAAAGTATGGGGAATGGAGTCATTCGTTCCATTTCTTATGTAATTGCATTGTAGTTTCTTATTAGTGAAATAAATAAGTTTTTGATCATCTAACTGTGCCTTCTGATGAATTTTGTATTTTGAATTATCGATACCGATCGCTAAGGCATGCATAATCCTTTTGTTCAAATATATGTTATAATGGACTGTCGTTCTCGGATATAAGAAAAGAATAGTTTTTTTTGTGAAAAAAAGGGTCGTGTTCATGTAAGATGTATGAGCTGCCTACGTACCTCTGGGGGTTTTGAAAATTTTCAATTTTTTTTAGAATGATTTTTACAGAGGATCAGGCCCATGTAGTTCTGGGTAGAGGGAAATGAAAAGATTTTTTTTAGAATAGAAGGGAGATGAGAAGAGTCGTAGTGCACCGAGATTTCGGACTAGGGGTAGAACTTCTTGAGACGGTCTAGGTTGACTGGACGATCCATCTCTTCTCCATCAAGGTTGGTGACTATGGCGACACCGCCGGACAAGATCTTCTTCACAATGTATGGGCCGCTCTAATTGGCCATGAATTTCCCTCGGGGGTCCCAAATGGGCTCTACTATTTCTTTGAGGGCTAGATCCCCTTCTTGGACATGGCGGTCCTTGACTCTCTTATTAAATGAATGCGCTACGTGGTTATGGTAACCTTGTTTATGATATAGAGCCTTCAATCTCCTTTCGTCTAAAAGTGATAGCTCATCGAGGCGGCCTTGATGCCAGTCCTCCTCACTGACCTTGCTTTCAAGCATGACGTGTAACGAGGGTATTTCTAGCTCCATGGGTAGGACTTCTTCCATGTCATGGACTAGAGAGTAAGGGGTAGCTCCAGTAAAGGTTCAAATTGAGGCTCGGTAGCCCCAAAGAGCGTATGGGATTCGGTCGGCCCAATCTCGATAGCTTTCGGTCATCTTACTGATGACGGCTTTGAGGTTCTTATTGACGACTTTGACTGCACCGTTGATCTGAGGTCGCTAGGGAGAAGATTTGTGTCTCTGAATCCCATACTCGTTGACCACTTCAATGACTTATACCTCAAAATGTAACCCGTTATCTGACAGTAGCTCGTGCGGGACCCCATATCGGTAGATGATATATTTCTTGATAAACTTGGCCACTTTCTTAGCGTTCAGAACTACATATGACTCATCTTCGTCCCATTTGGTGAAGTAATCAATGGAAACTAGGATGAACTCATGTCCGTTTGAAGCCTTGGGTGTAACCTTCCCTATGATGTCGATGCCCCAGGTGGAGAACGACCAGGGAGAAGTCATGTTGTATAATTCTCGCGGAGGCAGGTGTTGAAGATTGGAGAACTGTTAGAATTTGAGGCATCTCCGAACATAGGCGGTGCAATCCTGGATCATGGTGGTCCAATAGTAGCCTTGTCGAATGATCTTCTTGGAAAGCATGTGACCGTTCATGTGGGGTACACATTCCCCGTTGTGGATTCTTTGCATTACCTCTTCATTGTCAGCCCCTTCGATGCAGTGTAGATGGGTTCGATCGAAGTTTCTCTTGAATAGTGCTTTGTAACAGATGATGTATTAGGCAGCCAGTCTTCGGAGGGTTGCCCAGTCCTTATTGTTGGAACCCTCGGGATACTTACCATGCTTGAGAAGGTTCCATATATCATAATACCAGCAATTGGCTAGCTCGGGATCTTCTTTGGTGATGAGCTCAATGTGGTAGCAGTGGGTTGGTTTATCTTGCTTTTGAACTAGGAAGGGGGACATTGTTATTCCTTCGAGCATGTCGACCATGGAGGCTAGGGTAGCAAGGGCATCGGTTAGGTTATTTTTTGCTCGAGGTAGGTAATGAAAGGTGATGTCTTGGAAATGGGAGGCTAGTCCTTTTAGGTGGGCATGGAATGGTTGGAGTTTCTCATCCTTAACTTTCTATTTTCTGAGCACTTGACCAATGATGAGGGTCGAATCCTCGTAGACATCTAGGCATTGAATACCTTTCTTGAGAGAAACTTTGAGGCCTACCGTACACGCATCATATTCATTCATATTGTTGGTGCAGGGGAAATCCAATTTGATGGCGATGGGAGTATGGAAGTTATCTAGGGTGATCAAAAATATCCCAATGCCATATCCTTTTTTGTTAGCCGTGCCATCAAAGAACATTTGCCATCGAAGGTCATCTTGAGCAGTGTAGAAGATGTTTTCATCTGGGAATTCGGAGATCCAGTCATCATCCTCTTCCATGGGGTACTCAGCGAGGTAGTCAGAGATGACTCTTCCTTCCATGGCCTTCTGTGTGACGTATATGATATGAAACTCGACTAAGAGCATCAACCATTGAGCCATTCGGCTAGATAAGGTGGGTTTCTCAAGAGGGTACTTGATGGGGTCCATTCGGGATAAAAGTTTAATGGGGAAGGCGAGCATGTAGTGTCGTAATTTTTGGGTGACTTTGACAAGCGCGACGCATGATTTTTCCAAAGCAGTGTAGTTGACTTTATACCCGACCAGTTTGTGACTGGCGTAATATATGGCTTTTTTTTGTGGTAATCTTCAAGGTATTGAGCTAGCAAAGCCCTAACTGCAGTGTCGATTACGGTTCGGTATAGGATCAAGGGAAGACCAGGTTGTGGTGGCATGAGTACCAAAGGTTGAGTGAGGTATTATTTGATTAAGTTAAAAGCTTCTTGGCAGTCCTCATTCCAATCTTTGGTTGAATCCTTTCGAAGGAGTTTGAAAATTGATTCATAGATAGAGGTGAGTTGACTGATGAACCGGATGATGTACTGCAATTTCCCAAGGAAACCTCAAACTTCTTTCTCTATTCGGGGATGTGGCATCTCCAGTATGGCTTTTATCTTGGTATGATCTACTTCTATCCTTTTTTCACTGACCATGAATCCCAACTTCTATCCCTTTTCCCTTTGTATCACCGAAGACACATTTTTGTGGATTGAGTCTCATCTGATATCGTCCCAATCGTTCGAAGAACTTTCGGAGAGAGGGAACATGACCTTCTCTAGTTTTGGACTTGATAATCATATCATCAACATAGACCTCGACCTCTTTGTGAATCAGATCATTCAGAATGGTTTTGGCAGCCCTCTGGTAGGTAGCCCCAGCATTCTTGAGACCAAATGGCATAACAGTGTAGCAAAAGGTTCCCCATGGGGTGATGAACGCAGTTTTTTCTTGACGATCTGGGTGCATTTTTATTTTGTTGTATCCGGCGAACCCGTCGACGAATGAATTGAGAGCATGACTGGCTGTGTTTTCCATGATCATGTCAATATTGGGTAGCGGGTAATCATCCTTTGGAGAGGCTTTATTCAAGTCCTGATAGTCTACACGAATCCGAACTTTCCCTCCTGATTTTGGTATAGGCACTATTTTGGATAGCCATGTGGGATATTCGATCACACAAATGAAACTCGCGTTCAGCTGTTTGACCACCTCTTCTTTGACTTTGAGAGATCATTCGATACGGAGCTTTCTCAGCTTTTATTTAACCGGCTTGTAATCTGGAAGAGTGGGGATATCATGCTGAGTAATTTCAGAATCAATGTTGGGCATATCGCCATAGGACCATACGAAGACATCCATGAATTCCTTTAATAATTCTTCGAGTTGTGTGCGCTCATGCTCGTCAAGGGTAGCCCCTATCCTAATCTCGCACAGTTAGCTACTAGAACCTAGGTTAACAATAAAAGTCTCTTCTTCATGAACTTGAATTCGGCTATGTTATTTGTCATTAACCTTATTTATATCAGTTAAGAATTGTTCATTTGTAAAATCATCATGATCAGAAGTTTGATTAGAATCTAAACAATTAATGTAAGGCACATCAAGATATTCAAAATCTTCGTTTATTTCATTAATAGGAAAAAGAGCATTGAGAACCTCAGTAAAGGAGGTCTCGATTATATTTGAGCAAGGATAAAAAACAAAAGAGGAAATGGGGTAAACATTGGGGTTAAGTGGGATTTCAATAGACGCAGCATGCCTGTTGAGGAGAGGTGTATCAGCAACTTTAATCAAGTGGGATGGATCTAATGATGTAGTGCTTGAATGAACCATACAGAGTGTCTGCCCCATTGTCTGTAAGTTGAACGAGTCCTCGGAGTCACTTTCCTCAGTCTCTTCGATATCTTTGATAAGCGGTTGCACGTGGTGTTAGGAACTTTCAGTCCATGGGTAGCTATCTTGGAAAAAGATCTTCATTTCGAGCTTTATCATCTTGTCTGTATGGTCATACCAGGTTTTCGAAAAGACACAAAAGGGGAAGCCTTCGCCCTCTTTGATGAATCATCCATTCAAGGAGTCACCTGAGATGGTCTGGATGCAGTCTAGTCTTCTCTTTGGTTGAGACTGGTGGATCATTCTGAGCTCTTGTTCTGATGGTTGATACCCCAAACCACAAGGGGGAAATCTTTCTACAGTTCAATGGGTTCAAGTTTCCCTTTTTGTCTTTGCCCTAGCCTTAGTTCGGGCATGAAGTGCATGTTTCTGAACATCTAAATCACATTGACATTGCCATGAGGGTCGTATTCTGCAAAAACCCTTTTTTGAAATCGCCCCCTGCTGGGAGTAGAAGTGGCTCAACTCGGAATCCCGATAGGAGCATATCATATGACCCATGTTGTATCTCAAGGATTGGGCAGCTGGTACTTGCACCGTCGGTATTATCGTCATCTCCCAAAATGGTGATGACTCGTCCATTAGCAAAGAACTTCAATTTCTGATGGAGTGAGGAAGACACACCCTTGATACTGTGGAGCCAAGGTCGTCCGAGTAACAGGTTAAAACAAGCTGGGATGTCAATAACTTGGAATTCAATGATAGGGTTTATAGGGCCAACCCCTATTATAAGTTTTATGGATCCCATAACCTCTCAACGGGTATTATCGTAGGCATGTACAACAACGAAAGTTAGAGCGAGGTCACTTTCCTTCAGTTCAAAGAATTTGAAGGTTCTTAATGGACAGACATTCAAGGCGGATCCATTCTCGACAAGAGAGAGTGGTACGATTTTCCCCATAACTTCGACGGAGATGTTGAGTTCATGATTGTGTTTTGGACCGATTTTAAGGATTTCTTCTTCGAAAAAGGATAGCATTCGGTTAGAGGTCAAGGATCCGACTAAATTTACCGCTTCTTCTAGTGTGGTAGAAGGAGGAACTATGGGTCCAGTGAGCAACTTGATCAAAGCATTTATGTTCAACTGGGAAGACATGAAAAGCCCCTGTAGAGTGATGTTATCTTGAGTTTTCTTTAGTTGATCGAGGATATTTCTCTCCTCGAGGGTCATTACTGGCATAGGAAGGTTTTCAATGCCCTTCCCCTTGTCATTGGTTGGTAGTGAGCTTGGGATTTGGTAATGCCTCCCTGATATGGTCATGTGATTCACTTAAGAGGGGAAGAACATGAACCCTATTTCTTCGTCAATCTCGGGTTATTCTGCCACTTTGTTTATTTTTTTGAGGAGCTCCTCAAATGATATCATCCCACACATGTCAGCTACCGGGCCAGTTTTCTCTAAAGCTTGTCCTTCATTCGAATCTTCGAACACTTCCCCCCATCCGACGGCAACAATTATTTATTTCCATGTAAAGTCAATGCATTCCACAACTTCAATGGCTTCTTCATATAGGTCTTCCCATTATGTGGGGATATGTAAGGGTGAAGGTACCAAGTGCCCTTATATCTTCAGAGTATCAAGTAGCTCGGTCATACTGCAAGTGTCGTTGGTTTACTTGAATAATTCTGCCATGATCTGGACGACATCATCTAGTCTGACTTCATCGGTTGGTACCATCCAACGTCTGACTTTTGGACCCATTTTCGTGCTTCCAAGAACAGTGTGTTGAACCTCTGGTAATCAATGATCATCTGTGAGGGCAATTTCATCCCGAACTCTATGCGTTGGTTTAAAACTTCTGATAATTCCATACCTCCATTTTCAGAACAGGTAAGGACAACGATGCATGCTCTGATAAGGAGTGACATTGCCTGATCAGTGAGGCTAACAAGGTGTAAGAGGAAATATGGGCAAGTTTGGAGAGGCTTGGAAGAGTTTATGGGTGTGACTTGAGTTGAGGGATTAAATTCTGGGTTCATTTCTAGGAAGATAGCATTAGTATGATTTGGGAATGGGTTGTGAGTAGTGTTTGGCTTAGTATTGGCTTGTGGGGCAATGGTACTTCGATCAATTAGACCTTGGATTATGTTTAGGAGATGAAAGCATTGGTCGGTGGTATGACCAACAATTTGGTGAAAGGCGCAATGGGCATCTACCTTGAAGTTTCTTGGAAGTGGATTGGGCAATGGATAGGAATCCAAGGGTTTGATCAGGTTTCGGCTTAATAAGGCTCACTACTAGAAATATACATTTTTATGACGGGGGAAAAGGGTCATAAAAGGTTATTTATGACGATTTTCGAAGCTTTAAAAACCGTCGTAATGTTGTGTGTCATAATAAATTGGTGTTGACAAAACCGTCATAACAAACCATCCTAGTACGACAGTTTTTTGTGCAAACCGTCATTAACAATAATGTTGTGTGTCTTAATAAAATTGGTGTTGACAATACCGTCATGATAAACCATCCTATTATGACAGTTTTTCGTACAAACCATCATTGACAATAATATCATGTTTATTGAACCGTCATTATAAACTGTAACACCCCGCTTAAAATAATAACGGGTGGCCATCCCTATACTACATTAAATCAGGAGTTTCAGATGGTCCAGTCTCAACATCAACTGTCGGTACTATATAATATAGGACTAACTACCCGATATCATATAAGCGAGATGTTAAATAATTTAAAACATGCAACAACTAACAAACCAGCACCATAAAACTACTAATAAATAAGAGAAAGATGCAAGAAGAACTATAAGAAATGAAATGCTAGAATAAAATGAAATAAATAACTACAACTGAAAATACTACAAAGAAGTAAACCCGAATAAGCTGTCGGGTCACAGCCAATACAATGAATGAAATGGAATAAATATAAACATGTATATAAATATCCCTTGGGTACAAACCCGATATACAACAATGAATCCTACCTAGAATTTTAAAAGTAGGAGGCAACTACCAGATACATCCCGCAACAGTCCGCAGCTGTCACGGCTCCCAAGACTCTGGATAGAAAGTCATCCGGCATCCATGCGGTAGGACACCTATAGTAATATATATATACAAGCAGGAGAGGAAAGTAAGCGGGTCAGAGCCCGAGTTGTGAAAATATTTAGCAAGTGTGTTAACCGTGCATAATAAATATCGGTGCACTATTTCATAATTAAAATGGAATCGCACTCTCGTGGAATCCCAACTCACCTCTCATCTAAAGGCGCGCACCTATTCGCGTCCTCAAGTTTATCAGTTAAATTACCCCAATTTATTAGGACAACCTAACTTATCATAGGCCTAGCCTATACCCACGAGATCTACCTTCCTATCATAACCCAAGAATCCACCCCTTTACCCACAGTTAAGTAATTATTTTCAATCATGTGTGCCTTATTAGGCTTAGTGGATTCCGGTTTATACTTTAACCATTTATAATTTAATAAGTTACCCAAGATGTTTTTGGGCTGAAACATATGATTTAATTTCTAATTAATAAGCATGCAAAAATCATAATTGACACAACTTCCCTGCAATTTCAACGCTGCGCTGCGTTTCGTGCGTGGGGTGTCTCGTAAAGAGAAATCCAAATAAGGGACCACCCCGTTACACTACTCCTTGTCAATGTCGATCCTGGAGATCCATTATGCCACACATAAATATCGATAGAACTTCTCTCTACTCTCAACAATGTACTACATTTCGTGCGTGGGGTGTCTCGCAAAGCAAAATCCAAACAAGGAACCGCCCCGTTACACTACTCTTTAACAATGTCGATCATAGAGATCCATAATGTCGTACATACCATAATTGGCAGAACTTTTCTCCAATCTCAACACTGCACTGCGTTTCATGCGTGGGGTGTCTCGCAAAGCGAAATCCAAATAAGGAACCACCCCGTTACACTACTCCTTGACAATGTCGATCATAGAGATCCATAATGCCACACATAAATATACTACTACTAAATTTTAAAATAAAAAATGGAAATAACTAAAAATCTCCAATAATATCCTTAGGATGATGTAACCGAAGTATTCCTTAAATGCGATACATCAACCCCCATCAATCTAGTACACCATAATCATCCAAGATGTACTCCACAACAATACCATATCCTTTTTATCTATAGGATATATAAATATATATATATATATATATATATATAGGCATTTTATTCTAACCATATATATATATATATATACACACCATCATCCAATCCCATGACCATGTATACATACCATATATGATGTACAAAGGCCATGCACAAATAAATACCCGGCTATATATAGCGCCGATAAACTGCATCAATGCTATCATCTTCCCAGTGCCCGGCTCACGTAGCAATACTGGGGCCACCATGGTGGGACTAAACGACACCCATCTCGTGGTAAACTCACGCACACGACGTCCCGGGAAGCGGTCATAGCTCCTAACAGGCAATGAGACGAAACATACCCACCACGTCTCATCCCAAAAATACATATATATATCATATAATAACACACGGGACGACTATGACCTGGGGAATATCCACACCCTGCTTTTCTAGCCAGGATGCTCACCCTCTACGCGCGCAACTTCCCAATGATAGCATGAGCGGGGTATGCTTAACCAAATAAGTATATATATCATTCACATGCACAATATATATACATCCAAATGATCTAATCATATGGCCAAATAGTAAACCATCATATAAGGTTTAAATATCCATACCATGTATGTCCATAAGATAAATATATCCATATATTCACATCTATATAGATATATACAGATTTCACATATCCATATATCTATATATAAAAACTAGTTCTCGTTCATATGTATAAGATATACAAACCCGGCTATAAGTATTCATAAATCCTCAATATACAAGCCGTCATTACAAACTCATATCATTTACCTTAATATGTGAATACAATCCCTCACTTGAAACATATTCAATCATTTTTCCTATGATGAATAGTCTCCCAAAATCATATGTATTTATAGCTACATATATATTCAACCTTAGGGTTATCACCCAAAATTTTATGTAGGAATCCATCACTACACATATCATCCATATTCGAAAGTACATAATTACCTTTAGTACTATTTAACCATAGGCACATATATGACTTAGCAGTCTAAAACCTCAAATTATTCCAACCTCATTTCAAGTATTGGAATCCCACCTAAGGTTTAATAGTTCTAATGAACTATAAATCTTATTACGTTCATAATCTATTCCTTAAGTCTATACTCCTCAAGGATGCACAACATCTTCTCTCGTCGGTCCTCAACCATATATATATTCACTTAAGACCTCGAGTTAGAACTCCCGTCCTCACTGAGATCCCCCACTGTACCTAAGGGTATCCATTTTTAATACACATATAGGCAAAATAGACTATCCCTATTCCATTTATAACCATCTCATGATAATTCACCTCTATCATGATAAGAACCATCCGCCAATCACTTAAGTCCCACGTTCCTTTCATTACTAAAAGAGGCATCTCCTCCTCCTAAATCAATTTAACATAGGCCCGCAAGCCCCTATTCGACCTAGGGCCCTATTCCCTAGATCTAATATCGTAACCCTTCATATCGAGCCCATTAAGAAAGCCCCTAAGAATAAAACTCCAAAAGAAAAAGGGATAAAAGAACTCCAAATTTTGGGCTAAAAACAGGGGACCGGTCGACCGGTCCCAGACCCCCGGTAGACCGCGTGTCCAAATTTTGCCTACGAAGAAATGCAGTAGGCTTTTCCCTTAAGGCGCGGTCGACCGATCCCCAGAGCGCGGTCGACCGGCCATACCAGTTATCTTGGCCGATTTTTCAAATTTCAGCAAACCCTAAATCCTCAAACACCCAAATTTCATCACCAAGACCCCAAATCTTTAACCAAATAATATTATTAACAAGAAAACCCATCCTACATCTCATCCCAACCATTTATATGTCCTTAAACCATATAATAACATTGATTTCAAGATTTAAACCCAAAAATCTAGGTTTTGATATTTATACCCAAAAATCCATTTCTTAATCCCACAAATTATGAAATGAAATACACAAATAGCTATTTAGCAAGATTAAACACTTGCCTCCGATTTGTAGGGGTTGGATCGTCCTCGATGTCGCGGTTTTTGGGCCGGAATCTCCAAGCTTTCTTCCTCTCTCTCTTCTTTTCTTCTTCTTTCTCTTCTTCCTTTCTCTTTCTAGGGCTTTTCTCTCTTTCTCTCAAATGAGAAATGGCTTCATCCGTAAGCCACTAACCCTTTTAAAACAATAAACCCAATTTAAGTTTTAATACACAATTTAAATGACTCGTTTACACCTATTCATGTCAAACTAACTTAAAATATTCCGAAGCCGAAATAAAACTCAATGACAGTCATTTTGACTATCTCGACCCTTCTGGGATCAATGGTACCCTCAAAATCATCATCCGGAATACTTTAAAATATCCTCTATTTTTGGACCTCAATTCCCAAATTTTAAAATTCTCCAATTTAATTTCTCAGTTTCAAAAATCATGGGGTGTTACATAAACCTATGAAAAATGACGAATATTAATAAAACAGTCATAAAAAGTACGATTACTTTAATCATTATAATGACAGCTTACATAAAACTGTCATAAAACATACGATCATAAAAGTTATTTCTTTTCTTTCATTTTTTTGCGATGAATTCTATTATACTATTACAAAATCCCAAACATGTTATGCATAAAACTACGAACTGCCAATTCAAAGCACAAATTTTCGTACTCAAAGTAGAAAATTCCAAGTACCAATATAACTGAACCATAAGTATAAAAAAATGTCATTAATATTTGAAATTAAAGAAAATAAAAAACAACAACAGTCTCCTAATAGACTTCTGGACAACTCAAAAATAAAAAGATATCTAAAATGACCTATACTATAGAGATAAAAACTAGCAAATTAAACTGCAACATTAGTTCTATTCGTGTAGCGTGGAAACCCAATTTAGCAACAGCTACACCGAATCCGCAATAGGCAACATCCGGATCGATACCTGAATAAAAGGAGGAAACAAATAGTCGTTAACAACTAAAACAGATTTACCATATAAAGAATATAACTCAAACAATAATGATATTCTAATATAATATTGAGCATAAAAAAATAAACATTTTCATAATATTAAAGTTAATTTTACTTTCATTCTTTATTAAGGCATGGAAGAGATAAATGGAGAATGTTTTATGGAAATTTCGAAAAAAAAATCTTTATTTTTTTTAATAATCCAAAATTAAGCATGACATGTTTAACCAACCACAACAATATAAAAGCCCACCTCGGGCATTCGGTATCATCATCAACAACAAGAACAACATTATAAAAATTTACTCAAGAGATAAATGAGGAAGGTTTTATAAAAATTTCGGCAGAGTTTCCTTTATTTTTTTAATAATCCAAAATTAAACGTGACATATTCAACCAACAACAACAATATAAAGCCCAGCCTGGGCATTCACTATCAACAATATAAAGCCCACCATAGGCATTCACCATCAATAATATAAATCCCACCCCGGGCATTCAACATCATCAACAAAGTAATTAATTAGATTTAAGAAGAAAAAAAAGGTCCCGAAAAGATAGGCCAAAATTGTCCACAACTGCAGCTCACTAAAAATAATCCTGAATGAAATTGATGAACTCATGTTGAACTTCTTCTATCTCATGATTTTCATAGGTTGCTTTTTCAGCTAACTCTTTCATCTAACAATTCAAATAACATAAGTTGTATTCAATTTTTCCTTATAAAAGTAATTACCAATGAAACAAAATGTTATAAAATAAATATTTATTACCTTTAGTTTAGTAGATTGAGACAGATTCTCCATTAAATCTCTCATGAACTTCAATATGTAAAATCCACATTCAACATTTCCCGGTTGTAGAGGGCCCTATAGAATGATATGTTGAAGATAATAGTTATATTAGGATTTAAGATATAAGTCAGTAATGTATATTCATTAACATTATCGTACCTTAACATTCTCCCAGTTTGAACCTGAAATTCTTCCTCCTTTCGATACCACCAACGCTTTAAATTCACTTCAAGACAAAGATTAAAATGAAAAACATGTGTACAAAGATAATGTGACTAAAGGTATATATATATATATATATATATATATATATATATATATATATATATATATATATATATATATATATATATATATATATATATATAAGTCATTACTCACGTGCTTGTAAAGAGTTTCAAGTCTCGATCTGGCCCCGTATGTAAAGAATCTAAATAGAATATACTCCTCGAAGAGAAATCGATAACTACTAAAGACCAATGAAACCTGCAATGTAATGAGTTGTTAACATCAATGATACAACTATGTTTTGATATAATTATAACTTAAGGCAATAAATAAACTTACCCTATGTTAATTGGCATAAAATATGTTTGGTTCTCTTTAGCATCTTTCATTACATTCCTAATAAAAATATGCATTTTTTTCTTCAAATAAGCTTGTCGAGCAGCCCCGGGATTAACAAATAGAGTAAAATCCCAATTATTTTGAAACTTCTCGTACAAGAATCTAAAAAACAAAATAAAAATATATTAGAAAGGAGTAGCCAAATAAAATTAAGATGAAAACAACTTATTCTCACACCTCATGTAGCCGATTACACAACTGGCATCAAGCTCCTCCATTTTACAAAAACGCACCAACTCATGTTTAGGAATGTAGGTTGATTGAAGTTCGTCTCCAAAAATCCCGACTGGAATTTTTACGGTATCACTTTTCAAGATTGAATCTAGCATGCTTGCAAATACCATAAGTGCGCCTCTCTCAACACCATTTTCTCTATCTTCTTCCTGGTTTTTATTGGTTATAAAATAGTTAAAAATATTAACAATGGTATCTTTAATATAAAAGAAAACTGCTCACATCTTTACCTCTGCATCTACTATAACAAATTCGTTAGGCCACACAACATGTGAATTATGTGCATTCATAACTGTTACTAACTCATCACCACAAGGTACGGGAAGAGGGGCATCCGGAGTGTAAACAGTATCCACAGACACTCGCATGTAATTTTCTCCCAAATGTTTATGGTTCACTTTTTCGTCTAGCCCAACCTCTCAAAAACACAACCCTTAGCGACAATATTGGTACGTGAATTTAATGCCAATTTACATGGTTGGCCCATGCCATTATGAAGTGTGGTATTCGGAGATGTCATGTGAGAAGATATCTTTCCATCATCTTTCAACTATTTATACGTAAAAAATTAAAATAAAAACTCAAATCAATAACATTTATATAATATAAAAAATAAAAAGTCAACACCAATAATATATAATATTTATTTCTTACATTGTTATTTTTCTTCTTATTTGTCTTCTTGGCACGCGAATCACATGATGCATTATATCTGATGAAATTATTTTGTGCAATCCATTGCCACTTTTTGGGGTGTTCAGTCTAACTTTCGTCATTGCCCTCACGTACTCCGACACCTTTGCCAACAATTCTTGCATATGCACATCTTTTTCTTTGCTTATTTCTCTTTCTGCATACAGCTTAGACTCCAACTCACTAATATGCTTCTTTGATCCTCGCTTAGTTAGGTTAAAAAAGGTTGTGGGGGTGACTCCCTACCCTTTACCCCTAACACGACCCGAATGCTCGGGTGTCCCTAAAACCAAAGTTAGGACGTCTGAGGTTCCTTTGGTGACCAAGCTCCCAGATTTAATCTGACAGTTTAGCACATCCTGCAAAAAAAATAAATCAAGTTAAGATATATAACATTAACAATAATTCAATTAGATGTATTTGATGTTGAATATTTATGTAAACAAACTCATAAATAGAAACTCACAATTTTATCCGCTATTTCCCTAGTAGCCTCATCACCAAATCGCCCATTTTTATCTTGGCGACCTTTTTTCCACAGATAAGCTCTATCGTCATCATCAAACTTATCACCTGCCTCTTTCTGTTAACATATTAGATAAAAACAATTGGGTGAACTTATAATGTGTAGTTTAATTCATAAATATCAATGTTTGTCAACTAAGAAAAACAAGTACATATAAGGTCTTCGATAAGTCCAGAATAGCCTTTCTTACTCATCCGATGGTTATATATATTCTTCCCCCATCTTTCAGCTTGTGCCATGCTTAGCACCTTATAAATACATAAGCATGAGCAACTTATACAAATAACTTTGAAAAATATATGATTTTAACCATTTTATATATACCTCGAACCCCTTTGAGATTCTCACTTTTACGAATTCCTCCCAATTCTCCTGTTCAATATATTTTTTATACATCTCAGGCCGATCCTTGAGTTGATCAGGTTCATCTCTGAATGGTTTGATGTAAAGCCTAGTCAATTCTCCTTTAAAAAATTTCCACTGAGAGGACGTATTAGATAGCACTTGTTTCTTTCTCTTCGGATCCATATCAAATTTAGAGTGTGAATTAAAAATGAAAATAAATTAAGGAATACAAGATAAATGTGGGTTTCACAAAATACTTATGCTTAAATCTTTTAAGTTGACCCATTTTACAAATCGTGTCATGTGACCTGACACTAACCCAAAATATTAATTGAACATGTCATGTTTAGGTTGACATGACTGACTTTGTGGATTACAAATCCTAGCAGGTGTTTAATGAAGTCTTATTTAGATCTTTATTACAAAACTAATTTAGCTATAGGACCATTAATGAGGAGATGATTTAGATCTTTAGAAGAAAGATTACGAAATCTATACCTTGAGGCCAGCTTACTACCCACTGCTTGAATATTTAAATCCAGTGGAACAGTATTATGTAAGAATTTCCTAAGAAATATAGAGATTTTAGTAGGTAGATCTTTATTCCAAATGGATTTGAACAGGAATGAAGAGGACTGAGCTGACCTTATAGCCTGCTAGGAAGAATTAGCTAAGAATTAACCATTCTAAAAGGATTCACTACTGCTTCAACTTAGAACTCAATCCGTATTCATGCTTCTGTTGTTGATTGGGCAAAATTAGTCTGGAACAACAGAAATATCCCAAAATGTTCTTTCATCCTATGGTTTGTCTATGATTCCATCAACACAAAGGACAAAGTCTTATTGTGCTCATCTTGTAACCATTTTTGGTTTTTGCGCTTTTGAGAATATTTTTGCCTCAAGCTCTCCATGTGCTCCCTAGTTATTAAAAATAAAGTATACGTTCAGCCATCAAGATCTTATGCTTAGACAAGAAAGTAATATTTATTAAAATGAAATATATAATATTTACTCGATATAAGGTTGGACATCATTTGTATTTTCCAACACATGTCGATGTGCCTATTCCCATAATGACTCATCCACTTCAATGACATTACCACCACCTATTTGTTTCCCATCTTGTATTGCATCATCATCATCACTAGTCCTCATATTTCTACCAATTGGAACTCCAACTGCATCGAGTCCTTGTAAGAACTCGGAACAAAATTCAACCGCCTCTTCTGCAATATAACGTTCCGCAATACAACCTTCTGGATGATTTTTATTGTGCACTTAACCCTTTATCACTTTCATGTTCCTACATCAATGTTAAAAAATTTAAATAGTATTAACTAATTGAGATGTTATTGATTAATTTCATAATTATAAGCACGAACTTACCTTTCAAAAGGGTACATCCATCGTGAAAAAATTGGACCACAAAGTTCAACCTCTCTAACAAGATGTACCATTAAATGCACCATGATGTCAAAGAATGTGGGAGGGAAGTATTTTTCCAGCAAACACAGAGTTATCACAATACCGTTCTGAATTTCTTTTAATTTTGGCACGTCCACTACTTTTTCACAAATAGCATTAAAGAAGAAGCAAATTCTAATAATCACAAATCTCACATGCTTTGGTAATACAGATCGTATTGCAACGGGAAGTATTTGTTGCATTAGTATATGACAATCATGGGACTTAAGACCAACAGTTTTAATTCTTCCATGGAAAAAAGATTCGTAAAATTCGAAGAGTACCCATCAGGGACCTTAAGTCATCGCAAAGTTTCACAAACCCTTACTTTATCTTCCCTCGATAATGTATAACAAGCTGGTGGCAAATAAGTGAGTTTACCATTATATTGTGGTGCCAATTCATCCCGGATTCCCATGTCTACAAGATCAAGACGACTCTTAACTCCATCTTTTGTTTTTCCAAGAATATTAAGTAGGGTCCCTATGATGCTGTCGCAAACATTTTGCTCGATGTGCATGATGTTCAAGTTATGTCGAATAAGCAAATGCTTCCAATACTCAAGCTTAAAGAATATGAATTTTTTCTTCCAACATACGAAACCAGCATTATCATCTTTGGAGGAAGCACTACCTTCAACGTGGTCTTCACTGCGCTTTCTCTTTGATTTTACATTCTTTTTCAAACCCACCTTATTTTTCAAACCCACCTTCTTTCCCCAAGATGCCCTAATCCCTACCAATTTTCTTAATACTTGTTCACCACTCAACGGTTCAGGTTGTACTCGAAACTCCTGCTGACCATTGAAAGCCTTTTTTTGCTTTCGAAATGGATGGTCATGTGGAAGAAATCTTCTATGCGACATATATATATTCTTATTAGAATTTGTTAATCTAATAGAATCGGTTTCTTCCTCACAAATTGGACATGCATAATATCCCTTTACAGCACAACCGCACAAATTCCCATATGCAGGAAAATCATTAATAGTTCACAAAAGTATTGCCTTTAACGTAAAATATTCTTGTCGGCAAGCATCATAAGCCTAAACACCTTCACGCCATAAAGTTTGTAAATCTTCAATTAATGGTGCCAAGTAAACATCAATATCATTGCCTGGTCATCGTGGACCAGATATCAAAATTGTCGGCATTAAAAAATTTCTCTTTGCGCTCAACGAAGGATGAAAATTGTAGATCCTTAACATAACTGTCCAACAACTATACCTACTGCTAAGAGAACTATGTGGGTTGATCCCATCAGCTGAAAGTGCTAACCGAAGGTTTCTTGCTTCCTTTCCAAACTCTGGCCATTTTCCGTCCAGTAACTTCCATGCTGGAGAATCTGTCGGGTGACGCAATTTACCATTAATTTCCCTTTCATCTGCATGCCATGTCAAATCTTTTGATGTTTGAAAAGATTGGTACCACCGCTTAAACCGTGGTGTAAGGACATTTTTGTCCATTATCAATTTGTATGTCGTACGCCGTTACACCGTTGAAGAAATTCAAGATCGCATCTACATCAACGGATCCGAATATCAAAGCGTCTTCAACATCATAGCCTCTGCAAGAATGAACTTGGTAAAATTTTGTTTTTACGTTCCTTAAATTTCATATTTAGTATTGGGAAATTTTTATAAAATGTTTTTTATAAAAATAAGAAGTAAGTTTTTCCAATCAAAATGAGGCTTGTAAAAGTTTTTTTATTTTTCTGGGAAAGCCGAACCAGTCCGCCTCTATACCGGACCGATCCACCACCGGACCGGTCTGCCCCTCAACCGGACCGATCCGCTTGCTGCAGATCCAGTATACCTCGGCCCGCAAGTGAACCGATGAAGCCTAGAATAAAAGAACCGATCCGGTCATCCGGACCGATCCGCCCCCAAGCCGGACCGGTCCGCCTGGGATATACTCGAGCAGTTCCGTGTGTTTTTTACCCACTATCTTACATTTCCTATATATATTACTATTCCGATGGTGTATTTTTTCAAGTCTTTGAGAAAACGTTTTTAAGAGATAAAACACAACAAGACTTCATTTTTTGATGTGCCAAACATCTTTTTGATTCACACACAAAAATCCCAATTACTTTTGTGAATCTTTTGGAACCCTAGAACACAAGCTTTGCTATTGTTCAACCCTTGTGGAGAAGCCGTTCTCTTCTTCATTGCAGCCCTCCTGGAAAGGGAAAATTCCAGCCGACAAACTTGTGGATAAGCCGTTTCTCTTCTTCATTGCAACCCTCCTGGAAAGGGATATTTCCAGCCGCCGACTACAGAATCCGATACCTGAGGGTAATTCTTAGTCACTGTATTTTCATTGTAATCCGAAATTGTATGTTACAATATTATAATGAAAATAAAAGGTTTTGCCCCTTTGGGGGATTTTTCCTGAAATTGTTTGTTTTTATCCTGCATGCTATATTTTATTTGATAAATCATCTAGATGCATGTTTTAGGGTTTAACAAAAATTTGGGTTTAATTAAAATTGGTTTTTATTTGAGAAGTCGCAATATTTCCACTGTAGCTACTCTGTCACGTGGAACAGGCGAAAAATACCACAACACTTTTGCAGGCACACCCACCTTTGGCTCAGTTGTTTTCTTCCTTAACTTATACCTCGAAGTTCCGCATGTAGGGCATATAGTAGCATCCACGTACTCTTTCCTGTAAAGTATGCAATCATTGGGACACGCATGTATTTTTTCATATCCCATTCCAAAAATCGATAATGTTTTAACAGCTTTTTTCGTAGTTATAGGCAATTCATTATCTTCTGGAAGCATTTTTCGTAACAATTCCAATAACTTCGAAAAGCTTGTATCGGTCCACCCACTCCTTGCTTTCAAGTTGAAAAGATTTACCAATGCTGATAATTTAGTGAACTTTTTGCAACCCCTATATAAAGGCTTATGAGCATCGTCAAGCAACTTTGCAAAGCTTTTAGGATCTCCCATAAAATCCTCCTCTATAGCTTGAACCATCTCCACTGTGTTTTCAAGATCCTCTGGAGTCTCCATCACATAATCTTGAAGGTTTGGATCACACGTGTCGTCATTAGGTGGGGCAGCACTTTTAGCGACTTCTCCATGCCATATCCATGTATGATAAGTTTTATCAAAACCATTCGCATATAAATAATTTTTAACCACTTTTAGACTCAACTTACATCCATTCCCACATTTAGAGCATGGCATGGGATGGAGTTACTCCCCTTTGCATGTGCTTCAGCAACTCTAAAAAAATCCTTAATCCCTTCTTCATATTCATTTGATAATCTACTCATGGAAATCCAAGATCTATCCATCGCAAATAGACTGTGATCTCAATGCGCACCTACTCACATCCAAGAGAGATAACATATAGTTATATTGTGATACATTAATTAAGTATTAAAAGGCAACCCATTAAAAACAATAGAAACTATGCCAGCTTGGCAGATCAATAAAATGCAAGTTGTCATGAATAAAGGGAAATATTAACTAAAAATTCCAGGTGTACGTTTAGTCAGAAAATAAAGAAAGTCATGATGATAGAGTGAATAATTTCTCTTATAAGGAAATATTGATATTTAACTAAAATATATAAATAACTTAGTCCATCATAACTAAACTTGTCATCAACTAGTATCGATAAACTTTACATGTTTTTTCAGCATATAATTGAACTGTTCTTTTCAGTTTAGAAAACAACATTGAACAATAAATTTGCATATTTATACGCTAATTCTTCATTGTGCTTGGTTGTTGCATGTTGCTGGACCATTAGACCTAAAGGAGAGAGACGGTGATGAAGATATGCAAAAATTCGTAGTGAAACTAAGTACTTGATTATGTTTGTGTTTATATTTTAAACATTTATATACCGAATAAGATTTTATGGAGTTGATTATGTGGACAAATTATTTTAAAAACATGTTAGCGAAGTTCGTATTAACAAGCCAACCAAGTTCATTTAATAAAGCGTGAAATACAGATACTGCACCAAAATTATTTCAAACATCCAAAGTTCTAGAGAACGAGTATGACATACAAAGTTCAGAATAACATGAATAACCCATGTATCCATGTCCTGAAATTAAATTCCCTAATAGTAGCAGCCATTATATAAACAAATGACAAACCATCACACATTGCACCCTTGTGACCATCATATCTTCCCAAAGAGGCCTTAACCAATGTCGGGATCCCAAAAAATACAACGAAAAAAATAAAAAAAAAGTGTGATATCTCTGTATATTCTCATAAGAAATAATTTTTCCCTTCTAAGGCCTCTTTTAGTACTTTTGAACATCCAAACACGGCTAAAATAACTGTAAGAATGAGTAACACTACACAATCATATAACTACACACAAAGGAGGGGGAGGAGAACCCAAAGTGAAATGCAAGCTCCTCTTTTGCATATCTCTATTTACGGTTGAAGTTATAAGTAGAGGGTAAATTGTAAATTTTCAAACAAACCCTTAATTATTACTTTGACAACAAATAAGTATCCCAAACATAATAGATAATTGAAGAACTTTAACTCGATCGAGATAATAGCTTATAGGTTTTAATATTTGCAAATTTACCCTTAAAAAGTAATCTATTAACATAAAATCTATAAAGTTTTTTATGTCCTTCATAAGTTGCAAGTTAAGTTGTGGATTAGATGATGAAAAATTAACATAAAACAAAGAATCCCCCACACCCCCCATACAGACAAAGAAAAAAATAATTATGTTCGAGATGTTTGGGGTATGTCTACTCTTATATTATTACTTTTGAGATTCTATCATTATATATTTGGAAACAACACTCATCGTCATTCAAGTGCAATTATTGAATTGTATGCATTGAAATTTTTCATGATTAATGTCATACTCTATTCCTCCCTAAAATTAATTTGTGTCTAGATATTAATTTGGTATTTTCTAATTGCCTCGCTATTCATACATTGATGAATTATTTATATATAAATTTAATGTTGATTCTTTTTTTGTCAAGACTTTTTGTAATTTATAATTTCGGTGTAAAAAATTGAAAATTATAGAATGACAAATCTAAATACAAAGTACACGAAAATTTTACTACTTTTAAAGGGTCAAAATATTCTACACGTATATCATTAACTTATATAATGTCATCCAGTAGAAGTATATTATTTTTGCAATAAACCGAACACTAGTATATTATAAAGTTAACTGTGTCGCATTATAGAACAAAACTATAAGTCGACAGGCATCACGCGACGCTATTGACGAGTAGAACATATATGTGTATATTGTTACCTAAAAATAAATATGAGTAACAGATGAGAATTCAAAATTACCTCAGTAGACTTCAGAAATAATAAAAATCTGACAATTGTGAGTCCTCAATCAAGTTGTTACAACGAGCACTCCCGTGAGTAGAAACAACTAATAATTCAACCACATAGCATGATAAATTATGTTAGGAATTGTAATGAAACCAAGTTATTAAATTTCAAGAAAAACATAAATGTAACAACAATAACACCTACCTACCTCGGTATTTAATTGATTCTCCAGATAGAAAAAGGTAGAACAAATTCTTCAAGCTGACTTGGGTGATGATAGCCCTACAGAATGGCATACGATTGAAGAAGAGGATGTGCAAGTTGAAGAAGATGGTGGGATGCGGGTAAAAGAAGAGTTGTGAGATGCGGCTTGAATAAGAGGGTGCGATGCGATGGTTGTGGGATGTGGGATGCGGGGTGCGGTTGTGGGATAAGGGAAGACTCCATGATAATCGTAAGTGGGTATCTCCCAAAATCTTTGAGGTTATGTTACGCACGCCTATTTCCCTCAAAAATGATTCACGCCAATTGGTATATTTTCTTAAAATGGGTCGTAAATAATCAAATAAATTTATTAAAAAAATATTAATTTTATAAAATTATATTTAATATTACCATGTATATAAAACTGTCATAAAATTTAAATATATTATATGACAGTTAAAATAATACTGTTATAACATATCATATTAATATGAGCCAATAAATGTACATGGTTCATAATTATTTGTTTAAATGAAAAAAAGGTCATAATTGTGAAATAATCATATTTATTATGACAGTTTAATTAAAATGGTCATAAAATTGAATTTTAAAACTGTTATAAAAGGGTATTTTTCTCGTAGTGGCTTGATAAACTTTAAAGAGGGGAGAATGGAGATTGGTTTATTCTTTTCGGACTGGGACAGGGCGGATTTTTGGTGCCCACGAAGTGGTCAGTTGAGAGATGTTATTGGTGGTTGAGACTACAGCACTGGCGGGTTTGTCATATTTTCTAGGGGTGAACTGTTCAGACACTTTCTTTGGTTCAACCTCTATTTTAGCAAGACCTTACTCGATTTCTACTCATGCTTATATGAGAGCTCGAAAGTGGGGATAGTATTATCCTCCCATGGTTTCTCGGACATGGGGAAAGAAGTTATTCTTTACTATGTTGACTTGTTCTTCCTCAGATGGCCGATTGGTCATAGTGGCTGCCTTTTCCCTCCATCGGACTATGAAGATACTGACTGATTCCCCAAAATTCTGTTTGAGCAGCTCTAAATCACGGCGGGTGACCTCAAACTCTTTGTTGTATTTGTATTGCGACATGGATTCTCGAGCTACATCCTCCCAGCTACGGATTATGGACTCCTCGAGGGACAAAAACCATCGAAGGGCACTATCCTTCAAAGTTTACTGAAATAATTAGGCCATCACTTATTCCGAAGACCATAGGAGAGTCATGGTACGGTGATAACTACGAAGATGAACGATAGGTGGTTCACTTCCTTTGAATTTCTCGATATTCGGCATTTTAAACTTCTCGGGTAACCTTACCTTAGGATAAGGAGACATATGGGTGTAGTCCATGTAATTTCCAGAGATTCTCACTTGGTCGAACTTCTTAGTTAGCATCTTGAGATCTTATTTGACCTTGTTCCATTCTTCCTCTTTCGGACCAACTATCACAAGCAAGTTATCCCCAGGCTAGGCAAGGTTTGGCATAGGAAGCTGGGCAGGCGACGAACCATTAACGGGAGGGTCACGTGGAGTGTGCTGATACTCTTTGGGAACCCAGATAGGCTCGGGTGGACCCATAGCACGAGGGAATAAGGCCTAGGGATCTTAAGGAATAAGAACCTAGTTTCGTTGCATCTCTCGAACCTCAGTCTGAAGTTTGTCAATCTTGGACATGAGCTGAGCTAAAACTATCGTCAGATTTGGCTGCGCAACTGGCACTTGATCTGCTTCTCCATGGAAAGAGGATGGATACCGGACTCGGAGGAAGTAGAAGCGGAACGGATGGAGATCCGGGGTGATTCGACTAAAGATCGAAGCCAATAAGAAGCTAGGCCAAGGGCGTGCAATCGACCTGAGAAGGCGTAAAACGGGATTTATTTTTTGAAAAGAAAGAAGGAAAATATTTTTAACATTTTTTTCTCTTTAAGATTGAAAGACAAAATATTTTTGGATTTTTGATAAAGAAAAGAGAAATATTTTTGTATTTTTGATGAAGAAGGGAGAAATATTTTTGTATTTTTGATAAAGAAGGGAGGAATGTTTTGGAGATGGGTCTCAGCATGATTATTATTATGTTTTCACTTGTATTAAATTCTCCTAAATGCAAAATGAAATAACGGACGGGACCCGAACCTAGAAAAGTTGGGTTTGTAACATATGCAAAGCTATGGCTGGACTTGTAACCAGGATCACGGGCAGGTTTCCGTTTTAAAAATGTATAAAAATTTGGATGTCAGGGTTTTGGTTTAAAATTGGAAATCTAACACGTGTGTCCTACGCTTGATACCTATACGCGGGTATGAAGCTTGGTTGGGTGAATCGGAAGGGTTCCCCCCTTTGGCGTGGCTTCCACGATATATGTCTTGCTTTTGAGGGCTATCGGTACGTGTGGACAAGCCATTTGATATACCTGAGTGTACGTGAATTTCCTCACTATATACCTCGTGGGGGAGGTACGTGTGAGAGAGAATTTGATATATTCAACATACGTGAACGAGTTCCCTGCGATATACCTCACGTCATGACTTCGGTCAAGCGGTACGATGAGGGGGAACCATTCGATATATGTCTAAGGTACTTGTCCAATGGAAGGTGAGAGTCATATCGCTTAGGCTAACTATGCCCTGCCGGACCAGCGCCCTCAAGAAAGTGACCCTCCAATTACTGGACAAAATTTGGTCAATGACAATGCTCTTTGGTGATATCATGTGAATCATACATGATTCTCTTATTAGTATCTTATGATAGTATATTTCTTCATCATGCCTGTGGGTACCCGAAAATTAGAACTATGGGCCTGGACGAGTAGCCCAGCCCTGGCGGCCCAAAGTCCAGGCCCCCTTATCTTTCATAATTGATCCGGTCTCCCCCCACGATCCCATGAAGGGAAGTTATAGGGGAAATGGAAAACATAGAGGAACCTATCACCTCCACTCATATACATGTACATGTATATATTAAACCCTAGGTCCGGGGCAAAAGGACACAAGTTGTATTCTCTGTAATCACTCTCCAGAGTATATAGAGATAATATCGACTGCACCACCGTGGACGTAGGCATATCTTGGCTGAACCGCGTAAATCCTTTATTGTGTGATTGGCATCTTGTATTCCTTGTTCTTTTCTTGATAATTGTTTCTCTCATATTTACTTGTGTTGCATAATAATTACATCTATAATTGGCA
The DNA here is from genome assembly GCA_949130495.1 of Sambucus nigra. Taxonomy (NCBI): domain Eukaryota; kingdom Viridiplantae; phylum Streptophyta; class Magnoliopsida; order Dipsacales; family Adoxaceae; genus Sambucus; species Sambucus nigra. The sequence goes on along the minus strand of OX422218.1, from coordinate 311,222,298 downwards.
CCGTCTGTGGGAACCGTTCATCTTTCCCTGAGAAGAGCCCACGTCAAGAAAGGAGTTTAAAATGTCTGGCCACAACAGCAATTCTCCCCAAGTAGGAGATATTCAAGAGCCACCTGCTCCTCGCAGGATTAGGTCTGAAGTCCGACGTTCAGATCAGAGAGCTCTCCTGGAAAGACCAGCCTCAGAAGAAATTCAGGGACCAACGAGGTCCACGCAGATATCTAGGTTGATTGATGCGCACGAAGCAAGGCGCCACGAGCAGAAGGAGTCTTCTCGCAGATATGAGGCTGAGAATGCTCGCTTGAAAAGAAGACTGGAAAGAATGGAGAGGGAGCTTCGTCCTGATAACAGGAGATGTCCATATCGCACTCCTAGCCCTCAGGTGAGAAAATCTCGCAGCCGAGGAAGGATCCCTAGGCGAGAATCTCAAATGGACGAAAGAGGCGAGTCAGACGACGACCTCCGCGAACAGCTGCGAAGAGCGCGCCGCTACCAGAGCCCTGCTCGCAGCGATGAAAACTTACGAAACATGGTCCGCAGGGAAATGGACCAGCATCTCGCTCACCACGGAACAAGATCAACTAGAGAGCTCGCGAGGTGAGCTCTCAAAACCCAAATGAAGTCGCCTTTCACAAGAGAAATCGAAGAGGAGGAAGCTCCCAAGAAATTTGCCATTCTAAGGTTCAAGATTTATGACGGAAAGACTGATCCCATCGATCACGTCAGGCAATACCGACAGGCCATGACCCTCTGGAGTCATCGAGATGCCCTGATGTGCCGTATTTTCCCCTCAAGCCTTCATGATGTAGCACATAAGTGGTTCGAAAGGCTCCCCCACCGGTCGATCAAGAATTTCAAATCCCTAGCCGAAATTTTTACAGCCCGATTCATCACTAGTAGCTCCCATCCCAAAAGGATGGATGCTCTACTAAAAATGAAGAAAATGCCTCAGGAGACCCTCCGAGAATACGCGAAGAGATACTGGGAGTTATTCAATGAGATTGAGGACTGCGTGGAGGAAGTGGCAGTGGCCTCCTTCAAAATTGGGCTCCCTAATTATTCCCTCCTCTACCAATCCCTGACGAAGAAGGAAGCTATGACTATTGACGACCTAATGGCCCGAATCGAGAAATACGCAGAGGTGGAAGATGTCACCCGCTCTAATACAGGAGAAACGGTCGAGCTAAGCTCACCACCAAGGTAGGTAAGAAAACTGAGAACCAGAGGAAAGGAGGAAAGAACGGAGGCAAAAATGGCTCCAAGAACGGAAGGAACCAGGACGCGTCGAAAGCATTCCAGGCGGTCAACACCGTCTTCAAAGAACCAATTTACAAGGTTCTCGCGAAGATCAAGGATGAGCCATTCATCAAGTGGCCCAGGAAGATGGGGGGAGATCCCTCGAAGAGGAACAATGCGTTAAGATGCGCTTTTCACAAAGAGGGAAGGCACAAGACCGAGCACTGCAAAGCTCTTAAGTCTCACCTCGAAGAGTTGGCCCAGTCCGGGCATTTGAACGACTTTGTGGAAAAAAGGGCAGAGAAAGTGACTACCAACAGAGAGATGAGACCCGACAATGTGCTGGAGGATGATGCTGGACACGAGTTCGCCGTAATTCACGGAGTATCTGACGTCAAGCAGATACAAGGGAACTCAGCTCGAATGGAGATGAAAAAACTTATAGCGGTACTGCAGGCTTTTCAAATCGATCCAGCAAAGTCACAGTCAGGAAAGCGTCGACGAGCAAAGGACGTCAACTATAACAAGCATATTATTTTCACGAATGAAGATTTGATGGGAGTAAGGACCCCACATCATGATGCCCTGGTCATTACACTCAGGACAGCCAACTTTGACATCGACAAGCTGCTCGTCGATCAAGGAAGCTCATCCGAAGTAATGTACCTCGACCTGTTCAAGAAATTGAAGTTGAGCGTCGCCGACCTAAAGGAAGCTACTGTTCCTTTGGTCGGCTTCACTGGGAAAATGACCATGCCCCTAGGCAAGATAGTGCTGCCAGTTCGTGTTGGGAATGTCTCCAAGATGATCGGGTTTTTGGTAGTTGACATCGAATCACCGTACTAGGCCATCCTCGGCAGAGAATGGCTTCATGCAATGAAGGCGGTCTCCTCGACCTACCACCAGAAGCTCAAGTATGTAACCGAGTGAGGAGTAATGGAGATCCACGGCGACCAAGCGATGGCGAGGAAGTGCTTCATAGCAGCCATCTGACCAAAGCCGGAGAGGAAGGCCGATCAACCCAACGAGAAAGTTGAAAAAGGTGTGATACCTTCTAAATAGCAACTAAAGTATGGAAGAACAGGATTAGAGGAGACCAGTCTCCTCCCCTACGAGCATGTCATCGAGGACCTGGTAGAAGTTATAGCCGAAGTTGGTGACAGTAACAGAGTCTTCTTGATTTGAGCATCTTTCACCGATCAAGAACAGAAGGAGTTGACGACCTTGCTGAGACACAACGTAGATGTTTTCGCATGGGAACCATACGAGCTGCCTGGCATTGATCCTGATATGGTCTGTCATCGGTTGCATGTCGACCCCACATTCAAGCCAGTCACGCAGAAGGCACAAAGAACTGCACCCGAGAAGGCTAAAGCGGTCGAAAAGGAGGTCAAAAAACTACTGGATGCAGGATCCATATGGGAAGTACAATTCCCCAAGTGTTTATCCAACCTAATAGTAGTTCCGAAGAACAACAGGAAATGGAGAGTTTGCATCGGCTTCACTGACCTCAACAAAGCATGTCCTAAGGATAGTTTTCCCCTCCCAAAGATAGACCAGCTAGTAGATGCCACTGCAGCTCACGCGCGAATGAGTTTCCTGGACGCATACTCAGGATATCATCAGATCCCCTTGTATGCCCCCGACTAGGACAAAACGACGTTCATCACGATGGTTGGGTTGTATTGCTACAAGGTCATGCCATTTGGGCTCAAGAATACGGGGGCAACCTATCAGCGGCTGGTCACAAAAATGTTCAAGGGTCAAATGGGAGACACAATGGAGGTCTACATCGATGACATGCTCGTTAAGAGAAAGAAGAAGGAAAATCACCTCTCAGACCTGTCAAAGACCTTCAAAATCCTCAGGAAGTACCGAATGAAGCTTAATGCGAGCAAGTGTTCCTTCGGTGTCCAGTCAGGAAAATTTCTTGGATACTTGGTTAGTAAGAGAGGCATAGAAGCTAATCCGGACCAGATCGATGCAATTAACAGGGTACAACCCCCTCGAACAGTCCGGGACGTGCAGAAGCTCACTGGAATACTCGCTGCCTTAAATCGCTTCATTTCCAAATCCTCCGAGAAGTGCAAGCCTTTTTTCTAACTTCTAAAAGGGAGTAAACCAATAGAATGGAGCCCGGACTGCTCACAAGCTTTGGACGATCTCAAGTCCTACTTAAGCTCCCCACCGCTGCTTGTCATACCATAGAAAACGAATTCTTTGTACCTGTACCTCTCGGTATCCAATCACACTGTCAGCTTGGCGTTAATATGCGAGGTCACAGGAATCCAACACCCCATTTACTACCCGAGCAAGACCTTATTAGACGCCGAGCAAAGGTACCAGCCATTAGAGAAGATCTCCTTTGCACTGGTAATAGCCTCGAGGAAATTTAAGCATTATTTTGAAGCTCATACTATCATCGTCCTTATATTTCACCCCTTTAAGGCGGTCCTAAGGAAAGCGGATTTATCGGGAAGATTGTCTAAGTGGTCAGTCGAGCTCGGCCGGTTCAACATCCAATTTCAACCAAGGACCGCTATCAAGGGTCAGATCCTCGCTGATTTCATAGACGAATTCACTGGCGAAGAACTCCCTGACCAAACTCAACCAATAAAGCAAAAAGAGACCCCAACAACAGTAGAAACCTGGAAACTATTCGTTGATGGAGCCTCCAACTCAAAGGGGGCAGACGTAGGCATTGTTCTCATCACCCCAGAAAACACCATCCTTGAGCAAGGAATCAGGCTTGGATTTACAGCCTCTAACAACGAAGCAGAGTACGAAGCCCTAATAGCCGGTCTCCAAAAGGCGCAAACTCTGGGAGTAAAATGTTTACAGGTGTTCGGCGATTCTCAACTTGTCTCCAATCAGATAAGTGGAGATTACAACCCGAAGGATGAAAGAATGGCAGCCTACCTCGCCCTGGTGAGAAAACTAATGATGAGCTTTGAGGAGATCAACATCTAGTAGTTTCCCAGAGGGCAAAACAGTCATGCCGACGCCTTAGCAGCCCTAAGCTCAGCAGTTGATTCTATCCTTAAAAGGGTCATTCCCATCGATTTCCTCATTTGTCCAAGCATTAACCACAACAGCAAGCTGCCAAACGTGGAACAAATACTCCAGGTGGGATCAGACCCCAGCTTGATGGACCCCTTAAGAGACTATTTAAAGGAGGGCAGGCTCCCAGAGGATAAGAAAGCCGCCCACCAGATAAGAGTCAAAGCTGCTCGCTTTCACTTATCCACAGGAGGCGACTTGTATAAGAGGTCCTTCTCCGATACTTACCTTAGATGCGTCCACCCAGGCGATGTTGAGCAAGTGCTTCGCGAGCTTCACGAAGGAACTTGTGGAAGTCATGTCGGAGGAAGATCTCTAGCCTTTCGAGCAATGAAGGAAGGCTATTGGTGGCCATATATGCAAAAGGACTTCGCAGTATATATTCGCAAATGCCCAAAATGCCAACTTCACGCTCCAATGGTCCACCAACCCTCCAGCGACCTAAAATCCCTGACCAGCCCATGGCCCTTCGCCCAATGGGGAATGGACATCGTGGGACCACTACCCACTGCTACCGGCAATCGCAAATACCTGTTGGTTGTAACTGACTACTTCACGTAATGGATCGAGGCAGAACCATTGGCAAACATCCGAGACATCGATATGATAAGGTTCATATGGAGGAATATAATCACTCGATTCGAAATCCCCAGAACCATCATCACTCATAATGGGACACAATTCGAGAGTGGCCCCTTTCAGGACTTCTGTAACGAACACGGGATCAGGCACAACTTTAGTTCGGTGGCCTACCCTCAGAGCAATGGGCAAGCAGAAGCTTCCAACAAAACTGTGATTGATGGATTGAAGAAGCAATTAGAGCGAGCCAAAGGCGCATGGGCAACCGAGCTACCCCATGTCCTATGGGCATACCAAATAACTCCTTGGCGAGCAACAGGAGAAACCCCATTTTTGCTAACATATGGCATGGAAGCAGTCATGCGGGTTTGCAAACAATGAGATTCGACCTTGTCAACCAAGGCCAGAATGATGAGGCATTGCTCACTAAACTCGACCTCGCCAATGAGCGTAGAGAACTTGCCCTAGTGAAGCTTACGAGCTATCAGCAACAGCTCGTAAGGCATTACCACAAAAGGGTTAACCCGAGAAGATTCCAAGTTGGGGACTATGTTCTAAGGAAAGTCCTGGGCAACACAGTAAGGTCATCAGACGGCAAGCTAGGCCCAAACTGGGAAGGACCCTTTAAAGTAACTGAGGATGACCTGCAAGGTGCCTATCATTTGGAAATGATGGAGGACAGAGAGATACCAAGAGCATGGAACGCAGCTAATCTCAAGAAATTCTATTTTTAGCTTCTCAAGGAATTCTATTGTTGAATCTTTTTCTTGTATTTGTTATGTGAAAGGACAGTTCATTCCCCTTATTACTAATGAAATCAGTAACAGTAGCATTTTATCACACATCTTTTCCAAATCACAAGCACGATGGTCGATATAGCAGGGGAATACCCCTCCTCAGGTCATCGTCATGAAACACGAGAAACCACTTAGCATTGGCCCTGGAAATATATAAAGCCCTACAGAGGATTTTTAGGCAATGCGACTAGATTTTATACTGGCCATCAAACCTAACTCGGTTGAGCAAAATCATGATCGGATGAAGACATCCAATACCAGGTGTGTCCTCGCCAATTGACCTACTTAGGCCTAAGGGAGTGTGACGACACAACCTAAAAGGTAAAATGGGGCATAATGGTATTTTGGTATCATACTGGACTGGGGGGACACTTGCATGACAAAACAAAAAGGATTATGAAGCAGCAAAAATATAAAAAGATTGGATGAACACGTTTAGTCGGCAAAATTGCCCAAAACATGAACTTTTCATTAATCTGTTATATTTACAATAATGATAATACATGTTTTGTCGGCGAAGCTCGCCCAAAGCATTTACATTATCAAAAAAAGACAAAAGAATAACAACTTATTATATTTACAATGATAGTACATGTTTAGCCGACGAAGCTCGCCCAAAGCATTTACAAAGATAAAAGAATAATAACTTGCAAAAATTCAAGAAGTTGGAAGCCTCCGAACAAGATAATCTGCCACTCTAGCTCTTCGTCCGTCATCAGGAGCGGGGACCAGCTCTTCCACGACCTCATCTGCATCCAACTCTAATAGTTGCCGAGGAATAGCATCAATGGGGATCCATCGATCATCCCTCCTGAATGGGTTGGGCATCAGAGTGGAGGAGGACATCTCGTGATGATACCATAACACCGAGTTCCTCAGGACCTGAAGCTCTTTCAAGGCACTCAACCACCCTCTGATGAAAGAAAGTTCCTCGAACTCGAATAGTCTTGTTGGAGCATCTAGCCAACCTTGGTCATAACCGTCAGTCCACGCTTGTCGAGGACCCTTCTTGAATAAATGCCGCAATCGGGTAACGTCCCTTTGAAGCTCAGCAGTAATTACATATGCTCGCCGGACATCATCATGGAGCTCTTCCATCTCCTTATCACGTTGTTCTTCTGCTTCCCTGTTCCTACCCCTGGTGCTCCTACCAGCTCGCGGGAGGGGAGGACGAGTATGTCCAGCTCGCGAAGACGAGGAGCCTTGCAAAACCGCTGAAACAGTACTCGGCGCATGCTCTCTGAGTTGTAAGACTTCCCTCCTCAGGTTTTCATTCTCCCGCTGCAGGAGCTCCCCAACCTAGTTTATCTCGGTGGCCTCTAATAACCTTGCTCTCAGTACATTGACTTTCTCTTGTACAGAGGCACCAATGTCTTCCATCTCCTGGAGCCTGTCCTTCAGCTTAGCCACTACCTCGGACTGCTCCTTATACTCTTGATTCCTTGACCTGAGAGATTTACAAAGCCTAACAAAGGCCTGACGAACCTGAGGACTGGCATTGGGACCAAGAGTCTTGCCCAATTGAGATGTGGTAGGAATATACTCTTTTACATCAGTCAACTACAAGACATAAAAGGGCAATGGAAAGAAAAATCAATCAATGCACTGGAAAAAGAAGCCTTTTCATTTCATTAATAAAAGTCAAGTACATCGAGCAGAAATTGAAAAAATTACAAGCAGAAGTACAAAAATAGTCCTAAAAAAAAGATTAACTAGCTACCTCAGGCTGCCCAGAGGTGGTTGGCTGCTTCCCCTTGTCAGCAGCAGCAGAGGCATCCCCCTCTACAGGGATGCCCTCATTTACCTGGGCAGGACCAGCATCGGCAGGAATTGTCTGAGAGTCAAGATCAACACCCTCGATGGCTGGGGCAGGGGCTTCTTCGTCCACAGTTGGCCTCGGACCCGGGTCATGCTCTTCGAACAGAGGAGATTCAGCATCAATACCAGCAGCTAAGAGGGCCTTGTTCCATCCCTTCTTAAAGTTCAAACGGCTGATGTATCCTATTTGAACTTCGGCGTCTTCATACGCAGCAGTCCACCCGGAGTTGTATGAATCCTCCTTGATGGTGGCTACCTGGGACTCTTTCTCCTTTAGCTGCTCGGTCAGAGCCTTGTTCTCCTCCATGACACCCAGCTTGCTCGAGCAGACTAGGTCATAGGCCTGCCTCAGCTCACTCATCTCCTTAACCGTCGCATCCCTCTCTCGATTGGAATTGATGAGGGACAGATCAGAGGAAGCTCGAGTGACATCAGCAGCCTTCAAATTAGCCTCCAGCTGAGAACCCCTGACTTCCAGAGCGGACTTCTGCTGCTTCAGCTCGCCATTCCTTCTCACCAGCTCGTCGCGAGAACGGTAGAGCACGGCGATGTCAGTCACAAACTGCCAAAAATAAAGAAGAGATCAAGAAGGAGAAACAAATAAAACTTGTTAAGGAATTGAAAAATGGAGAGGATCTTACCAAGGCTAGCCTCTGGCTAGCTTGCAGAGCCAATTGATCAGACCACAGCGCTCTCTGGCAATCTGCAGGAAGAACTGCCCTCTCGAGGAGCGCAGGTGCCAACTGAGGAGAAATAGCAACTGAGGCCCCATCGGGAAAAGCAGACACCGGGACCAAGGCTTTCCCGGCCTTCGTCCTCGACTCCATCATTCTCCTCTCTTCCTCTTTCTCCTCTCTTCCTCTTTCTCCCTCTCCATCCTCTTCCTCTCCTACATCCTCTTCTTTTCCTCCACCATCTTTCTTTCCTCCTCCTTCTTCCTCTCCCTTTCTCTCACCTGCTCTTCCTCTCTCCTCTTCCTCTCTAGCTCCTGAGTAGAAGACCGAGAACTAGTAGCCACGGCCCCTGAAGTGGACTTTTATTTCTTTGACCTTTGTGTGAGGATCACGTGGTCCTCATCATCATCGTCTCTAATCAGGTTCTTCCTTGGAGGCATCTCTTTACCTGAACTGCTGGAAGTGCTCAATGATCCTCGAGCTTCAGAATCCTCTTCACAGTCAGAAGAACTGCTACTGTCAGAGCTCCCTTCACCCAAGTTACTCGCAGCTCCTGTAGGCTCACTCTCAGAGCTGCTATCCTCTTCGTCCAACTGGATAGGATCAGCAGTAGTCTCGCTAAAAGAATCAAATTCTGGAACACTATCCACAGGCCGTGCTATGAAGCTGGAGCCTACGTTCTTATACTCGAGCAAAAAGACAGCCGACATGGGATGCTCGTCGTCACCCAGAGGCTCCCTGATATTCCAAGCTTTCACCAACTTTGAGATACGAACCTCGCTGAGATCAGGCTCTAAATTCTTTATCCTCGCTGTGGAAGAAAAAGCAAAGAGGGGTTAGAAAAGTCACAAATCAGCAAAAGTTGAAACAACAGTACAATGTCTACCTATATATTCCTCTCCGTAGAAAGGAACAGAGAACCTCTCCGACCTCGACCCTTCAAACTGGGGAGGGAACTGCCAATTCCTAACGAGGAAACCCTTTTGCCAGTAATCCTTGTGGGAATCAGGTAGGTTTACTACCAATACCCTATCAGGACTCCTAGCTTTAAGGTATAAGACACCTGAACTAGTTTGAGAAAAAAAATAACAGAAACAGATCTCGGCAAGTCCTAACCTAGTACCATACAACTGGTTTATTCTGTGGATGCCATTTACTATCTTCCACACATTGGGCGAGCACTGTGCGGGAACAATATTGAAATAACAAAAGAAATGCAAAAATAGATCATTAGGGGGAAAAGTAAGTCCCCCTAGGAAAGCAACAAAACATGGATCAAGTGGGCATCCTCTATATCCCTAATGTTACTAGGAGGGGAGGCACAACATTCATTATCTACCCACTCAGGAATGTTGTAGAACTTCCTGAATTCAGAGATTGACCTATTTCCAATCTTCGCCATTGAAAAACTCAAGAAAATCTATAAACCAAAGAGAAAGTGACAAAATAGAAGATCGGTTCAAGTGATGAAGAAGCACGAGCTCAAGACGACTAAGAAGCAATGGGAATGGGGATTAAGAGAAGAAGTTACGAGGCGCTAGAGTTCTCAGAATAAGGAAAAGTACTAGAAAGGCTGAAGCGACGAAAGAAAAAGTGGCTATCCCAACAAGCCTTCAATTCTAATCATAGCGCACAAATAGTGAAGCGGGTGCCGCCAAAGCAACTTCACAGTTTTTGAAGAATCGCAAATCAGCCATAATGGCTGATCATTTAAATCCATTGGACTCATAAACATGGCCCAACAAATTTAGGGGCTATTGTGGGTACCCAAAAATTAGAACTATGGGCCTGGACGAGTAGCCCAGCCCTGGCGGCCCAAAGTCCAGGCCCCCTTATCTTTCATAATTGATCTAGTCTCCCCCCACGATCCCATGAAGGGAAGTTATAGGGGAAATGGAAAACATGGAGGAACCCATCACCTCCACTCATCTACATGTACATGTATATATTAAAACCTAGGTCCAAGGCAAAAGGACACAAGTTGTATTCTTTGTAATCACTCTCCGGAGTATATAAAAATAATATCGACTGCACCACCGTGGACGTAGGCATATCTTGGCTGAACCACGTACATCATTTGTTGTGTGATTGGCATCTTGTATTCCTTGTTCTTTCCTTGATAATTGTTTCTCTCATATTTACTTGTGTTGCATAATAATTTCATCTATAATGCCCAATAGGGAGAAAATTATAACTACCGATGGCATACCAAGAATGGGTGGATGATGTGTGCAATATGGTGATACATGTGATCTTAGGTGCACCTAGTGTGAAGTGTACATGGAGAATTTTCTACAAGTGTGTGAATTGAATCATAAGAATGAGGCACACATGAAATAGTAAATGGGAATATGCAAATAATGTATATCTAAGAAAATAAAATACCCATGTAAATAGAGTCTAGCCCTCAAAACGAAGAGTCCCCAGGGGAGTCACCACTGTAGCCATCCCCTTATGATCCTCGCGGCGGGAGAGGCGACGAAGAGAGGGGTGTCTCCCCTTCGTCTCGGGAGGATCTTGGCCACGCACATCCCTCTCGGGAGCGCTTCGGCCGACGTCGGTGATAAGGTGAAAATGTAGAGAGATAGAGTCGCCAGTCTATTTTACTCAAAATAGACAAAAGAAAATAGGGAGCCATCCTGAAAGACAGCATCCAAAGACATACTGATACATACGAAACCAAAATGATTCAAAAAGGGTTCGGAGGATAAGTTACAAAATGGGAAGGTGTTTGGCACCCATTCCACCCTTACGGTCTCTCATGGGTTATTGCTATTTTCCTTTATTTCCCCGTGATATGTGTGCATGTGTATATGTAGCGGAGATAGGAATCATCAACTTGTATCATAGAAGAGATAAAGCGAGTCATCCGTAGGAATGTTCCTAAAAGTAATATTAGAAAATAAGATTTATGTGATTATCCTAGCGTCGATCATTATAAGGGAATAATAACGCATCCGGGATAATACACTACTAATCACAAATATACGTTTATGTAAATATATAGAATCTAAGAGAGTTAAGTTTTAAAGAATTTATAAAAAAGAAAATAAGAAGAAAAGTAGGAAAAGGACTCGAGTCTCGGGCTTTACCCCGAGACGCCTACGTAGCCTATAGAGGCATCAAAGTCCACGTGGTTCGTATGCAAAATGGGGTGTGGGATATATCCCATAAACCCAATCGGGGACTTCTCTTATAAGTATGTGTAAAAAAGTGTTTTAGTTGTGAGAATAGTGTGGGAATTCCCGTTTGGAATTTATAAGAAAATCCTCTTTTTATTGTTTTTTGGTTTTTTATTTATACGAAAATAAGAGATGTGAAATAATACTAAATAAAAAGTATATTAGAATATGTGAGATGAGAGAAAAAAAAGTGCTAAGTGATAAAACAAATTAATGCGAATTTAGGATAATTTAAAGAGAGAGTTGAGAAAGTTGGACCTTCTTGAAGATCTTGAGCTTGATCTTGGATGTTGGAGAGCATCCCTTGCACTTGGGTGATGATGGAGGGTACTTAATTCACAAAGTTTGATGAAAAAGGTGATGAAAGGTGAAGGTTGGAAAGGGATTTGAATATGGAAATCATGCTGACTTCGAGAGGGGTTTTCTTAGCTTGTTGAGAGTGATGGATATCTGCTCTTCTGTCCCCTTTGAAATGGGGATAGGCCCTCATTTTTATAGGCCTAGGAAATTTCCAATTGGCATAGCCCTAGTTCTGCCAATCGACAGGTGTGTTTTGGCACATTGCCGATAGGTAGGGTTTGGAACCTGCCGTTTGGTAGTCTCTTTCAGTTTCCTTCAAAAAATCGGTCGTAGAGCGCAAACCGTTGATCTGAATCGCGAACGGGACAAACCATTGAAGAGGTAATTCAGATACCTTCAAAAGTATTTGGATTTCTCTCGGGTTCAGGAGTTGACTTTGGGTCAAATGTGTCTCGGAAACATTCGCCGGTCCTTTGGACGGGCATCATCGAACGCAAATGGATCGTTCGTCCGCATAGTAAGTCATAATCGCGCACGGGGCGGACCATTGGAAAGGTTAGGAGATGTACTTTGACATTCCAAAGATCTTGACTTTTTTTGGAGATTTGACTTTGGTCAACTAAGGCCTGAAAGTGCTCGGTGACCTTTCGGAGTAAAATGAATCGTTCGTCCGTACTGTAAGTCAGAATCGTGCACGGGGCGGACCGTTGAAAAGGGGTTTCAGTGCCCTTCGAATATTTATTCAGTATCGGTTAAGCTAAAGAGTTCATTTTCGTCAAACTGAGCCAGGGAGCATCCGGTGACCTCCTGATCGAGTTTCGGGGGAAAACGGGTCGTTCATCCGCATGGTAAGTCAGAATCGCGCACAGGACAGACCGGTGGAAAGGGGTTTCAGTGCCCTTAGAATATTCATTCAGTCTCATTCGAGCTGAAGAGTTTGAATTTTGATCAAATGGAGCCTGGGAGCGCCCGATGGCCTTTAGGTCAGTACTCGGGGTGTGACTTAGGTTTGAAATGAAGAAGGGAGGTACTAGGGACCTTAGGAGAAGTTAGGGGGTATTAGAATGGGGTGTCTACACCTTTTATGTGTCTTAACATTTTATAAATTTCCACATTATTCCACCTTCACCGCCAAAGCCAAAAGTCTAGACTTAACTGTCTATTTTTCCATTAACACTTGGAAAATGATTCTTTCTCCTCTAAGTCCTTTATTAGCACACACGTCAATTTTAGGCCAAAATCATTTACACTTTTAGGAATTAATTCAATTTCAACCTTACTAATATAAAAATGTTCATTAGCATTTTTATTCCATTAAAATTTCCCACTTTAAGTAAATTACCAATTTACCCTTTGTGGCAAATTTGCAATTTAATTCCTTAACAAGTGTTGTTTTCCCAAAAACGGTTATTAAGTTTGGAACTTAACATTTTACACACCTTTCATCATTTTAACACTTGCTTAATGTCGCAATTACCCCCACATTCTTTTTTGATACTTAAACACCTTAAATATATAAAATAACACTTATGTACATATTAAAGTCCCACATTTTAGGTATTTGAAATACACACTTTATTTATGGGATTTTACGTCTTAACACCCATTTTTCTACTATTTATAATTGGACCCCTTTATTTCCATTATCAGATTTTCACCAAAACTCATGTCAAGCCTTACTTTTCATACATTTAAACATTTAAACCCACTTTACTTTCAATATGAGTTTCACACTTTTTAAATGACATTTAAGTGAAAGCTTCCCTTTTTCATTTATCATCATTTATTTAAATAGGAAATCACCTTTTAATCTCATAAAATGTCTCAAACAATCTAATTGTATTTTATTACATAAAATCACATTCTTTTCCTTTAAAACGTTATTATAAAACATTTTATGACATAAAATGTTCAACACATATAGTCTAGAAATATCTAAATTTCAAAAACCCATTTTTAAATCATCCTTTTGATACCCATTTTCATACAATTAATAAGATGATTACTAATCAACACTTAGATGCAACCTAACATCAATCCTTCATATATTTAGTCTGACATATGTAACTAAGAATGCTGAATTTATACTACACTTTAAGCTTAGATCAAAGTGGGTTTTTCTTCCCACCTCAATGAGCTCTAACAATGGTGGAAATGGTGAAGAAGATGGAAGACCCCACACATCCAAATGTGGCCCCAATGGGGTCTCTAAAAGCCCTTTCAAACTTGTCTCCATTGTCACTCCAAGAATGCTCCACACAAAGCTCCACGAAATTTACGCCTCGAGAGAGGGTAAATGATTTTCGAGAGAAAATCAAAATTCTAAGTTATAATACCCATTTTAGATTCGAACTAGAGATAGGGTTTTCTTAAGTGGGGTATTATTACTTGAATTTCAACTCTAAATTTATTTTCTAAGATTTACATAAATTTTAATTTATCGATCCTAGGGGGTGATTAATTAAAAGGAGTGTATATCTATTTTCTAGAGTTATGGGGTGTTAAAGTTAATTTTCTAAAAGATTTATCTTTGCAACGAGAGTCGATTAGTAAGTTTGATTTTAATTTTGGAGAATTCAATTAATAAAATTAATTAATTAGAATAGCTAAAATTTGTGGTGTAATCCCACTCCTTGATTGTTTTCACTATTATTTACCTCACTTTATCTCATATTTTAGTGTTAGACTTTATTTTCACTTCTAGTCACTTTCTAGTTAGTTGTTTTCATCTTCCATATAGTTTAGTGTTATTTCACCTCACCTAAAAAAAATAGAAAAAGCAAAAGCCCAAAAAAGAAAATAAAAAATTGAACTACATTTGAGTTTGTCTCTAGCTTACCCCCTTGATGTGGATTGATACCCTTACTTACCTCTACACTTGAGTTTGTTATATTTTGTATGTAATTTGAGGTTTTGATTGACTTGGCTTTCAACAACGACATACAAAAAGCAAGTTATCAAATGGCGTTGTCGCCGATCTTTAGGGCTTGAAGCACTTGAGAGAAGTACCTATTTGTGATTTATTTGTATTGCACTTTTTTATTTTTTTAGCACCATTTTTTTAGAAGGCTTGTATTAGGATTTTTATCATTGCTTGTATTGCGGTGCATAGACACACCATTTATTTTTTATTTTTTATTTTTAATTTATAATAATTGAAGACAATCGTGATAGGGAAACCGGACAAGGTAAAGAGAGAGCGTCCAAAGGCTAGGATTTAGAAGCCTCTCTACCTTGGGTAGGTAGGACTCCCGGGGCCGACTGAGATAGGCATAATCTCCCCTCGATCGACTCAAATTTTTCAACACCCCACGGCCTAAAAACAGTGGGAGGTACATTTCTCAAACCCTCGCACCTCTCCTGTTAGCGAGTCAATTCTTTTGTGTGCTCTTACTTGATTTTATTCTCGCATTTATTTTCGAATGGTGTGATGAATTAATTGATTAAGACCTACACCCGATCACTCAGGAGAAGGGATTTCATCACCCGGCTCACTCCCTTACCATTGTGTGCTACCTTACCCATCATTAAATTTAAAATCAATCAACTAGGTAGCCCAATAGGAGAAAATTTTGCAAAGGAGATCACTAAAATATTTTCGTGATTTTTTATCGTCCGCAGACTTAATTAAAATTTGACTACCCTTTCACTAAATCTAAAGATAAAAATTGGGTATATGCTAGTTAGGAATTCTTCTTGACGTGTGTGTGTCTAATTTAATTTTTCGGTGGTGGATTTTAGTTGGTTCGTCCAAATCAAGAGTCCATATTTTCCCCATTTTTTGTTCTTTCTAAAAAAAATTGTTGGAACGTGAGGCCCCCAATTTTTACAAAAATTCTTTTTACTTCAAAACTTAATAATTTCCTTTTACAATATGCGGCAGCGTAAGATGATGGTTCGATTAAAACGAATACCCAAATTTTAATTTCTTTTCAAAATTAAAATTTAAACCAAGTAAAATTAACTTAAACACACATTTCACTTAAATTTCACTTAAACCAAATTAATTAATCCAAATTAATCTCAATTTTAACAAATTAGGCCAAATCAATTTGTAACAACCCAGACTTTTGAGCGACTATTTTATATTATTTTTCCTGATGGGCTAATTTTATAAAATAGAGGATGTTGGAGTAAATATTATTTCCCGTGATATTAAGGGATAATATCTACCATGTTTTGCCTATTTACTGTTATGAGAAGGTAAATAGCATTATATTGTATTTTATTATGTCGTTGTATGTTAAATGGCGGTTATAACTTATATGTAAGTTGGAGTATAATTAATAAATTAAAATGAATTTGGAACACAAAAATATTTCACTTTACTCTGGATGCCAAAATAGGGTTGCGGTTAGTTTTAGAATAGTCGAGATAGTCAAAATAAGTGCCAAGTTGTATTTTTGAGTTTCAGGCACGTTTGACAGGTTATGACTCAATTATGTAGTTACGAGTCGTTTTAATGGTGTATTAACATTTAAAAGAGGGGAATTAATGTTTAGAACCCGGTTAAGTCTCCCAAACCCCTTTTATCCCTTATCTTGTGTTATAAGCCAAGAGAGAGAAAGAGAGAAGAGAGAGCTTGGGAGAAATGGAGAAAAGAGAGAGAAATGGAAGATTGGAGCTGGAACTCGTTGCTACCGGAAGAGAATCTGAGACTATGAACTTGAGGCAAGTTTCTTACTTGATAGATCATGACTTAATGTGTTAAATTGTATCTATAGTTAGTTTTGGAGATTTAAACCATAAATAAGTTTTTGATGATTTTGGTGTTTAAACCCTCAATCTTGTAGTTAAATTTGATTTGAGGAGAAAATATGAGTTAGTAGTTGTGTAGAATGGTTTGGGTAGAATTAGTGGTTATTGATGATGATAGAAATTGAGGATTGGAGGATTTGGGGAAATTAGGGTTCTTAAACCCGTAGCCCAAATTGGGCATTTCTGCCAAGCCGAATCGATTCGGCTCTCCAGCGAATCGATTCGGTTATAGGGGAGGATACAGGTCTGGGAGTCCGAATCGATTCGGACTAAGTCCAAATCGATTCGGACTGAGATTTTTTTAGTTTTACTCACCGAATTGATTCGCTATTGGGCGAATCGATTCGAAATTAGGGGCGAATCGATTTTGATGCCCTATTTTTGTGAGATTTTTCTAGTTTGTTTTTAGACCTTTTCTTTTAGGGGAGTGGTTTGGGAACCTTCCTTTGGGAAGTAATTAAGAGTTCTAGAGGGTTGTATTGGGTAGACAAATGTCCTAGGTTAGCATGGGGATGTTTGGGATTATCCTAGGGTTAGTTTCTGTAGGTTAATATCCGAGAGATATAGGAAGTTAACCAAGAACTAATAAAAGGTAAAATGATAATGTTGGGACTCTTGGGAGACTATTATTGAGGGAGACTCACTTTGATGATTTATGGTATTGTTTTGGACTCTGCGAGACTAGTGTGAGGATATTGGCACTTCGGGTCTTAGGTCATTAATAAAATATGGCTTTAAGAATAATAAACGCACATTCTAAAATTGGTATTTCATCATTCAAAATAAGTGGTTTTGAGACTGTAAAATCTGAATGTTTTCAAATGGAAAAAGAAATGATTTTCGTAAATGATAATTTACGTAAACACACCTCTCTAAATCGCTATCATAAGGGAAGTTGCGCGCCTGAGGTGAAGTCCCCTGGCTAATGAATGCAGGGTGAATATAGTCCTCGGCCATATGATCATTTATTGTATGTTTTTCTGTGCTAGTGAGGTAATTCTGGGTGTGGTTATGACTCACTCGCAGGCATATGGCCGCTTCCCGACATCTTGCGTTGTAGGATCTCAGGTTGTCTTAGTGATAGGCCCTGGAAGATGATAGCCATTTAGGGATGCGCAGAGTGGGAAAACCCGGACGGGCGGTCTTAGAAACGTTATATGATATGAAATATAACTATTTACAATAATGTGGGACCTTATTGATGTTAAAGCATTTTATGATAATAAAATGGCTTTAAATACATTTCCCGGATGGAAGAAAGGATATGGGAAGTTATGATATGAAAAATCATTTTTATGATAATAAAATATGATTTAAATACATTTCCTGGATGGAAGAAGGGAAAGAGAATTGGTAAAGAAAATTATGAGATGAAATCGAATTGGTAAACATTTTGTAAAATGAATTGCCATATATGTATTTCCTAAAGAGAAAAAGGAACTATGCATGTAATATTGAGAATAATTGAAATGATGTCTCCTTGAGTATATGTAGATGAGTTCTCCTATGCTTATATAATCATTGAGCATTAGCATTGATATTGCGGTAGGTTGTGCTTTTAGAATGAGAGGTGAGAACCTTTATGTTTAATTGCGAGAGATAGTTACATTCATAACTGTCATGCATTTTAATCACATGGTAATCATATCAAATCGGGCACTGACCCGTCTATATTTTCTTATTTTGCATGAACTCAATGTCCATTCAGGTGCTCCTCCGCAAGGACTCCCGTATTGACCTTTCCATTCCAGTTGTCTTGGAGCTATAGCATATTGCGGATGTTGTAGGATATTTTCTATAGATGCCTCTATTCATTGTACTCTAGTTATGTTCCGTTTATTTATTCGGGTGTGTTGCCCATGCATTGTACTTATTTATTATAATGAGATATTAAATTCGTAATACTCAGTGTAACACATTTGTATTTTTCTGTGGACCGACAGCTTATTTGGTTATTACTTCATATATGATTGTCGTTCTTTTACTCGTTGATTTTTGGTATCCACCGTTTTTGCAATTTGGATTGTCTAAGTGCTTTTCTTTTACTTATAAAATCTAATTTGACAGTCCATTTTCTAAAATGATTGGTGGTTATCTTGTACTATTATTTTAACGACAGTGATGCTAAGAATGGTCCATCTATGATTCTTGTGATTATTGGAGTATCGAGTTGGCCACCTCTTATTTTAGTAGGCGGGTTGTCACACAATTATATCAAATTAAATTAAATGAATTGAATTAATTTAACTAACCATTACCCAATATTTAATTTAGCACCAGATTAAACATGTAGTGATTAAAACCAAATTTTATCTTGAATTACCTAAGCATGCATTCTAGGTTAGTTTGCACAAGATAAAATAAACAATGAAACCACTACGCCGCGATATACGAGGAAAAACCCACAACGGGAAAAAACCCCGGACGGCCCTAGCCTCAAATCCACTAAGTAGGGTTTTACAAATACAAGACATAAAGACTTACAACACTCGACTCGATCCCTCTCAATCCTCGAAGCTTCTTCTTGTAGACACCTCCACCTAGAGAATAACCATGGAGCTCCACCGCGGTCTCGGAATCCACCGATCGGACTTTATATGGTCACCATCACCCAAACTAGGAGCCTTTCTCCAAGTGGGTAAATCAACGCAAACTTCTTCTTCTTTGTGGGATGTAGAAGCAAACCCAAGTGTCTCTTCAAACGGTAGAGATGAAAAATCGGTGCCAAACTCCAAGCAATGTATATATATATATATATATATATATATATATATATGGAACCTTGGATAAACAAACAACAATTGGGTGTAACACAAGTGTTTAAGGATTTTTCTTGACAACTAAAACCCTTTAAACATTGAACTTTTTCTACTTTGAATTTCTCCCTCAAACACTCTCTTAGAGGTTGTAGGATATGAAAAAGTTAAACCAAAAAAGTTGGTTCCCACATTATTAAGTTCTGTCAAAAGTTAGTGGGGTAAAGAAGTGGCAAACATGAAATAAAACTGCTCAAAACTGTCAAATACATGTTCCTGCCAAAACTCGTTCGAATGACATTTTCGTTTGAACGAAGTCTCGTTAGAACAAGGCTTCTAACGAGGTTCCAGTGTGAACTCGTTCGAACATCATGTTCGTTCGAATGACACTTCGAACGACATTCCAGTGACCTAATGGGGAACTTCGTTGGCAAACTCGTTCGAACGACATTGTGGTTCGAACGACAAACTTGTTCCAACGAAATTTCGAACGAACTTCAAAAAAGTTGAAATTTTTTTATTTTGGCCCAAAAACTTTATATACTTTTTATTAATGTTTTAATAAATTATTTCTGAAGTTGAAACAACAGTTTTAAATAAACGTACACCCAATATAAAATGTTCCAAGCTCTTATATATATATTAAAATGCATTCATACCTTAGGAGCAATGGAACCATGTTGATGACGTAGAAACAAGGCACTTTAAACAAGGGAATTTGATGAAGCTTTATACTCTTGGCCGCTACGTCTTAAACAAACACGGCATAGGCTTAAAGGATGATCAATTAACTCTATCCTATGACTCAACCGTTTTTGTTCGAAATTGAGCCAAAACTACAAAGAACTCAATTGGAAATTTATGTCCTTAAAAATCTCCCTCTTTGGCTATTCCGGGACAAAAACTAAACAAAAAATCCTAAAGGGCCGTCAAGCTCTACTAGACTGACAAAAAGGTCCACCCAAAATAAAAATACAATGCTTGACTCAAACAACCCAAAGGATCACAATCTTTGCCGGTGAAAGTTTCCACTTATAATATAATTCCTGTACACTTAAGAAAATAAATTACACGCATAGGGAATATCAAAAGATATAATGAAATTAAAGTAAGTACTCACCCTAAATTAATTATCTCCCATTATCAACTATGATCAACTTAGAAAGACGTCTCCCCCTAAGATAAATCTCCACCAAACTAAGATATGATTATAATAGGTTTAGATACCATTTCTCCCCCTATCATTCTCCCCCTTTTTGTTAAGGAATAGACAAAGGATAAAGAATTAAAAATTAACTTATCTTCCCCAATTAAAGAATATACTCCCTCTAAACTAAGCAAGGTATAAATAGAATGGGATAACAAGCTAAAAATGCAAATGTGCAAAAGTGATGAGAACATGAAAGCATATGGGCATCAAAATCATAACTAATCCAACGCATAATAATGGATACCAACTAAGATGCAAGAAACACAAACCAATATGATACATAAGTATTAAGCATGTGATATCAATAAAGAATGCAACAAGATGAATACCAATTATGAATTAAAGCATAAATGGACAAGAAAGCAAGGCAAAGACTAAACAAAAATATATCAAATATATGTATACATAATATATACCAAATAGACTCAAGTACACATATATAGAGATAAACACAAAAATGACACAAAATAAGATAAGCTTTTCACACTCGTATGGCAAAAGTGTGTCATATGGAAACGGAAGTGTTGGGGTGTGAACTAGAAACAATTAAATTTAGACCCAATCACATAAAAACATGTTCACGGAGTTCTCAATTGATTGCAAACTTCATCACATTATAATATAACATCATTGTGACAATATAGATTGAACTCAATGAACAAACATACACAATGCATACAAGCCTAGCATGTTGATGATTCTAAAAACTAATAGACTCATGACATTGAAAGCTCAACTAGGATAAACGGACATTGTGCAAACCGTTGATATAACATACAATCTCCCTCAATAAGCATATAGTAATTTTGAATGAATATATCAATCAAACATAGGCCTTGGAAAATATGTTCTTTTAATGCCATATATTCTTTTTAGGCCTTTGGACCACGTATTTCTTTTAGGTCTAAAAAAACGGTGGCTTACTATTAGCAAAGGATAATAAATCCTTTCGGAGCCCTTCCCCGTGGACATTTATACATATTATTTTTTTATATCTCACACATCTCATGTGCAGCGGATTTTGACATGCACCAGTCCTCCTAGGTCACAAGTATGTAGATGACACAAAGCTCAAATATAGCATGTGATGATTAAAATTCAAAAGAGCTCGTGCATGTGTGAGTAGAGGCATATAAAAATAGAATCCATTTATTCAACACAAAATCCAACTACTCCATGTAAGCATGGTAAAGAACATAATAAGGATTGACAATCTAAACCAAAAGTTCTAGCCACATGGGAGCGTAAAAGATGGGATTTAAACACAAGTGTATGCCACATAAAGTGTGTCAAGCTAAAATACAAACAAAATATAATCTTTTTGAGTTTTTTGAAATTTTTTAATCAAAATAAAAAATATATACTCAAAAGACACACAAAAATCATTTCCATTTTTCATTAATCTTAAATTGCTAAAAAGATAAAATGCAAATGATAAACCAAAAATATTTTTGTATTTTTCATTTAATGCAAACAAAATGAAGGAAATATAATACAAAAGATAAACAAAAATCATAATTCTAGCATGTGATTAAGCATGGAGCATAGACTAGCAAATGATTAAACAAGCATATATTTAGCATGAGAATATAGCATGAAGTACAAAAGCTAAAGTATGCAAACAAAACTAACACATTCAACCTTTAGATTTTGCAAGGGAGGAAGCATGTGATTGTAAATGAGAATAAAATACCCTATCTTGTAAAGCTACCAAGTTGGATCTCCTAACCTAAACTAATGAAGAGTGACTATCTCGGGGTGTAGGAATCTTGGCTACCTTGGTTGCCTTACATTGAGATTTTCTACGACCTCGTTTAAGATCAAAACAAAATTTCCTAAGATGACATTTTCGACCACAGTGTGCACAAGTAAAAACACGTCGAAAATTTGTACCTAAGGATTAATCTCTAAAGGCTTTCCTAGGTGATTCTCCTAAAATGTTGGTTTTGGCTTTTTGAGTTGATTCATTACAAGTATTGAAGCCTAAACCACAAGTGTATTTTTGATTTGGACCGTGACTAAGATTTTATCAAGTTTTTTAGACCTACACTCCAAATCAAATTTGACTTTACTAGAGTATTTTAATTTGTTTTCTAATTCTAGAATGTTAGTCTCTAATAAATCATTTCTCTCTTCAAACTCAAGAAGCTCATTTTTCAACGAATCCATTAAACCTCTAAGGCTATCTCTCTCGCCTTCTACATAGTCAAGCATCTCTCGAAGTGTTCTCTCTCATGTCCTAAGGTCTTCCACTAACGTATTATTATCAACGACCTTAACACGTTCTCTCAAACTAGCTTCTAACTTCAAATTTGCTCTTTTTAATTTAATTGATTCTTCATTTAATTCTTGAAAAGCGTTTTGAAGTTAACTCACATCAACCTCTTCTTATTTTTTTACTCTCTCTTTCTTCTTCACTCTCACTACCATCAAAAATAAGGGAATCATAAACTATGACCTTGGAAGTGTCATGTGTTAAAGTTTCATCAATAGACGAGTTCTCACTATCACTCACATGACTAGCCATAAAAGCCACAAAGTTGGGCTTAGAAGGGGGATAGGGTCCATCTTCATTATCACTATCACTAAGGGTTGAATTAAAAGAAATTGGTTGCTTACCCTCTCTCCTTAGTTTAGTGGGGAACTCAAAATCCCTATGGCTATACCCTTCACAACCAAAGCACTTATCCAACTCGTCCCTATTAACATTTTCTTTAGAAGTTTTAGGGATCCTCTCGGATTTGTCATCCTTAGAAGTTTCAAATTTCTTAAAGTCATTTTTAAATTTGTCTTTGTTAATTTTAAGAAACTTTCGAAATTTCCTAGAAAACAAGGCCATATCTTTCGAGTCACTGTCACTCTTTCTCTTTACTACTTATTTTTCCTCTTTCCAGGCTTTTAAAGCAATGCCCTTTTCAATTTTCTTTTCGAACTTTTAAAGAAATGCCCTTTTCAATTTTCTTTTCGATTTTAGAGGGAAACATGTCTAGTTCATAGGTTTGTAAATCACCTACTAGCTCTTCTAATTTCATAGAGGCTAAAGTTGGTAAAGAATTTAAAACGGTCACTTTTGGAATAAATCTGTCGGGTAGGGACCTTAACATTTTCTTTACTACTCGATTGTCAGGTATTTTCTCTCCCAAGTTAAAAGATGAATTAAGAATATCGAAAAGTCTAACATAAAATTCATCAAAAAAAAATTTATCGTTCATTTTGATGGTTTCAAATTGAGTGGTGAGGTTTTGGAGTTTTGGAGTTTCGAAGCTTTAACGACATTAGTACCTTCATGAGTGAGCTGTAAAATATCCAACGCTTCTTTAGCGGTCTCACATGCCATAATGCGTCGGAATTTATCCGGTGTGATAGCGCTAAATAAGGCGTTTAAACCTCAGGAATTAAAATTTGAAAGTTTAAACTCATTCTCACTCCATCTATCGGTCGGTTTGGGAACACGTCCAATATCTACTAAGCGAGTTGGAGGAGACCATCCGTTAACTACAGATAACCAAACCCTCTCGTCGATAGATTTTAGTGCAAATTTCATACGCGCTTTCCAGTATGCGTAATTAGAACCATCGAAAATAGGAAATTTTGAAAATGGAAAAAATTCCATTTAACCAAAATTAATTAAAGGATCTTTAACGAAAGAAATTATCGCTTTGGCTCTGATACCACTTGTTGGAACGTGAGGCCCCCAATTTTTACAAAAATTCTTTTTACTTCAAAACTTAATAATTTTATTTTACAATATGCGAAAGCGTAAGATGATGGTTCGATTAAAACGAATACCCATATTTTAATTTCTTTTCTAAATTAAAATTTAAACCAAGTGAAATTAACTTAAACACACACAACTTAAATTTCACTTAAACCAAATTAATTAATCTAAGTCCTATAAATTTGCCTAAATCATATTTCTCAATTTTAACAAATTAGGCCAAACTAAATTTATCAAATTAAATTAAATGACTTGAATTAAATTGACTAACCATTACCCAATATTTAATTTAGCACCAAATTAAACATGTAGTCATTAAAACAAAATTTTATCTTGAATTACCTAAGCATGCGGTCTAGGTGAGTTTGCACAAGATAAAATAAACAATGAAACTACTATGCCGCGATATACAAGGAAAAACCTACAACGGGAAAAAACCTCGGACGACCCTATCCTCAAATCCATTAAGTATGGTTTTACAAATAAAAGACAGAAAGACTTACAACACTCGACTCGATCCCTCTGAAGACCCGAAGCTTCTTCTTGTAGACACCTCCACCTAGCGATTAACCACGGAGCTCCACCGCGGTCTTGAAATCCACCGATCGCACTTTATATGGTCACCGTCACCCAAACTAGGAGCCTTCCTCCAAGTGGGTAAATCAACGCAAACTTCTTCTTCTTTGTGGGATGTAGAAGCAAACCCAAGCGTCTCTTCAAACGGTAGAGATGAAAAACCGTTTCAAAACTCTAAGCAATATATATATATATATATGGAAGCTTGGATAAACAACCAACAATTGGGTGTAACACAAGTTCTTAAGGATTTTTCTTGACAACTAAAACACTTTAAACATCAAACTTTTTCTACTTTGAATTTCTCTCTCAAACACTCTCTCTTAGAGGTTGTAGGATATGAAAAAGTTAAACCAAAAAGGTTGGTTCCTGCACTATTAAGTTCTGTCAAAAGTTAGTGGGGTAAAGAAGTGGGAAACATGTAAAAAACTGTTCAAAACTGCCAATTACCGGTTCCCGCCAAAACTCGTTCGAACGACATTTTCGTTAGAACGAAGTCTCGTTCAAACGAGGCTTCTAATGAGGTTCCAGTGTGAACTCGTTAAAATTATCGTTGGAAATCTCGTTCGAACTTCATGTTTATACGAACGATATTACAGTGGTCTAATGGGGAACATCGTTGGCAAACTCGTTCAACGACATTTTGGTTCGAACGACAAACTCGTTCCAACGACATTTCGAACGAACTTTCAGAAAATTGAAAATTTTTTATTTTTTCCCAGAAACTATATATACTTGTTATTAAAGTTTTAATAAAATCTTTCAAAAGTTTAAACAACAGTTTTAAATGAACGTACACCCAATAAAAAATGTTCCAAGCTCCTATATATATATATATTAAAATGCATTCATACCTTAAGAGCAATGGAACCATGTTAGTGACGTAGAAACGAGGCACCTTAAACTCGAAAATTTGATAAAGTTTTATACTCTTGGCCGCTACGTCTTCAACAAACACGTCATAGGCCTGAAGGATGATCAAGTAACTCTATCCTATGACTCAAACGTTTTTGTCCGAAATTGAGGCAAAACTACAAAGGACTCAATTGGAAATTTGTGTCCTTACAACTCTCCCCCTTGGGCTATTCTGGGACAAAAACTAAACAAAAAATCCTAAAGGGCCGTCAAGCTCTACTAGACTGACAAAAAGTTCCACCCAAAATAAAAATACAATGCTTGACTCAAACAACCCAAAGAATCACATTCTTTTCCGGTAAAAGTTGCCACTAATAATATAATTCCTGCACACTTAAGCAAACACATTAGACGCATAGGCAATATCAAACGATTTAATGCAATTCAAGTAAGTACTCACCCTAAATTAATTATCTTCCTTTATCAACTATGATCAACTTAAAAAGATGTCTCCCCCTAAGATAAATCTCCCCCAAACTAAGATACTATTATAATAGGTTTAGAAACCATTTCTCCCCTATCATTCTCCCCCTTTTTGTTCAGGAATAGACATAGGCTAAAGAATTAAAAATTAACTTATCTTCCCCAATTAAACAATATAAACCCTATAAACTAAGCAAGGTATAAATAGAATGGGATAATAAGCTAAAAATGCAAATGTGTAACAGTGAAGAGAACAGAAAGCACATGGGCAACAAAATCATAACTAATCCAACGAATAATAATGGATACCAACTAAGATGCAAGAAACACATACCAATATGATACATAAGTATTAAGCATGTGATATTAACAAAGAATGCAACAAGATGAATACCAATTATGAATTAAAGCATAGATGGACAAGAAAGCAAGGCAAAGACTAAACAAAAATATATCAAATATAGGTATACATAATATATACCAAATAGACTCAAGTACACATATATAGATATAAACACAAAAATGTCACAAAATAGGATAATCTTTTCACACTCATATGTAAAAAGTGTGACATGTGAAAACGAAAGTGTTAGGGTGTGAACTACAAACAATTAAATTTAGATCCAATAACTTAAAAACATGTTCATGTAGTTCTCAATTGATTGCAAACTTCATCACATTTGAATATAATCTCATGTGAAAATATAGATTGAACTCAATGAACAAACATACACAATGCATACAAGCCTAACATGTTGATGATTCTAAAACCCAATAGAGTCATGACATTGAAAGCTCAACTAGGATAAACGGACATTGTGCAAACCATTGATATACCATCTAATCTCACTCAATAAGCATATATTAATTTTGAATGAATATATCAAACAAACATAGGCCATGGCAAATATATTCTTTTAATGCCATATATTCTTTTTAGGCCTTTGGACCACGTATTTCTTTTAGGTCCAAACAAACGGTGGATTGCTATTCGCAAAGGATAATAAATCCTTTCGGAGCCCTTCCCAGTGCACATTTATACATATTATTTTTTTATATCTCACAAATCTCACGTGCAATGGATTTTGACATGCACTAGTCCTCCTAGGTCACAAGTATGTATATGACAAGATTGGTAGGAGAACATCTCACAAAGCTCAAATATAACATGTGACGATTAAAATTCAAAAGTTCTCGTGCATGTGTGAGTAGAGGCATATAAAAATAGAATCCATTTAATCAACCCAAAATCCAACTACTCCATCTAAGCATGATAAAGAACATAATTAGGATTGGCAATCTAAACCAAAAGTTCTAGCCACATGGGAGCGTAAAAGATGAGATTCAAACACAAGTGTATGCCACATAAAGTGTGTCAAGCTAAAATACACACAAAATAAAATCTTTTGGGGTTTTTTGAAATTTTTTAATCATAATAAAAAATGTACACACAAAAATCATTTCCATTTTTCATTAATCTTAAATTGCTAAAAAGATAAAATGCAAATGATAAACCAAAAATATTTTTGTATTTTTCATTTAATGCGAACAAAATGAAGGAAATATAATACAAAAGATAAACAAAAATCATAATTCTAGCATGTGATTAAGCATGGAGCATAGACTAGAAAATGAATAAACAAGCATACATTTAGCATGAGTATATAGCATGAAGTACAAAATCTAAAGTATGCAAACAAAACTAACACATTCAACCTTTAGATTTTACAAGGGAGGAAGCATGTGATAGTAATTGAGAATCAAATACCCTATCTTCTAAAGCTACCAAGCCGGATCTCCTAACCCAAACTAATGAAGAGTGACTATCTCGGGGTGTAGGAATCTTGGCTACCTTGGTTGCCTTACATTGGGATTTTCTAGGACCTCGTTTAAGATCAAAATAAAATTTCCTAAGCTGAACTTTTCGACCACAATGTGCACAAGTAAAAACACGTGGAAAATTTGTACCTAAGGATTGATCTCTAAAGGATTTCCTAGGCGATTCTCCTAAAATGTTGGTTTTGACTTTTTGAGTTGATTCATTACAAGTATCGAAGCCTAAACCACAAGTGTCATTTTTTATTTGGACCGTGCCTAATATTTTATCAAGTTTTTCGAACCTACACTCCAAATCAAATTTGACTATACTAGAGTCTTTTAATTTGTTTTCTAATTATAGAGTGTTAGACTCTAATAATACATTTCTCTCATCAAACTCGAGAAGCTCCTTTTTCAACGATTCCATTAAACCTCTAAGGATATCTCTCGCCTTCTACATATTCAAGCTTCTCTCAAAGAGTTTCACTCTCGTGTCCTAAGGTCTTCCACTAATGTACTATTATCAATGACCTTGACATGTTCTCTCAAACTAGCTTCTAACTTCAAATTTTTTCTTTTTAATTTAATTGATTCTTCAAATAATTCTTGAAAAGCGTTTTGAAGTTCACTCACATCAACCTCTTCTTTATTTTCACTCTCTCTTTCTTCTTCACTCTCGCTACCACAAAAAATAAGGGAATAATAAACTATGACCTTGGAAGTGTCATGTGTTAAAGTTTCATCAATAGACGAGTTCTCACTATCACTCACATGACTAGCCATAAAAGCCACAAAGTTGGGCTTAGAAGGGGGATCGGGTCCCTCTTAATTATCACTATCACTAAGGGTTGCATTAAAAGAAATTGGTCGCTTACCCTCTCTCCTTAGTTTAGTGGGGCACTCAAAAGCCCTATGGCCATACCCTTCACAACCAAAGTACTTATCTGACTCATCCCTATTAACATTTTCTTTAGAAGTTTTAGGAATCCTCTCGGCATTGTCATGCTTAGAAGTTTCAAATATCTTAAAGTCCTTTTTAAATTTATCTTTGTTAATTTTAAGAAACTTTCGAAATTTCCTAAAAAACAAGGCCATATTTCCCGAGTCACTATCATTCTCGCTCTCTACTACTTATTTTTCCTCTTTCCAAGCTTTTAAAGCAATGCCCTTTTCAATTTTCTTTTCAATTTTAGAGGGAAACATGTCTAGTTCATAGGTTTGTAAATCACCTACAAGCTTTTCTAATTTCATAGAGGCTAAACTTGGTAAAGAATTTAAAACGGTCACTTTTGGAATAAATCTATCGGGTAGGGACCTTAAAATTTTCTTTACCACTCGGTTGTCATGTATTTTCTCTCCCAAGTTAAAAGATGAATTAACAATATCGGAAAGCCTAGCATAAAATTCATCGAAAGTTTCTTTATCATTCATTTTTATGGTTTCAAATTGAGTGGTGAGGTTTTGGGATTTCGAAGCTTTAACGACACTAGTACCTTCATGAGTGAGTTGTAAAATATCCCACACTTCTTTAGTGGTCTCACACGTCATAATGTGTTGGAATTCATCCGGTGTGACAGGGCTAAATAAGGCGTTTAAACCTCAGGAATTAAAATTTAAAAGTTTAAACTCATTCTCACCCCATCTATCGGCCGGTTTGGGAACACGTTCATTATCTACTAAGTGAGTTAGTGGAGACCACCCATTAACTACAGATAACCAAACCCTCTAATTGATAGATTTTAGTGCCAATTTCATACGCGCTTTCCAGTACGCGTAATTAGAACCATCAAAAATAGGAAATTCTGAAAATGGGGAAAATTCCATTTTAGCCAAAAATAATTAATGGATCTTTAACGAAAGCAATTATCACTTTGGCTCTGATACCACGTATTGAAACGTGAGGCCCCCAATTTTTACAAAAATTCTTTTTACTTCAAAACTTAATAATTTCCTTTTACAATATGCGAAAGCGTAAGATGATGGTTCGATTAAAACGAATACCCAAATTTTAATTTCTTTTCTAAATTAAAATTTAAACCAAGTGAAATTAACTTAAACACACACACAACTTAAATTTCACTTAAACCAAATTAATTAATCCAAGTCCTAGAAATTTGCCTAAGTCATATTTCTCAATTTTAACAAATTAGGCCAAACCAATTTTATCAAATTAAGTGACTTGAATTAAATTAACTAACCATTACCCAATATTTAATTTAGCACCAAATTAAACATGTAGTGATTAAAATCAAATTTTATCTTGAATTACCTAAGCTTGTGTTCTAGGTGAGTTTGCAGAAGATAAAACAAACAGTAAAACCACTATGCCGTGATTTACGAGGAAAAACCCACCACGGGAAAAAATCTCGGACGACCCTAGCCTCAAATCCACTAAGTTTTGTTTTACAAATACAATACAGAAAGACTTACAACACTCAACTCGATCCCTCTCAAGCCCCGACGTTTCTTCTTGTAGACACCTCCACCTAGTGAATAACCACAGAGCTCCATTTCAATCTCGGAATCCACCGATCGGACTTTATATGGTCACTGTCACCCAAACTAGGAGCCTTTCTCCAAGTGGGTAAATCAATGCAAACATATTCTTCTTTGTGGGATGTAGAAGCAAACCCAAACGTCTCTTCAAACGGTAGAGATGAAAAACCGGTGCCAAACTCCAAGCAATTTATATATATATGGAAGCTTGGATAAACAAATAATAATTGGGTGTAACACAAGTGTTTAAGGATTTTTCTTGACAACTAAAACACTTTAAACATTGAACTTTTTCTACTTTGAATTTCTCTCTCAAACACTCTCTTAGAGGTTGTAGGATATGAAAAAGTTAAACCAAAAAGGTTGGTTCCCGCACTATTAAGTTTTGTCTAAAGTTAGTGGGGTAAAGAAGTGGGAAACATGAAAAAAACTGTTCAAAACTGTCAAATACCTGTTCCCGCCAAAACTCATTCGAACGACATTTTCGTTTGAATGAAGTCTCGTTCGAACGAGGCTTCTAACGAGATTCCAATGTGAACTCATTAGAAATCTCGTTGGAAATCTTGTTCAAACATCATGTTCGTTCGAACGACACTTCAAACGACATTCTAGTGGCCTAATGAGGAACTTCGTTGGCAAACTCGTTCGAACGACAAACTCGTTCGAACGACATTTCGAACGAACTTCCAGAAAGTGGAAAATTTTCGATTTTTGCCCAGAAACTTTATATACTTTTTATTAAAGTTTTAATAAAATCTTTCTGAAGTTTAAACAACTATTTTAAACAAATGTACACCCAATATAAAATGTTCCAAGCTCCTATATATATTAAAATGCATTCATACCTTCGGAGCAATGGAACCATGTTGATGACGTTGAAACGAGGCACTTTAAACTCAGCAATTTGATGAAGCTTTATACTCCTGGCTGCTACATCTTCAACAAACACCTCATAGTCTTGAAGAATGATCAATTAACCCTATCATATGACTCTTTTGCCCGAAATTGAGCCAAAACTACAAAGGACTCAATTTGAAATTTGTGTCCTTACAAAATTCAAAAAAAAAATTCTTCTATTATTTTTATAAAAAATCCCAAAGTATTTTCTTTCTTTATTTTTAGAAACAAAAATTCAAAAATATTTTCTTTCTTTCATTTTAGAAAAATCCAAAAATATTTTTCTTCCGTGTGAAAAAAAATTTAAAAAATCGAAAAATATTTTTTCCCCACTATTTTCTTCCAAAAAATCCAAAAATATTTTTTTCCCAACTATTTTCTGCAAAAAAAAATCCAAAAACATTTTTTTCCTTTGTTTTTCTAAAAAATCCAAAAATGTATTTTTTCCTTCTTTTTCTCCACAAAAATTCAAAAATATTTTCTTCCTTTCATTCTCTAAAAATCCCAAAAATATTTTATTTTCTTCTTCAAAATATTCAAAAACCACAAAATAAAATAAAATAAAATAAATAAGGCCTCTGATCGGTGTTTCTTCACCCTCACCTTTGTTAATTTTATCCAACAAGACTGACGCTCAGTCTTGTTTGGGTGTGATTCTCATCACCCAATTTTTTTGTCCCCCTGCGCTTTCATAGATCTTATCTTTAGGGTAAAAATGGTTCGGTCTGGCTGAAGACATTAAACTTAGCGCTATCAAGAGGCAGACCGTGAATTCTTGTATGAATCTCATCCTGTTTGGAGGTGATGTTTCACATCACCCTTTGTTTTTCCATGTTTATAGACTCGTACACAATTTTTTTTCTCTAATAATTTATTCAGGTTTCATTTTGGATTTAAATGTCCATTTCATTAGTGGGTAATTCTGGTAATCTCTTTCCTACCTTATGCTCTCAATTTTAAAAATTATTTTACTTAACATCGAAGACGATGTTCCTTTTTGTTTGGGGTGGAGAAATTTATCAAAATCGTACCTCTTTTGAAATTTTTTGATTTTTAAACCTGATTTTTAAAATTTTGTACAGTTTCTTTCATCTCATTTATTGATGTGAATTTTCAATCATCCGTCTTTTTAAGTCTAGGAATCAAGCTAAAGAATATGTTTTCTAAATAGCTTATGTAATACGTAATAAGGCATGTTGCACCATGAATTTCTAGACTCAACACAATTTGTGCACTTATCACGTCCCTACGATTAGAGTTGAAGAGTACTACAATTCTAAAGAAAATCTTAAGGATCACTAGTAGAGACTTTAGCTTGTGAGATTCGTGCCTTTCACCTTTCAAAGTGTTTTACGCAATCTCCGAGTCAAAAGTTGATTCAACTTCGTTTGGGTCCGCACTTTAATTGTTGTAAGATCTCATTATTCTTCACTAAAATTTTGGCTTGATCACCGAGAACGACATCATTTTTGAGTTGTAAGAAACACGTGTCTTGAAGCTGTCCCGATCACCATACTTTCATCCATACACAAACCAAATTCCATTTTATCATACATCCATACACCTTCCATTTTTCATATTATCACCATATATCATACCACCCATTTCCATCTCCACTTCCATTTTCCACCCACAGAGAACAGTGTTGAAAGTAAAAGGAGAAGATATGTCAAAGAGAGTTTGCATTTTTATCGAACATCTCTCCCAAAGTTCGATTCAGATGGAGAAAAAATTAAATACAAATCTATGTTGGGATTATTTGTATTTTTAGCAGATTTATCTCATACATCGATGTGTATTTGGAAAAGAAAAGAAAACAATAGGAAAAAAAAAGACCCGTCATAGAGACTGTTTGTATTTTTTGCGAATATCTCTCCCAAAGACGATTCAGATGGAGAAAAAATTAAATACAAATCTATGTTGGGGTTATTTGTATTTTTAGCGATTTATCTCATACATTGATCCGTATTTGGAAAACAAGAAAAAAAGAAAGTTGCAGTCAAGAAATAAAGACATTTGTTCGTCAAAGTGTAGAACACTCCTCTCACACATCTCATATCCATCCATCTTACATCCATCATTTCACACATTCATCCTATCCTACCCACATCATCATATACTTCCCATTTCATCTCCCCCTCACCCAATCATACATGTTTTTCCCTAGGTGTTCGGGCAAATGAAAGTCAACGTGGTGAATAACTCGACGTTCTCATCATAGTGATTAACATTCTTTCATGAGATCAATTTTCTTTCTAAATGTACGTTCTTTCTTATGTGTGTGTGAGACGTTTGAACTTGCTTACATTTACTCACCTCCTCACACACAAGAGCGATACACTAACCCATATCTCGAGAGTTCGTTTGAGAGAGATATAT
This sequence comes from Sambucus nigra, assembly GCA_949130495.1. Classification (NCBI taxonomy): domain Eukaryota; kingdom Viridiplantae; phylum Streptophyta; class Magnoliopsida; order Dipsacales; family Adoxaceae; genus Sambucus; species Sambucus nigra. Next base: position 311,188,706 of record OX422218.1, on the reverse strand, counting down.
CCAGTGAGATTTTGAAGTTGAACCGTTGATTTCGAAGAGGCAAGCTAGGAATTACTCTTATGATACTCGACCCGTTTTCACTGATTCACACCACACACGTTGAGTCCTAGGAAGGATGTGCCTTGTGTATTTACTTAGCTAAACTTTTTACACATTCTAGATTGTATTTCTCAAAACATTTATCTCATGATGGATTGTGCTATTATTCTACGTCTAATAAGAAATTGACTGCCTTCCAATAAATTTTTGCAAATAAAGAATTTTTGGGTATATTCTCTGCAAACCCTCACGAGACACAACTCGTCTTGTAGGGCAATCTATAGGTTTAAAGGCTGGTTGCACATGCTAAGTGCAATCGCAAATGCCTGCGAAAGTGGTACACTTTTGGTTTCTTATCTTTCTTTCTCTCTATCTTATTGCTCGAGGACTAGTAACGCTTTGTTTGGGGGTGGTGTGATAATCACCCAAAAGTGTATATTTTATACCCCGAATCGATAAATTTTAGTTGCTAATTCTCGACAATAATGGTCTTATGCGCATAAATATTCATTGTGCAGGTTTAATTGCAGTTGCAGTCTCAAAAGCTATATTTCAAGGCAAATACGCATTGAATGGAGCTAAATACCCTTATCCCGTAACCCTAGCCTACCCTAACCTAGACCCTATCCCGAGCCCGTGTGTGTTTAGTTTGTGCCCTTTTTATTTTTTTAGTACTAGTCGTTTATAATTTTAGGTTTATTTTTTATTTATTTAGTATTTTCTAGGTTTTGTTTTCTATTTTTTCTACTTATTTTTTTTATTAGTATAATTTTATTTTATCTTTATTTTTATTAGTTATTAGTTTTATTTTTATTAGGATTAGATTTTTTTTAGGATTTCATTTATTTTTAGAGTTATTAGATTTTACATTCTTTTTAGGACTTTAGTTTTAGTTTAATAGATTTTTACTTTTTTATTTTTATTTCTTTTTAGTTTCATTTTTAATTTGAGTCTATATTTTATTTTTAGAGTAGGATTTTTATTTTTAGATTTTTAGTTTTATTCGTTTTATTTTTTTTAGTGTTAGTTATTTTAAGGGGTCATAAGTTAAACACACACAAAACCCCTCACGCCCAATTACACACACAAACATCCTACACCTACTCACACACAAATACCATTTCACACTCACCCTCACACTATCACCTACACCCTCACCCACACAATCCCACCAAAACCCATCTTCAACCTCCCACCACTCTCTCTCTCTCTCCATACCTCCATAACCAAAAAAAAACATAATCATTCCACCACCAACAATCCTCATACCCCCAAACCAAACCCGAATCACCTTCCAACCACGATCCCAAACCCATCTCCCAAAACTGAGACCACCTCACACCTCGTCGCCGGCGACTACCACCTGAAATCCGGCCAGCCCACCCGTCGGCTGCGCTAAACCCGCCTGAACCTAACCTGCCACCTGAGTCAACCAAAAACCGCGACCCACCTCCCCTATACCTCCGGTCCAAACCAACTCGATCCACCAACCTCAACCCTCAGGCCGAAAATTTCTCACCCTAACCCGCTGAACCCGTCTCCCTCTTACCAGCTCCGCTACAGCCCGGTTGAAATACTCACGGACCTGCCTCCCACCTCAAAACCGAATCCAACCCCCTTACCCAGTTTGATCTCACCCTAAACCTTTACCCAAACCATACCTTAAAACCCATTCGAAAACCAAAACCCATTTCTCCAAATAAAAAGCCACGACCTGTTAAACAAAACCAAACAAAGACAAAACCAAATTCCAAACAAATTTCCATGTATTTAATAACCCAACTTAAACAATTTACCCCCTTTTACCCTATTATACCTCCAACTAAACCTTTTTCCCATTTTCCCAAAAATACCCTCATATACAAATATGATTTTATTCCTTCACCTCACTTCCCACATGACCTCACACGTAACCCATGCACATGTGTGCATAATTCCCTAGATACCCTCACCCAAATACCTTTCAAAACCCATGACCAAATCAGATTTTATCACCTCACTCACCCCATGTGCAACTTTGTTCTACCCAATTTACCCCTTGCCTTCATGTGCACCATATAAATAGAAGACTTGCTGCCATTGAAGGAGAAAATTCTCAAAATTAGTATTAAGCTTTGTGTGATAAAATTCTCTTCAACCCTCTATGTTGAGTATTTGCATTTTTAGCAAATACCTCAATATAGAGGTGTGTAGTGAAATTTATCTCTGGATAAATTCAACCCCACCCCTCTATTATGAATTTTTGCATTTTTAGCAATTAATTCATAATAGATTAATGTAGTTGAATTCATCCCTTATGGGAGGTAAATTCTAACCCATTCTTTTATGTTGAGATTTTGCATTTTTAGCAATTATCTCAATATAAAGTAATGATCTAGAATTTATTTCTTTGAATGAGTTCTAATGTATAATTTTATAATGTTAGGATTTGTATTTTTAGCAAATCTCTTTTATTATTTAATTGTCCATTATGAATTCATCCACTATCCTTTTTGTTTTTATTTTGTAGTTTTTAGTTTAGATTCAATAAATACATGAGTAAGGTATTGTAATTGAGAGATTGTTGATGTAATTGTCTATGTAATTGAAGATTCCATTCCAATTCAAGGCTTAAATGGGCTTGATCTATTCCTCTCTTTTACTTTTATTTTAATCATCTCATGCTTCATTTGTTTATCTTATATTTTTGCATGATGATTATTGAGGGCTAACCTCCCATTTATGGGATGAAATTTTGAAGCCCTCATAAGTCCAATTTTGTTAGTTTACTTATTAGGACAATTTTGTTTATCTCACTTTTCTTAAAGTAGCTTTTACTTCTTAATTATTAGTTATAAAAATTAGTATAGTTAGTTAGTTTAAAAAAAACCTTAAAAAATCCATAAAAAATATAAAAGGTAAAATCATAAAAAAAATATATAATAAAATGCAAATGAATCTATATATGTCCTCTCTAATTTTATGTTTCACCCTTAGATGTGGATTGATACCTCACTTACCTCTATATTTTAGTTTCGTTATACTTTTATAGGTTTGTGAAGATTTTTGATGGATAAAAGAAGTTGTCGCAACGACAAATACATTAGAGAAGCAAAATTTTTTATTTATCAATACCCTCCTCAAATACGTATTAAAACATCAAGCACACCATCCTCAATACTTCTCCAAGGCTATCTAGCCTTTTTATATTGGTGTATGGTGTTTAGGGACTTACTAATGGTAGGTTCATCTATGTAAACAATGGTGTAATGTGGTGGTTATAGCCTTAGCATTTCTAGCCGAAAGACTCCCTCAAGGAAACTTCAACTTATAAAGAGGGAGAGTGTCTACAAAGATGGAGAGGAGAATTAATACCTAAGCACCACCCTGTCCTACGTTTATATACCACAAAGTAATGCCTTAGCCCTAAATAATCTACATCTGGTCCGATAAGAAGTCGACAAGTGCAAAAATCAAGGGACCACAATCAAACATCACACTGAAAACTTCCCGCCTAGAGCAGACCTGATAGGCACGGTCAACTAGTCAGGGACCCGTGATCAACGAACCTGGTGTAACCATCCTCTTTTTTTTCTTTTCTTGCCCCGTTGTATTATCATATATATTTTAGGATCCTAAATATTTAGTCAAATTACTTTATCGTCCATGAGGCTTGCTACAAAAATCGTACAAACTATGCGTGTATGTGCCGCGTATTGATACCATTATTGCATTATATTAACAATGCCCTGACACATTCATTACTCGACTAATTCATGATATACCTTATCTATATGCTTATCATAATCATTCGAGTATGAAAAATGCATCCATGCGGACCATGCAACGTGAAACGTTTCGCGTTTAACATCTTTGTGTGACTTGTCACTTTATGCACATTTTTGCATAATTCACCTATGCATGATCCTTTAATAATTATTCCGAATAAAGTACTCAAGTCATAATTAAATTATGTATTTATAGGATGGGGTATTACAAACTTCCCTCCTTAGGTAATTTCATCCTCGAAATTCTTGGTTGATCATAACTTATAATCCATCTATATATAATCAGTTTCTAATCCTAGGGCATCTCCAACATTATGGTCTATAACCCGAAGACTTCAATTTCATCAATCACTGTTATTAGTCCAATCACAACGAACTAAGGCCTTATTGATAATTCTTAAGCATTCCTAACATATATATCTTAACAAAACCTCGAGATATTCGATATTCACCAAATGTGCTAATGAACTCATCATCGTGGATCGTCTCCACGTTTGGATTCACAACCTACATTCCTCAACCAAATCTTGGACCATGCCTAGCCTAGGCTGATATAAGCTCAATACTTATAATCATGCACATAAATGATTTCTAAGACAGTCACCTTATCACATAGGTCTACCCGATCGACATCTCCTACTATATCCTTATGCTAACCTAGAGTCATACTAGGTGTCATAATATGAATATACACGAGCGATCACATCCTCAACCTGTACAACTCTAAATATAGTCATATTAGGTGTCATAACATGAATATGCACGAGCGATCACATCCTCAACCTGTACAACTCTAAATAGAGTGCAACACTAATGCCTAGCGTTCTGTCGAACCCTAATTCTCGTAATATTCTCAATTCACAACCTCAAAACACATGATCAAATCATAACAAGCTATACCGATTAACTAATTAAATATATTATCCAAAAGCAGTCAAGTAACATATGCAACTATATGCAACAATGCGAGACCACGTGTACACACAACTGGTGTTAAACGACGGTGGTTCCGAGCAAGAGCGAACTCATATACTGTGAAGAATCATCCACAACTTTCCTATCCCACATCACTCCTGACTTTATGCAATGCCATGCCCGAATCATAACTGATCAACAACTTCCCATTATCGAGACTAAGAAGACCCAAGGAAGGCAATGAATCAGGTAACTGTCACGCCAAAATAAAATAATCAAATTCCGACAATGAATCAAACCATATGAAGTGCGAACCCACAACGTACAATTGAGGCATATAACTCTTACCGATACCTATTAACACCTTAGCCTTTTCATGTACCCTGGCTTGGCCTATTAACCCTGACAGGTTCTAACAATAAATCATCCATCCTTGCAGAACGAACGAAGTATGAGACTGATTTATGTGGGAAGCTAAAATGCTAGGTTTCCCTCCTTAAGATTAATGCCATATTTCCATCATTGTAAGTACAACCACCTGAACAAAATGATAATACATTCTTTAAACGCCTATCGTTAGCCACTGACCTATCATACCTAGGCCTCCATAATTTTGACATGTGGTAACTAACCCCATTTTCTGAGAACATTCTCATCAAGCAAAACACAACACTCACATATTTTCAAAAATTAACTCACAAAACCCTTAGCAACATCCCATACAATCCCAATCATAACTATCCTAATGGCATCTCAAACTTTTGAGCATTACTCATGCCTATTGATTTCCATCACCAGAGTCACTATTAACCATACAAGTAGCACATGTAGGTTCTATAATCAAGACTAACACTTCATTCGAGTTTTATCTCTAAAATCATAACGAACATCATCATGTTCTAAGTCTCCCAGGTGCACAACCTAGCATTGATCAATCTATTTTTGACATTATCCTCAAAGGTTCGATCATGACACCGATTTATAAACATAAGCCACGACACTAATTCAAATCACTGCCACAAATCACACGATCTAATCATAATACACTCATCAATGGCCTACCACCTCTATGAAAAATTTAATGCAACAATGATTCCTAATGCTTTATGGGCGACGACATCAAACTCAGTTATCTCTCTAACAACTTACATGTCTATTAAGAGAAATTGAAAGTCATATCATGACCTATGCTACGCAACCTGGGGTCTACCACTCACATTAACATCTCACTAGATAAACCTTAGTATACATCTCCAAGGAATTTCAATACGGTTTCACATGCCTATCTATGATAATAATCGAAGTCAATCTCACAAGGCTACATCATCTAATTCTCAATGAGTGTTAAACCATGACAATTAACTTCCTCACTATGCAAACATCATACTACATGTTAAGCTATCAACTAATACAACAATATACTTTGGTAGGATACAGGACGTTATATATTGCATATAAACACCAAGGCCCATGCCTATGAACATCACAAGGGATCCTATTTCTCAATGTCGCACTATAATCACTAAACTATAATTAGTACCAGGGGAGTTTTGGTAAGACACGGGGCATCGGGTATAGCCTAAGAGGAGGCTCACCCTAGTGGAACTGCAAGAGGTCCTATTCTAGAACATCACAATGCTCGTACTTAAGACCAAGTCACCAAGAATATCTAAATTCACTCCTAGGTCACCCCAAATCATTATGATCCTCAAAACCTGCATTATACTAAGTCTAAGCCCATAACCAAGGGACCTAATACGTACGCACCATAGAATTAACAATTTATAAACACCTTATCCAGTCACTTAATTTCAGTAGGGAAATTCCCTGTCTTTCCTATTAAGTCACAACGAATAACAATCGACATTACTACTACTAAGGCTTTTTGGTAGGATATATGACATGACGCATAATTCGTACCTCCCTAGGTATATACTATCAGTGTCACTAAAGACCCTATTTATCAAATGTTGTATTATTCTATCAATCACTACCCCAAAGGGTTACCTAAGGTTCACTCCCTTGTCACTAAAACTCATCGTTTTCACTTACATGACCCTTTTTCCATGAATGACCCATGACTTTAATCACGGCTCATAAGATACATTCATCGGTTAAGAACCACTAAGGCACTCACCCACAAGGATATCACTATATTTAACCAAAACTGAATGTACCTATCCCTAAGCGTTTTCCCACATAAATTTACATACTCATCGAATTTACCATGAATTACGGTATTACCCCCAAGGATCGAATTTGCCTACTCATCTCATAATAGTGACCCCTCGTACTTAAGGACAATATGCATTTTGAAATCATAATTCATCATTACTTGGTTATAACATTCAAACTATCAATTTCTTTAGTTGACTATACACAAGTTTGTGCCATTTGCCCAATTGGAGTCGTCTCATTCTATCGATATCTCCAAGGACTCTACGTCATCAAAGGCTGGAATGGAAACACCTCACACTGAGAACCACGGTGTAACCATTACCAGTTTGCATGGACACCCGTAAATTATTACAATTCTAATCAAAAATAAGGAAGCAATTAGTAATTATCAATCTAGTCGTGCGCCATTTTGCACTAGTCTAACTAGTCGTGCTAACCTCTTAGACTTTACCGTCGAGGACACAAACTGATCTTTCGTCAAACTAGCATGACCGACCCAAACCACAATGATGTCAAAAGATCTAATACCGACCTCGCCACGTCACACCTGAAAGAAACCTTGAACCTACAACTCTGATAACATTTATAATGCCCTGACCCAAATTTATGGGTTATCCATAGTCAACCAAATCCGAATCGAGCGTTATGAGTGAAGTGCAATGAAACAACCTAAATAATATTGTCAGTCCAATTTTATTTTAATTAACATTTCACTTGTTAGCATGCGATTATAGTTTCAAGATAAACTACACGAGGGGCCCATGCGGAGCATCCAGAAATCAACTAAACAGAGCTACTAACGTAAACATAAATAAAATTTACTTACCTATATAGCTCCCTCAAATTACGAAACTGCTCCCAACCTGCCGTAACAAAGTGGGGATGTAACCTAAAGTCCAGAGGGATTTATACAAGAATTATAGAAATGAACGGCATAAAGGATTACTCACATGCTACAACAACATGCATGGAAAAATATGTACATATCTACATATATGTACCTTTGAAAAAAAACATATTCCAATCCATTAACCATTTATCTTTCGAAAACCTTACTTATCTAGATTAATTGATCTTGATCTTATTAAAGTCTTTCATTATTCATACTTATCATTCTTACTTTATTTAACACACCCAGTTCAACACTTAAAACTATTACATTTATTTTACCACAACCCATACCTTTACCGGAATTTAACCCTTTCATTCATTTTCATACACTTTAGTATTTTCATTGAAAATCTCCATTTCAACACACGCATTCACCGTGTTAGAAAATACTTGTTTGTCATTAGAAAACCTTTTCAATACATGCTTATGCAAATTATGGATTTAAAAACTTGATTGCTTAATTACCCATTTACCCACTTACTTTGTCCTTTCTACCTTATCTTATGGACATTACTAGATTTATGCATTTACTTGTCCATTTCACCATTACCGAAACATTTATTACATTCATTCAAGTTTGGTCGTATTAACACATTTTACTACACAATCCATTTCTTGATATGTTCCATATTTCTTTTACCTTTTCTCGGATTCTTCCTATAATGCATACTTCCACGGGATCCCCAACACCAGTTATGCGCACCATATGCTCTCTCTAGCAAGTGATTTATGACTTTTCACCCAATGGCTCCAGGACCTTCTTGCTTTATCCTGGTGTCGTTCGAGTTCCCTTCTATGTGCTTTAACATTTTACTAATGTCCACATTATTCCACCTTCACCGGTTAAAGACAAAAGCTCAGTCTTAATCGTCTATTTTTTCCTTAAAAACTTGGAAAATGATTTCTTTCTCCTTTAAGTCCTTTATTCACACACAAGTTGATTTTATGCCAAAATTATTTATGCTTTTGGGACTTAATTCAATTTCAACCATACTAATATAAAAATATTTATTAACATTTTTATTCTATAAAAATGTCCCACTTTAAGTAAATTACCAATTTGCCCTTTTTATGCCCAATTTGCAATTTAATCCCTTAACAAGTTTTGTTTTCTCAAAAATGGTTATTAAGTTTCTAACTTAACATTTTACACACCTTTCACCATTTTAATACTTGCATAATGTAACAATTACCCCCACATTCTTTCTTGCTACTTTAAGACCTTTAATATATAAAATAACACATATTTACATATTAAAGTCCCACATTTTAGGTATTTGAAATACACATTTTATTTATTAGATTTTAAATCTTAACACCCGTTTTGCTATTATTTACACATTGAACCCATTTTCTTGCATTATTAACTTTTCCCCAAAACTCACGTCAAACCTTACTTTTCATACATTTAAACATTTAAACCCACTTCACTTTCTACATGAGTTTCACACTTTTTAAATGTCCATTTAAGTGAAATCTTCCATTTTTCATTTATCTTCATTTATCCAAATAGGAAATCACCCTTTAATCTCATAAAATGGCTCAAATAAGCCAACTATATTTAATTACATAAAATCACATTCTTTTCCTTTAAACATTATTACAACACAATTTATTACATAAAATGTTCAACACATATATTCTGGAAATTTTTACACTTCAAAACCCATTTTTAAATCATCCTTTTGATACCCATTTTTATATAATTAATAAGATGGTTACTAATCAACACTTAGATGCAACCTAACATCAGTCTTACATATATTTAGTCCAACATATGTAACTAAACATGCTGAATTTATACTAAACTTTAAACTTAGATCAAATTTAGTTTTTTCCCACCTCAATGAGCTCTAACAATGTTGGAAATGATGAAGAAGATAGAGGAACCCCCACCTCCAAAGGTGGCCTGAAGGGGGTCTCTAAAAGCCCTTTCAAACTTTTCTCCATTGTCACTCCAAGAATGATCCACACAAAGCACCACGAAATTGCTTCTTCATCCTCAAAATACCCTCTTCAAATACCCATTAAAACATCAAGAACACCATCCTCAATACTTCTCCAAGGTTATCAAGGGTTTATATGTTGTTGTATGGTGTTTAGGGACTTACTCATGGTGGGTTCAAATATGTACACAATGGTGTAAATAGTGGTGGTTCTAGCCTTAGCATTTCTAGCTATAAGACACCCTCAAAGAAACTTCAACTTAGAGAGAGGGAGAGGGGCTACAAAGATGGAGAGGTTAATTAATATCCTAGCACCCCCCCCCCCCCCCCCATCTCCTATGTTTTTATACCACAAAGTAATGTCTTTACCCGAAATCATCTACATATGGGTCCATAAGAAGTCGACAAGTGTCAAAATCAAGGACCACAATCAAAAAGCACACTAAAAACTTCCATCCTAAAGCAAACCTGCTAGGCGCGATCGACCAGCCCTAGCGTAACTAACCTCATGTTTTTGCATTTCTTACCCCATGGTATTATCATATATATATATATATATATATATATATATATATATATATATATACATACATACATATATATATATATATATATATATATATATATATATATATACATATATATATATATATATATACACACTTTAGGACCCTAAATATTTGGTCAAATTACTTTTATCGTCCACGAGGCTTGCTACAAAAATCGCGCAAACTATGTGTATCAGTACCATTATCGCATTATATTAACCGTGCCCGTGACACATCCATTCCTCGACTAATTCGTGTCTTGCCTTATTGATATGATTATCCTAATCATTCGAATATGAAAATGCATCCATGCGGACCATGCAATGTGGAACTTTTCATGTTTAACCTCTTTGCGCGACGTGTCACTTTATGCACAATTGGGCATAATTCACCTATGCATGACCCTTTAATTATTATTCTGAATAAAGTACTCAACTCATAATTAAATTATGCATATCTAGGGCGGGGTATTACACTATGTGCAGTGTATTAGTGGGACCGACGTGTCATTTGGGTACGTTATGTATGTGCGTATCCCAAAGGCTTAGAACCATGTTCGCCTCCATTGTGTGTTGATTGATTTTGGCCTTGAGGAGATATGTTGAACACATAGTCCTAGATTTGTATGAGGGGTACATGTACTTGATCGTAAAGTATGCATCCCTCGCGGTAGCCATTTTGGGGGTTGATATAGTTGTATATATTATAGTGTGATAAATATATTCAACGGTGATTATTCTACTTATGTGTGATAATAGGAAAGATAGATAGTGTATCTTTATAGGTAACTTAAGTGTGATGAAACTTGCTTAATGGAGTTATAATTATGTGTGAATATTCTACTTGTGTGATAGTAGGAAGATAGATAGTTCATATCTAAAAGTGACTAAAGTATGGGGAACTTAATTAAAATGATTCAATAATAATATTCGAGTGATATTAGTTATTAGAAGTAGATGTAACGTATTGTATGGGCAGTACGAGGGAGCTTAACCTTTGTGGTCAGTTAGATATGGATGTCTAGTTAGGCTTTGTAGCATATCTAAGTAGGACGCTTTAGGTGTGCATTTTAGATGAGAGGTGTGGAACTCAAGGGAGTGTACGTGGAACTAACATGTGTATCTAATAACTGTTTTAAACTATGATTTAAATACATGCTAAATATTTTCAAAAGGTTTTCTCGGGCTCTGACATGTGTCAAATCTATTTTTCTATTTTTCCAAAACATTTTAGGTGTCCATCCATAGGGACGCCAATCTTGATGACTCATTCTAGGGATGTGTAGCTGCAGCACTTGAGGAGACTTGTAGGATTCGATATAGATGCTTCAGTTATTCATTCTTAAATAGGATTTCAGTTCGGTGTTCCATCTGGCATATTTTCCTTCAGACTCTTTAGCATTCCAGCTATTCAGCATGTATCAAACTTGGTTGTATATACTTTAGACTTGTAGATGGAATTGTTTTGGGAACCGATGGTTTATTCTGTGTTATTTTATTCATTTATTTATCATGTGATGTTTAAGACTCTATTATTGTTTGGATGGCTTAGATTGTTTTATATTTTCTTGTTGTTTTCTAATTAATGAAAGATAAAATTTTGACACCGGCTTAATTTAATCTAGGTGGTTAGTAATTTAAAAAGGTTTTGACAGTGATGCTAAGAATGAACCAGGTGAGATTCATGTTTGTTTTAATGAAGGATTGATCATCCGTAGTTAAAATAGGCGAGGTGTCACATAATATTTATTATAAAATTACATTTTCATCATTTTATGTTGGAAACTCAAAAAAATAGAGATGCCCATGTTGAAAAGATTAAGAGAGATTTCAATCTCTTGGAAGCTTGTGCGAAGACCCACAAAGACAAGTGATGTGCTCCTTGTTTTAAACACCCATAAAGCCAAGTGATGTATTCCTTGTTTTTATTTCGTGTAGTTTCGTATGTGGTCCCTTGCCAGATTTGTGGCTTTGATAGGATCCTAGGCCTTTTTACTCTTATTTCTTTCTAGTTCTCTTTCGGTAGTGTGGCCATCCCAATCTCTCCCTTTCCCAGTGCGGGGAAAAAAAGGGGGAGAAAGTCTCACCCCTCTTCCTCTAGGAGCGCTCCGGCTATCATCGGTGTGAGGTAATGTACAAAAGATAGGGTTACACGCCTATTTTCACAAAAAAGTCAAATGAACATGTCGTCACCTAGAGAGAGCGGCATCAAAAACAAACTGATGATTACGAAACTAATAGTTCGAAGTTTCGGGGCTAAGTTACCAAATGGGAAGGTGTTAGGCACCTATCCCACCCTTTTGGTCTCTCATGGGAAAATGTTACTATTTTCCTAATTTCTTCGTGAAGTGTGTGCGCTTGTATATGTACACGGATATCGAACTCGCCTAACTCATACCATGGAAAAGATAGAGTGAGGTCATCCATAGGAATGTTCCCGAAATAATATTTAGGAACGATGTAGGCATTTATCGAGATATTGATCATTATGATGAAATAATTATATACGTTGGATAAAACGATAATAAGGATCACAAATATATATATATATATATATATATATATATATATATATATATATATATATATATAGAGAGAGAGAGAGAGAGAGAGAGAGTAGTGTATAGATGAAAAGGAGACAAATGCGTAAATGGGAAAATTGGACTTGAGTCTCAGGTTTTGGCCCAAAACGCCTACGTAGCCTATAAAGGCATCAAAGTCCACGTAGTTCATATGCGGCATAAGGGTGGGGTTTATCCCATAGATTCGAATGGGAATTTATTATATGTATGTGCATAGAAAATGTATTTTAGTTTTGAGAAATTGTGGTGGATAATCCCATTGGAATTTATAGGTGTAACCCTCTTTTTCTTTGTTTTGGGTTTTTTAAAGAAAATAAAGTATATGAAATATAACTAATAAAGGATGATATACTAATGTTTATGAACTAAAGTAAAAGTTAGATTAAGAATTTATGTAAGTAATACGAAAATAAAGAATTTAAAGAGGGTGAAGAAGTTTGGACATTCTTTGGAGAATTGAGGTTTGATCTTGATCCTTGATGAATTCCCTTGAGTGTTGACATGAATGTTAAATGAGAAAGAGAACAAATTTTGCTAAATTAGGGATGAAAAGGATGGGAATGAAAGATGAAAAGGGATTTAACACAAGTAAACTTAGTTGATTGCAAGAGAATGTTGTTGAGATCACTGATATTGAAGGATTAGAGGTGTGACTTGGGAATGAGGCCATGCTCTATATTTATAGGGTAAGGGGGTGCCGATCGATATCTCCCTATCCCTTACAATCATTAGGTAACACTAGGCACACTACCGATAGGCAGAGAAATGGACCTGCCAATCGGCAGCCTCGTGCATATTTTTCTAGAAAAATGGTCCTAGAATGCAATCCATTGATCAAACTTGTGCACGGGTTATATCGATAGAAAGGTAATTCAGAGACCTTCAAGATTACTTTGGGTCGCTCTCGAGTTTGGGAGTTGACTTTGGATTAAATAGAGCTCGAAAATGCCCATCGATCCTTTGGATAAGAGATTGTCCGACGAAAATGGATCGTTCGCCCGAATGGTTAGTCATAATCGTGCATGGGGCATATCATTAGAAAGCTTATGCGGGGTACTTTGACAATTCAAATAGCTTAGCTCAGTTCAGAAAGTTGACTTTGGTCAAGCCCGGTGACCTTTCGAAGTAAAATGGGTCATTCATTCATACCGTAAGTATAATTCGCACACGGGGTGGAAAATTGGAAAGTATATTTAGTTCCATTCGAAGAATCATTCAATCTTATTTGGGTTGAAGAGTTGACCTTGGTTAAATGGAGCCTGAGAGTGCCCTGTGGCCTCCGGATCAATTTTTGCTGGAAAAAAAATCATTCGTCTGAACGGTTATGCCATTTTGTTTATGGGGAAGACCTTTGGAAAGGAGTTTCTGAAAAACGTCGCTAATGCCGTTTAACACAAGGTTAAACTGTATAAGCAACTCCGAATGTTTGTTGGAGAAACCCTTTTCTTTTGAAAATAAAAATTATAAACAAGATATGTTTACAAAGAAACTTATGTACGAGAGTAATTAAGATTGTGTAATCAGTTTTTAAAACCAAGGCAGTTTCAAAAATTCAGCACACTTATAGAATGAGAGGAGTAGATGAAGATAATCAACACAATGATTTTAACGTGGTAAAACCTCTCCCAACAAAGGAAACATCCACGGTGACTTCTAAGTCACAAAAGCAAAAAATCCACTAATAACAAAAATTAGTTACAAACTATACAACATGCAAGCACACAAATCAACCTATTCTATGTTTAGGAATATACCCCCTTGGTGTCCTTCTAACTTCTCATAGATCTGATTTGTTGATGATGTTCTTCAGTTAGCTAACTTCCTTTGCTTTAGCTTCTTTACGTCGACTCAATGATCTCAGATCTTAAACACAACACTTCCAGTGTAGTAGTGTGTTAAGTGTTTGTGTAGTGATTCCTATTCACATGCATGAACTCACACACACTTAGATTTACAAACAGTCCTAGTAAATTACATATAAAGTCTATATGCAGTGATTTTAGTTTATTTCTTTCTCACAGAACTCGAACCCTTTTTGACCTTTGAATATAACCCAGATTCCACGGAGATGTTGCTTCAGAAATCGATCAAGACCTTTCTCAATCTCTTTTGAAAATATTTATGAGATTGAAAACCCTCCAAGTGCGAATCCAACTAGGTCAGAATTAAGTTTTGTAAAAACAGAAACCAGAAAACATTTTCAAAACAAAATTAGTACGATTTTCTTAAATCAAGTATAAAAAATGCAGATCTAGTGAAAATGTAACATATAGTATGTAGATATAACGTTTCTATGAAAAAAGAAACAAGATCTTCACACTAATGTTTAAGTTGTGTACAAGATCTAAAGATCAACAGGTAACATCAACACAAGAACAAACCACTCTCTCTCACAAACACTCAAGGTTGTGTTTGGGGTTGAATGTACGAAGGTTTATTTCAGAGAAGATGAACTGTTTAGGGTTATGGTTAGGGTTTGGCTAACAGGTTTTCCTTTCTCTCTCTTCTCTCTTTTCTTTTTTCTCTTCTCTCTCTCACTTCTATCTTCCACCTTATTTTTTTCTCTCAGAAAGACGATTGCCCAAAAGTTCTCTAAGGCTGAGAAGTGGAGGGTATATATAGGGCTGAGGGAAGGTTCTGGATGTTCGAGGCAAATCAAGGGCTGAGATCAAGTCATGCCAGCTTTGACTTGATCCAAAGGTTATAAAACAGCGGTGATTAAAAATGATTCTGATTGGTTCATATGGATAGCACCGGGATTAACCAAGAACACATGCAGACCCTTGATTAGGAATGATCCAACGATCAAGAATCATCCATCCAACCCTCTCACATAACAAACACAAATACATTCACCCGGAGGATGACAAGTGTTGGCTTGTTAGTGGCTCTCACACACGCATCAAAATAATTACAAAACATTACCCTGAAGTCTCTAGCGCTTTGAGATCGTACCCAACCAAACATTTCAGTGAAAATGAAGTTTCTAAAATAGTATATTAACTCCACAAACTATATTATCCCATTTTATTAATAAAAACATTTATTAAAAAATGTTTAAAAAAATGTTTAAAAAGGTTTAAAAAATATTTAAAAATTCCCAAAAAATTATCAAAGCTCCAATTCAAGGGGAATTAAACACACACTCAATTTTAAGCAATATGAACACATGTATGCATTTCTAATTGTGTGTAGTGTGATTCATTTTATACCATCATGGATCATTGAAGAGGATTAGAGAGATAGGTTCTGAGGCTTTTGGGATTCTAGGATAGACAACCAATTTTGTCAATATTTCCAAATTAGTTGAGCACTTATACAATTTAGACTTAAGCAAGTCAAAGGTATAAGGTGCTTCAATCTCCCCCTTTGGAAATATGAGACAAAATCTCCTTTGAGTTAGCTTAAAACTCGTAGGGAACAAAAAAAATAAAACCTAGTCCTATACAAAAGATACTATCTACCCAATTCCTAGAAAGTCAAAAATTACATAACTCAACTATTTACAAATTTTTACCCTAGAAACGGTAGACAATCAATAGAAGAGATTCCTGCAAATATGCACACTAAGATCAAGCAGTTTAGATGAAATGTGAACAAAAAAAAAGAACTCATAAAACTCAAATTTATCCCCCATTTTGTCTCAAATGAACAAAGGGTAAAACTTAAAGTCTTGAGAGTTTAATCAGCGCAAACCATGCCTATATAATTTCGCAAATACAGAAATTTGTTATAGTCTAAAGGTTTAGTGAACATGTCTGCAAGTTGCAGATCAGTAGGCAGGTAATGAATTTCTAATTCCTTAGTTTCAACAAGTTCGCGTATAAAATGATGCCTTATTTTAATATGTTTAGTTCGCGAGTGTTGAACCGGGTTTTTAGATATGTTAATGGCGCTTTGATTATCACAATACAATTGTAGTTGATCTTCTTTAATCCCATAATCACTTAACATCTGTTTTATCCATAACAATTGAGCACAGCAACTTCCTGCTGCTATATATTCGGACTCAGCCGTAGATAATGATGTGCAATTCTATTTTTTGCTACTCCAACCAACTAAATTATTGCCGACATAATAACAGGCACCTGAAGTACTTTTACTATCATCAGTACAACCGGCCCAATCAGCATCAGTATACCCTATGATGGTGCTACAGGTATCCTTAGTGTACCTAAGTCCAAGATTAAGAGTGCCTTTTATGTACTTTATTATACGTTTTACACTCGATAAATGGCTCTCTTTAGGGTTATTCTGGTAACGAGCACACAGACATACAGCATACATTATGTCTGGTCGTGAGGCAGTTAGATAGAGTAGGCTACCAATCATACTACGATAGAGTGTGCAATCAACTGACTTTCCAGTTTCATCTTTACATAATTTAACAGTAGTACTCATAGGCGTTTTGGCGACTTTGGAATTATCTAGACCAAATTTCTTAACAAGATCTAAGGCATACTTGGTTTGAGACACAAATAGTCCAGCAGAATTCTGTTTCACTTGAAATCCTAAGAAAAGTTGTAGCTCCCCCATAAGGGACATGTGAAATTCCTTATGCATACTAGAAGAAAAGGATTTAACTTCGGATGGTGAAGTAGACCCAAAGATGATGTCGTCTACATAGACTTGGGCTATAATAATATTATTGTCAAAATGTTTGACAAAGAGAGTCTGGTCATTTCCTCCTCTCTTAAAACCCTTATCCAACAAAAAGTTGGAAAGGCGTTCATACCAAGCTCTAGGAGCTTGTTTTAAGCCATACAAAGCCTTTTTTAAACGAAAGACATGGTTAGGGTATTTAGGATCAATGAACCCTTTGGGTTTTTCTACATATGTTTCTTCGGACAGAATTCCATTTAAGAAGGCAGATTTGACGTCCATTTGATAAAGTGTGAATTTTAAGTGACACGCTATGGCGAAAAGAAGTCGAACAGATTCAAGACGAGTGACAGGGGCAAATGTCTCGCTGAAATCTATCCCTTCTATTTGAGAGTAGCCTTGAGCAACTAGTCTAGCTTTGTTTCTAAGGATTACCCCATTTTCATCAGATTTGTTCTTGAAAATCCAACGTGTTCCAATAACATTTTTATTTTGAGGCCGAGGTACAAGATACCAGACATCGTGAATGACAAATTGTAAAAGTTCTTCCTGCATAGCAGAAATCCAGTGTGTGTCATTCAATGCTTCATTAACATTTTTCGGTTCCACAAGGGAGACGAAACATGCATAATTAGCATAATTTCTTAACTGGGATCTAGTACGAACTGGCTCATTAAGATTACCGACCACGTTGTCAATGGGATGATCTTTAGATACCCAGCCAGGTACTTCTGGACTCTCAATAGGTAATGAGTCATCTATTTCTGGTGAATCAGTTTTGAAATCATTTTCAGATTCAACCACAATAGGTGATTCAGATATCTTATTTTCGACAATAGTGTCACATACAATTACATTTATCGATTCCATAAGTGCCTTAGTACGCAGATTGTATATTCGATAAGCACGACTGTTTGGAGAGTATCCTAAGAAGATGGCTTTATCACCACGAGTTTCAAATTTAGACAGATGTTCTCTATCTTTACAGACATAACACTGACTTCCAAAGGTTCTTAGGTATTTCAGATTAGGCTTCTTACCATACCACAACTCATAAGGGGTTTGTTTAGAGTTTTTCCTAAGATAGAACCTATTAGTGATGTGACAGGCAGTTCTAATAGATTCTACCCAAAAGTATTTAGGTAGGGATTTGGCATGCAACATGACACGTGCCATCTCTTGAAGAGTTCGGTTTTTCCTTTCAGCAATGCCATTCTGCTGAGGAGTTTTAGGGGCACTAAATTCATGTTTGTAACCGTTGTAGTCACAATATTCAACTATTCCTGTGTCTATGAACTCTCCCCCTCTATCACTACGAATGCGATTGACTTGTGTGTCCTTCTCATTTTCGATTCTTAGAAGAATTTTCAAAAAATTCTGAAACGTGTCAGATTTATGTTTTAAGAAGGCAACCCAAGTGAATCGTGTGAAATCATCAACCATGACAAGGATATAACTGTGTCCACAAAGACTAACAGTTCTAGAGGGACCAATAAGGTCCATATGGATGAGATCTAAAGGTCTAGAGGTGAGAATGTCTTTAACCTTTTTATGCGAAGTCTTAACTATTTTTCCTTCCTGGCAATGACCACAGACAACACTTGAAAACGATTTAATTTTAGGAATACCTCTAACTATCTCTTGACTAGACAATCTACCAAGGATATCATAACTTAAGTGACCCATACGATTATGCCAGATTTCATTGTCATCCATTCTGATAATGTTACAGGTTTCAGAACTAGTCTTGACAGTATAACAATTGTCATGTGATCTAAATCCTGTAATAATGCATTCACCTTTATCATTTAAAATTTTACAATTGTTCTTTGAAAAGGTGACTGTATGGTCAGAGTCACAAAATTGTGATATGCTTAGGAGGTTGGCTTTAAGGCCTTTAACTAATAGTACATTTTCAAGAACAGGCATTCCTTCTTCTTTTAGGGTTCCTTTACCTATGATCTGGGATGAAACACCATCACCAAAAACTACTTTCCCACCAGCAAATCTGGTTTTGTTTAAAAGTTTGGTTTCATCTCCTGTCATATGTTTGGAACATCCTGAATCCAAATACCAACCAGATGAAGTGTGTTCAGCTTTTAAGGCAGTGATAACAATGTTACACTTCATTTGTGGTAAAAGATCATCTTTTATAACCCAAATAGCTCTAGTTTTAATTTTGCGCAAGTTTGCCCTCATTTGATAAAATTTTTGAGACACAGTTTTTTGTCGAAAAACATTTGGAGCAGCAAACTGATTGTTGTGAAAAAGTTGAGCTTTTGGTTTAGGAAAGTTTCTGGGAGCCTTTCTCTTAAATGAACTCTTAGTTTTGGTCTTTCTAATTCTGTAGTTAAAGTTCTTATCAGGTTGTCTTAGAAGGACATAATTGTTACGACTTTGCCTAGAATAGTTAAAGTTCTTGTAGACATAAGTGTTGTAAACATGGGTATTTAGATGCCTAGCATAACAACCTTCAAAGGAATGACCATAAATGTCATAGTAGGAGCAATATTGATTGCTTAAGGGATGAATTTCCTTAGGAAAACTTCAAAAGATAGGTTTGACAGCATTCTGTTCAGAAGTGTTATTCCTAGGAGGTATGGTCTTATAGGTAGAATCAGCCTTTCTGATCAAAGGACAGACGTATTTAGTCTTAAGTGCAATCTCAGCCTTAGAATTACTAGACTCTCCAATGTCTTTCTCTTGTTGCTTTTGAGCAAATTCATTTTTAATCAAATGAAAGTCTGGACATGTTTCAATTGGTCTTTTGCCCCCAGACACAAACTTAATAGGTTCAAGTTCAGTAGTTTGTGGTTTGTTCTTAGGGCAAAATCCAATACCGGTTCTATCATCAGAATTGGTCTTGGAGTCAACAACAAAGTCAGAAAAACAATTTGAATTGTTTTCAAACTTAGAAATTTTTTTGAAAACAGTAGCTGTCTTTGTTTTT
This sequence comes from Sambucus nigra, assembly GCA_949130495.1. Classification (NCBI taxonomy): domain Eukaryota; kingdom Viridiplantae; phylum Streptophyta; class Magnoliopsida; order Dipsacales; family Adoxaceae; genus Sambucus; species Sambucus nigra. The sequence goes on along the minus strand of OX422218.1, from coordinate 311,168,289 downwards.
GCTTCCTCCAGTTCTAATAATGTTCCCTTGTATTTCATTTCCAGGGTTTCATTAATTTTAGTCAAATCTTTAAATTTTTTATCAAAAGTTTCAATTTCAGATTGATGAGTCAGACACTGGTTAGTGTACTCTTCAGCATTCAACTTCACTATAAGACTTAGATCATCTAGTTTCTTAGTCAGGTCTCTAACAGTCTTCTCCAATCTAATGCCTTTTTTAAGAGTTTTAGCATACAAAGTGTGGATATCAGGGAGGTCATCTGTGTCTGATTCGCTAAGTGAAGTGTGTGTAGTGACCCCTAACGATTCAGTTTTAGTACTCACGCACCCATTTGCATCGTCATTATCGAGATCACTTTGACTCGCACACACGGAACTAGAACTAGCAACATTTTCAGATAATAGGGCATCTAGGCCAGTCAAAACAGTATTCACATAAGCAGGAGTAGAAGCATCATTATCACACACAGGCATATCATCATTGTAAATGATCTTAGCATAAAAAGACATGCAAGGGTCAAGTACATTTGATGACTCAAGTTCCTCTTCATCAGAGTCACTTGAATCATTCCAGGTTTTACAGACATTGGCTCTATTGTGTGTGTTGGATTTATTCAGATTAACTCTGCAGTCGTGAGCAATGTGACCTAGTTTCCCACATCTAAAACATTCAATCTTTTTAAGGTCTCTAGTGGGTTTGGAATTGTTGTCTTTAGGATGTTTGTCAAGACCTCTCTCATGAGGTTTGGGATTAGACAGAGTAGGATAATTAGGCTTGCCTTGTTTAGTTGCCTGTTTTTTTCGAAATTTGACAATTTTTTTAAATTGTTTAGACATTGAGGCAATCTGATTATCTAGTTTGTCTATATCACAGTCCTCATCAGAGTCAGAGTTGGTCAAATTGGACTCAAGTTTGGGTATCTTAGAGGCAAAACTCAAGTTAGAGTTGGGTTGTTTTCTTTGAGAATGATTTAATTGTTTCTTAAAGTCTAATTCCATTTCCACAGTCCTAAGTTTGCTACTGAGTAACTCAGGGGTAAGGTTTTGATCATTCATTTCCTCAATAGCATACCTCTTACTGTCAAACTTTTGTGGTAATGACCTTAGGATTTTAGAAATAATTTCATTTCTATCATAAGTAATACCATTAGCATGCAACTTAGTGACTATATCAGTTAAGTTCATGTCAAACTCATCAAAAGACTCATAATCAGACATGATCAAAGAGTTGTACTGCTGGATAAGCATTTGGGTTTTAGCAGCTTTAACTCTTGAGTCTCCTTCATGGGCAGTGATTAATGTGTCCCAAGATTCCTTAGAAGTGGCACAAGATGAGATTCGTTTGAACTCATACTCATTAATAGACATAAAAATGGCATTCTTGCCTTTATTGTTATTTTGAGAAATGGTTTTCTCTTCTTGGGTAAATTCACTTAAGATTTTCTTTACCCTCTCATCACTTCCTTCAGTGGCTGGTTTAGTAGGATAAGTGTATCCATTTTCGATAATGTCCCAGACATCATCTCCTAAAGTCCCTTGGATGAAGGCAACCATTCTTACTTTCCAGTAAGCAAAGTTGTTTCCATCAAAGAGTGGAGGTCTGGACAGATTACCAAACCTTTCATTCTTCTCGTCCATAGTTAGGTTTTTCAAAAAACGATTTCAGAAACACAAGATCTTTTGAAATAAAAGTTAACTGGGCTCTGATACCAATTGAAAAACGTCGCTAATGCCATTTAACACAAGGTTAAACTGTATAAGCAACTCCGAATGTTTGTTGGAGAAACCCTTTTCTTTTGAAAATAAAAATTATAAACAAGATTTGTTTACAAAGAAACTTATGTACGAGAGTAATTAAGATTGTGTAATCAGTTTTTAAAACCAAGGCAGTTTCAAAAATTCAGCACACTTATAGAATGAGATGAGTAGATGAAGATAATCAACACAATGATTTTAACGTGGTAAAACCTCTCCCAACAGAGGAAACATCCACGGTGACTTCTAAGTCACAAAAGCAAAAAATCCACTAATAACAAAAATTAGTTACAAACTATACAACATGTAAGCACACAAATCAACCTATTCTAAATTTAGGAATATACCCCCTTGGTGTCCTTCTAACTTCTCATAGATCTGATTTGTTGATGATGTTCTTCAGTTTGCTAACTTCCTTTGCTTTAGCTTCTTTACGTCGACTCAATGATCTCATATCTTAAACACAACACTTCCAGTGCAGTAGTGTGTTAAGTGTTTGTGTAGTGATTCCTATTCACATGCATGAACTCACACACACTTAGATTTACAAACAGTCCTAGTAAATTACATATAAAGTCTATATGCAGTGATTTTAGTTTATTTCTTTCTCACAGAACTCGAACCCTTTTTGACCTTTGAATATAACCCAGATTCCACGGAGATGTTGCTTCAGAAATCGGTCAAGACCTTTCTCAATCTCTTTTGAAAATATTTATGAGATTGAAAACCCTCCAAGTGCGAATCCAACTAGGTCAGAGTTAAGTTTTGTAAAAACAGAAACCAGAAAACATTTTCAAAACCAAATCAGTACGATTTTCTTAAATCAAGTATAAAAAATGCAGATCTAGTGAAAATGTAACATATAGTATGTAGATCTAACGTTTCTATGAAAAAAGAAACAAGATCTTGACACGAATGTTTAAGTTGTGTACAAGATCTAAAGATCAAGAGGTTACAGCAACACAAGAACAAACCACTCTCTCTCACAAACACTCAAGGTTGTGTTTGGGGTTGAATGTACGAAGGTTTGTTTCAGAGAAGATGAACTGTTTAGGGTTATGGTTAAGGTTTGGATAACAGGTTTTCCTTTCTCTCTCTTCCCTCTTTTCTTTTTTCTCTTCTCTCTCTCACTTCTCTCTTCTCTCTTATTTTTTTCTCTCAGAAAGACGAATGCCCAAAAGTTCTCTAAGGCTGAGAAGTGGAGGGTATATATAGGGCTGAGGGAAGGTTCTGGATGCTCGAGGCAAATCAAGGGTTGAGATCAAGTCATGCCAGCTTTGACTTGATCCAAAGGTTATAAAACAGCGGTGATTAAAAATGATTCTGATTGGTTCATATGGATAGCACCGGGATTAACCAAGAACACATGCAGACCCTTGATTAGGAATGATCCAACGATCAACAATCATCCATCCAACCCTCTCACATAACAAACAGAAATACATTCACCCGGAGGATGACAAGTGTTGGCTTGTTAGTGGCTCTCACACGCGCATCAAAATAATTACAAAACATCACCCTGAAGTCTCTAGCGCTTTGAGATCGTACCCAACCAAACATTTCAGTGAAAATGAAGTTTCTAAAATAGTATATTAACCCCACAAACTATATTATGCCATTTTATTAATAAAAACATTTATTAAAAAATGTTAAAAAAATGTTTAAAAAGGTTTAAAAAATATTTAAAAATTCCCAAAAAATTATTAAAGCTCCAATTCAAGGGGAATTAAACACACACTCAATTTTAAGGAATATAAACACATGTATGCATTTCTAATTGTGTGTAGTGTGATTCATTTTATACCATCATGGATCATTGAAGAGGATTAGAGAGATAGGTTCTGAGTCTTTTTGGATTCTAGGATAGACAACCAATTTTGTCAATATTTCCAAATTAGTTGAGCACTTATACAATTTAGACTTAAGCACGTCAAAGGTATAAGGTGCTTCAGTTTCAATTCCCTTGGAAATTCAAAGAGCTTTCGCTCTGACGTTAAAGTTGACTGGGGTCAAATTGGGGGTCGGGATAGCCCGGGAGCCTCCAAATCAATTTTCGATTGTAAAATGGTCCATTTTTCCAAATCTTTATACCGATTCATGAATGGGGTGGACTATTGGAAAGGGTATTTATATCTCTTCGAATATACATTGAGATTTTTCTCTAACAATAGAGCTGACTGGAGTCAAACGGGGCTTGGGAGTTCTCGATGGCCTCTTGATAGGTATTGTAACGTAGGGTATGTAGTGAAATAGGGAGGTGATAGGGTCCTAAGGAGATACTTAGGGGTCCTAAAATGTGGTGTCTATAAAAACCCTCGATGGGTGATCTTGGAAAAAGTGAAAGTCATCGAATAGACACGACATGATGTTTTGGAAAGAAGGTCGATTCTACAGACCTAAATAGATTCAGAGGGTCGAGGATGATTTTGAGGACCTAAGGAAATGATGGGGATGGACAATTTTATGGGCCAAGGTCACTTCTGAGGACCTAGGGTAGGGAGTTAACCAATTATGAGGGTCAAAGCCAATCTGAGGGCTTAAGATTGGAGCGACCAACTCTATGGGTAAAAGCCAATTCTGATGGCTTAAGTAGGAGTGACCAGCTCTGTAGGTTGAAGCTAATTATGAGGTCTTAAGTAGGAGTGACCAATTCTGTGGGTCGAAGCCAAGTCTGAGGGCTTAAGTAGAGCTGACCAATTTTGAGGGTCGAAGCTAATTCTGAGGGCTTTAAGTATAGGTGACCAATTTTGATGGTCGAAACCAATTCTGAGGCTTAAGTAGGGGTGACCAATTATGTGGGTCGAAGCCAATTCTGAGGGCTTAAGTAGAGGTGACCAATCCTAAAGATCGAAGCCAATTAGGAGGGCTTTAAGTAGAGGTGACCAATTCTGAGGGTCGAAGCCAAATGTGAGGGCTTGAAGTAGGGGTACCCAATTCTGAGGGTCGAAGGCAATTCAGAGGGCTTTAGGTAGGGGTGAACAATTCTTAGGATTGAAGCCAATTCTGAGGGCTTAAGTAGGGGTGACAAATGCGACGACTCAAAACCAATTATGAGGGTAAAGGTGACCAATTTTGAGGGTCAAGTCCAATTCTAAGGGATTTAAGTCAGTTTTGGGGCATAGTTTTCTTGGGGAAGTTTGGAGAATCCACTGGGGAAAAGATATTAATCTGAGGATTGGGGGCAGCCCTGCTGGGAAATTTTCTTCGATTACTGTGGTGTTCCTTGGAGACGTTGATGGGGAGATATCCAATTGGATTTGGGAATTCCTCTAGGGAAGTAATTTTGGGAGGAAATGTGGTATTAATCCGATTAGGTATTTGAGAGGTTTGAAAAAAAAAATCTTGGTGAAAAAAGATTTTAAAATTCATTGGGTAATTTTAGGAATTTTCTCAGGATTTTTTTAGGATTTTCTAGTATTTGGGGGGAATATTTATACAAAATTTCAGGGAGGTGTCGATCGGTAGGTTGTAGGAGGTGCCAAATGGAAGTGGAATGATCTTTTGAACTTCCTCAGGAAGGTGAAAGGATATTGCCAATCAGTATGTGGCTGGGAACTGCCGATCGGCATGCCCCTTAGCCTCCTAAAAAAGGGGCGAGATTTCTTCATTTTTCACAGCTTTCAGATCTTCTATCTTCTACTTTTCTTCTTTGTGAATTGTTCTAGCATTCTTTTCTTTTCTAAAACTAAGAAATGACTGATTTTTCAAGTAGTACGGTCCACATGGTGTGGTTGAATGTTGACGACTAGGCGCATTTGGAGTGGTGGGATAGGGTGCCCCTAGTGCTAGACAATGAGAATGCCTTCGACTCATTTGAGCCGTTTGCGGATCTGCGGACTCTTTTACATGAGCTGGTGCACCATCGATCCTCTAGGGTGGTGAACTCTGGTGGCTACTTAAGTGTTAATGACCTTTGGTATTTCTTTTTTCCTTGGTATAGTTCCTTCTTTTTTTAATTTTGACAAGGGTCTTTCTTTTGGCTTTTACAGACTGATATATCTACGTTAAACCTGTGTTCACGGGGGATGATGGGGTTCAAGGATGTCTGGGAGCCCCTCCTTCGATGGTGCATTAGTTGGTTTCATCAATCGCTTTGGCAGTTTGGCATTTACACTGGATGAGATGCCTCGTTCGACGGTCGTTCTCTGTGCTTTGGCAGAGAGGTGGTGGGACACCACCCACACCATGCATTTTGGATTTGGGGAGATGACAGTGACTCCTATCGATGTGCAACAGCTGTTGGGGATGGACTGTGAGGGGCCCAGATATAGGTGGACCGGACTTTACGGGTGACGCCGACAGCTGTGGAGGCGGCGTTAGGTGATGTTGGGATGATAGTCTCCAATGACTCCATCCATCTATCTCTTTCGAATGAGGTATTGTTGAGTTAGAGGATCGATAAGACTGATGGGCTGTAGGTGCAACAGATGGCCCGTTTTTTTATTCTTTTGTTGTTTGGGCGATTTTTGGTGGCGACGAGTGCCGATGTCGTCCACTTGTGGTTTTTTCATTATTTGAGGGTATTTTCGAATATCCCTCTTTTTGACTTGGGGATCCTAACTTCGGTGAATCTTTATTTTTATTTGGATGCATTCAGTCGGTGCTGCCAGCAAACCTTTATTCGAGTCGTGTATCTTTTGGAGGTATGCTTTCCATTATGTATTTTCCTTTATGCATTTTGTTCTTAATGTCTTGATTGTTTTCTTCTGATTGACGACCTTATTTCCTTTTCATACATGGTTCTATGAGGTGATTGGTCTTAATTCTCACTTGATATGTCTAAAGGATGATTCGGTGGGGGACTTCTGTTGTATGTACCGATGGCGAAACTCTAATCAGCAGTCACAATAGTCTCTCTCATTGGTAGGGGTGCGTCAGGTCTTTAATGGCCTAACGAGCGATCGGGTAAATTTTTCTTTCTTCTTGAGATCATTTTTCTTTGATGGCCTTATCAGATATTAATTTTATGTTGGGGATCTTACAAGTGACCTTTTATCCCTAGGGGATGTCCAACACACGGGGGTGACCGGGGGAATGCGCAGTTGCGTTGACTGCTGGCGCACAAGTTCTGCTACTATTGGTATCTGGGGGAATAGTAGTCCGAAGGGTGGTGTAGGACCAGATGATGGTACCACCTATGAGGCCTCAGAGGTACATGAGGCTGGAGCGGGATACGTCGGAGGAGGCGAGGGTGGGGGCGATGGTCAGCAAGCCTTATTCGTCGTATATCGACACGGCGGCGACCTATGATTATCTGGCTTTCATGTCGAGATGGATGATGTCGCCCAGCATATATGACATTATGCCTATTCTCCCTGCAGTCTCTGGTAGGGTACCGAATCGACCAATGGGGTCTACCCACAGTGCAGGTGGTGCGTCGACATCGGCAGCGGCAGCGATTTCAGAGGTTATGTTTTTGTGGTTGGGTCCTCCTTCCTATAACATCAGATGGCCTGACGGAGAATCAATGTGTATGTTGCATATCATCCCAATGCAATGGACTCGGAGATGTTGAGGCTGATAGAGTATGTCCTTCAACCAGAGGTATACCTTTCATTCTTTGACTTTTGTCTTTCTGATTTCTTTTTTGCCTCAGACTCACTGATTTGTTATTTTTTATTTTTTCTACAATATGTCTGAGTGTTAACTAACTAGTTGAAGGACATCCGGGATTGGGTGTCTTCTATGATGGCTCATATCCAAGACTCGATCTCGATTCCTTCTTGCTTGGTGTCAACTGAGGGGTCCGATTCAGGGAGCAGAGGCTCGTCATCTCGTCACCGAGGAAAGTGTGTACGTCGCATGGATAGGGGGTCTTAGAGAGAGAGAAAGAGAAAAGGTGAGATGGATAGATGGGGAAGGCATGATATATATATATATATATATATATATATATATATATAGAGAGAGAGAGAGAGAGAGAGAATGTTTTGGGCGGGTTCGAGCGGCGTCCCACAGTTTTTGTGTTTTCCTACAAGGCAAATGTAATGAAGCAATATATGGAATGAAATGAAGTTTTTGTTAATTTATCATTGCTTTAATGCCTTATATACATATGCACTTTTTACTTTCTTTGCTGAGACCGAAAATGGATTTAAAATAACTCAAGGGAAAATGTATTTTAAAATAGGATGAGTACAAATGTGAAGAGAAGGAAATTCTGAATTCCTTAGAATAAAAAATATTTTTATTATTTTTTTTATTTTGACAAAGAATGAAAAAATGAAACTTTCTAAAAATAGGCATACCCCTTGTCCTGCCTATCGGCATGTCAATTCAGGCTAATCACCCCAAGGCTTTGATTGCACATTTTTCAACAACATGGTCCTTGATGGGGCTGGGTTTCCTCGGAATTTTGCATAACCCTAGTCTTTAGCCATGTTTTTCAAGTATAAAAGGGGTAATGGTGGAGTATTTTCTTCACTCGTCCGCATTTCCTTTCTTTTGCGTACTTCTTGTATTTTATCTCATCATTTTGCAATATGGTTATTCCCGAAAGTGTTGAATTCGCTTCTTACCTCAAAAACTTAGAGACTATGTGCTCATATAATGTAGAATATGATGCTTTAAACATGCTTCCGGTTTATTTATAGCGTAATCGTCCTATTGAATGGAATATTCTGATGGCAGTGGTATAATTCTAGTACCCCGAGGACCATGTCTTTATCTTTAGCTTGGATGAAGTCTATCCGACTTACGAAGAATTATCTATCATACTGAGTATAAATCCCAGCGTTGTAACGGCCATGCCTGAATTCTCTCAGACTCCTCGGGAGCTATTAGGAGGACTTCTCCATATTTCGCCCTTGGTAGCTCATTCATTGGTTAAGGGAGGAATGATCTCTCTCGACTGTGTAACATTTCATGCATTTGCAGAATATTAGTGATGTGGGCTACGTCGGAGTCGTTATCTTTAGCTTAACTTAAATTTACTATTGGTGATCGGGGACCTACTGATGGACCCATAACTTGCATCTATCACTTGTTGGATGTCATACCATTACAATCTTGCGATAGTGATATTGGCAGAGACCTTGAATGGTATAGATCCTTGGCAGGAAGGCCGTTTTGACTTTCTGAGGGCTAGCCTAGTTATATTGTTCATGTGGCTGTCGGAGAGATTATGTATGGCAGTCCCTCTTGAATATCCCTTGGAAGTTATGCCAAACTTCTTCACTCGCTACTTTATCAACGTAAGCCTAAATATTAAAAGATGAAAGAATTAGTTTATGAAGCACGGGGCTCAAGGTTTTCATTAATCAGTGCCTTGGTGGGGGAGAGTTACAGCCCATTCTAGAATTGGGGAAATACCAGTATGTTCGGTTAGTTGTCCTACAGAAGATTTATTTCTACTTTCCCTAGCACCTCCTGCATTAATTTAGCTGGGAGAAGATTGTGCCACCTCGAACTCCAGACTTCTTTCTAGTGGAGGATTTGACAGAATATTTGTGCATGCGGCTGGGCTCATAGTGAGAGAATCGTTGGTCATCGACCCGTGCTTCCCAATCTTTGGCCAAGTCTGGCATAATTTTGGGGACTACATGAAGTGGTTGTGGAGGAGAGTAGTGGATAAAATGCAGGCCCAGGAGACCGGGCAGAGTTGGTTCGCCATGTTTGACACCATGGAGGGAGGAGTTGTGTTTTTACCTAGGCTGGTCCGGGCTTACCATTCCTTGGAGAACCTTCGGTATTCCATTCAAACAGGGGAATTTTGGAACTCCAAGATGTAGATGATGATGGGATTAGTTCTTCTGGCAGTTGCGGGTAGGATCCTTAGGGAGTGTTTTTATTGTGAAGCTTTTAAATGGTGTTTGATTATGTATCTGTTTATTTTATGATGGGAATAACTTTGGGAAGATTGTTTAGGAGTAGTTTGGTTTGTTTTTGTTTTGTTTCTAGGCAAAAAAATAAGGTTAGGTTAAGGAGGGAAGTTATTTGACTCTCTATGCCGATGTAATTGTAACGAAAATTCTCATAAATGAAATAAAGAAAATTTGAATTATATTATTGTACCTCTTGATGAGATTTTGCATTTGAATTATCTATATCAATCGCTAAGGCATACATAATCCTTTTGTTTATGTAAATGATAAAAATGAAATGTCATTCTCGGAGATAAGAAAAGAATAGCATTTTGTGAAAAAGAATGGGACTGTGCTCATGTAAAGTGTATAAGTTGCCTACATACCTCTGGAGGTTTTTAAAAAATTTTGAGTTTTATTTTTGAAAGCAAAAAGGCTTTTTAGAGTATCGGACCCCACGTAGTTCTGAGTTGAGGGAAATGAAGAATTTTTTTTATATAGAATAAAAGGGAGATGAGAAGAGTTATCGCGTGTCAAAATTTTGAACTAAAATTAGAATTTATTGAGACGGTCCAGGTTGATTGGATGGGCCATCTCTTCCCCATCGAGGTCGATGGGCATAGCGGCGGCGGCGGATAGGATCTTCTTCACAATGTAGGGGCCACTCCAATTGGGCTTGAATTTCCCTCTGGGATCCCAAATGGTCTCTACAATTTCTTTAAGGGCTAAATCCCCTTCTCAGACACCACAGTCCTTGACTCTGTCATTAAATAATCGTTCTATTCGGCGATGGTACCCTTGTATATGATATATAGATTTCATTCTCCTTTCATCCAAGAGTGACAACTCATCAAGACGGCTTCGATGAAAGTCTTCCTCATTGACTTTGCTTTCAAGCATGACATGTAGTGAAGGAATTACTATCTCAATGGGTAAGACTACTTCCATGTCGTATACCAGAGAATAAGGGGTAGCCCTATTTAATGCTCGAACTGAAGTGCGGTATCACCAGAGGGTGTAAGGGATCAGATCACCCCAATCCTGACAGTTTTTTATCATCTTGATGATGATTACTTTGAGGTTCTTATTAGCAGCTTCGATTGCACCATTGGTTTGAGGTCAATAGGGAGAATATTTGTGTCATTGGATCCCATAATCGTCAACCAATTCTGCGACTTCTGCCTCAAAATGTAACACCTTATCTGAAATTAGCTCATGTGGGACCCCATATTTGTAGATGATATTTTTTTGGATGAACTTAACTACCTTTTTGGCATTTAAAACTGCGTATGACTCAGCTTTGACCCATTTGGTGAAGTAATCAATGGCAACTAAGATGAATTCATGCCCGTTGGAGGCTTTGGGTTTAAATTTCCCTATGATATCGATGCCTCATGTGGAGAATGGCCAGGGAGAAGTCATGTTATACAATTATTGCGAAGGCAAGGGCTTGATATTGGAAAACTATTGGCATTTAAGGAACCTATGAACATAGGCAGTGAAACCATGAACCATAGTCATCCGATAGTAACCCTGTTGGATGATTTTCTTAGCAAGTATATGGCCATTCATGTGGGGTTCGCACTCCTCGCTGTGGATTTTCTACATCTTCTTTTCAATGTCAACCCCTGAGATGCAGTGTAAATGTGCTCCATCAAAATTTCTCTTGAACAGTGCTTTATCACAGATAATGTACTGGGTAGTCAGTTTACGAAGGGTTGCTCGGTCTTTCTTATTAGAATCTTATGAATACTTACCATGCTTGAGGAGGTGCCAAATATTATAGTACCATTAAACCACTATACTAGTAATCGCCTATAGCAGTGGGTACAATTTGCTTGCTTTTGGACTAGGAATGGGGACATCGTTATTCCTTCGGGCATGTCAATCATGGAGGGGGTAACAAGGGCATTGGCTAAGTTATTCTTTTCTCGAGGCAGGTAGTGGAAGGTGATATCTTAGAACTGGATGGCCAATTCTTCTCAGTGGGCATGGAATGTTAAGAGTTTCTCGTCATTGACTTTCCATCTTTTGAGTACTTAACTGATGATGAGGGTTGAATCTCCGTAGGTATCTTGGTATCGGATTCCTTTCTTGAGTGTGACTTTGAGGCCTACCGTGCATACCTCGTATTCAGTCATGTTGTTAGTGCAATAAAAATCCTTCTCCACAACAATGGGAGTGTGAGAGTCATCGGAGCAATTAGGAGTATCCTAATGCCATACCCTTTCTTGTTGGCAACACCGTCAAAAAACATTTTCCAATGGAGGTTTTCTTAGGAGCTACAAAGGATATTTTCATTTGGGAACATGGAAATCCAAACATCGGTTTCTTCCATAGGGTAGTCAGCGAGGTAGTCAAAGATGGCTCTTCTTTTATGGATTTCTACGTGACATACACTATATCAAATTCGACTAGCATCATCAACCATCGGGACATTCTGCTAGACAGGGCAGGTTTTTCGAGCAGGTATTTAATAAGATCCATTTGGGACACTAGTTTGATGGGAAAGGCGAGCATATAGTGTTGTAACTTTTAGGTGACCCAAATAAGGGCGACACATGCTTTTTCCAAGGTAGTGTAATGAACTTCGTACCCAACCAATTTCTGACTGGCATAGTAGATGGCTTTTTTTTAGGTTTCTTCAAGGTATTGGGCTAACAAATCCCTATTTGGGAGGTCTGTTATGGTCAGGTATAGGGGTAGTGGAAGACCAGGCTGTGGCGGCATAAGTACCGGAGGTCGGGTTAGATATTGCTTGATTCAATCAAAGGCTTCTTCGCAAGCTTCATTCTAAACTTTGGTTAAATCCTTTTGGAGGAGTTTGAAGATGTGTTCTTAAATAAAAGTTAATTGGATGATGAATCGAAAGATATACTGTAATTTTCCGTGGAATCCTCTAACTTCCTTCCCCGTTGAGGGTGGTATCATCTCGAGTATGGCTTTCAGTTTGGCAGGACCTGCTTTAATCCCTTTATCACTAAATGAGAATCCCAAGATCTTTCCTTTGGTAACTCTAAACACACATTTTTGTGGGTTAAGTCGCATCTAATATTACCGTAGTCTCTCATAGAACTTTCGGAGAGCGGTACATGACCTTCCCTAGTCTTACAGTTGATAATCATATCATCCATATAGATCTTGATTTCTTTGTGTATCAGATCTTGCAAGATGGTTGTGCCAATCCTCTAGTAGGTAGCCCCTAAGTTTTTAAAAACAAATGGCATAATGGTGTAATAGAAGGTTCCCCAAGTGGTAATGAATGCGATTTTCTCTTGATGATCCGGCTATATCTTAATCTGATTATATCTGGTAAAACCATCAATAAATGACTTGGGAGTGTGACTAGTTGTATTATCCACAATCATGTCGACATTGGGTATCGAGTAATCTTGATAGTCAATGCACATATAAACCTTTCCTCTAAATTTTGTCACGGGTACAATGTTGGCTAGCCATGCGGGATATTCAATCACATGAATGAAACCAACATTCAATTGTTTGACCATTTCTTCCTTAACCTTGAGCAACCATTCAGTGTGAAGCTTTTACAGTTTTTGTTATATTGGTTTGAATTATGGAAACGTTAGAATCTCCTGCTGAGTGATCTCGGGATCAATATCGGGCATGTCATCATAGGATCATGTCAATATACAGTTGGCTCATGTGAATATACAGAATATACAGTTGGCTCATTCTTAGCATCACTGTCGAAAACATTTACAACTCACCCAATACCCAATTAAGCTGGTGTTAAAAACTTTCCAAATTTCAATACCCAATTTAGTTTACGAATAACACTAGACATATTATTCTACAACACTAATAACCGAACAGATAACACAAAAGAATTTAAATACAATTGGAATAAACATTCCCAAATAATTACCCAATACAGTAATCCCAACAATAGTAAATGTATTAAAATGATACGAATACCATAGTATTTGACTCAGATAGAAAAGAGATAACTGAAATCCTTTGGGCGACATGCCCTATCTAAGAGAATACTATGAATCAAATGAAGATAGGCGTCTAAGCAATACTCCATAGCTCGTCATAATCCGCTAAGGTTGGCGTCCCTGTTGCTGGAAACCTGATATAGAAGGTACAATAGAAAAGAAAATATGCAAGGAAACGGGAGAGCCCGATGTGAAAAATGATTTTGAAAACAGCAAGTATTTAACAAGTGCAATAAAGCATTTATTATGTACATGTTAGCATCCAGACTCTCACTTGCTATTCTCACCTCTCAACTAGAGTGCACACTTAACGTTTCCTATTAACCTCCTATTTAATAGTTCCTCCTAACTAGTTTCCATAATATGATTCTATCACATATCATAACCCCGTATGTCCCATACCATACGTAGTACAATCATTCTTATACGTTTTCCATTAACATGAATTAATCTTTTCAAATCTATAAGAATAAATATTCATTAACTTAATTCACTTCCTTTTCTTTATTCACCGTCATCTAAAATTATCACACAGTAGATTAATCAAACCACTATATACATTCATACAATTCATTATATATATATACATATATAATACGGCACCCCGAGTCACAGCTGCGGTGCAATGCATTACTCTGCTATCACGTCCCAATATCGTTGGTCGTCGAATAGGGGACTAAAGGTTCGGTAAGGATTCCTCGAACCACAAACATCAACACAAAAATTGGAGGTGAACATAGTTCTCGTATCCATGGGTCACGCACATACCTACGTTCCCACAGTCAGCGGACTTATCAACTCCCCGATAAATCTTTCGTAAACCTATGTTCTCGAGCGACAAATCAAAAATCCCATGGACTCATCAGGATATGACTGCCCTCACGCGCAAACCACCCACCGATAGCAAGTAAGCTAGGTATGTCATACGCATAAAACATCAATCAAATAGGCATTATCATCTACCTATATAATATCAATAAGGTACTCACATTACCCTAAGATAATTCTCATACGTAGCATTATATCTCTTTAAATTTAATCATCCCCGAGCCTCACTCATTACTCAAAGTTTAAATAGGTTTTTTCCTCAACATATATTCAGTAAGAAGTCACTAATATCCTACCGGTCCATCTCATCTTATCTCCCGAATTACTACGAATTAAACTCTCCTTTAATTAGGGTTATAACCGTTTGTTTCTAATCTCTTATAAACACATCTTCTATCAACTAGGATTGAATACCGTCATCACATGGATCATAGTCTATAGTGTTTCATTCACACTATATGACTTATCAACAAAATCAACATCCTCGTATCCTATAACATCTCTCCACTCCCGACGTCGTTAAGGTTCATGCGCGGAGCGTCTCGCAAAGCGAAATCCAAACAAGGAACCCCTCCAATACACTACTACTTAAATTTGTCGGTCGTGGAGGTCCGTCAACTTCAAATACACAACTAGGATAACCTCATCCCCTCTTTTAACCAAATGTGGCCTAAACTCCCATCTCTATCGAGGAGCCATACCACTAAGCGCTTGTATTACACGCAGTCCTTGCGCAATCAATAATGAGCTTAAACTCACACCTCGATGTTCATATTGTAACCCTAAGGCTAACCAGGTGTTATATTAAATCTCCCCTACTGGACCTATTCTTAATCCTCATGAATACCAATTTGAATCCAACACATGAATATAGCAACCGAAATTCCTTTCAATTTAATTATCATAATTCTAATAAATTAAATCCCAATCAAATCAATTCAATTTTTATCTAGGGCTTACTGATCTTCTCTAAGTCCCATAATATCCAATTAATAATCCCTAAAGATCTACAAAAGGTTCGGGATAAGAACAAGCATTAAAATTAAACAACTTTAAAAATTCTGGGGAGGTCGATCGATCGAAGGTAGGGGGTCGATCGATCGATCGCCCAGATAACAACCCAGTTTTCTGCATTTCTTCTACTATGGGTTTCATCACTTTTGATCATTCAAACCTTCATATTAACAACCCAAATTCCTTATAATCCTTATTACATGATATAGCAACATATGTGAATGATTTCTAATGCTCTAAACATCCTAGAATCATCAAG
Source organism: Sambucus nigra (assembly GCA_949130495.1). Lineage (NCBI taxonomy): Eukaryota > Viridiplantae > Streptophyta > Magnoliopsida > Dipsacales > Adoxaceae > Sambucus > Sambucus nigra. Next base: position 311,152,670 of record OX422218.1, on the reverse strand, counting down.
AGTTTGAATTAAATGCATATATTCATCCTATTTTTCCAGAAAATTATAAACATAATATCTTCAAGAACACAACAATGATTTTCAGAATTTCTTCCACATATTGATGAATATTTCGTGGATTACTATCTAGCTACAACATTAGTTTGATTCCTATATATTTTTAGATTCCATAAATCCATTAACAACTCTATCTTTTCATCTTCCAAACATGTAAAATCTCATCTTTTTATAACTATCCTAACATGGACAATATACAAACTTAGATTGCAATAATCAAACACTTGCCTCTAATGAAGATCTAATCCTTTGGAGTTGAATAACACAGGTGGTTCTCCCTTCTCCGGTCAACTTCCGATGGTGGTTGGTGGTGGTGACCTTTGGTCTTTGGTTCTTCTCCTTTCCAAGTATGCTTTTCTTCTTCCAAGCAACCTTTCACTCTCTCTAAGAAGATGACCTCTCAATATTGTGTAGAAGAGATGAATGAACCCACGTTCAACTAATCTCCAAATACTTATAATAAGACAAAATCCGAAATCACTATTCATCCCCTTGTAAAATGACCAATATGCTCTTTTTGGTTGTCCTTTCATTTCCAAATGACCCGAGACTCAAAATTAATATCCAAATAGACTTTTCTGACCGGATGCAATGACGCAATCAAAATGACTATAAGGTCGCTATAAAAATAAGTTTTTTATTTAATCTCACAGTTTAGTCCCGATACGTCCATACCTCATCCGACTAAAAATTCAAATTACTGAATTAACAATTCAAAGCAATATCAATAATCATCACATTCATATATTAACTAAATATCTTTAAGTAATATTCACAATCATACATTTTAATATCCACAATTCGGATAAAACCCGAATGAATTAATTTATAATAAAATCCAATTAATCCATTAATTTAAAATATAACCCATTTTAAAAGTCATTAAAATCACGGGGTATTACATACTTCCCCCTTTATAACAGAATTTCATCCCAAAATTCGAAAAGATAAATCATACAGGTAAGGTTAACTCCGAGTATAAATATCACATCGCAAGTAATCTATGTCGTACTGACCCCACGAGGTATATAGTGAGGTAATTCACGTACACTCAGGTATATCAAATGGCTTGTCCACAGGTACCGATTGCCCTAAAAAGCAAGACGTATATCGTGGAAGTCATGACAAAGGGGGGAACCCTTCCAATTAACCCAACAACTATATACCCTCATATAGGTGTCAAACCTAGGGCACTCGTAATTAGACTTATATTCTAGGAGGAAAATATTTTTGACATTTTTCAAAAATAGGAAGAAAAATATTTATGGTAAAAGGAAGGAAAATTCTTTTGGTATTTTGATAAAAGAAGGAAAAATGTTTTTGACACTTTTCGTAAAGAAAAAGGAAAAATGAGAAAAGGGTCTCAACATGATTATTATTGATATTATTATGTTCTCACTTGAATTAAGTTTACCTAAATGCAAAAAGAAATGTTGGACGAAACCCAAGCCTGGGAAAATTGGGTTTGAAAAACATGTAAAACATTGTTAGACTTGTTACTAGGCTCATGGATAGGGTCCCATTTTGAAAATGATGAAATTGTGCAAAAATTTGGGCGGCATGCTGACCCATCATTTCGGAAGAGTTTCGGGTAGTAACTGGTAAACTATTATGAGTGCCCTAGGTTTGACGCCTATATGAGGGTATGTAATTGTTGGGTTAATCGGAAGGGTTTCCCTCTTTGTCATGACTTCCACGATATACGTCTTGCTTTTTAGGGCAATGAGTACATGTGTACAAGCCATTTGATATACCTGAGTATACGCGAATTACCTCACTATATACCTCGTGGGGTCAGTACATGTGAGAGAAAATTTGATATACTTGACGTACGTGAACAAGTTACCTGTGATATACCTCCCGTTATGACTTCGATCAAGCGGTACGATATGCGGGGAACCTTTCTATATACGTCGAAGCTACTTGGCCAATGGAAGGTGAGAGTCATATCTCTTAGGCTAACTGCGACTTTCCAGACCAACACCCATCACAAAGTGACCCTCCTCAAGGTACGAGACAAAATTTGGTCAATAGCCATTCTCCTTGTTGATGTAATGTGCAAAAATGCATGATTCTTGATTAGCATATTATGGAGAGAGTATTTTATTTGGCATGATGATCACTATACTAATAGGGAAGAATATATAAGTATAAAAAGTATACCTAACATGGGTCATGAATATTATACTAAGCATGGATATATAGGGGTAAGTGATGTGTGAATATCCACAAGTGAGCGTGTGGTAGTAACCCTAGGCATGGATCAACTACAAGTGGTGTGTGACAAGTGTGAGTAAGCGTGGATATATACAAGTTTGATAAGTGCAGGCCTCTGTTAGTGATGTCTAAGCATGGATATTCTAAGTGGTATGTTCAACATGTGGATATAAGTGATCCTATGTATAAGTAGTGTGAAGTGTATATGGAGAGTATCCACAAGTGTGTGAGTGAGTAGTGATATAAGCATGAGGTAGATATGTGCAAGAAATAATAGAGGAGAAAAAAGGGAATATACAGGTAGGTGCATACGCACACAAGCACATAATAATAACACCCATGCAAACAGAGCCTAGCCCTCTTATGAAAATTATCTCCAATGGAGTCACCACTGTGGCCATCCCAATCTCTACCTTTCTAGGTAGGGGAAAAAGGGGGGAGATGGTCTCACCCCCTCTTTCTCTAGGAGCGCTTCGACCGTCGTCGGTGTGGGGTGATGTAAAAACATGGAGTCCCCAGCCTATTTTGCACAAAATAGACAAAAAAAATATGTCGTCGCCTTGAGAGAGCGGCATCAAAGAGAAACTGATGCTTACGAAACCAATAGTTCAAAGCTTTAGGGGCTAAGTTATGGAATGGGGAGGTGTTAGGCACCCATCCCGCCCTTTCGGTCTCTCATGGGCTAATGTTACTATTTTACTTAATTTCCCCGTGAAGTGTGTGTGCATGTATATATAAATGGAGATTGGAATTGCCCAGCTCATACCATGGAAAAGTAAAAAGTGAGGTCATCCATAGGAATGTTTCTGAAATAATATTTATAAAATACGATGCAGGCGTTTATTGAGATATTGATCGTTATGATGAAACGATATTATATGTTGTATAAAACTCTAATAAGGATCACAAATATAATATACATAGAATAATTTATAAATTAAGACGAGACAAATGCGAAAATGGGAAAATTGGACTCGAGTCTCGGCTTTTAGCCTGAAATGCCTACATAGCCTATAAAGGCATCAAATTCCCAATATTTCATATGCGGCATTAGGGTGGGGTTTATCCCATCGAATCGAACGGGAATCTATTATACGTGTTTGTGTAGAAAATGTATTATAGTTTTAAGAAATTATGGTGGATAATCCCATTGGAATTTATAGGTCTAACCCTCTTTTTCTTTTTTTTGATTTTTTTTTATAGAAAATAAAGTATGTGAGATATAATAGTAAAGTATGAGATATTAATGTGTATGAACTAAAGTAAAAGCTAGATTAAGAATTTATGTAACTAATGTGAAAATAAAGATTTTAAATAAAGGGGACGATTTTGGACCTTCTTTGGAGAATTGAGGCTTGATCTTGATCCTTGATGAACTCCCTTGAGTGTTGAGATGATTGTTGGATGAGAGAGAATGAAAGTTTTCTAAATTAGGCATGAAAAGGATGGGAATGAAAGGTAGAAAGGAATTTCACACAAGGAAACTTCGTTGATTGCAAGAGAATGTTGTTGAGATCACTCATATTGATGGATTTGAGGTTGCCTTGGGAGTGAGGAGATACCCTCTATTTATAGGGTAAGGTGGTGTTGATCAGCATAGTCCTAGCCCTGCCAATTGCCAGGTAACCCTAAGCATACTACCGATAGGCAGGAAAATAGACATGCCAATCAACAGTCTCGTGCAATTTTTTTTGAAAAATAACTATAGAATGCATTCCATTGATCCAAATCATGCACTGGCATACCCTTATAAACGTAATTCAAATACCTTCAAGAGTCCTTTGGGGTGCTCTCGAGTCTGGGAGTTGACTTTGGGTCAAATGGGTCTTGGAAGCGCTCGTCGATCCTTTAGACTGAAGATCGTCGAACAAAACGGATCGTTCGTTTGAACGGTAAGTCAAAATCATTCACGGGGTAGACCGATGTTATGAGAGTTATTTAGAAATTCCAAAGAGCTTCGCTCAGTTCGAAAAGTCAACTTTGTTTAACCGGGGCCCGAAAGCGCTTAGTGACGTTTCGGAGTAAAATGGGTCATTCGTCTATATTGTACGACTGATTCATGGATGGGTCAGACTGTTGGAATGGGTATTCAGTTCCTTTCAAATATTAGTTCAGTATAGTTTAAGATGAAGAGTTAACCTTGGTCAAATGGAGCCTGAGGGTGCCCGGCCGCCTCCGAATCAATTTTCTAGGGGAAACGTATCATTCATCTGAACAGTTATGAAGTTTTCTCATGGGGCAAACTATTGGAAAGGGGTTTCAGTTCCCTTCACATATTCTAAGAGCTTTAGCTCTAACGTTGAAGTTGGTTGGGGTTAAATTGGGGCCCGGGAGCGCCCGGTGGCCTCTAGATTTATTTTCGATGGTAAAATAGCCCGTTTGCCCTAACAGTTATGTCGATTCACACATGGGGCAAACCGTTGGAAAGATTATTCAGATCCCTTCTAAATTCATTGAGCTTTATCTCTGACCATAGAGCTGACCAGAGTCAAACGAGGCCCGGGAGGGCCCGATGGTCCTAGATCAGTACTCGGAGTATGACCTAGGATTTATACTGAAATAGGGAGGTTTTAGGGATCTAAGGAGAGACTTATGGGGTCCTAGAATGTGGTGTCTACAAGTAGAATGTGTCTTCGTCTTATTTTGGTCTAGTATGTCATTTTTAAGCTTTGATGGTTGGCTCACTCATCCAGTTTTTTATTTTTGCTTATGCAGTCTCTATTTTTTGCTTTTAGAAAACCACCCCTAGGTATGAGCAAGAGAAATTTTTCCTTAAAAAATTAAAAAACATTAAAAATGGCATGTTGGATGTAAAATTTTTCCATGGCAAATATTGGTAATCAAATGCACATAAAAGTGGGCAAACATATCATTTGACATCCCTTTTTTCATTTTTTATGGCAAAAAACCCTATCAAACGAACCCTTAAAGTGCCACCCCATCAAAAATTATGTATACACCATAGTCGCATTTTTTATTTCTACTTAATGAAAAATATAAACATGTATTTCTATATAGGGGATCTTCCTATTAAGTACTGTTTGAAGGGGATATTTCATAATAGGTCCTATCAAAATATTTTTTCCTCAATAGGTCATATTTGTACATACAGTGAATATTCACTGTATGTTTACAAATAGGACCTATTGGAACAAAAATCTTATTTCATGGGACCTGATGTGGAAAAAAAGATGTTAGGACCTATTGAATTGCATACTTAGTAAACGAGACTAATTGGTAAAAACCCCTTCTATCTAAAATACATTGTGTGTGTGTGTGTGTATACTAAAGTATTGCCCATGCCTAAAGGTACGAAGAAAAAATTTCCAAAGTATTGTCATGTATAATTTAAGTCATAAAAAATTATGTAACACAAATAATTGTAAATAGTTTCAAAAGTTTAGGTAGAGTTTCCTATGTTTATATGAGTATTCACCCTGTATAAGAAATAAGAATACACCAAAAATAAAAGTAATAGTCTGTTATTCAAATACAAAATTATTGTCTATATATATATATATATATATATATATATATATATATATATATATATATATATATATATATATATATATATATATATATATAACATGTGTCAAGACAAATGCAGATTAGTCCCACTTGTCCCCAATACGAGAGAAACAATGCTCATTATTTCTTGTCACTTTCACAGGGTCAAACAACCCCGTGTAGAATGCGTCCAGCTAAAATAAATATTTTACAAAAGACACAAATAAGTTCTCAAAATATTAACCAATAGACGCCATCCTGATTTATAAAAAAAACACATTCGAAGAAAAAGAGAAATGGCAAAAACTGGATTTACCGGATCAATGCGTTGAATTCCCTGAGTTACACCTTCTCGTTGAAGTAGGTGGGGACTGGTTGAGTTCCGAAATGGCGACATAGCTTGTCGCATTTTTTGCCATTGCTTTCACAGGCTGCGCATTACAACAATGTTATTTAGTAGAGCTATCATAGAGTATAAGAAAAAGCATCAACACTAAAATTTTAGTAAGTGTGCATGAATGAAAGAATCCATATATGCTTAGTCCTCCTTATCTTTTTCATAAATTAAGCTTACATCCTGCCCAAAATTCATACTAGGTAGTGTTTTTTAGTTACTGAATTCAGTTATGAAAAAGAAAACTTGATTAAGTTACTTCAATCACATAGACAAACTTTATTTCAATAATAATAACAACTGTGTCAAGTCACTTAAAAATACATACCAGGTAGTGTCCTTGATAGACTTTATAGTAAAACCAAACCCAAATAACTTTATAACCAATTTTATTATCATAAAAAACATTAGACACACTCGACACCTCAATATAACCCACATAAACCTCCTGCATGAATCCATTGATGCGAAAAACAAAAATAAAATGTTTTTAGAATCAGTTTCCAAGTATCAAACACCTTGAGAACAAACAATAATACCAAGAATGATTGTATTAATAAGAAATCAGTTTAAAAACAAAAAAATAAAATCCAATAAAAAATAGCTACGTACAATCATTACTATATTTATCTTGATACAGGCATTTGTAGACTAAAAAAGAGAAATACTACAGACATTAATATTTGTCATATGACGTACATGGATAATTTACATTAATCTCGTAGGGTGAGGCGAAATCAATATTTCCATGGTTAACATCGGATGAGTTAACCTTAATGTAAATATATTGATGTAAATAGTGAATAGAATATAGCGTTTAATGTGAAGCATGCACATGTAACACCCCGTACTTCTGAGTATTTAAAATCAAATTAATTTGGTTAATTTAAATTACACACATGACATAATTTAATTTAGTAAAATATTATGTGTTGACTAAAATATTAATCAGGAGAGATCAAGATTAATATTTACAGAATATAATTACTGAGCGAATAGTAAACAATTATTTTGCGCCATAATGAGTGATAGTGACACGCGGTGTTATATCTCAACTAGGTGTCATGTGTAAACTATATGAGGTCTAGATAGGAAATTATTTTAGAGTGAATCGGATGGTGATTTTGAGATCATTGTTGATTCTAGATGGGTTAAAATAGTCGGAATAGTTGACCTAGGTATATAGATTGGGTCCCAGAGCGATTTTAGACCAACCCAACACACCGCAAGGGAGTTTCGATCATTTGAGAAACCATGGTTAGAGGAGATACGAATATTTAAGTGTTATATCATCCTGTAGTTGTAGGAGGATAGGGTTAGAACCAAAGAAAACCAATAGAGGCCATAAAAAAGGAAGAAGAGAGAATTCCTGGAGCTTTCGACACCATTCCTACACCGTCCTTACCATCGGAGTGTGATGATAGGGGGAGCAATGGTATCTAATCCTATTATTATAGTATCTTCGTTTGGGGGAGATTTATCTTAGGGGGAGACGTCTTTCTAAGTAGGTCATGTGTTTAAAGGGAGAATTAATTTAGGGGGAGTAATTAATTAATTGCATTTAATATTTTGATATTCCCTATGCGTTTGATGAGTTTGCTTAAGTGTGCAGGAATTATTCTAAAGCGGCATCTTTCTATGGCAAAGCATTTGATCCTTGGGTTGAGTCAAGATTGGGCGGGTTATGTTTTGAGTCTAGTAGAGCTTGACGGCCCTTTAGGATTTTTGTTTGGTTTTTGTCCCGGAATAGCCAAAGGGGGAGATTTGTAAGGACACAAATTTCCAATTGAGTCCATATATAGTTTTTGGCTCAATTCCGGACAAAAACATTTATTCATAGGATAGTATTTATTGTAATATTCTCAAGCCTATGAATTATGTTGAAGACGTAGCGGCAAAGAATTTAAAGCTTCATCAAAATGCCGGTTTGTGTGCCTCGTTTCTACGTCATCAACTAAGGTTCCATGCTCCCAAGGTATGAATGTAATTATATTTATATAGGAGCTTGGAACAATATGTATTGGGTGTTAGGTTAATAAAAACTGCATTTTATTTTTCAGAAAGAATCAATTAGAAACTTAAAAAATAAGTATATAAAAGTTTATAAAAGTTTCTGGGCCAAAATCAAATTTTACAAACTTTCTGGACGTTCGTTAGAAATGTCGTTCGAACGAGTTTTTTCGTTCGAACCAGATTTCGTTCGAACGAGTTTTGTCGTTCGAACCAGGTTCGTTCGAACGAGTTTGCCAACGACCCTAATCTGGTCAGTCGTTCGACATGTCGTTCGATATGTCGTTCGAACGAGTTTTCGTTCTAACGAGATATCTAACGAGATTCTAACCAGCCCAGGCTGGTCGCTCGTTAGAAGTCTCGTTCGAACGAGAGTCAAGTTCGTTCGAACGAGACGTCAGGCGGGAACGGTTTTGAGCAGTTTTTGGCAGTTTTTTCCCCACTTCTCCACTTGGTTTTCAACCAACTTTTTCATACTTTATTATGTGCGGGAAACACATTTTCCAAGACAACTTTTCCATCCTAATACATCTCCTAGAGAGAGTTTGAGAGATCATTCCAAAAAGGGAAAATGTTCATGTTTTAAGTGTTCTTCAACTAAAAGAAAAAATCTTTAAACACTTAGTTTACACCCATTGTTGTTTATCCAAGTTTCTACATAAATATCAATTGCTTGGAGATTGTTTTGGCACCGGTTTTTCTCTACACCGAATTGAAGAGAAGTTCATTTCATTTCTACCCATTTGGAGAAAGGCTCCATGTTGGGGTGACGGTGTGCCTAATTGTCCGATCGGTGGTAGTCCGAGACCACGGTGGAGCTCTGTTGGTTATCCGCTAATTGGAGGTTGATACAAGAAGGAGCATCACGGCTTGAGAGGGTTCGAGTTTAGGAAGTAAGTCTTTTGTCTTGTATTTTGTAATACCGTTTTTAGTGGATTTGAGGCTAGGGCCGCCCCGAGGTTTTTTTCCCGTTAGTGGGTTTTTCCTCGTACATCGCGGTGTAGTGTGACTGTTAATTTTATCTTGCTCTATATCACTTAGAACGCATGCTAAACTAATTTCAAGATAAAATTTGGTTTTACAATCACACTAATTTAAATTGGGACTTTAATTTAATATTGGGTAAAATTGTGTAATTCTAGTCACTTGCATTAATTTGGTTTCGCCTAACTTTGGATAATTGTTCATTATGACTTAGGCAAATTCTAGGACTCGAATTATTGTTTTAATTTGTTTCTTAAGATATTAATACTCGGCCTTGTTTTATTTGTTGAACCATCACTTGTATTTAACGCTTCCGCATTTGTTTAAAAAGGAAATTATATTTTAATTGAGACAATCCAACTGCGCTTTCAAATTGGTATCAGAGCCAAAAACGATAAATTATTTCGTTAAGATCTTTTAATTTTTGGCTAAATATGGATTTTTCCCCATTTTCAAAATTTCCTATTTTTGATGGTTCTAACTACGCGTATTGGAAAGCGCGAATGAAATCGGCACTTAAATCTATCGATGAACGTGTTTGGATGTCTGTTGTTACCGGGTACTCCCCACCAACTCATCTAATTGAAAATGAACGTGTTCCCAAACCCATTGATAGATGGACCGAAAATGAGTTTAAACTTGCAAATTTTAATTCCCGTGGTTTAAATGCCTTATTTAGCGCTGTCGCACCGGATGAATTCCGACGTATTATGACGTGTGAAACCGCTAAATAAGCTTGGGATATTTTACAATTAACTCATGAAGGAACTAGTGTCGTTAAAGCTTCAAAACTCCAAAACCTCACCACTCAATTTGAAACTATCAAAATGGATGAAAAAGAAACTTTTGATAAATTTTATGCTAGACTTTCTGATATTGTTAATTCATCCTTTAACTTGGGAGAGAAAATACCTGACGGCCGTGTAGTAAAGAAAATTTTAAGGTCCCTACCCGATAGATTTATTCCAAAGGTGACCGTTTTAAATTCTTTACCCACTTTAGCCTCTACGAAATTAGAAGAGTTAGTAGGTGATTTACAAACCTATGAACTAGATATGTTTCCCTCTAAAACTGAACAGAAAATTGAAAAGGGCGTTGCTTTAAAAGCCCGAAAAGAGGTCAAACAAGTAGTAGAGAGCGATAGTGATAGTGACTCGGAAGACATGGCTTTGTTTGCTCGTAAATTTAGAAAATTTCTTAAATTTAACAAAGATAAAGTTAAAAATGATTTTAAGAAATTTGAATCTTCTAAACATGATAAAAACGAGAAGATTTCTAAAGCCGATAAGATCCCTAAACCTAGTAATGAAAATATTGATAGGGACGAGTCTAATAAATGTTTTGGTTGTGAAGGTTATGGCCATAGGGCTTATGAGTGCCCCACTAAACTAAGGAAAGATGGTAAGCGACCTATTTCATATAATGCAACCCTTAGTGATAGTGATAAGGAAGAAAAGCCCGATTCCCCAACTAAGAAAAATTTTGTGGCTTTTATGGCTAGACATGTGAGTGATAGTGAGAACTCATCGAATGATGAAATTATAGCACATGCCACTTCCAAGGTCATTGTACATGATTCTCTTATTTTTGATGATAGTGAGAGTGAAGAAGAAAGAGAGAGTGAAAATGAAGATGAGGTTGATATGAGTGAACTTCAAAATGCTTTTCATGAATTATATAAAGAATCTATTAAATTGAAAAGAGCTAATTTGAAGTTAGAAGCGAGTTTAAGAGAGAATGTCAAGGTCATTGATGAAAGTGCCTTAATAGAAGACCTTAGGACACATGAGAGGACTCTTCAAGAGAAGCTTAACTATGTAGAAGGCGAGAGAGATAGCCTTAGGGGTTTAATGGAATCCTTGAAAAAGGAGCTTCTTGCTTTTGAAGAGCGAAATGTTTTACTAGAATCTAAAATTTTAGATTTGGAAAATAAATTAAAAGATTCTAGTATTGTCAAATTTGATTTGGAGTGTCGTTCGGAAAAACTAGATAAAATGTTAGGAACGGTCCAAATTAAAAATGACACTTGTGGTTTAGGCTTCAATCCTTGTAATGAATTTACTCATAATGCCCAAACCAATGTTTTAGGAGAATCAACTAGGAATACCTTTAAAGATCACTCCTTAAGTAAATCTTTTCGACATGTTCTCACTTGTACACTTTGTGGTCGACAAGGTCATCTTAGGAAAAAAAAATTAGATCTTAAACGAATTCCTAGAAAATCCCATAGTAAAGTAACCACGATAGCTAACGTTCCTACACCCCAAGATAGTAATTCTTCATTAATTTGGGTTAGGAAATCCGACTTGGTTGCCTTACAAAATAGGGATTTTGATTCTCATTTACTTACACATGCCTCCTCCCTTGCTAAATCTAAAGGATAAATGTGTTAGTGTTTGCATACTTTAGCTTTTGTACTTCATGCCATATTCATATGCTAAATGTATGCTTGTTTAGTCATTTTCTAGTCATTGCCCATTTCATATCATATGCTAGAAACTATGACTTGTTTATCTTTTTGTATTATATTTTGTGTTCGAATTGACTGCATAATATAAAAAGATTTTTTTGTTTTTCATTTGTGTTTTATTTATTTCATTTAAGCTTAATGAAAAATACAAATGATTTTTGTTGGTCCTTTTGAGTAAATATTTATTTTTGTTTAACAAATGTTAAAAACTCAAAAAGATTTTATTTTGTGTGTATTTTTGTTTGACACACTTTATGTGGCATATATTTGTGTTTGAATCCTATTGTTTACGCTCCCATGTGGTTAGAACTTTTGGTTTAGATTTTCAATCCTTAAAATGTTCTTTACCATGTTTTATATGGAGTAGTTGGATTTTGTATTGTTTAAAGGGATTCTATTTCTATATGCCTCTATTCACACATGCACGAGCTCTTTTGAAATCTTAATGTCACATGTTATATTTGAGCTTTTTGAGGTGTTCTCCTATCAATCTAGTCATCTACATATCTATGACCTAGGAGGACTAGTGCATGTCAAAATCCGTTGCATGTGAGATTTGTGCGAAAAATGAAAACATGATAAATAAATATATGCACGGGGAAGGGCTCCGAAAGGATGAATTAAATTTTTTGCGATAGTAAGCCACCGTTGATTGGATCTAAAAGAAATACGTGATCCAAAGGCCTAAAAACAGAATATTTGGCATTAAACAGAAAGAAATTGCCAAGGCCTATGTTTGTATGATATATTCATTCAAAAACAAAAGAATATATATGCTCATTGAGGGAGAATTGGATGGTATATCAACGGTTTGCACAATGTCCATTTATCCTAGTTGTCTTTAATGTCATGACTCTATTTGGTTTGTAGAATCATCATCATGCTAGGCTTGTATGCATTGTGTATGTTTGTTCATTGAGTTCAATCTTTATATTGTCACATGAGGTTATATTTAACTGTGATGAAGTTTGCAATCAAATGAGAACTCCGTGAACGTTTCTTAAGTGTTTGGGTCTAAATTTAATTGTTGCTAGTTCACACCCCTACACTTCCGTTTCCATATGACACATTTTTGCCATACGAGTGTGCAAACTTATTGTATTTTGTGTCATGTGTGTGTTTATATCTATCTATATATGCACATACTTATTGGTATATTTATAGTATATATATATATGATATTTGTTTGTCTTTACCTTGCTTTAATTGCCCATATGCCTTCATGTATTATCACTTTAAGCTTTCACATGCTTTTTATTAGTTCTTTATCCTTTGCCTATTCCCGAACAAAAAGGGGGAGAATGATGATAGGGGGAGCAATGGTATCTAATCCTATTATTATAGTATCTTCGTTTGTGGGAGATTTATCTTAGGGGGAGACGTCTTTCTAAGTAGGTCATGTGTTTAAAGGGAGAATTAATTTAGGGGGAGTAATTAATTAATTGCATTTAATATTTTGATATTCCCTATGCGTTTGATGAGTTTGCTTAAGTGTGCAGGAATTATTCTAAAGCGGCATCTTTCTATGGCAAAGCGTTTGATCCTTGGGTTGAGTCAAGATTGGGCGGGTTATGTTTTGAGTCTAGTAGAGCTTGACGGCCCTTTAGGATTTTTGTTTGGTTTTTGTCCCGGAATAGCCAAAGGGGGAGATTTGTAAGGACACAAAGTTCCAATTGAGTCCATATATAGTTTTTGGCTCAATTCCGGACAAAAACATTTATTCATAGGATAGTATTTATTGTAATATTCTCAAGCCTATGAATTATGTTGAAGACGTAGCGGCAAAGAATTTAAAGCTTCATCAAAATGCCGGTTTGTGTGCCTCGTTTCTACGTCATCAACTAAGGTTCCATGCTCCCAAGGTATGAATGTAATTATATTTATATAGGAGCTTGGAACAATATGTATTGGGTGTTAGGTTAATAAAAACTGCATTTTATTTTTCAGAAAGAATCAATTAGAAACTTAAAAAATAAGTATATAAAAGTTTATAAAAGTTTCTGGGCCAAAATCAAATTTTACAAACTTTCTGGACGTTCGTTAGAAATGTCGTTCGAACGAGTTTTTTCGTTCGAACCAGATTTCGTTCGAACGAGTTTTGTCGTTCGAACCAGGTTCGTTCGAACGAGTTTGCCAACGACCCTAATCTGGTCAGTCGTTCGACATGTCGTTCGATATGTCGTTCGAACGAGTTTTCGTTCTAACGAGATATCTAACGAGATTCTAACCAGCCCAGGCTGGTCGCTCGTTAGAAGTCTCGTTCGAACGAGAGTCAAGTTCGTTCGAACGAGACGTCAGGCGGGAACGGTTTTGAGCAGTTTTTGGCAGTTTTTTCCCCACTTCTCCACTTGGTTTTCAACCAACTTTTTCATACTTTATTATGTGCGGGAAACACATTTTCCAAGACAACTTTTCCATCCTAATACATCTCCTAGAGAGAGTTTGAGAGATCATTCCAAAAAGGGAAAATGTTCATGTTTTAAGTGTTCTTCAACTTAAAGAAAAAATCTTTAAACACTTAGTTTACACCCATTGTTGTTTATCCAAGTTTCTACATAAATATCAATTGCTTGGAGATTGTTTTGGCACCGGTTTTTCTCTACACCGAATTGAAGAGAAGTTCGTTTCATTTCTACCCATTTGGAGAAAGGCTCCATGTTGGGGTGACGGTGTGCCTAATTGTCCGATCGGTGGTAGTCCGAGACCACGGTGGAGCTCCGTTGGTTATCCGCTAATTGGAGGTTGATACAAGAAGGAGCATCACGGCTTGAGAGGGTTCGAGTTTAGGAAGTAAGTCTTTTGTCTTGTATTTTGTAATACCGTTTTTAGTGGATTTGAGGCTAGGGCCGTCCCGAGGTTTTTTTTCCCGTTAGTGGGTTTTTCCTCGTACATCGCGGTGTAGTGTGACTGTTGATTTTATCTTGCTCTATATCACTTAGAACGCATGCTAGACTAATTTCAAGATAAAATTTGGTTTTACAATCACACTAATTTAAATTGGGACTTTAATTTAATATTGGGTAAAATTGTGTAATTCTAGTCACTTGCATTAATTTGGTTTCGCCTAACTTTGAATAATTGTTCATTATGACTTAGGCAAATTCTAGGACTCGAATTATTGTTTTAATTTGTTTCTTAAGATATTAATACTCGGCCTTGTTTTATTTGTTTAACCATCACTTGTATTTAACGCTTCCGCATTTGTTTAAAAAGGAAATTATATTTTAATTGAGACAATTACTTTGGTCTTTCAGAGTGTGTAGATCAGAAGAGGAAGAAGACATCTTCATCACCCAAAAATGAAATCTGACCTAATATTTCAATGGCAAGTGTTTATATTGCATTGTTTTAACTGAAGGCAAGTGTGTTATAATACTCATGTAGTGTAAGGTGTTAAAGTCTATGATTTCAATGATGTTCTTAGAATTTAAATGGATAGAACTCATGATTTGGGGTAGGATTGCATGTAGAATGAATCCATATAATTATATTGCACGAAATCAGAGTATGTATGATGATTACTAGGAAAGAAATCTAGAAAAATGAATGAATATGAATGAAGAACATATGAACTAGGGTTTTGGTAAAAATCAGGGTTTTAATCCAATCTTGGTTAGAATTAGTATGGATTTAATGTGTTAGTTGCATTAGAATTTTCCTATATACTCTGATTTGATGATGGGTTGAATTAAGTTGGAGTTTGCGTATAATGCATGAGAGTTATGTTGAAGAAAAATGGAAGAAAATGTAACAGTCGAACGAAGGAGAAAACCTGTGCCATTTCGAATCGAATTGGCTCAGAGAGAGAATCGATTCGATAAGCGAATCAATTGCGTTTCTTCACCGAATCGATTTGGTTACCTTAAATTGCCACATTTATCTTTTTTATGCCCCGAATTTGCGAATAATTAATCGAGAGACTTTTGGGTTATTCTTAAACTATAGTGATAGATATAGTGAAGTCCAGAAAATCTATGATAGGGTTTAGGCTTAGCCAAAATAAGAGAATTAAGTCTATGAAGTATCGGGCATTATTTAATGTTTAAATAATTACCGAGACTTAGAACGGGTCAAGAAAAGTATGAGTGAACCTAAGCTCGGACCAGTAGTAAAGAGATGTTATAACTACTAAAATAATTTAAGGGGTAATTAGGACCCTTAGGTAGTGAGCGATACTCAGGAATATATAATAAGAAGTTATAATGGTGAAACTGATAGTATTTGAGTATTCGATATATATATATATAAGGAGCAATGGTGTTTTCACTATTCATAAGATGGGAAGATACTTCACGATCAGATTGAAGCCAACAAGGCAATGATTCAAAGGTTGAGATTAATATACCCGTCTTACCATTTTTGCCCATTCAATATTTGAGTTCCCCCTCTTTTTTACCCTTAATTCCTTTCCTCCTCTTACCTAAAATTCAAATACACGGATAAAATAGGAAATTACTACCTTGGAACCTTTTTTACACTAGCCAAGTACACTCCTCTCCCTCTCTCTCTCTCTCTCAACCGTGGGAAGAACAACTATCCCTCTCTCTCCATTTCTCCTTCTCTTTCTCTTTGTCGGTGCTCCCATGTCAAGGTTAGGTTTTGAAAATATTAGGGTTTCTTGGGTTTGGGTTTATGGGGTTTAGACATTTCAGAGGTTTTATTTATGCTTCTTTATTTTGTTTTATAGGTTGGAAACTCAGGTATTCTCTGTTATATATTGATAGGTACAAAAGGAACCTCAACTAGTTTTTCAGATTTAAGCATTACTCTCTCACATTGTAATGATTTTTTGCATATATAAATTCCTCCATACAATCATTTCAAATGTTTAGTGTGGAAGAAGATTTGGTACTCTACAAAAATAAATTAGCGAGGTGTTCAAACTTCTAGGTTTACTTAATCTAGTGATGGTGTGCATTATTTAATTTACAAATATCTTCAATTTTTAGTCACTTTATTTTTTCTTACAATGTTTGATCGGTAGATAAGCTTAGGGTTCCACTGCGTTTGTTTTGCAAATGTGATGATTATTTTGCACCATGCTATTGATGATTATTTATGTTTCATTTTTTGGTATTATGTTTCTAATGAAACATGTGTTTTTCATTTTATTCTACATGGTATTTTGCTTAATTGTCACGACATCAAGAAATGGTACGCTTGGATGATTATAGGATCGTAGGTACGCTTGCGTGCTCTCCTTCTATTAATGTCTCCATGCATAGTTTTATGGTTCATTATTAGTGCATTGAGTTGGAATCTACCCAAACAACACATTTTGTGGTTTATACCCCAATATTGTTTGTTTTTTAACATGAGTACATGTGGTCATTGTCTTGGAAGCAATATTGAGAGTTAAATTTAAAAATAGATTTTTGGTGTTCATGATATCTCAAGTAATCTCTCATTTGTGTTTATTTTTTATTTACAGGTAAATTTTGGTATTTATGTTCTTTTTTTGTGTTTATATAGTTATGGATAAGTTGTACGCCATAAGTACTACTCACGTTGATGCATATTAATTTTTTCTTTGAGAATTCCATTTACGCAATGTTATATTTGAACAATGTTTTGATCTTGAAATTATTTCATCAAGTGCTTGGTTTAGGATTATTGTCTTCTAGAGTGGTAGTCATTCAAGTTGTTTCAGGTTGAGTAATTAGCATATGAGAATGGGCATGATCATGTTATAGTTGACTATATTTAAACCCTATTGTTGAAGATTATATTAATGCACAACTCAAGAATAATCCTTCACCAGTCTACTCCCATCTTTCTAAACTATGTATTATATATCTCTCCCTCTCGGTGTTGTTGTACTGAATAGATGGTGTTTATGAACAAGTCAAAGATTTTGCATTTGGAGTTTTGTTAGTCTGGTTTTTTTTATGAATTCCATTGGAAATTTAATACTTGCTCGACTAACTACTATTATTCCAAGTGAAATATTATAGATTTGGGGTTTTTATTTCTACTACTGTGAAACTACACATGAAGAACTAACCACAATGACTCATTAAATGTGTTTTATTTGTTGGTTTAGTTGCCTATTTGAAGCGTAGGTTGTAATTTATCGTATAAATGTTGGCATTAGTGCATATAGCTTACTATTTGAATTTCTCAATTAATCCAAACTGCATTATGCTTAGTCTTGACCTGCGTTTGATGTTTTGAATTTCTAAAGTGCTAAAATTGATGTATGTGAAGGGCTTAAAATTTAGAGTATAGTATTAGTTGGGAATTTTGGGACAAAAAGTACAATGTATTTATTTTTGGTTTGGAGGTGAGTGAAATCATAAAATTTCTAGTAGAATGTCCAATCTCCTGTATATTATCTATCTTTCAATCTTTTGCGATGTTCACATTATGTTTTCAATATCCTCTCAGTGTTCTTAGGCTTTAAGCTTTTACTTACACTTTTCTTCCTTTCCCTATTATTGATATATATAAGGAGGTCATCATATTATGATGTGGTTGGAGTTTCTAAGATTAAAATGTATTTAGACATCATTGACGTCTAAAGCTCCGTTATTAACGTGCCAAGGTTTTTTTCTTGAAGGAACGCCCACGCATCAATTTCAACTATAGTCATGCCAGGTCTAATAACATGAGCAGCTGCATCCACTTCTCTCCCTATTCGACAAGTATCTCTCATTCTCTCAATTTGCTCCGGTGTTTTGATCTCACCAAGTGACCAGTCAGGTTGATCAATGTGAGCCGATATTATACGCATTTTTGATATATGATATGGCTTTAATATCCCAGTTCAATCAAAATGGGGTAGTTTCGGCATTCGAGATTGTCCTTTTCTCAGACAGTATAGCCGACCATCACTTGGTGAGGCTGAATTTTGTTTAGTTGGAGTATCAAAACAGTGATCGTATATTTTCCTTCAAGTGAACGGATATATGAGAGCTCCAAGATGTTTTGATACAGTCCTGTGTGCAGAAAGTAACCCCTTCACGAGGAAGCTTCAATTTGACACACTTAGTACACTGTATTATGCTACTTTGGGAACCATTATGAAGATGCAATGACACTCGAGCTGTCAATTTGATCAAAAGGGGCTTTTTTTTCTTTGTTTGAGTGATAACTAATTCTTTTTTCTTTGTTTGTGGTTTTTGGTTTGGGCTAAAATTATTAATTTATTTTTCTTTGCTTAATTTCACTTTGCTTTGATGTGTTTTATAGGTACACACCATCTTGCGATATGTTTGAAACTCTATATGGTTTATTGGTACACATTATCTGTTTGTTAAAATGCTTGATAGAACAAAAAAAATTAGTACACATATTTGAACTGGACTCAATGAAAAATTGGTGTTTGTTTAATTATTATGGTCTCTATAGATGAAATATAATTATTTGATATTTCTATACGGTTGCGTTGGTAGTGTATTTAGTGTTGAAATCACTCGGGTGGAGTTTCCATCGATCATGACCATAATTTTCTTTAATAACTATTCTATTTATTATTTGTTAGTTGAAAAAATAGTGGCCAATGAAGCAAATACAAGTGAAATGGGTAAATTAGATGACAAATCAACAGCAACATTCAGAGAGATTCAACAGCATCAGTAGCATTACGATAGATTATGATCATTAAGGTGTATGAAGCTAATGACCTTTCACTTGCCATTTTCTGAGATTGTGGGAACAAGAGATTGAGAGAATTGACTATTATGTTTTTTGAGGTTGTGGAATAAGATAAGATATGGGAAGTATGTAGAAAATCCTTAGCTTTATAGAGTTGTCCACCACTTGAGGAAAGGTTTTGACCTTAGTAAACATTCATTAGTTAACAATGACCTGGGTCGTAGCACGAATTGGTTGAATAACTATCCAAATCTTTCTAGGCCTCACAACCGGTCTAGTTGTGTCTTGATTCAGCAATGCTGAGTTGTGGAAAAGTACGCACCAATATTGCCTTTGAGCACGACTTGAACGGATTAAATGTTGATTGAGAAAAAAGTAAATTAGTTATTGGTTTTGCATTCGTTCTGTTTTTTCATTTAGGGCTTAATTTTGCGTTCGATTTGTTTTTTCGGGTACTAATCTGATATCTCTAATTTGTTATTGGTTTGGATTATTGGTTATCAAAGGTATAACTTCTACAATTTAGGTACTTATGCTCTTAATTAATGTATTTGATTTTAGAATTTGTAATATAAAAGCAACTGTGTACGATTAAACATTCTTCAATTGAACTATTAGGCATTCTTATTCTTTTAATTTGTTGGTTATAATTTTTTGTTATCATTATGGATGCACATATATGTGAGTTTGGTTAATAGAACTATTACTATTTTGATGCATAAATCACCCATCATAAAGACTCTAAATTCTCTGAAAAATCTCCTAACAGCAGCTTGACTAGGATAACCTTTAGTAAAACCATCAACGTTAAGTTTAATCTACATGGGAGGAGGAGGAAGCCAAAACACAAGGGTGATGACATGAAATTTCAGAGGAAATCACCAAAACTACTCTTCAACATCTATATAAAAGGATAAATAAGAAACTTCTACAACTCTTCTTATGATAATTTCACAATAAAGTGAAGGAATTAACGTAATCGAATTAATGACCCCACTGTATGTTAAAGTGTAAAATATGGATGGTACACCCCTTTGAACTAATCCAGCATGTCTTTGATTCCCAATTGTTCAATGAGAGAACTTTGAGATCAATTTGTCAACATGAATGATGATATCATATATACGAGGTCGCATTGTGGCTTGGGGCTGGAGCATCCATGTCACAGACTAGTGAAGAGCCTCTGGATATGGAGGTTTAAGCCCAATTAGCCATTTTATCTGTGCATTTACAATGGCCAACTGTAGGCTTCCTCTAGATCCCCCCAATGCATACTCAAATGGAGATACACCATACATTATTGCATATAAAGCGCAACCTAAGGACCGGATGTTATCTATTTCATCAATATCTGCATGGCTAGGGCAATCCCATAATTCTGGCGTGCGAAAAGGTGTTGAATGGTGCTCAGATGTCCATTCCTGGAGTTGTACTGCCTCTGAACAAGAACGGATCTACTTTCTTGCAGGATGAGCACTTCCAAAATACATCATTATTGTAAGAGGTGGTCATCCTTTTCTATGTGTTAGAAGGACATTGCCATGTTTGACATCATTGTGTGCATATGGAGGCTCAAAACTTTGCATATCCTTGAGTTGCATAATTTACCCACTGTGTAGCAGTTAGACAGGTTCTTGATTTTTGTTAAAGTTTATGCATATTTTTTATTAAAGAGCTGACCCTTTAACTCTACAATGAGAGACAATGGTGTAAACGTAAGTGTGCTGCTTACCAGGAACAGTTGAGCATGTTTTTAAAATATGTAAAGGAACACAATAATCACGTATCAAAAAGTGTACAATAAATAGTCCACAATGTAAAAGAGCTTGAAAATGAACAAGTAGATTATACAGATTAGATCATAGTAGTTTGTACATAATTTCCTATTTATTCGAAATTGGTTGCAATAATATCAGCAACAGTTAGATTGTTGTGTCCAAAAAAAAAATTATTAGGTGCATACTAAAAATGGGACATCTTAAGGGTTGTCTTATAGAGTTCCTTATTGGTGTTCTGTAGTTATTTGACTTTAGCTTTGAATATAAAAAAAAAGGCTTTTTAGGTTGAAGAATATAAGAAAGGACATGCTATCAGCATTGATTTATCAATTATGGAACTTTTTTTATCCTATACTAACTTGATTATAATATGTATATATTTATTGTTAAGGTTCATTTTTTTGGGAATATTCCTAAACTTTATTTTGGTATTGCACATTAGATATATATGGTTATTCTTAAACATTACTTTTCTCATGTTTTTGTTAACTCTCTTCCTTTTGTATGTGTCACAGAAAATGCATATGAAAATTTACATCAATCCACGTTTGAAGTAGAGAAGATCATTTTTGGATGGTTAGTTTAGGATCTAGAAAACATAGCAAATAGAGAGATGTGTTTGTTGCATTTGGTGTTTCATTGTGTAATGGCTTATATTTTATTTTTGGCTAAAAAAAGAAGGCCATGAGGCTTTTATTTTGTATTGTTTGAATTTATATATGAAATTGACACTTTGTTTTTTTATATTTTGTTTTCTAAAGATGGCCACTTTGTTTATTTGATTCACAATGTGAATCCGACTCATGAATATTATTTGTTTTGATGTTATATGTGAATTTGTTTGACGAATGAATTCAATTCACGAATATTATATATTTTGATGTTATATGCGAATTTGTTTGACAAATTTAAATTATTTGAATGTTGTTGGACTTTTGTTATTTGTTGAGCGGGGTGGATAGTCCTTTAAATAAAGGAGATTATGACCTTTTTTTTTAAATTACACTTTATTTTGTTGTGGAACAAAATTTTTGCTATTTTGCAATAATATACTTTGGAAATTTTCATCGTTTTGTGATTACATACTTTAAAAAATTTTGTCGTGCCTTCAGGCATGGGCATTCTGCTAGTGTGTGTGTGTGTATATATATACTACGTATGGGAAACATTATAGATTGTGTGAATACCTATTATATGATTGGTTATGTGTGTCAACGTACCTACGTTGCCTGCTATCACAGGAGGTTCCGCGCAGAGGGCAATCCCACCTTGGAGATTTCAGTGAGGTCTGGATGTGTGCCTTAGAACATAGAACTTAGGGCGGCTCACTATGTGTCGTGTATTAGTGGGAGTGATAGGTCATTTATGTACGTTAGGTATGTGCGTAACCCAAAGGCTTAGAACTATGTTCGCCTCCATTGTGTGTAGTTTGATTAAGGGTTCGAGGAGACATTTTGAACCGATAGTCCTTGATTTGGTACGAGAGGTACATGGACATGATAGCAGAGTATGCCTGAATCACGATGGATATTCAGTTGGATGATGTAGTTGTATATATTAGGAGTGTGATAAATATATACAAGTGTAATTAATCTACATATGTGTGATGGTAGAACCGAGAGATTGTGTATATCTAAATGAAATTTGAGCAGAGAAACTTAAATAAATGATTCAATAATAAGATACGATTGATATTAATCATTGGTAGTATAGTAACATATCATATGGGCAGTATAGGGGAGCTAAACCTTTTTTTGTTAGTTAGATATGTAGTCTAGTTAGGCTGCGTAGCTTAGCTAGGTAGAATTATTTAGGTGTGCACTATAGAATAATTTCTTTTATAATTGAAATTTAAATACTTGCAAAAAAAATTCAAATGGTTTTGGGCTCTGACCCTTGTCAAATCTATTTTTTCCAAAAACATTTTAGGTGTCCAGCCACAGGAACGCCAATCTTGATGATTCATTATAGGAATGCGTAGCTGCAGCATTTATGAAGGCTTGCAAGAGTTTGCTTAGACGCTTTAGTTATTCATTCCTAGACTAGGGTTTACTTTTCAGTATTTCATTTGGGCATGTTGCCCCTTAAGTTGAAATAGTTATTCATTTATTTATTTAAAGATGTTTGGATTTAGTTTATTACTTCAGACTTGTAGTTAAATTTTATTTTGGGAACCGATGGTTTATTCAGTATTATTTATTCAGCTATTTATCGTGTGTTGGTTTCAAACTATTATATTATGTGGATGGTTTGGTTATTTTATGTATACCGCATGGTGTTATATTAAAGGAAGCTAAAATTTGGCATCGACTTAATTTGACATAAGTGATTATTAATTTAAAAAGTTTTAGACAGCGATGCTAAGAATGGGCCAAATGAGATTACTAGTTATTTTGATAAAGGAATGATCACCCGTGATTAAAATAAGAGGGGTGTCATAGATGGTATCAGGGCATTAGGTTCTAGTGTCCATAGAATCTGTACAACTTACTAGGATTTCATCATAGCGTTCTTTGACATAGAACCCTATTATAAGGACTGTTGCATTCATAATTACGTATTTTAGATTACCTTCTTATGCTATTATATTTGTATTGGCTGTGAACTCATAAAATTCAATTTGTTTTCATATGCCACCCAGGAGAGGACGACCGATGAGGCCAGTGGTGAGAACCGATGAGAGATAGGCTTATTAGGAACCACAACCACCGTAGGGGACAATTAAGACAACAGAGGAAAAAACTCCATGCTCACAGATCTGCTTACTAAAATCTTACCACCCAAGGTCTTTCATTAGCACACCGCTCATATGGGTGCTGATTTATTTGATGATATTCGGAGTTAGTGGGAGTTTGTCCTTGTTATAATGTTCTATTATTTGTCACTATTAAGATACTTGATGTATGTTTCAGTTTTGTGAAGAATAAAGTGGATGATTGAGACAACCACAATTTAAAAATACGTTTGGATAAATTGTATTCTCGAAAAAAAAATCGTCAAACTAAAGAGTAAGTTGTGCAAAATAGAAGGAGTATATTATACCAAGGACCCATAAAAACTATTAAATTCTTCGATTAAACACCTTTAGTAGCAAATATAAGTTATCCTAAATATTTAGGACATGTTTAAATTATCATTGTATGCTTATCAGTAGTAAAACGCTCTTCTACTAAATGAATATTAACCAATAATGAAATTGGTGGCAATCTAAAGAGTTATATAAAGTATATGGTGGAAAGTATTATTTGGTTTGAAACTTAAAGGGTTAAAACTATTAATAACAAGAGTTAAATAAAATATCTAGTCTAATACCACGTAGTTTCGTGTGATTTTATTTTAATTATGGAATTTGGACTAATTGATTTAAATGGAGAAAATTTAACTTATAATTGATCCGGATTTAAATGTAATAATTACTAGCGTGACAGGAGTTAGTATTTATCGGAGATAATTATGTTGAATATTACGTAGAGAGTATAGTAATATATGATACGGGAATATTATTTTGGCCGGGAGTGAAAAGTATGGCAGTTGCAACACACTTAATTGGCACGCGTGTATGAGTCGTGTTAGTAATACTTTATTAGACTGAAAAGGGATGATTTATTTTTAAGTAACTCGTATGGCCGTTTTGAGTGCGCCAGTGTGTCCATAAGGGTTCAAATAGTTAGAAAACACTACTCATGTATTTCATTTGGATTCCGGGGCATTTTAGCCCAAAACGACACCCTGAACGGGTATTTTGGTCTTTTGGGAGTTTTGAGAATAAAAATGGACGAAAATAGGAAATTAAAAAGAGAAAGAACGTGGGCATTGGGTTATCTGACAGTTTCCAACCTACATGAGAGAGAAAGAGATAACTAAGAGGAAGAAGAAGAACTCTATAGGTGCTTTGGGCAAAGGATTCGAGTTCTTCCACTAGAAATCACATCAACGCATAAATCACGAAGAGAGGATCATCCCCATACTAATTTCGTTCAACGATTTGAAGGTCCATGAAAAGGAAAGTGTTTATCTTGCTAAAATTCTGAGCATATATGATTCATGTTAACCCTAGCTGATGAGAAAATCATGGAACTATGAATTTTAGACTGAATAGTCAATTAATTTTGAAATTGGAAGATAGGTTTGCATGTAGGTGAATGACCCTATTCTTGTAATGTTAAATCTGGAAATTTTAGATTAAAATCACGAGATATAATTGGGAGTTTTGAATGGTTGTTAATGGTGGGTTGATTATTAAGGGACTTGAAAATATTTATGAATATGTTTAGGTGTCCTTCGATTATATAAGGATTTCTCATTTAAATCATGTTATAAAGTACCCTATTATGATTACGAATAGTCTAGAGTCATTGATTGAGAGTTGGAATAATTTTAAACTAATTTGGATGAGGAAAAATTGGGAAAAATCGAATTTCGAAAGAACAGAGGTGGTATCGAAATTCTCGTTCGAAGACCTGCCCAGGTCGTTCGAACGACCTCCTTCGAACGAGAATTCCAACGAGATTTCCAACGATATTTTGAGTTCGTTCGAAGTGAGTAGTTCGTTTGAATGACCTCGTTCGAACGAGAATCCTGGACTTCTAACGAGATTCTAGAATGCTCATTTTTGGCCCGGACAAGTTAGAATCTTTCTAGGTTGGTCCAAGTAAGAGAAGTTAACCTACGCTATCATCGAATTAAATTCCTAGTTGTAATGAGTTGAGAGCATGATTATTCAAGGGGATATAGCGGGATAATAGTGCCTTAAATAGGATGTACTTGTTAGAGAGATAAGTTGTATGGTTGAAACATTGTAAGTAGTAGACACGTTAATGATACATCTAAACTCGGGGATTTCGGTTACGTGAAATTCCTATTTTATATAATAAGTTGTGTATAGTTATTGATGAACTATTATGTGTATAACATACTTACGCTGCTTGCTATCGATCGGAGGTTGCGTATTATGGACAATCATTCCTTTAGGATCCTTTGAGTGGGATATTGGTTTGTAACACTAGAGCATGTAACCTAGGTACGGACTATCTGTGAGAATGAAAGTGATGACGATCGTATGGTTGCATAGGTATGTGCGTAGCCCATCGGCTTGGGACTATGTTTGCCTCCAATATATGTGTTTTGTTTTGATGGTTCGCGAGAGACTGAACCTTAGTCCTTTATGCAAATGAGCGATGCAACAGGACATGATATCAAAGTATGCAGGCACCATAGTTGTGTCTCGGGGTGCAATATTGTATATATATATATATATAAGATAGAGTTAATATATCTATATACTTGTGTTGATATCTACTGTGTGAATTTAGTAGATAAAATTTATAATGAAATCTGAAATGAACTAAGCAGCGAACACTTAATTATATTAAACTGAAAATGTGTATTTATGCTAAAGTGAGATTGATTATATGTATTATACATTGCGAGGGAAATAATCGGGAACAGCATCGGATTATGATGGGTTATTAGGTAGGAAGAACTAGTTAGTATGGGAAAAGAATTAGTGGGATTTGAATATTCCCTAGGCGTGCGCACTAGATGAGAGGTGAGCATTCCCAAGTGAGTTCGATAATTTAACATGATAAATATATGTGCTAATAAATCATTTTAAGCACTTGCTGAGTTTTAAACTGTTTTCAACCCGGGGGGCTCTGGCCCATTTTTGCAAATCTCTTTTCTTGTCAAATTATTCTAGGTGCTCAGCCACAGGGACACCAAGCTTAGGAGTTCCATTCATTCGATGAGTTGTAGCTGTTGTGGAAGCTACATGACTTTGGTAGTAGACGCCTACTCGGAGTCTATCATTCCTGACTTTTGAGTTATTTGCATCAGTTGGACATGAAGTCCCTTTTTATTTATATATTCAGAGATTTGAGAATTAGTTCATTATTCTTCTCAGTTGTTGGCTTTATTTAGTTGGATTACTGTGTTTGATTTTTGACTGGATGTGTTTACTCCAGCAGCTTTATATTATGTCAGTTATTTTGTTTCTTATGAGTTGGATTGAATGGTGAATGTTTACTTATTTCTTTAAATGGCTTATATTAATTGATAAGATAAAATTTTGGCATCAACCTTTTAAAATATTAGGTGGTTTGATTTAAATAATAAAAAATTTTGATAGTGATGCATAATCTGAACCAACTAGATATTCTGATTTAATTAATAAAGGAGTGATCACTCGGTATTTAATTAGACGGGGTGTCACAGGTGGTATCAGAGCAACAGATTCTAGATTCCTTAGGATCTATACGACTTACTATGTTTTCCGCGCTGCTATCTTTGATGTAAGCCCTATATTTAGGATTGTTGTATTCATTAATTACGCATTTTATGTCTTCAGCTACTTGAGATATTTACTGTGGACTTTTAAGCTTCTCTCTCATTTCAGATGCCTCGCAGATTTGCACAGCGAGCCAATTGAGATGCCCATCCCGAGCCCCAGTCAGTTTTGACCCAGGGAATGATGAACACTACAGAATTTGTTGATATTGTAGCAAATGCAATTAATGCAGCATTAGCCGTGGTATAACAGGCTCCACCACAGGCACCAGTAGTGGCCCTATCACCAGTCCACGCTCTCCCTTCTGCATGGGAGTGTGTCAGAGATGCCTTTCAGAAGGCACACCCTCCAGAGTTCGCGGGAGTTCATATGTGGTAAAGGAGAGCCAGTGGAGGAAAGATATACAGAGTCACCTGAGGATGAATGAGTGCATCGAGGTGCAAAAGCAGATTCTGGCTACCTTTAAGTTGGTAGGAGCAGCGCTACAGTGGTGGGAGTTCAACACCACTACAGTGGAGAGAGATAACATAACTATCCGAGATTTCTGGGTGCGATTTGATGGTATGTACTTCCCTTCTGCGCTATAGACAAACATAAGAAGGAAATTATTAAACCTCAAGCTGAAATTCTATTACTAAAGCCGTTTAATAAAATTAAACTATTTAAGTAACTCTGAACAGTTTTTTGAGGAACCTCTTTTCTTAAAAACCAAAACTAATTGAACACAAGATGTGTTTTATAAAAGTATGTACGAGATCTATTCAAAATTTGATCAACAGGTTTATAAAACAGTTTAAACAAACTTTAAACTCAGCACAACCAAGAATGAGATGAGAAGATGTAGGAAGATTAAGAACAAGATTTTTTACGTGGTAAAACCTCACCCAACTGAGGAAACATCCATGGCTCCCTCTACGGAGTAAAACAAAAATTCCACTATATACAAATTTTAACAGTTACAAACTATATAACAAACATGCATACAAATCAGACCTATATAAGTTTAAGAATGTACCCTCTGGTGTCCTTATAACTTATCTGCAGTGCGGATTGTTGATGTTGTTCTCCCATTTTGTTAACTTCCAATTTGTTCAAGCTCTTTACTGTGACACCCCGCCTAATTAAATATCGGGCGATCACTCCTTTATTAAATTAAAACCAAGGTGAAGAGTTGGTTCATTCTTAGCATCACTGTCGTAAAAATAACTTTTCCAAATTTAACACCCTATTTAATTAAGATAAGTGTCAAAACCATTTTTTAACATTACTTTCCAAATTTTATTTTGAAAATAAAGATTTAATTATCTACAACAATTCAATATTTAAAGAATCACACCACAATAACCCTGGAACATATATTCCAATTAATTTAAACATTCAACAACTAAACCCCAGCATTTAAAACTTAATGTAAAACATACATGCAGAATAAATCTCAAAGTAACAGTACTAGAAATAACTGAAATACAAATGTCCCAATAAAACAGATAAATAGTGGAAAGGGCGACACATGCCCAATAAGGAGAATGATAGAAGTGGAATCAAGTAAATGAAATCTTCTAAGCAAGTGGCCTGCAACCCCCACCTAAGTTGCAGCATGTTCCTTCCAAGGGATCCTAAACAAGACGCCCCATGTGGCTGGGCACCTGTAATATATACATATATATACAAGAAAGAAAGAGGAATAGAAACGGGTCAGAGCCCGATAGTGTATATGATTTAAAAATTCGTTTAGCAAGTATTTAAATTGATACAGGCCAATGCAACAACATATTAGTGCGACACTCTCTTGAGAAATTATCGCCTTTCTTCAAATGTACACTCCTATCGCTCTAACCTTCCCAATGGTTTATCTCATCATATATCACACCATCCTTCCCCAAGGATTTAACTTATCTTAGGTGACTCTCAAAATTTAAGATTTAACAACATCATGGTTTAAAAAGGATAATTTCATTTAGTACAAAACTCTCATTTTAACTTTATTGATTCATAAAGTTATTCAATATCATATTATACTTCTCAAAACAAGTATTTCCAATTTGAGTCATTATACATGTCTTACTTACCATAACACAATAGGCAGTTTCCCATATTTCAGAAGTTCATATATATATTAAGTACTCGTATAATATATATATTCTAACAACACCCCACATAAAATTTTATGGTGTGGGCATACTCTGCTATCCAATCCCCGTATCAATCGTACTAAAGGGAATACAAGTTCGGAATCACTCTAGAACTGTATAAATACATACACAAACAATATTGAGGCGAAGCATAGTTTCCAAGTCCAAGAGGTCATTACATACCCTCACGTCTCTTAGGACCGTGACTACCGATTCGATAGCCTATACCTAGGATTTTTCTCTTCTAGGGTATGAGTCAATATCCCCCATAAGGCACACGAGATAAGATCGTCCCAGCGCGGAAACCTCAGGGATAGCAAGTAGCGCGGGCATGATTTTCACAAGTATATAATATATGCATACACAATCATATAAATATACCACTTTTATTATATCAATTTAGGTTTATCCAATAACCCACATTCACAAAATTTATCCTTATTTTCCCATTATTATTTATCAAGTATAATGGTTCGTTTCTAACTTTAATTCGAAGGGTTTTTTTCCAACTTACTACGTAACCCTCATGGACTCTATTCTTACAAATGTACAATTCAGTAGATATCCATTTATGTTCCAACGTAACTCTCTCTTACGTGTCTCTCCCCTTTAATATATACTTACATTCTCCCTTTTGCAAAATATCCCAAAGATATAGATTTCGCCTTACATTAAAGGATTTTGAATTTTATTTTCAAATATGAGAATTTCAAACGGTTTCAAAATCGGAATTAGAATGGAGTTTTAATTGAATTTTTATTATCTCTAAGAGTCCTCAAAACATAAAACTGTCTAGCAAAAAAAAATATTAAAAAATATAGAACGGTCCGATCGAGCTGAATTTTTTTTTTTGTAGCTTCCTCTCGTCTTCAGCTAATTCTCTGTAAAATTTCATCCAATTCCAACGGTCCGATCGTCCGGAATAATTTTTTTTTTTAGTGTTTGTATCTGATTAGAACTCTTTTCTTAATCAAACTCTTAATCCTTTACATGACAAAGGGTTTCCAGAATATCATATAAATCATCACTACATGAAAATTTCCCATCTCAAATTGGATTTTTCTTCCATAAATCTCATCCTAATAACTCCTAAACTAATATGGATGATGCATCAAAGAAATAAGCAAGATAAACACTTGCCTGGGATTTTCAGAAATCTGGTTTGGTGTTGAATTTGGTGTGGTTGCATTCCCCGTCTCGCGATCTACGCGTTGGCGGTGGTGGCGGTGCAAACGGGTGAGTTTTGAGCCTTGGAATGCCTTGAGAGCTCTCTCCTCTTCTCTCCGATGGTCGTTCTAGTGTTTTGAGTTATCTAACCCTAGGAGATAACCTAAACATCTGATATAACCGCTTTAATTTTCGTGGGTTTAATTACCCAAAAATACAAAATGACTAAAATGCCCTCCCGGGGTACTAATTAGGCCTAAAAATGCCCCGAGACCCAAATCAAACTCCCAGGTATACTTTTCTGACTATCTCGACCCTTCCAGACGCGTTGGCGCACTCAAAACGAACATATGAACAACTTATAAAATATTTACTTTTATTTATCAATAATTAGTCCCGACGCGACACGGGCGCGTCCCGACTCAAATTTCTAAAATTGTCATTTTATTCACTCGTGACATTTAATATGGCCACTATTATATATTACTTTAATCATTAGTAGTATTCAACAAATTTTCCCATAATTACTAACTCTCATCACGTTAATAATTATAACATAATTAATTTTCGGATTTTTATTAAATAATTAATTTACATTAAATTTAATAAATCCCCAAATTAATATAGCATAAAAATACGGGGTATTACATACAGGAGGTCTGGTCAAGTTTGAAAAACGTTACTAATGCCGTTTAATACAATGATTAAACTGTATAAGCAACTCCGAGATGTTTGTTGAAGAAATCCTTTGCTTTTGAAAATAAAAATGATAAACAACAAGATGTGTTTACAAAAAACATATGTACGAGAATAACCAAGACTTTGTAATCAGTTTTAAAACTAAGATCGTTTCAAAATATCAGCACACTATAGAATGAGATGAGGAGATGAAGATAATCAGAACACACTATTTTAACGTGGTAAAACCTCTCCCAATAGAGGAAACATCCAGGGTGACTTCTAAGTCAGGAAAGTAAAAATCCACTAAAAACAAATAACAGTTATAAACACTACAACATACATGCACACAACTCAGCCTATTCTAAGTTTAGGAATATACCCCACTTGGTGTCCTTCTAAATTCTTGTAGATCTGATTGTTGATGATGTTCTTTCAGTTTGATAACTTCCTTTGCTTTAGCTTTCTTTGCGTCGACTTAATAATCTTTGATCTTATACCCAAGACTTTCAGTGTGGTAGTGTGTCAAGTGTTTGTGATGTGATTTCTAAACACATGCATGAACTCACACACACTTAGTTTTTACAGACAGTCCTAGAAAATTACATATAAAGACTATATGCTATGATTTTCTTTTCTTTCTTTATTACAGAACTTAAAACCTTTTTGACCTTTTAATCTATCCCAGATTCCACGGATATCTTGCTTCAAAATTGGTCAAGATCTTAATCAATCTCAGTTTTTAAAAATATTTTCGAGATCGAAAATCTCCAAGTGAGAATCCAACTAGGTCAAGGTTTAGTTTCGTAAGAACAGAAAACATAAAACATTTATAGATCTAAATCAGCAAAGATTTTCTTAAAACGAGAAACAAATATGCAGATCTAGTGATATGTGACATGCAAAGTGTAGATCTAAGATTTCTATGATAAAGAAATACATATCTCACTAAAAATGTCTAAGTTGGTAACAAGATCACAGATCAAGAGGTTACAGCTACAAACGATCAAACCAGTAACACCAATCTCTCTCAAACACTCAAGGTTGTGTTTGGGGTTTTGAATATACGAAGGTTTGAAGATGGTTTGAAGTTGTTTAGGGTTAGGGTTAGGGTTTATCTAACACAATTTCCCTTTCTCTCTCTTCTCTCTTTTCTTTTCTCTCTTCTCTCTTTTTTCTTCTCAATTTGGACGACTGCCCAAAGTTCCTAAAGGTTGAGAATAAGAGGGTTTATATAGGAGCCAAGGAAGGTTCTGGATTGCTGATCGAAATCAATGGTTGAGATTCAGTCTTCCTTATATTGACTTGATCCAAGGGTGGTAAAACAGCGGTGGTTAAAACGAAGGTGATTGGTCCATAGGATAGAACATGGATAGACTTAAAACACATGCAAGCCATAGATAAGGTTTGATCTAACGATCCATAACACACCAGGCAGTTCTCTCACAAAACAAACACAAAATGAGATAACAGGAAGATGACAAGTGTTGGCATTCCATTGGCTGGCAACGCGCGTCCTAAAAAAACTACAGGCAACATCCTGAAGTCTCTGGCGCATTGATATTCTACCCAATCAAACATTCTAATGAAAAACTAATTTTTCAAAATAGCATTTTAACCCCACAAAGTTTATAAACACAATTTTATCAAAGAAAACATTATTTTAAAAATGTTTGAAAATTCCCAAAAATTATTAAAACAACATTTTAAGGGGGAATTTAACACACAATCAATTATGAGCAATATACACACATGTATGCACTTCTAATGTGTGTAGTGTGATTCAATTTATACCTTGTTTGGATCATTGAATAGGATTAGAGAGTGAATAGTTCTGAGGTTCTTTGGATTCTAGGTTAGACAACAAATTTTGTCACTATTTCCAAATTAGATGAACACTTATACAATATAGACTTAAGTAAGTCAAAGGTATAAGGTGCTTCAATCTCCCCCTTTGGAAATATTAGACAAAATCTCCTTTGAGTTAGCTTAAACTCTTAGGGAACCAAAAAAAATAAAACCTAGTCCTATACAAAAGATACTATCTACCCATTTCCTAGAAAGTCAAAAATTACATAACTCAACTATTTACAAATTTGTACACTAGAAAGAAATGGTAGAAAACCAGTAGAAATAGTTCCTACAAATATGCACTAAGATCATGCAGTTTAGATGAAATGTGAACTAAACATTGAACCCGTAAGACTCAAATTTCTCCCCCATTTTGTCTCAAATGGACAAAGGGTAAAATTTAAGGTCTTAAGAGATTAATCAGCACATACCATACCTATTGAATTACGCAAATACAGAAATTTGTTATAGTCTAGAGGTTTAGTGAACATGTCTGCAAGTTGCAGATCAGTAGGTAGGTAATGAATTTCTAACTCCTTAGTCTCAACAAGTTCGCATATAAAGTGATGTCTTATTTTAATATGCTTAGTTTGCGAGTGTTGAACCGGGTTTTTAGATATGTTAATGACGCTTTGATTGTCACAATATAATTGTAACTGATCTTATTTAATCCCATAATCGCTTAACATTTGTTTTATCCATAACAATTGAGCACAGCAACTACCTGTTGCTATATATTCGGACTCAGCCGTAGATAAAGATGTGCAATTTTGTTTTTTGCTACTCCATCCTACTAAATTATTGCCGACATAATAACAGGCACCTGATGTACTCTTACTGTCATCAGTACAATCGGCCCAATCAGCATCAGTATACCCTATGATGGTGCTGCGGGTATCATTAGTGTACCTAAGTCCAAGATTAAGAGTGCCTTTTATGTACTTGATTATACGTTTTACACAAGATAAATGGCTCTCTTTAGGATTATTCTGGTAACGAGCACACAGACATACATCATACATTATATCTGGTCGTGAGGCAGTTAGATAGAGTAGACTACCAATCATACTACGATAAAGTGTGGAATCAACTGACTTCCCATTTTCATCTTTACATAATTTAACAGTAATACTCATAGTCGTTTTGGCAACTTTAGCATTATCTAAACCAAATTTCTTAACAAGATCTAAGGCATACTTAGTTTGCGAGACAAATAATCCATCAGAATTCTGTTTCACTTGAAATCCTAAGAAAAGCTGTAGCTCCCCTATAAGGGACATGTGAAACTCCTTATGCATAATAGAAGAAAAGGATTTAACTTCAGATGTTGAAGTAGACCCAAAGATGATGTCGTCTACATAGACTTGGGCTATAATAATGTGTTTGTCAAAATGTTTGACAAAGAGGGTCTGGTCATTTCCTCCTCTCTTAAAACCCTTATCCAATAAAAAGTTGGATAGGCGTTCATACCAAGCTCTAGGAGCTTGTTTTAAGCCATACAAAGCCTTTTTTAAACGAAAGACATGGTCTGGGTATTTTGGGTCAATGAACCCTTTGGGTTGTTCTACATACGTTTCTTCGGATAGAATTCCATTGAGGAAGGCAGACTTGACATCCATTTGATAAAGTGTAAATTTTAAGTGACACGCTATGGCGAAAGAAGTCGAACAGATTCAAGACGAGTGACTGGGGCAAATGTCTCGCTAAAATCTATCCCTTCTATTTATGAGTAACCTTGAGCAACTAGTCTAGCTTTATTTCTAAGGATTACCCCATTTTCGTCAGATTTGTTCTTAAAGATCCAACGTGTGCTAATAACATTTTTGTTTTGAGGCCACGGTACAAGATACCAGACAATGTGAATGACAAATTGTAAAAGTTCGTCCTGCATTGAAGAAATCCAGTGTGTGTCATTCAATGCTTCATTAACATTTTTTGGTTCCACAAGGGAGACGAAACATGCATAATTAACATAATTTCTTAACTGGGATCTAGTACGGACAGGCTCATTAGGATTACCGACCACGTTGTCAATGGAATGATCTTTAGAGACCCAGCCAGGTACTTCTGGACTCTCAATAGGTAATGAGTCATCTATTTCTGGTGAATCATTTTTGAAATCATTTTCAGATTCAACCACAATAGGTGATTCAGATATCTTATTTTCAACAATAGTGTCGCTTACAATTACATTTATCGACTCCATAAGGGTCTTAGTACGCAGATTGTATATACGATAAGCACGACTGTTTGGTGAATAACCTAAAAAGATGGCTTTATCACCACGCGTCTCGAATTTAGACAAATGTTCTCTGTCTTTACAGACATAACATTGACTTTCGAAAGTTCTTAGATATTTCAGGTTAGGCTTCTTACCGTACCACAACTCATAAGAGGTTTGTTTAGTGTTTTTCCTAAGGTAAACCCGATTAATGATATGACATGCAGTTCTAATAGATTCTACCCAGAAGTACTTAGGTAGAGATTTGGCATGCAACATGACACGTGCCATCTCTTGAAGAGTTCGATTTTTCCTTTCGGCAACACCGTTCTGCTGAGGTGTCTTAGGGGCACTAAATTCGTGTTTGTAACCGTTGTAGTCACAATATTCAACTATTCCCGTGTCTATGAACTCTCCCCCTCTATCGCTACGAATGCGATTGACTTGTGTGTCCTTCTCATTTTCAATTCTTTGTAAAATTTTAAAAAATTTCTGAAACGTGTCAGATTTATGTTTCAAGAATGCAACCCAAGTGAATCGTGTAAAATCATCAACCATGACTAGTATATAACTGTGTTCACAAAGACTAACAGTTCTAGAGGGACCAATAAGGTCCATATGGATGAGATCTAAAGGTCTAGAGGTGAGAATGTCTTTAACTTTTTTATGCGAAGTCTTAACTATTTTTCCTTCCTGGCAATGACCACAAACAACACTGGAAATAGGTTTAATTTTAGGAATTCCTCTAAAAATCTCTTGACTAGATAATCTACCAAGGATATCATAACTTAGGTGACCCATACGATTATGCCAGATTTCATTGTCATCCATTCTGACAATGTTACAGGTTTCAAAACTAGTCTTGACAGTATAACAGTTGTCAGGAGTTCTAAATCCGGTAATAATGCATTCACCTTTATCATTTAGAATTTTGCAATTGTTCTTTGAAAAGGTAACTGTATGGTCTGAGTCACAAAATTGTGATATACTTAGGAGGTTGGCTTTAAGGCCTTTAACTAAAAGTACATTTTCCAAAATAGGCATTCCCTCTTCTTTTAGGATTCCTTTACCTGTGATATGGGATGAAACTCCGTCACCAAAAACTGCTTTACCTCCAGCAAATCTGGTTTTGTTTAAGAGTTTGGTTTCATCTCCTGTCATATGTTTGGAGCATCCTGAATCTAAGTACCAACCAGATGAAGTGTGTTCAGCTTTTAAGGCAGTGATAACAATGTTACACTTCATTTGGGGTACAAGATCATCTTTTCTAACCCAAATAGCTATAGTTTTAATTTTGCGCAGGTTTGCCCTCATTTGATAAAATTTTCGAGAAGCATCTTTTTGTCGAAAAACATTTGGAGCAACAAACTGATTTTTGTGGAAAAGTTGAGCTTTTGGTTTAGGAAAGTTTCTGGGAGCCTTTATCTTAAATGAACTCTTATTTTTGGTCTTTCTATTCCTGTAGTTAGAGTTCTTATCAGGTTGTCTTGGAAGGGCATAATGGTTACGATTTTGCCTAGAATAGTTAAAGTTCTTGTAAACAGGGGTGTTGTACACAGGGGTGTTTAGACGCCTAGCATAACAACCTTCAAAAGAATGACCATAAACGTCACAGTAGGAGCAATATTGATTGCTTGAGGGATGTACTTCCTTAGGGAAACTTCTAAAGATGGGTTTAACAGGATTCTGTTCAGAAGTCTTATTCCTAGGAGGTATGGTTTTAAAGGTAGATTCCGCCTTTCTGATCAAAGGACAGACGTATTTAGTCTCAAGTGTACTATCAGCCTTAGAGTTACTAGACTCTCCAATGTCTTTCTGATGTTGCTTTTGATCATATTCCTTTTTAATAAAATGAAAATCTGGACATGTTTCGATTGGTCTTTTGCCCCCAGACACAAACTTAATAGGTTCAAGATTTTTAGTTTGTGGTTTATTCTTAGGGCAGAATCCAATACCGGTTCTATCATCAGAATTGGTCTTGGAGTCAACAACAAAGTCAGTGAAACAATTTGAATTGTTTTCAAACTTAGAAATTTTTTTGAAAACAGTGGCTGTCTTTGTTTTTGCTTCTTCCAGTTCTAATAATGTTCCCTTGTATTTCATTTCTAAGGTTTCATTAGTTTTAGTCAACTCTTTTAATTTTTGATCAAAAGTTTTAATTTCAGATTGATGTGTCAGACACTGGTTAGTGTACTCTTCGGCATTCAACTTCACAATAAGACTTAGATCATCTAATTTCTTAGTCAGATCTCTAACAGTCTTCTCCAGTCTAGTGCCTTTTTTAAGAGTTTTAGCATACAAAGTATGAATATCTGGGAGGTTATCTGTGTCTGGGTCGCTAAGTGAAGTGTGTGTAGTGACCCCTAATGATTCAGTTTTAGTACTCACGCACCCATTTACATCGTCGTTATCGAGAACTCTTTGACTCACACACACGGAACTAGAGCTAGCAACATTTTCAGATAACAAGGTATCTAGGCCAGTCAAAGCAGTATTCACAAAAGCAGGAGTAGAGGTATCATTATCACACAGAGGCATATCATCATTGTAAATGATCTTAGCAAAAAAGGACATGCAAGGGTCAAGTACATTTGATGACTCAAGTTCCTCTTCATCAGAGTCACTTGAATCATCCCAAGTTTTACAGACATTGGCTCTATTGTGTGTGTTGGTTTTATTCAGATTAACTCTGCAATCGTGAGCAATGTGACCTAGTTTCCCACATCTAAAACATTCAATCTTTTTAAGATCTCTGTTAGATATGAAGTTGTTGTCCTTAGGATGTTTATCAAGACCTCTCTCATGAGGTTTGGGATTAGACACAGTTGGATAATTAGGCTTGCCTTGTTTAGATGCCTGTTTGTTTCTAAATTTAACAATTTTCTTAAATTGTTTGGACATTAAGGAAATCTGATTATCTAGTTTGTCTATATCACACTCCTCATCAGAGTCACAGTTTGTCAAATTAGTCTCATGTTTAGATATCTTAGAGGAAAAACTCAAGTTAGAGTTGGGCTGTTTTCTTTGAGACTGATTTAATTGTTTCTTAAAGTCTAATTCCATTTCCACAGTCCTAAGTTTGCTACTGAGTAACTCAGGGGTGAGGTTTTGATCACTCATCTCCTCAATAGCATACCTCTTGCTGTCAAACTTTTGTGGTAATGATCTTAGGATTTTAGAAACAATCTCATTCCTATCATATGTTATACCATTAGCATGCAACTTAGTAACTATATCAGTTAGGTTCATGTAAAAGTCGTCAAAAGACTCAGAGTCAGACGTAATTAAAGAATTGTACTGCTGGGTAAGCATTTGAGTTTTAGCAGCTTTAACTCTGGAGTCTCCTTCATGGGCAGTGATTAATGTGTCCCAAGCTTCCTTGGAAGTGGCACAAGATGAGATTCTCTTGAACTCATACTCATTAATGGACATAAAGATGGCATTCTTGCCTTTATTGTTATTGCGAGAAATTGTTTTCTCTTCTTGGGTAAACTCACTTAAGATTTTCTTTACCCTCTCATCACTTCCTTCAGTGGATGGTTTAGTAGGATAAGTATATCCATTTTCAATAATGTCCCAGACATCATCTCCTAAAGTCCCTTGGATGAAGGCAACCATTCTTACTTTCCAGTAAGCAAAGTTGTTTCCATCAAAGAGTGGAGGTCTGGACAGATTACCAAACCTTTCATTCTTCTCGTCCATAGTTAGGATTTTCAGAAAACGATTTCAAAAACACAAGATCCTTTTTGAAATAAAATTTTACAGGGCTCTGATACCAATTGAAAAACGTTACTAATGTCATTTAATACAATGAATAAACTGTATAAGCAACTCCGAGATGTTTGTTGAAGAAACCCTTTTCTTTTGAAAATAAAAATGATAAACAACAAGATGTGTTTACAAAAAACTTATGTATGAGAATAACCAAGACTTTGTAATCATTTTTAAAACTAAGATGGTTTCAAAATATCAGCACACTATAGAATGAGATGAGGAGATGAAGATAATCAGAACACACTATTTTAACGTGGTAAAACCTCTCCCAATAGAGAAAACATCCACGGTGACTTCTAAGTCACGAAAGTAAAAATCCACTAAAAACAAATAACAGTTACAAACAATACAACATACAAGCACACAACTCAGCCTATTCTAAGTTTAGGAATATACCCCACTTGGTGTCCTTTTAACTTCTTGTAGATCTGATTGTTGATGTTGTTCTTTCGGTTTGATAACTTCCTTTGCTTTAGCTTTCTTTGCGTCGACTAAATAATATTTGATCTTATACCCAACACTTTCAGTGTGGTAGTGTGTCAAGTGTTTGTGATGTGATTTCTAAACACATGCATGAACTCACACACACTTAGTTTTTACAGACAGTCCTAGAAAATTACATATAAAGACTATATGCTGTGATTTTCTTTTCTTTCTTTCTTACAGAACTTAAAACCTTTTTGACCTTTTAATCTATCCCAGATTCCACGGATATCTTGCTTCAAAATCGGTCAAGATCTTAATCAATCTCAGTTTTTAAAAGTATTTTCGAGATCGAAAATCTCCAAGTGAGAATCCAACTAGGTCAAGGTTTAGTTTCGTAAGAACAGAAAACATAAAACATTTATAGATCTAAATCAGCAAAGATTTTCTTAAAACGAGAAACAAATATGTAGATCTAGTGATATGTGACATGCAAAGTGTAGATCTAAGATTTCTATGATAAAGAAATACAGATCTCACTAAAAATGTCTAAGTTGGTAACAAGATCACAGATCAAGAGTTTACAGCTACAAACGATCAAACCAGTAACACCAATCTCTCTCAAACACTCAAGGTTGTGTTTGGGGTTTTGAATATACGAAGGTTTGAAGATGGTTTGAAGTTGTTTAGGGTTAGGTTTAGGGTTTATCTAACATAATTTCCCTTTCTCTCTCTTCTCTCTTTTCTTTTCTCTCTTCTCTCTTTTTTCTTCTCAATTTGGACGACTGCCAAAAGTTCCTAAAGGTTGAGAATAAGAGGGTTTATATAGGAGCCAAGGAAGGTTCTGGATTGCTGATCGAAATCAACGGTTGAGATTCAGTTTTCCTTATATTGACTTGATCCAAAGGTGGTAAAATAGCGGTGGTTAAAACGAAGGCGATTGGTCCATAGGATAGCACATGGATAGACTTAAAACACATGCAGGCCATAGATAAGGTTTGATCTAACGATCCACAACACACCAGGCAGTTCTCTCACAAAACAAACACAAAATGAGATAACAGGAAGATGACAAGTGTTGGCATTCCATTGGCTGGCAACGCGCTTCTTAAAAAAATTACAGGCAATACCCTGAAGTCTCTGGCGCATTGATATTCTACCCAATCAAACATTCTAATGAAAAACTGATTTTTCAAAATAGCATTTTAACCCCACAAAGTTTATAAACACAATTTTATTAAAGAAAACATTATTTTAAAAATGTTTAAAAATTCCCAAAAATTATTAAAACAACATTTTAAAGGGGAATTTAACACACAATCAATTATGAGCAATATATACACATGTATGCACTTCTAATGTGTGTAGTGTGATTCAATTTATACCTTGTTTGGATCATTGAAGAGGATTAGAGAGTGAATAGTTCTGAGGTTCTTTGGATTCTAGGTTAGACAACAAATTTTGTCACTATTTCCAAATTAGATGAACACTTATACATTATAGACTTAAGTAAGTCAAAGGTATAAGATGCTTCAAAGTTACCAAATCTTTCATTTTTCTCGTGCATGTATTTTCAGAAAACAGTTTCAAAAACACAGGTTCTCTTTAAAAGAAGTTTACAAAGATCTGATACCAATTGAAATTCCGTTACTAAAGCCGTTTAATAAAATTAAACTATTTAAATAACTCCGAACAGTTTTTTGAGGAAACTCTTTTCTTAAAAACCAAAACTAATTGAACACAAGATGTGTTTTATAAAAGTATGTACGAGATCTATTCAAGATTTGATCAACAGGTTTATAAAACAGTTTGAACAAACTTTAAACTCAGCACAACCAAGAATGAGATGAGAAAATGTAGGAAGATTAAGAACAAGATTTTTTGCGTGGTAAAACCTCACCCAACTGAGGAAACATCAACGACTCCCTCTGCGGAGTAAAACAAAAATTCCACTATATACAAATTTTAACAGTTACAAACTATATAACAAACATGCATACAACTCAGACCTATATAAGTTTAGGAATGTACCCTCTGGTGTCCTTATAACTTCTCTGCAGTTCTGATTGTTGATGTTGTTCTCCTAGTTTGTTAACTTCCAATTTGTTCAAGCTCTTTACGTCGACTCTTGTTCTCAAGATCCTATTACCAACACTTTTCGTGTGGTAGGGTGAAAGTGTTTTTGGAGGTGCTCTCTAACACATGCATTCACACACACACACTTATTACGTACAATCAGTCCTAACAAATTACATATAAGACTATATGCAGTGACTTTTCTTTTTCTCTCTTCTCACAAAACTTAACCTTTTTGGCCTTTAAAGCAATCCCAGATTCCAAGGCTATCTTCCTCAGAAGACGTATCAAGATCTTAATCAATCTCGGGTTTTGAAAATATTTTTGAGATTGGAAATCACCAAGTGCGATTCCAAACTAGGTCAAAGGTCTTGTTTCAGGAGAACTAGAAATATAAAACATTATTGTTGATTTCAAAGTTAAAAATCTTTTCAGAAAAGAATCAACAATATATTTCTCAAGCTGAGAAATAAAAAAATGCAAACTAAGTGTAATATACCATGAAGAACTCGGATCTGAAATTTTTATATACCAAAAAAATAGATCTAAGAAAATGATTAAGTTGGAAACAAGATCTAAAGAACGAAGAGGTTACAGCAACAAACCAACTCTCAAATCACTCAAACACTCAAGGATGTGTTTGGGAAAATACAGGGGTTTGAAGGTTTATTTTTGGTTTGAACTGTTTAGAAGATTTAGGGTTAGGGTCAGGTTTTCTAACTCTCTCTCTTCTGGTTTCTCTCTTCTTTCTGTTTTCTCTCTCTTCTCTCTCTACTCTCTTTTGTGACACCCCGACTAATTAAATACCGGGTAGCTACTCCTTTATTAAATTAATTCAAAATGCCAAGTTGGTCCAGTTAATAGCATCACTGTCGAAAACATTTTTATGATTACTAACCACCTAGTATTTAAAAAGTAAGTTGCCAAATTTTAATTTAAGTCTGATTAACATGCAACAAGTGTAATGAAGAATAAATAATACCATTCACCATACTGAAATAAATAGAATAACCATCACGTAATGTAAATAAAGTCTGGAGGAAAAACTCCTCACTACAAATCCCACAACTGAAATACGCAAAGAAAATACTGAACACTAAATCAATACATGACAAAGTCTGAAAACTGTAATGGAAAGATGTCTCTAATAGAAATGGGCAAAATGCCCTACAACTGATAGATAATGACTCTGGAATCCAAATGATAGAAGCGTCTACAAGCAAATCCCTGTAGCTTCCACAAACAGCTACAGCTCGCCACCTGAATGAGTATCCTATGCATGGTGTCCTTGTGGCTGGGCACCTAAAATGGTTTTACAAGAAAAATAGATTTGAAAGCAAACGGGTCAGAGCCCGAATGTGGAGATATTTTAAAAACCTTCAAGTGCTTTAAAAACATTTAAAACATTAAATGCAAAGTACATGTTAGGACGTGCACTCACATGATATTCTCACCTCTCGTCTAACTGTGCACTCCTAACGTAAGTACCCATCTACAACGACAATAACCACTAGCTAAGTGACATCATAACTAGCTAGACTGTCATAGGTCCTACCCTTATTACTTGGTTCTATTAACATTATAACGCTCGTAATTAAATAGGGGTTTAACGTAAACTCAGATGTTCAATATGCAATATATTTCACTATCAGCTAACCCGTTATGTTTTTCTCGAAACAATACCGTAATTATATTCACAACATTAACATGAAGGTTCCCATTAATTAAGTGTATATTATTCACATCATAAATATACAATACAAGCACCCCGAGAACTAAGTTGCGGTGCACACATACTCTGCTATCCAT
The DNA here is from genome assembly GCA_949130495.1 of Sambucus nigra. Taxonomy (NCBI): domain Eukaryota; kingdom Viridiplantae; phylum Streptophyta; class Magnoliopsida; order Dipsacales; family Adoxaceae; genus Sambucus; species Sambucus nigra. The sequence goes on along the minus strand of OX422218.1, from coordinate 311,109,237 downwards.
CCCGGTACATCACGTACATAAGGATTACATATTCCGAATCTCTCAGGAATAGTTCACAAATAACAACATCACAAATAATGGAGGCGAACACAGTCACATCACATGGGTCACGCACATACCTACGCTCCCACGATCAGCGGACTTATTAATATCCCAATAAGTCTTTCTATGACCTATGTTCATCAAGGTAACCAGTCTAAATCCGGGCAACACAAGGATTAGAGGGCCCTAAGCTAACGTAAACCTCCCGTGATAGCAAGTATGGTAGGTATGTCATACACACAATTCATATACCAATACTAAGTAAACACACCTCTTAGTAATCCCGTAGTTTAATTGTAGTACTATTCTCATTCTAGTACCAATATATAATTTACACACTTTATACGATTCCGGTTTATAATCATACGCGCCCTAAATTTATTCTCACGTCGCAGTAGACACTCACGTCTCAACCCAAACGGTTCATTGATTTAAATCACTCGTATATAATTTACTCCTCATAATAACCCAAAAGTCCCAAATCTATCCATATATCATCAAAGGAATGCTATCTCTATCCTCGAACAAGTTTACGGGACTCCCAAAATCAAAACAGGCCAAAAAGGCCTAAACTGCCATCTCGTTAGAAGTCTCGCTCGAACGAGGCTGTTCGAACGAGATTCCAGTTCGTTCGAACGAACTGTACCTTCTAACGACATCTCGTTCAAACGAATGTATCGAACGAAATACAGTTCGTTCGAACGAAGGTATCGAACGAAGTCTCCCCTCATTAGAAGCGACTGGTCAACTCATTAGAAGCTCGTTCGAACGAGCTCGTTCGAACGACCTGGGAAGGTCTTCTAACGAGAGACCAGTTTCGGCCCAGAATTTCTTGCTTACGATTTTCATCAATTCTTACTCCTCAAATCTCCTCTAAAATTCGTTCCAACAATGTTTTAAGTTCTCTAATCATCCTAAAACATGCTAAGGTCATACACTAACATCTTTTAAGGGATTAATACATCCCAAACATCATTAAATCACAAGTTTCTACTTTTTTCCCAATTTTCTTCAAGAACATAAACCCTAGATTTTTATTATCATGAATTCCCAGAATTTAATCCGTTGTTACATCACATAAATATAAAATCTCTTAATTCAATCTTCAAACAACGTTTCTACATGCAAACCTATACCCAAAATTAAACTAATAACTTCCAATTTCATGGGTTTTTCTTTAACTCTTAAATAAGGTTGATTACCAAGATTTCTAACATGGAAGAAGCATTCACTGCATAAAGAATGTAATTTAAATCACTTGCCTTGAGTTTATTTCTGATTTTGATGTTGATTTCCTCTCTCTTTCTGCAGAATTCCCTCTCTCTCTCTTTCTCCAAGCTTCTTCTCCAATGGTGGCTAGGGTTTGTTTTGGGGAAACTTAGAAAACCTAATCTAACAACCCCCGTAGCTTGTTGGGTTAATATGGGTTGGTTAGTGGGTTTAGTGGGTCTATTCCCAATCAGATTTACTTCTCTAATTTTCGTCATTTTTAATTCCTAAAAATATGAAATTACCAAAATACCCTTTATATTGCCGGTATGGCCTAAAAATACCCCGGAACCCAAACTACACCCCCGGCTAGTGTTTTCTGACTATCTCGACCCTTCCGGACGCGTTCGCACACTCAAAACGACCATACGGTTTATAGAATTTAAATTCACTTTTATAATCAAAATATTTATATCCTGACGCGACTGTCACATGCGTCCCAATAAAATGACCAAATTGCCGTATATCAATCTCACGACAAATTTCATAATTCAATATTCATATAACATCATATATACTCAATATAGTCAAATACCAACTCACACTCGCTAGTATTTTACCCGGATTAATTTCCAAATAATTCACATTTAATTAATTAATCCCAAAAATAAATATAGCCAAAAGTACGGGGTATTACATCTTTTTTCTCTCAAAGGGACGAAATGGCAAAAGTCTTCGAAGGCTGAGAGGAAGGGTCCTTTTATAGGAGGATGAGAAGGTTCGAGAATGAGAACCAAAATCAAAGGTTCAGATTGAGTCAAGATGGATTGACTTTAATCCAAGGGTTCACGATAAGCGGTGATTAAAGCCCTCCTGATTGGTTCGAATAAGGTTCACAGGGATTATGAAGGAGCGCATGCAGATCGTCGATAAAAATGATCTAAGGGTTGTAAACAGGCGATGGTTTACACTCTATAAAGAAACACACTTTCCACCAATCAGAAAGCAACAAATGTTTACAAATGAATAGAGACAAAACGCGCGTCTGAAAATAATTAAAAGTACACCCTGAAGTCTCTGTCGCTTTCGAATTCTACCCAAGGTAACTTTAAGCCAATTAAACCAACAATATGAAATAGCAGATTGACCCCACAAACTTTTAAAACCAAGTTTTAATTAATAAAAACTTATTTTAAAATGTTTATAAAATTCCAAAAAATATTTAAAAAGCAATATTATGGATTTAAACACACTCAACATATGTACACACATTAATATGCAAAATGAGATGTATATGATCCATTCTACTGTGTGTGAGTGTTGGTAATGAGTTCTAGATCACTTCAATCAATGAAGAAATAGTAATGCAAGCTCTGGGGTTCTTTGGATTCTAGGTTAGACATAATTTTGTCACAATTTCCAAACTAGATGAACACTTATACAATGTAGACTCAACTGAGTCAAGAGTATAAGGTGCTTCAATCTCCCCTTCGAAAATATGAGACAAAATCTCATTTGAGTCATCTAGAACTCATAGGGAAACAAGAATGAGGAAACATATTCCTACAAAAATCTATCTACCCAAATCTTAGAAAGCAAAAGTACATAACTCAACTATTTAAAATTGAATACCCTATTACAACTGTTGAGAATAAGTGTACAAAAACCTGCAATGAATCACTAAGATCAAGCTGTTTAGCATATGTAATCATTAGAGACTCAAATTTCTCCCCCATTTTCTCTCAAATAGACAAAGGGAAAAATAAAGAGATCAAAGAGATTAATCAGCACACACCATACCAATCGATTTACACAAAGAAATAAATCGATTGTAATCTAAAGGTTTGGTAAACATATCTTCGAGTTGCAAATCAGTAGGAAGATAATTGATTTCTAATTCCTTAGTTTCAACTAATTCGCGTATAAAGTGATGTCTTATTTTTATGTGTTTTGTTCGCGAGTGTTGAACATGATTTTTAGAAATATTGATCGCACTTTGATTATCACAATAGAGATGCAATTGGTTTTCTTGAATACCATAATCACTCAGCATTTGTTTAAGCCATAGTAATTGAGCACAATAGCTGCCAGCGGCTATGTATTCAGATTCAGTTGTTGAGAGTGATGTGCGGTTTTGTTTCTTACTACTCCATCCTACCAAGTTATTACCTATATAATACCATGCTCCTGATGTGCTTTTACTATCATCAGTACACCCAACCCAGTCAGCATCAGTGTACCCAATTATAGTGCTTGGTGTGTCATTAGTGTACCAAAGTCCTAGATTCAGAGTGCCTTTTACATATTTAATGATTTGTTTAACAGAATTCAGATGGCTCTCTTTAGGGTTATTTTGATAACGAGCACATACACACACAGCATACATAATATCAGGACGTGAGGCAGTAAGGTATAGTAAGGTTCCTATCATACTACGATATAGAGTAGGATCTATAGATTTTCCAGTTTCGTCTTTAGAAAATTTTACCGTAGTACTCATGGGTGTTTTAGCATCTTTAGCACTCTCAAGGTCAAATTTCTTTACTATCTCTAAAGCATACTTAGATTGCGAGACAAATAATCCTTCTAAATTTTTTTTGACTTGAAGACCTAAGAAAAATTGCAACTCCCCCATAAGAGACATTTAAAACTCCTTATGCATAATTTCAGAGAAGGATTGTACTTCTGAGGGAGAAGTTGATCCAAAGATAATGTCGTCAACATAAACTTCAGCAATAATAATGTGTTTGCCAAAATGTTTGACAAATAGGGTTTGATCATTTCCACCTCTATTGAAATGTTTATCTAAGAGAAAACTGAAAAGACGCTCATACCAAGCTCTAAGTGCTTATTTAAGGCCATGCAAAGTCTTTTTAAGACGAAATACATGATTTGGATATTGAGGGTTAATGAACCCTTTAGGTTGTTCTACATAGGTCTCCTCAGTCAATATTCCATTAAGGAATGCAGATTTGACATCCATTTTGTAGAGTGTAAAATGCAAGTGGCAAGCTATAGCAAAGAGAAGACGAACAGATTCTAAACGAGTAACAGGAGCAAAAGTCTCGTTAAAATCTATTACTTCAATTTGAGAGTATCCTTGAGCAACTAATCTAGCTTTGTTTCTAATGATTATCCCACTTTCATCAGACTTATTTTTAAAAATCCAGCGTGTGCCAATAACCTTTTTGTGATCAGGCCGAGGTACAAGATACCAAACATCATGAATGACAAATTGAAGAAGTTCTTCCTGCATAGCAGAAATCCAGTGAGAGTCATTCAATGCCTCATTTACATTCTTTGGTTCCACTAGGGAAACAAAACATGCATAATGTGCATAATTTCTTAGTTAAGATCTTGTACGCACTGGCTCACTAGGGTTACCTACTACGTTATTTATGGGATGATCTTTAGAAACCCAGTTAGGTACTTCAGGTATCTCAATTAGTAATGAATCATCTATTTCAGGAGAGTCATTTTCTAAAATGTTTGTAGGCTCTTCTACAATAGTTGATTCACCAGTCTTGTTCTCTACAGTAGTGTCACTCACAATTACATTTATGGATTCCATCAAGGTTTTAGTGCGAAGATTATACACTCTATAGGCTCTACTGTTAGGCGAGTATCCTAAAAATATAGCTTTATCTCCCCGACTCTCAAATTTGGACAAGTGTTCCCTATCTTTGCATACATAACAGGTACTACCAAAGGTTCTAAGGTACTTAAGACTGGGCTTTTTCTTATACCAAAGTTCGTAAGGGGTTTGTTTGGAATTTTTTCTAAGATAGACCATATTTATGATGTGACATGCAGTATGAATAGATTCTACCCAAAAATATTTAGGCAAATTCTTGGCATGTAACATAACACGTGCCATCTCTTGAAGTGTACGATTCTTTCTCTCAGCGATTCCATTTTGTTGAGGAGTTTTAGGAGCACTGAACTCGTGTTTGTAACCATTATAGTCACAGTACTCTATTATACCAGTGTCTTTGAATTCTCCACCTCTATCACTACGGATTCTATTTACTTAAGTGTCCTTTTCATTTTCAATGCGAAGAAGTATTTTTAAGAAAGTTTGAAAAGTGTCAGACTTTTGTTTTAAAAAGGCTACCCAAGTAAATCTGGTGAAGTCATCAACCATAACTAGAATATAACTATGTCCACATAGACTAACAGTTTGGGAAGGACTTATTAGGTCCATATGGATGAGCTTCAAGGGATTAGAGGTAAGAACATCATTAACTTTCTTATGAGGTGCCTTTACAATTTTACCTTCCTGACAGGAACCACAGACAATGTTAGGAATGGGTTTGATTTTAGGAACTCCTCTAACTATTTCTTGAGAGGTCAGTCTACTAAGATTATCGTAATTTATATGACCCATTCTGTTATGCCATATCTCGTTGTCATCCATTCTGGAAACATTACAAATTTCAGAATTGTTCGTGACAGTATAGCAATTGGCAGGATTCCTGAATCCTGTAATTATACATTCACCTTTTTCATTTAAAATTTTGCAATTGTTCTTTGAAAAGGTAACATTATGATTTGAGTCATAAAATTGCGAGATACTAAGTAGATTGGCCTTAAGGACTTTAACTAGAAAAACATTTTCAAGAACAGGATGTCCATCTTCTTGGAGAGTTCCTTTGCCTATGATGCGAGATGATACTCCATCACCAAAAATAACTTTTCCACCAGCAAAGCTGGTTTTGTTCAAAAGTTTAGTATCATCCCCAGTCATGTGCTTAGAACATCCAGAGTCTAAATACCAACCAGATTATGTGTGCTCAGCTTTTAAGGCAGTAATAACTATATTACAGTTCATCTGAGGTAATAGATCTTCTTTTCTAACCAAAATTGCTCTAGTTTTCATTTTGCGCTTATTAGCTCTCAACTGGTAAAATCTGCGAGCATTCGATTTTTGTTGAAAAATGTTTTGTGCATGATTTTGAGTTTTATGAAAAACATGAGCATTTGGTTTAGGAAAGTGCTTAGGAATCCTTCTAGGAAATGTTCTTTTAGGTTTGGTCTTTCGCTTCCTATAATTAGAGTTTTTATCTGGTTGTCTAGGATGTATATAATTGTTGCGGTTCCTCCTAGAATAGTTAAAGTTCTGATAGGTAGGAGGATAATAGACAGGTTTAACTAGTCTCCTAGCATAGCAACTAGAAAAAGAGTGACCGTATATATCACAGTAAAAGCAATAAAGAATGCTCAAGGTTGGGGTTTCCTTAGGAAAGTCTTTAAATAATGGTTTTGAGGAATTTTTTGGTTGAACTCTATTCCTAGGTAGGACAGTCTTGAATGCGGACTCACTCTTCCTAATAGAGGGGCAGACATATTTAGCCTTAGGTGAACTTTCATGTTTAGAGAAACTTGATTCCCCAATGTTAAAATTTTGATGTTTTGAATCAAACCCAGTTTTTAGGAAATGAAAATCTGGGCAGGTTTCAATAGGTCTTTTACCTCCTAACACAAACTTGATAGTTTCAAAAGATTTTGTTTGTGTCTTCAAATTAGGGCAGTATCCTATTCCAGTTCGATCATCAGAATTAGTTTTTGATTCAGCAACAAATTCATCAAAACAGTTTGAGTTGTTTTCAAATTTTGTAAATTTTTTGAAAACAGTTGTTGTCTTTTCTTTTGTTTGTTCCAATTCTAACAATGTCCCTTTGTATTTTTTCTCCAAAGTTTCATTTGTTTCAGTCAAATTTCTGAGTTTTTGATCAAACATTTTGATTTCACTTTCATGAGTTAGACATGGGTTAGTATACTCTTCAGCATTTAGTTTTACCATTAGTCTTAGATCTTCTAACTTCTTAGTGAGATCTTTCATAATCTTTTCTAGTCTAGTGCTTTTCTTGAGAGTTTTAGCATAGAGTGTGTGAATATATAGGAGGTCTTCATTGTCCGAGTCACTAAGTGTAGTGTGTGAAGTGACCCCTAGGGCTTCATTCTTTGGACTCACACACCCATTGACATCGTCATTATCGCTTTCCCTTTGACTCACACACCCCGAAGAAGAGATAGCAATATTATCAGTAATCAAAGCATCTAAACCAGTAACAGCATTATTCGAAACATCATAAGTAAAATTTCTAGATTCATCCTCACTAACAAACAGAGGCATATCATCATTATAGATAATCTTGGCAAAGAAGGACATGTAAGGGTCAAAAACATCAGATGACTCAGGTTCCTTATTTTCAGAGTCATTTGAATCATCCCATGTCTTGCAGATGTTGGCTTTAGTGTGTTTGTTTTGTGTGTTCAAGTTAGCTCTACAATCTTGTGCAATGTGTCCGAGTTTACCACATCTAAAGCATTCAGTCTTCTTAAGGTCTTTGTTAGGTCTAGTGTGAGAGTCCTTGTGATATTTGTCATGGCTTTTCTCATGAGGTCTGTGATTAAAGGGAGTTGGATAATTGGACTTGCCTTGTTTATTTGCCATGTTGTTTCTAAATTTAATGGTTTTCTTAAACTGTTTTGACATCAAGGCAATCTGATTGTCCAAAATTTCTCTATCGCATTCCTCATCAGAGTCATCATTGGAAGTGTTAAACTCGGGCTTAATCAAATTAGAAAGAAAAGCTTAGATTGGAACTAGTCTATTTCCTATGGGACTGGGTCAATTGCTTCTTAAATTCTAGTTCCATTTCCATAGTTCTTTATTTACTACTGAGTAATTCAGGAGTGAGATTTATATCACACATTTCCTCAATAGCATATCTTTTGTTGTCAAATTTCTGTGGTAATGATCTTAGAATTATAGATACAATTTATTGTCTGTCATATGTTATCCCATTAGCATGCAGTTTTGTCACAATATCAGTCAGGTTCATATAGAAGTCATCAAATGACTCAGTCTTAGACATAATTAAAGAGTTATACTATTGAATGATCATTTGAGTTTTAGCATCTTTAACTCTAGCGTCACCTTCATGAGCAGTAACCAAAGTGTCCCAAGCTTCCTTAGAAGTGGTACAGGATGAGATTCTTTTGAACTCATGTTCATTTATGGACATAAATATGGCATTCTTTCCTTTGTTATTATTTCGAGAAACTTGTTTCTCTTCTTGTGTGAACTCACTTAATACTTTCTTAACCCTCTCATTACTTCCTTCAGTGGCTGGTTTTGTAGGAAAAATGTAACCATTTTCAACAATGTCCCAGACATCATCTCCCAGAGTTCCTTGAATGAAAGCAATCATCCTTACTTTCCAGTAAGCAAAATTGGTTCCATCAAATATAGGAGGTCTGGTCAAGTTACCAAATCTTTCATTTTTCTCCTCCATGTATTTTCAAAAAACAGTTTCAGAAACACAGGATCTCTTTAAAAGAAGTTTTCAAAGCTCTAATACCAATTGAAATTCCGTTACTAAAGCCGTTTAATAAAATTAAACTATTTAAGTAACTCCGAACAGTTTTTTGAGGAAACTCTTTTCTTAAAAACCAAAACTAATTGAACACAAGATGTGTTTTATAAAAGTATGTACGAGATCTATTCAAGATTTGATCAACAGGTTTATAAAACAGTTTAAACAAACTTTAAACTCAGCACAACCAAGAATGAGATGAGAAGATGTAGGAAGATCAAGAACAAGATTTTTTACGTGGTAAAACCTCACCCAACTGAGGAAACGTCCACGACTCCCTCTACGGAGTAAAACAAAAATTCCACTATAAACAAATTTTAACAGTTACAAACTATATAACAAACATGCATACAACTCAGACCTATATAAGTTTAGGAATGTACCCTTTGGTATCCTTATAACTTCTCTGCAGTTCTGATTGTTGATGTTGTTCTCCCAGTTTGTTAACTTCCAATTTGTTCAAGCTCTTTACGATGACTCTTGTTCACAAGATCCTATTACCAACACTTTTCATGTGGTAAGGTGAAAGTGTTTGTGGAGGTGCTCTCTAACACATGCATTCACACACACACACTTATTACGTACAATCAGTCCTAACAAATTACATATAAGACTATATGCAGTGACTTTTCTTTTTCTCTCTTCTCACAAAACTTAACCTTTTTGACCTTTAAAGCAATCCCAGAATCCAAGGCTATCTTGCTCAGAAGACGTATCAAGATCTTAATCAATCTCGGGTTTTGAAAATATTTTTGAGATTGAAAATCACCTAGTGCGATTCCAAACTAGGTCAAAGGTCTTGTTTCAGGAGAACTAGAAACATAAAACATTATTGTTGATTTCAAAGTTAAAAATCTTTTCAGAAAAGAATCAACAATATATTTGTCAAGCTGAGAAATAAAAAAATGCAAACTAAGTGTAATATACCATGAAGAACTCAAATCTAAAATTTCTATATACCAGAAAAATAGATCTAAGAAAATGATTAAGTTGGAAACAAGATCTAAAGAACGAAGAGGTTACAGCAATAAACCAACTCTCAAATCACTCAAACACTCAAGGTTGTGTTTGGGAAAATACAGGGGTTTGAAGGTTTATTTTTGGTTTGAACTGTTTAGACGATTTAGGGTTAGGGTCAAGTTTTCTAACTCTCTCTCTTCTGGTTTCTCTCTTCTCTCTGTTTTCTCTCTCTTCTCTCTCTACTCTCTTTTTTCTCTCAAAGGGACGAAATGGCAAAAGTCTTCGAAGGCTGAGAGGAAGGGTCCTTTTATAGGAGGATGAGAAGGTTCGAGAATGAGGACCAAAATCAAAGGTTCAGATTGATTCAAGATGGATTGACTTTAATCCAAGGGTTCACGATAAGCGGTGATTAAAACCCTCCTGATTGGTTCGAATAAGGTTCACAGGGATTATGAAGGGGCGCATGCAGATCGTCGATAAAAATGATCTAAGGGTTGTAAACAGGCGATGGTTTACACTCTATAAAGAAACACACTTTCCACCAATCAGAAAGCAACAAATGTTTGCCAATGAATAGAGATAAAATGCGCATCTGAAAATAATTAAAAGTACACCCTGAAGTCTCTGTCGCTTTCGAATTCTACCCAAGGTAACTTTAAGCCAATTAAACCAACAATATGAAATAGCCGATTTACCCCACAAACTTTTAAAACCAAGTTTTAATTAATAAAAACTTATTTTAAAATGTTTATAAAATTCCAAAAAATATTTAAAAAGCAATATTATGGATTTAAACACACTCAACATATGTACACACATTAATATGCAAAATGAGATGTATATGATCCATTCTATTGTGTGTGAGTGTTGGTAATGAGTTCTAGATCACTTCAATCAATGAAGAAATAGTAATGCAAGCTCTGGGGTTCTTTGGATTCTAGGTTTGACATAACTTTGTCACAATTTCCAAACTAGATGAACACTTATACAATGTAGACTCAAGTGAGTCAAGAGTATAAGGTGCTTCATAAGCAAGAAGGGAAGACGGTTGCTGAGTATGAGGAGGAGTTTACCTCTCTTCTTAATATTTTCCCCGACGAGATACCGACAGAGGAGAAGAAGATTCATAGATTCATGGATGGTTTGACTTGGAAGATTATCCAGCACTTGTTAAGGAATCTTTCATTGGTCACGTACTCTAACGTGGTTAATGCTGCTCTATTACATTGTCAAGACCACTGCTTTCATCAGCAGGGAAGAAAATGAGTTGGGGAGTCCAGCATATAGGGTCGGACAGGAGGTAGTAGTACTGGTGGGACACCCGCAGCTCAGGGACATGTCCGTCAGAGTGAGAAGGGTTTCCAACAGGGGGATTCTACAAAGCGGCTCCGTTCTGGAGATTTTAGACAGGGATAGGGAGGTTTTAGGCAAGGCTAGTCGGGTCAGCAGGAACATCAGCGATTTCAGTAGGGCTAAGGGAGGGGAGGTAATGGCCATCAGGGCCAAGGGCATCAGGGACAGAGGGGAGGACATTTCCCAATGAGGTGTTTTACTTGTAGAAATACTGGCCACAAACTTCAGAACTGTCCCTAGAGGTGTAGAACCCCGGAGTAGTAGCAGGGCGCTCGTCAGGAGCCCCATCGACCGTTATTTCCATCCTCCCTCCCAACACCACCCTAGGTTCTAGCCTTGCCAACTATTCTAGTAGCTCCAGTATAGCAAGGCTAGTTGAAGTATGGGAGTGTCTATAATGTCCATGAGGCCCCAGTTCATCAAGCGCCACCAATTCTTGAGGGTACGTTTCCTATCCATGGTACTATAGGGCATATTTTATTTGACACGGGGGCATCACACTATTTTAGATCTTTTAGTGTATCATGGGCCACAGGGTTTTTAGATACAGTAGAGAGTACAGTAACTTTCATAGACTCGCCGCTAGGAAATGGGTCATTGATTTTCTTTATATATCGGGGAGTAGGTATCAATATTGGGAGTTTAGTTTTGCCAGCAGATATGTTAGTCTTAGATATGCATGAGCATGACGCCATTATAGGCATGGATTGGCTTTCTTCTTATAGAGACATGATAGACTATTTTAGTAGGAGTATTATCTTTGTTATACCGGGATAGGAGACATTCCTAGTGGCGATTCCTTATCCTAAGGGAGGATCGTCCACCCATCTATATTACATAGAGGAGGAGAACTCTAGAGATATAGTGATTCCCATTGATTCGATTCCCGTAGTCTGCGATTTTACTGATGTGTTTCAAGGGGATGATTATTCAAGGGGATATAGCGGTATAATAGTGCCTTTAAGAGGACGTACTTGTTAGATAGATAATTTGAATGGTTGAAACATTGTAAGTAGTAGAGACGTTAATGTTACATCTAAACTCAGGGATTTGGGTTACGTGAAATTCCTATTCTATATAATAAGTTGTGCGTATACTTATTGATGAACTATTATATGTATTTGTGAGTGAATTTTTAATAAAACAGTAACTTTCAATTCAAATGTTTATGGAATTTTATTCATGTAGACATCAGATGGAGCATGTAGAGAATTGGGGAGTAGTCATAGAGTCAAAAGCATGTTGTTTGAAAGGCAAATTCATTATTTACTTCAATTTACACCCATATCAAGCTTTCACCTTTAGTTATCTCAAGTACAACAATGTGCAATCAATCAATGTTAACAATTCAAATATAATAATAAACAGAGCTTTGTTAGTGGCAAAACTATAAAACTATTAATTACGTTAACAATGCCTTTAAAAGTGAAATAGTATAAAAACATATTTTTGCTATTAACTAAATAAATACGTACTTAATACCGAAATAATGTAACTATACATACCTGACACATATAGACATAGACAGTCTTCTTATTCTTCACTTCCCATGGCGGCCAAACCTTTGTGAAAAGTAATATGAGAAAGAAAGAAATTCATTTGGAACCAATCAACTGATTGAAACTGTGTGGGTGTGTGTATGTGAGAGATAGAGAGATAGTATACCTTGTGAGCACACGATTGTGAGCCTAGATTTTTACTGGAAAAAAAACACTCAAAAAAATTATTAGTTATGAAATTTTGTTACTAAAGCCGTTTATTAAAAATAAACTATTTAAGTAACTCCGAGCTGTTTTTTGAGGAAACTCTTTTCTTGAAAAAATAAAACTATTTGAACACAAGATGTGTATAACAAAACAGTATGTACGAGATCTATTCAAGATTTGAATAACAGGTTTATTAAATAGTTTTAAATAAGCTTTTAAACCCAGCACAACCAAGAATGAGATGAGAAGATGTAGGAAGATTAAGTACAAGATTTTTACGTGGTAAAACCTCACCAATTGAGGAAACATCCACGACTCCCTCTACGGAGTAAAACAAAAATCCACTATAAACAAATTTAACAGTTACCAACTATATAACAAACATGCATACAACTCTGACCTATATAAGTTTAGGAATGTACCCTCTGGTGTCCTTATAACTTCTCTGCAGTTCTGATTGTTGATGTTGTCCTCTCAGTTTGTTAACTCCAATTTGTTCAAGCTCTTTACGTCGACTCTTTTTTTCTCAAGATCTTATTACCAACACATTTCGTGTTGTAGTGTGAAAGTGTTTATGGAGGTGCTCTCTAGCACATGCATGCACACATTCACACTTATTAAGTACAAACAGTCCTAGCAAATTACATATAAGTCTATATGTTGTGATTTTTCTTTTTCTCTCTTCTCACAAAACTTTGAACCTGTTTTTCCTTTAAATCAATCCCAGAATCCACGGATATCTTGCTTAGAAGACAGTCAAGATCTTAATCAATCTCAGAGTTTTGAAAAGATTTTCGAGATTGAAAACCTCCAAGTGTGATTCCAAACTAGGTCAAAGATTTAGTTTTAAGAGAACTAGAAACATAAAACATTTTTGTTGATTTCAAAGTTAAAAACATTTACAGAAAACGAATCAATAAAATATTTCTCAAGCTGAGAAACAAACATGCAAATTAAGTGTAATATATCATGAAAAAGTCAGATCTGAAAATTTCTATATACAAGAACAACAATTCTAAGAAAATGATTAAGTTGGAAATAAGATCCAAAGAAGAAGAGGTTACAGCAACAAAACAACTCTCAAATCATCTTTTAAAACACTCAAACACTCAAGGTTGTGTTTAGTAAAGTATAGAGGTTTGAAGGTTTATATTTGGTTTGAACTGTGTAGACGATTTAGGGTTAGGGTTAGGGTTTCTAACTCTTTCTCTCTCTTATGGTTTCTCTCTTCTCTCTCTCTCTACTCTCTCTTTCTTTTCTCTCAAATGACGAAAATGGCCAAAGTCTTCGAAGGCTGAGAGTAGGAACCTTTTTATAAGAGGCTGGGAAGGTTCGAGAATAAGGATTGAAATCAAGGGACAATATTTAGTCAAGTTCAATTGACACGGTGGTTAAAGCTCTCCTGATTGGTTCAAAGGGGATCACAGGGATTATGATGGAAGACATGCAGAACGTTGATAAGAACGATCCAAGGGATGAGAATGATCACTCGATTTGTCTCAGCAAGGAAACACACTTCTCACCAATCAGAAGCTAACACATGTTGGCATATGAGGCGAGATAAAATGTGCGTCTAAAGTAATTATAATGTAAACCCTGAAGTCTCTGTTGCTTTTGGTTTCTACCCAATCCAACTTTGAGACAATTAAACCAACATTCTAAAATAGCAGATTTACCCCATAACCTTTTAAAACCAAGTTTTATTAATAAAACCTTATTTTAAAATGTTTTAAAAAATCCCAAAAAATATTTAAAAAATAATATTGGGGATTTAAACACACACAACATATGTACACACACTAATATGCAATATGATATGTAAATGATATATTCTACTGTGTGTGAGTGTTGGTAATTAGGTCTAGGTCCCTTCAATCAAAGATGAAATAGAAATGCAAGCTCTGAGGTTCTTTGGATTCTAGGTTAGACATAATTTTGTCACAATTTCCAAACTAGATGAACACTTATACAATATAGACTCAAGTGAGTCAAGAGTATAAGGTGCTTCAATCTCCCCCTTTGGAAATATGAGACAAAATCTCCTTTGAGTCAACTAGGACTCGTAGGGCGACAAAAGATAAGAAAAACCTATTCCTGTAAAGATTCTATCTACCCAAATCCTAGAAAACAAAAGTACATAACTCAACTATTTACAATTGAATACCCTATAATATCTGTTGAGAAAAGCTGTACAAACACCTGCAATAAATCACTAGGACCAAGTTGTTTAGCATATATAAAGAATCATTAGAGACTCAAATTTCTCCCCCATTTTGTCTCAAATAGACAAAGGGAAAAACTTGGATAATCAGCAAATGTATTACTCAGCACAAACCATACCAATAGATTTACCCAAGGAAATGAATCTATTATAATCTAGAGGTTTGGTGAACATATCTGCGAGTTGCAAATCAGTAGGAAGATAATTGATTTCTAATTCCTTAGTTTCAACCAATTCGCGTATAAAGTGATGTATAATTTTTATGTGCTTTGTTTGCGAGTGTTGAACATGGTTTTTAGAAATATTAATCGCACTTTGATTATCACAATAGAGATGCAATTGGTTTTCTTGAATACCATAATCACTTAGCATTTGTTTAAGCCACGGTAATTGAGCACAACAGCTGCCAGCGGCTATGTATTCAGATTCGGCTGTCGAGAGTGATATGCAGTTTTGTTTCTTACTACTCCATCCTACCAAGTTATTACCTATATAATAACATGCTCCTAATGTTCTTTTGCTATCATCAGTACACCCAGCCCAGTCAGCATCAGTGTACCCAATTATAGTGCTTGGTGTGTCATTAGTGTACCAAATTCCTAGATTCAGAGTGCCTTTTACATATTTAATGATACGTTTAACAGCATTCAAATGGCTCTCTTTAGGTTTATTTTGATAACGAGCACATACACACACAGCATACATAATATCAGGACGCGTGGCAGTAAGATATAGTAAGGTTCCTATCATACTACGATATAGAGTAGGATCTACGGATTTTCCATTTTCATCTTTAGAAAGTTTTAACGTAGTACTCATGGGCGTTTTAGCATCTTTAGCACTCTCGAGGCCAAATTTCTTTACTATCTCTAAAGCATACTTAGATTGCGATACAAATAATCCTTCTAAATTTTGTTTGACTTGAAGGCCTAAGAAGAATTGTAACTCCCCCATAAGGGACATTTGAAATTCCTTATGCATAGTTTCATAGAAGGATTTTACTTCTGAGGGAGAAGTTGATCCAAAGATAATATCGTCAACATAAACTTGAGCAATAATGATGTGTTTGTCAAATTGTTTGACAAAAAGAGTTTGATCATTTCCACCTCTTTTGAAACCTTTATCTAAGAGGAAACTGGAAAGACGCTCATACCAAGCTCTAGGTGCTTGTTTAAGTCCATACAGAGCCTTTTTAAGACGAAATACATGATTTGGATATTGAGGGTCAATGAACCCTTTAGGTTGTTCTACATAGGTTTCTTCAGTCAATATTCCATTAAGGAATGAAGATTTGACATCCATTTGGTAAAGTGTAAAATGCATGTGGCAAGCTATAGCAAAGAGCAGACGAACAGATTCTAACCGAGTAACAGGAGAAAAGGTCTTGTTAAAATCTATTCCTTCAATTTGAGAGTATCCTTGAGCAACTAATCCAGCTTTATTTCTAATTATTATCCCATTTTCATCAGTCTTATTTTTAAAAATCCAACGTGTGCCAATAACCGTTTTGTGATCAGGACGAGGAACAAGATGCCAAACATCATGAATGACAAATTGAAGAAGTTCTTCCTGTATAGCAGAAATCCAGTGAGAGTAATTCAATGCCTCATTTACATTCTTTGGTTCCATAAGGGAAACAAAACATGCATAATGTGCATAGTTTCTTAGTTGAGATCTTGTACGCACTGGCTCACTAGGGTTACCAACTACATTATTTATGGGATGATCCTTAGAAACCCAGTTACGTACTTCAGGTGTCTCAATTGGTAATGAATCATCTATTTCAGGAGAGTTATTTTCTAAAATGTTTGTAGGCTCTTTCTCAATAGTTGATTCACCAGTCTTACTCTCTACAGTAGTGTCACTCACAATTACATTTATGGATTCCATCAAGGTTTTAGTGCGAAGATTATACACTCGATAGGCTCTACTGTTAGGTGAGTATCCTAAAAATATAGCTTTATCTCCCCTACTCTCAAATTTGGATAAGTGTTCCCTATCTTTGCGTACATAACAAGTGCTGCCAAAAGTTCTAAGGTACTTAAGATTGGGCTTTTTCTTGTACCAAAGTTCGTAAGGGGTTTGTTTGGAGTTCTTTCTAAGATAGACCCTATTTATGATGTGACAGGCAGTACGAATAGATTCTACCCAAAAATACTTAGGCAAATTCTTGGCATGTAACATAACACGTGCCATCTCTTGAAGGGTACGATTCTTTCTTTCGGCAATTCCATTTTGTTGAGGAGTTTTAGGAGCACTGAATTCATGTTTGTAACCATTATAGTCACAGTATTCAATAATACCAGTGTCTTTGAATTCTCCACCTCTATCACTACGGTTTCTATTTACTTGAGTGTCCTTTTCATTTTCAATCCGAAGAAGGATTTTTAAGAAAGTTTGAAAAGTATTAGACTTTTGTTTTAAAAAGGCTACCCAAGTAAATCTGGTGAAGTCATCAACCATAACTAAAATATAACTGTGTCCACAAAGACTAATAGTTTGGGAGGGACCCATTAGGTCCATATGGATGAGCTCCAAGGGATTAAAGGTAAGAACATCATTAACTTTCTTATGAGGTGCCTTAACAATTTTACCTTCCTGACAAGAACCACAGACAATATTAGGAATGGGTTTGATTTTAGGAACTCCTCTAACTATTTCTTGAGAGGTCAGTGTACTAAGGTTATCGTAATTTATATGACCCATTCTGTTATGCCATATCTCGTTGTCATCCATTCTGGCAACATTACAGATTTCAGATTTGTTCATGACAGTATAACAATTGTCAGGAGTCCTAAATCTTGTAATTATACATTCACCTTTTTCATTTAAAATTTTGCAATTGTTCTTTGAAAATGTAATAGTGTGATCTGAGTCACAAAATTGCGATATACTAAGTAGATTTACCTTAAGACCTTTAACTAGAAGTACATTTTCAAGAACATGAAGTCCATCTTCTTGGAGAGTTCCTTTGCCTATGATTTGAGATGAAACTCCATCACCAAAAAATGACGTTACCACCAGCAAAGCTGGTTTTGTTTAAAAGTTTAGTTTCATCCCCAGTCATGTGCTTAGAACATCCAGAGTCTAAATACCAACCAGATGATGTGTGTTCAGCTTTTAAAGCTGTAATAACTATGTTACACTTCATCTGAGGTAATATATCATCTTTTCTAACCCAAATAGCTCTAGTTTTAATTTTGCGCTTATTAGCTCTCAGCTGATAAAATCTGCGAGCATTCGATTTTTGTTGAAAAATGTTTTGCGCATGATTTTGAGTTTAATGAAAAACATGAGCATTTTGTTTAGGAAAGTGCTTAGGAATCCTTCTAGGAAATGTTCTTTTAGGTTTGGTCTTTCTCTTTCTATAATAAGAGTTTTTATCTGGTTGTCTAGGAAGTATATAATTATTGCGGCTCCTTCTAGAATAGTTAAAATTCTGATAGATATGAGGATTATAGACAGGTTTAACTAATCTCCTAGCATAGCAACCGTCAAAATAATGACCGTATATGTCGCAATAGGAGCTATAAAGATTGCTCAAAATTGGGGTCTCCTTAGGAAAGTCTCTAAATAAAGGTTTTGAGGAATTTTGAGGTTGAACTCTATTCCTAGGTAGTACAGGTTTGAATGTAGATTCACTCTTTCTAATAAAGGGGCCGACGTATTTAGCCTTAGGTGAACTTTCATGTTTAGATCAACTTGATTCCCCAATGTTAAAATTTTGATGTTTTGAGTCAAACTCAGTTTTTAGAGAATGAAAGTCTGGGCAACTTTCAATAGGTCTTTTACCTCCTGACACAAACTTGATAGTTTCAAAAGGTTTTGTTTGTGTCTTCAAATTGGGGCAAATTCCTATTCCAGTTCGATCATCAGAATTGGTTTTTGATTCAGCAACAAATTCATCAAAATAGTTTGAGTTGTTTTCAAATTTAGTAAATTTTTAGAAAACAGTTGTTGTCTTTTCTTTAGTTTGTTCCAATTCTAACAATGTCCCTTTGTATTTTTTCTCCAGAGTTTCGTTTGTTTCATTTAAATTTCTGGGTTTTTCATCAAACATTTTAATTTCACTTTCATGAGTTAGACATTGGGTGGTATACTCTTCAACATTCAGTTTAACCATTAGGCTTAGATCTTCTAACTTCTTAGTGAGATCTTTCACAATCTTTTCTAGTCTAGTGCTTTTCTTGAGAGTTTTAGCATAGAGAGTGTGAATATCAGGGAGGTCTTCATTGTCCGAGTCACTAAGTGTAGTGTGTGAAGTGACCCCTAGGGCTTCATTCTTTGTACTCACACACCCATTGACATCGCCATTATCGCTTTTCCTTTGACTCACACACCCCGAGGATCAGATAGCAATATTCTCAGTAATCAAAGCATCTAAACCAGTAACAGCAGTATTCGAAACATCAGAAGTAGAATTACTATATTCATCCTCATTAACAAACACGGGCATATCATCATTATAGATAATCTTGGCAAAGAAAGACATGCAAGGGTCAAAAACATCAGATGACTCAGGTTCCTCATTTTCAGAGTCACTTGAATCATCCCATGTCTTGCAGATGTTGGCTTTAGTGTGTTTGTTTTGTGTGTTCAAGTTAGCTCTACAATCTTGTGCAATGTGTCCGAGTTTACCACATCTAAAGCATTCAGTCTTCTTAAGGTCTCTGTTAGGTCTAGTGTGAGAGTCCTTGTGATATTTTTCATGGCTTTTCTCATGAGGTCTGTGATTAAAGGGAGTTGGATAATTGGACTTGCCTTGTTTATTTGCCATGTTGTTTCTAAATTTAATGATTTTCTTAAACTGTTTTGACATCAAGGCAATCTAATTGTCCAAAATTTCTCTATCGCATTCCTCATCAGAGTCACCATTGGAAGTATTAAACTCAGGCTTAATCAAATTAGAAAGAAAAGCTTAAATTGGAACTAGTCTATTTCCTATGGGACTGGGTCAATTGCTTCTTAAATTCTAGTTCCATTTCCACAGTTCTTTATTTACTACTGAGTAATTCAGGAGTGAGATTTATATCACACATTTCCTCAATAGCATATCTTTTGTTGTCAAATTTCTGTGGTAATGATCTCCGAATTTTATATACAATTTCTTGTCTATCATAAGTTATCCCATTAGCATGCAGTTTGGTCACAATATCAGTCAGGTTCATATAGAAGTCATCAAATGACTCAGTCTCAGACATAATTAGGGAATTATACTGTTGAGTGAGCATTTGAGTTTTAGCAGCCTTAACTCTAGTGTCACCTTCATGAGCAGTAACTAAAGTGTCCCAAGCTTCCTTAGAAGTGGTACAGGATGAGATTCTTTTGAACTCATGTTCATTTATAGACATAAATATAGCATTCTTTCCTTTGTTATTGTTGCGAGAAACTTGTTTCTCTTCTTATGTGAACTCACTTAAAACTTTCTTAACCCTCTCATTACTTCCTACATTGGTTGGTTTTGTAGGAAAAGTGTAACCATTTTCAACAATGTCCCAGACATCGTCTCCCAGAGTTCCTTGAATAAAAGCAATCATCCTTACTTTACAGTAAGTAAAATTGGTTCCATCAAAGATCGGAGGTCTAGTCAAGTTACCAAATCTTTCATTTTTCTCGTCCATATTTGATTTTCAGAAAACAATTTCAGAAACACATGATCTCTTTAAAAGAAGCTTACCAAGCTCTGATACCAATTGAAATTCTGTTACTAAAGCCGTTTATTAAAAATAAACTATTTAAGTAACTCCGAGCTGTTTTTTGGGGAAACTCTTTTCTTGAAAAAATAAAACTATTTGAACACAAGATGTGTTTAACAAAACAGTATGTACGAGATCTATTGAAGACTTGAATAACAGGTTTATTAAGCAGTTTTAAATGAACTTTTAAACCCAGCACAACCAAGAATGAGATTAGAAGATGTAGGAAGATTAAGTGCAAGATTTTTACGTGGTAAAACCTCACCAATTGAGGAGACATCCACGACTCCCTCTACGGAGTAAAACAAAAATCCACTATAAAAAAATTTAACAGTTACAAACTATATAACAAACATGCATACAACTCTGACCTATATAAGTTTAGGAATGTACCCTCTGGTGTCCTTATAACTTCTCTGCAGTTCTGATTGTTGATGTTGTCCTCTCAGTTTGTTAACTCCAATTTGTTCAAGCTCTTTACGTCGACTCTTTTTTTCTCAAGATCTTATTACCAACACTTTTCGTGTTGTAGTGTGAAAGTGTTTGTGGAGGTTCTCTCTAACACATGCATGCCCACACTCACACTTATTAAGTACAAACAGTCCTAGCAAATTACATATAAGTCTATATGGTATGATTTTTCTTTTTCTCTCTTCTCACAAAACTTTGAACATGTTTGACCTTTAAAACAATCCCTGAATCCACGAATATCTTGCTTAGAAGACAGTCAAGATCTTAATCAATCTCAGAGTTTTGAAAAGATTTTCGAGATTGAAAACCTCCAAGTGTGATTCCAAACTAGGTCAAAGGTTTAGTTTTAAGAGAACTAGAAACAAAAAACATTTTTGTTGATTTCTAAGTTAAAAACATTTACAGAAAACGAATCAACCAAATATTTCTCAAGCTGAGAAACAAACATGCAAACTAAGTGTAATATATCATGAAAAACTCAGATCTGAAAATTTCTATATACAAGAACAACAGATCTAAGAAAATGATTAAGTTGGAAACAAGATCCAAAGAAGAAGAGGTTACAGTAACAAACCAACTCTCAAATCATCTTTTAAAACACTCAAACACTCAAGGTTGTGTTTGGTAAAGTATAGAGGTTTGAAGGTTTATATTTGTTTTGAACTGTGCAGACGATTTAGGGTTAGGGTTAGGGTTTTTAACTCTTTCTCTCTCTTCTGGTTTCTCTCTTCTCTCTCTCTCTACTCTCTCTTTCTTTTCTCTCAAATGACGAAAATGGCCAAAGTCTTCGAAGGCTGAGAGTAGGAGCCTTTTTATAAGAGGCTGGGAAGGTTCGAGAATAAGGATTGAAATCAAGGGACAAGATTTAGTCAAGCTCAACTGACTTAGATCCAAGGGCATACGATATGCGATGGTTAAATCTCTCTTGATTGGTTCAAAGGGGATCACAGGGATTATGATGGAAGACATGCAGAACGTTGATAAGAACGATCCAAGGGATGAGAATGATCACTCGATTTGTCTCAGCAAGGAAACACACTTCTCACCAATCAGAAGCTAAAACATGTTGGCATATGAGGCGAGATAAAACGCGCGTCTAAAGTAATTACAATGTAAACCCTGAAGTCTCTGTTGCTTTTGGTTTCTACCCAAACCAACTTTGAGACAATTAAATCAACATTCTAAAATAGCAGATTTACCCCCATAACCTTTTAAAATCAAGTTTTATTAATAAAACCTTATTTTTTAGATGTTTTAAAAATCCCAAAAAATATTTAAAAAACAATATTGGGGATTTAAACACACACAACATATGTACACACGCTAATATGCAATATGATATGTAAATGATACATTCTACTGTGTGTGAGTGTTGGTAATTAGCTCTAGGTCCCTTCAATCAAAGATGAAATAGAAATGCAAGCTCTGAGATTCTTTGGTTT